>CM062804.1:1243873751-1245073751 GCA_031772625.1 Pinus tabuliformis
TAGTAAGAGGATTGCACTTTGTCATGCCAAACCTGTTCAACAGATCTCCAATGTATTCTTTTGAGAAAGAAATATGGACTTCGATGTTGGGTTACTTCAATGCCAAGATAGTAATGAACATAGCCCAAATCAGTCTTTTCAAAACTTTCCCCAATTCCTTCTTTATGGATGCAATGTAGCTTCATTTTTCTTCCCGTCATCAAAAGATCATATACATATACCACAAGATAAACAACTGTTTGCCAAACTTTCTGGACAAATATAAGTTGCATCATCAAGATCATAATGTTTGAAATTGAGTTTCAGAAGATGCTTAGTTAGTTTTTCATACCAGGCTCGCGTGTTTGTTTGAGGCCATACAAGACTTCACCAGTTTGCATACTTTACGTTCATGTCCTTTCATAGCAAATCCTTCAGGTTGGGACATAAAAACATTCTCTTTTAGACTCCATTCAAGAAAGCAGTTTTACATCCATTTGATGGGCTTTCCAATTGTTTTGAGTTGCTAGGGCAAAGAGTGTCTGGATCAATGTACCAAGTGGAGCGAAGCGAAGCGCGGAGCGCGGAAGCATCATTTTCCAATAATCTAGAAGCGAAGCGTCCGCGAAGCGTCTGCTATATATATATATATTTTTTATATTTTTTTGCATTTATACTCAAAACAAACATCTCAAATACCAAATTAATTGTAGAAGACATGAAAACATGCATTTTTTGCATAAATCAAGATAGATATGGCATCCATGATTCCATTGTAGTTACTTACTAGTACAACAATCATCTATATTCTAGCTATTACCAACATACATCAAATTTTTAAGCATATTATAAAACATAAACATTTAACATATTATAAAACATAAAACATAGAGCATATTATGATTTTATCTAGCAAGTGAGCAACTGTCAACATTTGTCATGTCCAAAATTCAAATAATAATGTTTACAAAATATGTCACTTGGTCACCGTCAAGCCAAAAAGGTTCAAAATTCAAATTCACAAGTCTAATGAGTAATCTATGACAAAAAGAAGTAGAGTGTGAATATATCTACTAATCTCTCCTCCTTCCACCACGAATAGAACGTGATGGCGGGCCTCCACGTGTGGCAATGAAGAAGATGGCCCTGTAAGTACGGGCACTGGAATGATGAAGAAAACCCCCTGCTGTTTGTTAACCATGGAACCAGGAACCAAGGGACCAGATGGGGGTGGGTGGTGGCATATCAACACGTCATCATCATCCTAGAATCGCTCAAAAAATTCATGCAAAAAAAAAAAACACTAGTTTAACAAAAAAATTAAAAACATGAATTAGAGAAATGCTTTTAAAGGGAAAATTGGAAAATTCATACCACAATGGACATACCTGATAAGAGCATACCTCAATTGCTCTAGTCGCAACACTCCATCCTCCAAATTGGGCTCCTCTGGATTCTTGTCCCAAGTCCAACAAGTCTTTATTAACTTTGCATCTTCACAGTAATGGGACAACAATCGCAAGTTGTAATGAACATAAACCAACTCTCTGCCCGGTCTAAATTCAACCTGTTCCTTTTAACACTGTGGATGAAAGAATAAGAGCTCCAACACCTCTCTGCAGAAGAAGTGTTTACCACCTGTGATAGCACCCGCAATGCCAAACTCTGTAGAAGTGGAGTAGCCCCTCCATGCATGTTCCACCACTCAAGAGCAGAAAATGCTCTCGATTTTGAATTGCATGCATGCTCCCAAATGGACCAGTGTTGAGCGTATAGTTGCTCACCTGTCCTCCGTACCAATGCAGCCTCCTCATTATCAGATTAATCTACTCAATGCAGCCATATATTTTTCGTGAACCTCTCTATCTTGGTGTGTTTTTTCCTGCTTCCCCCCCCAGTGCTGGTGTTGAAAGCCATGATGAATAGTATTTAGGTGTCAAAACATATGCTAATGCATGCAATGGAATATTTAGCATTTCCCATCGGTTTTGCACCTCTACACGAATAAAATTGTACAAGGTGTATATCTAGGCTCAACAATGGCTTTAATCTGCCCCAACATGCTATCCATTTGCTCATACACCTCCCCATTTACTGGTCGATCCTGAATCTGCAAACTTGATCATTAATAAATTGGTTTGGTGAATTGCAAAACATATTTAACCTTGACCAAAAGTAACTGTCAAGACAGTGTCCTTGACTACATTAGCACCATCTGTGTCAGTGTTAATTTCATCCCATGTTTCAGCACACACCAGATTAGTTAAAGTTTGTCTCACCCTCACTAGCCGCCTAAAGGTGAGGTATAACTAGTAAATCTTGTCTTTGCAATTTTAGCAATTGCAACTTGGAGTAATGCCATAGAAGTAGTTTACCCTTGTATGCCCTGTGATGAATTTAATGAGCTGCTTCCCTTTCCTGTAAACCTCAGCAATCCACCACAATCTTTGTGTGTCACATATCAAGCATCAAAAGGTTCAATGTGTGAACCAGGCACCCAGACCAAAAGATGTTGATGAGTACCTCAATAATTTTTCCTGCTGCCTTACAATTTGCTGCATTATCTGTGATCACTTGAACCACATTATTCGGACCAACATCTTTGATTGATTTCAATAGGAGATCTGCAATGTTTTGTGCAGTTGCACTGATGGAGGAGGAGTCATGACATGCAATAAATACTGCACCACTAGAAGAAACACCAAGAACATTTATCAAATGTTGTTTCTAATATTTTCCACCCATCTGATACAATGGATACCCCAGAATCCACCCACTCATGTGTAAAACGTGTCAAAGCTCTTTGAACCTTAGCTTTTTCTCTTTCTAAATACACTGTTCTAGCTTTCTCATAGTTGGGGGCCTTGTATCCTTTTGGGGCTTCATTGATGGCCTTTACCATGTCATGCCAATAGGGAGAGCGAAGCACATTGAATGGTACACCGCAAGCACAAAGAAAACGGACTATCTTTCCATCCACATCATCCCTCCCAGAAACATTAAGGAAATCCCCTATTGTTTTTCTACCTCCAGAGGTTGCAGAAGTACCATGAGGAATGGCAACTACCAAATTTAGAGGTTGCACTTGATTCAGAATGAGTTTTTTTTGTTTCTTGTTTTTTCGTTGTGCAGCCATCTCTATTTGGATGTATTTTCTTCTTTCTTCAGTTGAAATTTTGGGCAAATTTGTACCCCCACAGAACCCTTTTTTTCATCACTGTCCAGCACACCCACAAAGATGCCTCCTCAGACGGGTATATGAACCCTATATGGTTTTCCTCCTCCATGACAACCATGAGGGCACACAAATTTGTAAGATCCACCACCCTTTCCCCCATCAAGTTTGGTCACATAGTTCCACAAGGGATTTGATGTACCTTTCCCATCTTGTGCTTCAGTGTCCCCTTCAAGTTCATCCCCTTCCTCTTCAAACCCTTCCTCCTCATCATACATTGGGTCACTACTATTAGGACCAAGTTCTATCCCCTTCCTCTTCCCCTCTATCCTCACCCTTGCCATCATTAAAACCAAGAGTGGAATGATACATAGAAGCCAAAAGAACACCATCTTGGAATATGGATATAGGTGGTGGACAACCTGTAAATAAAGGAGCAAGTAGAAACAATAGAAAGAGTAGGAGAGGGAGGAAAAAATACAATTTTTTTTTTCAAAAAAACAAGGGAGTTTGGGTTTGAACTTACTCTTTAGCTCTTGTAGATGAAGTCCTCCAAGCTCTTGCTCCAAGCTCCTCCTCCTTCTCCTAGCTCCTCCTTCTTCACTCCTCCAAGCTCTCCTCTCTTCTCCTCTCCTTTCTCTCTTCTCTTCTCCTCCCTCTCTTCTCTTCTCCAACTCTCATAAACTCAAAGTGAGAAAATGAGAAGAGAATTGGGCTTTATTCTTTCTAAACTCACCCTAACCCACCCCCTCATGCTAAGTTAAGTTAACTTTTAAAAAAAATAAAAAAAATTTAAGTTAATTTTTTGCTGCCCGCGTTGCGTCCGGTTTGCGTGCGCTTCCGGGCGGGTTGCGTGGCGCAACCCGGATGCCCGAATCGCCCTCCGAAGCGCAGATCCGGGCAACGCCACCTAAAAACCAGGAATCGTTTTAAAAAACGGAATCGCGCAACCTAAAATTTGGAATCGCGCTTCGCCTGGAGATTCCGGAACGATTCCGTATGGGTCGCGATTCCGGCTTAGGATCCGGGGGGGGGGGGGGCGATTCCTGCAACTATGGTCTGGATGGTAGCCCATTTTGCTGTGGGGGAAAAAGTCTCCTCATAATCAACCCCTTCCTTATGTGCAAAACCTTTTGCCACAAGCCTAGCTTTGTGCTTGTCAAGTGAGCCATCAGCTTTATACTTGTCAGTTGTTCTTGTAGACCCACTTGTAGCCAATTGGTTTGGGTCTTAATGAGAATCAACCAGCTTCCAAGTGCCGTTCTTTACGAGGGCATCATACTCCTTTTGCATCGCTTCTTTCCATTCATCATGAGAAGCAGCTTCTTTGAAGGAAGTTGGTTCAAAATTTGTAGACAACTTCAATTCACAATCATAAGAAACATCCATATCAACAGTGAATTAGAGTCATCCACATCACCTCCATTTTGCCGTTTGAATTTCTAGTTTCCCGTCTTTCCAACCTCATCAGGACGAACACTTTCAAGTGTCTTTGTCAGCGACTTTGGGGGACCTTTCTTAGATGGTCTACTGCTCTGTTGATTGAGTTGGGATTGAATCAAGATTGAGTCTCCCAAATTCTATCAATCACATCACTTAAAGCATCATCTGTTGTTGAGTTTCATACGGGGGAGAGCGTTCTTCAGAAGAAGATTCCACATGTTGATCTAGTATAGGAATCCCCCCTTCAAGATGTGGAATCTGATTATCAAATTCTTGAAATGATTTTATTTTTGCGAATCTATCCAAGCGATCAAGTTGCCGCTCAACAACATTGTCAGTTTTGGATGATATAAGAAAAATTACATCTCTAGATACAACAAACTTTTTATTTACTTCATCATAGAGACGGTATGCTTGAGGTGTTTGAATACCCTAGAAGATACACTTACGACTTCTAGCACCAAGTTTGTTTCTATGTACCTTTGGTATCAAGGCATAACAGGTGGAACCAAAGACCCTGAGATGCTTTACCGAAGGACATGTCTATACCACATTTCATATGGAGTCTTGTTTCTAATAGCATTAGATGGACATCTATTCTTATATATGCAACACATAGAACAACATCAGCCCAAAACATTATCTTTACATTTTTGAAGAAGAGCATGGATCGTACCATATTTAAGATTTTCCTATTCATTCTTTCAGCTACACCATTCTGTTGGGGATTATAAGGTACAATTGTTTGATGTTTGATCCCATGTTGGCGAAGATAGTTTTCAAATTCATTTGATGTGTATTCTTTTCCATTGTCAGTGCGAGTAGACCCAATATGAGATTGTGCATCATTTTCAATCCATTTATGAAAATTCTTGAATGTTTAAAAGCATCAGATTTGTTCTTCAATAAATAAACCCAAACATTCTGGTGTAGTCATCAATAAATGTCACCATATATTTATTTCCATTTGCAGAAGGAACAAGCATTGGACCACATAAATCTGAATGGATGAGTTCAAGTTTTCTATGTGCTCTTGAATGTGAATCAAGAAAAGACTGTTTGCTATGCTTTCCTAGGATGCAAGCATCACATTGCTTAAGTTTCCTAGGAATTGTAGGCAAACCAGCAACACCATTTTTCTTCAACAAGCGGACACTGTCATAGTTCAAATGTCCAAATCTAGCATGCCATAATAAACTTGATGGAAGTGTACCTTCTTCATGATGAGAATTGTATGAGAAATGTTGTGCATGAGCAGAGGTTCCTTGCAGCTTGAGAAGCCTTTCTTCTTCTATTCCCTCATGACAAGTGAGTGGGCAGATGCTTTTCTTACCTCAAGCTTGCCATCAAACATATGAATGGAGTGACCTTATTGGCGGATGTGGACCAAGTACAACAAGTTTCTCTTAAGCTGTGGGAGATATAGAACATGATGCAGAAGAAAGTCTGGAAGACCAGGCAGTTTAAGCCTGATTGTGCCAAGCCATGATGGCTTGATTTTTGATTGGTCTGCAAAGTATACTGCTCCATCAACATTGTCAGTGAAATCTTCAAAAAAATCTCTTCTATTAAGTCATGTGGCAGGTTGCTCCTGATCAAGCAATCAATCATTTTTCCAAGAAGCAAGTGAAGCATTAAACAAATCTTCATTTACTCCAATGTTACATTGTGCCACAACATAGTGAGCGGATTCAGGTGCTTTACCTTTGTCTGTATCATCAGTTTTACCTTTCTGTTGGTTTCTTTTCTGCTCAATTTTGTCCCATGGTAGCTTGCATGTAGAGGCATCATGTGATCCATTTCTTTTGCAGTGAATGCAGTGCAAATCTGCCTTTTCTCCTTGAGAATGTCTGCCCCCCTCCTCTGAAATATCTTCCTCTTCCTCTTCAACCACCTCTTCCTCTTGAAGAATCTTGAGCAGGATGCTTTTCTTTATGAGCAAGGCACACAACCTCTTCAGAAGATTCAGGGGCTGTCTTCTTTCCAAAAGCTTTCTCTCTTTCAGCAAACTTTTCACAAGAGAGTCAAAGGTGATATCTTTGAGATTTCCATTTGCTTGCAATGACTCAAGATAATTGGAGTAAGTAGGATAAAGTGCCTTGAGAAAAGCGATAAGAGGAATATCCAATTCAACTTTAATGGATTTAATATCATGCATTATAGACTTTACTTCAGATGCAAGAGCAAGAGGATCATTATTTTGTAGTTGAAGAGTGAAGATTTAACCATGAGGTGAACAACTTCAAGTGCAAAATGTGAGTCATAGAGTTCTTTCAGCTTTTGTAAAGCTTCAAAGGCAGTTGAAAATGGCGAAATATGGCGACCCACCTCTTCATTTACAGATGCTGCGATTAATGCATAAGCTTTGCTGTTCTTGTTTTCCCGAATGACGAGCTCTTTGTCTGAGGTAGGCTGTACTGGTTCATTGTCTCCGTCTCAAACACACTCCTTTCCACAACTCATTGAAAATGAGGTTGTGTTTTATCATCCAGGACCATTCAGATAGTTCTCCTTGCCAGTGAGAACTATTCCCACCATGGATATGATTGAATGCATTCTGTAAAAAAATACTTCTGCCAATATACAGCAAAATTGTACTTCTGGTGGTAATTTTTTTTTTTAAATTACAATTCAAAAGGGCATTCTCTCCATAGAGGGCTTTGTACTGTTTTTTCTTTATGAAAATATAAAACATAGATCATCTATGCATTCTCAAAAGATTTCAAATCTCTTCCTCATATACCATTATGGATGCCAATACCATGTAGTCAGCGTACCAAAAAAAAGGCTCAAGACGCACTTGGGTATACTTCTTAAAATTCAAGAGTGAAGTATTTAACATGTTCTTGGCCTTTAACCTTTGTTGAAAAACAATCTGGACATCAAATTTTAAAGCTAAGATTTGATAATGGCAGAGAATATTTTAACAACAAATTCATCAACTTTTGTATTGAGAATGGAATTCAAATGCAACATACTGTTCCATATACTCCACAACAAAATGGTGTAGCTGAAAGGAAGAATCACACCTAAAGGAAATGGCTAATTGTATGCTTCAAATCTAAAGGACTTAGTCTTAGTTTTTGGGCAAAGCAATTAACTGTGCAAATTACATAGTAAATCGCACTCCTACTAAGGTTTTAAAGACATCACTCCAGAAGAAGCATGGAGCTCAATTAAACAGATGTAAGTCACTTTCGTGTTTTTGGAAGTGAAGCATGGCCCATATTCCAGATGAGAAACATAAAGCTTTAGAACCTAAGAGTGAAAAATGTATTTTTGTTGGATATTTTGAAGATGTCAAAGGATCTAGACTTATTGCACTTAAGTCCGAAAATATTATCATTAGAAGAGATGTAAAGTTTGCTGAAAAATATATCGGCCTACGAGCCTAGTTCGGCGGATGTGCCACCTCTCTCTATCCCTTCTACTTCTGAAAATATTTCTTCTTTAGATGATGACAGCGAGGATGACAATCCTCCCCCACCTTCTCAGGATCCTCCTTCAGCGCCTCAGCTTCCAAAATGGGTCTGCGCTACTCGGGATGCAGCAGGTGCTCTTGTCGGTGATCCTACAGATCAACGTCGCACACGTTCTCAGTTCGATAGAGCCTCTTCTTTACTGGCTCAAGCTTCAGCGAATTATGATCCTGACACCTTTGCAGAAGCTTTAGGCCATCCAGATTGGGACGCAACTATGAATGAAGAATATCGTTCATTATTGGCAAATGATACATGGGATCTTGTTCCTCTTCCAAAGGGACGAAAACTTGTTAGATGCAAATGGGTTTACAGAACCAAGTATGGCCTAGATGGAAAAGTTGATAAACATAAGCTCGTCTTGTTGCTAAGGGTTTTCATAAGTTGAAGGCATTGACTATACTGAAACCTTCTCCCCCTGTTGCCAAAATGAACTCTATCCGCCTTGTTCTTTCCCTTGCTGCCTTTTCAAATGGGAAGTCCATCAGATGGATGTTAAATCTGCCTTCTTGCATGGAGACTTGCATGAAGAAATCTACATGGAACAACCTACTGGTTTTATACAAACAGACTCTAGCCTTGTATGTCGGCTTAAGAAATCCCTTTATGGTCTCAAGCAAGCCCTTGATTTCTCTTATTTTGATTGATTTCAGTAATTGTCTCTGTTTGAGTTTCAGTGGAGGTTATACTTACAATTTTAGGGGTAGAAGTCTCCGGTGTTCCTGTAGGGAGGATTTTTAACACTCTTTGGTAACTGAAGCTTCTTTTATTATCTTAGTTTGGGTCTGGATGGATCTTTTAATGGGAGTCTCATTGTTCTTTTTACTTCTTAAGCTATATTGTTTGTGTACCTCATATATAGCTGACTCATATCCCTGTTTAAAATCAAAGGATTCACCAGATTCTAACTGCAACTACTGCAACATATATAACTCTTGTTCTTCTTGAGTAAGAAAAATAGTGTCTTCATCTTTGATTCCTAGTAAGTTAATCTAGGTGTGCCTCTCCTTCATGGCTCTGTAATCCCTCAGCATAGTTTTCTTGAAGGGGGGCCTAATCTGTTGATTTGGTATAGCGTTTTTTCCAGTGTTAGGGTTCTTCCTAAAATTGGGGTTTCTTATTGGGGGTGGTTGTTGATTTTCCCATTGATTTTTCCTCTCCATGTTTTCTAATCTATCCATTATTCTCTCTAAACTCTTAGCTAAAATATCTACCTTTCCATCTGAAGTGGAAGTTTCCTCTTTAAATACAACTTTCTTTTCATTTCTCATTCGGGCTTTCTTGGCTAATAGGTTGCCTCTACACACTAACAACATTGCTTTGCATTTGTTCCAGTGTTTCAGGTTTCTTTCCCTTAACTGGTATGACATGTCAGTGTCAAAACCATCAGGGAATTTAATTAATGCTAGGTCAGGTGGAGGCTTAATATTGGTTGGAATTGCATTGTAGATACTATTGAACCTAGTGCAATAGTCCTGAACTGACTCATTAGGAGCTCTTCTAATGTTTTCATATTCAGAAAGTATTTGCAATGGGTTTTTTCTTTCTCTCCCATCTATCAATGAATAATCTATGAAAATTAGCTAAATCTGCATATGGTGAGCAGGTAAAGCTTTGAACCATTTCTTGACATCCCTAGTTAATGTTTGTGCAAACAACCTCATTTGGACATCTGATTCATCTGTCTCATGCAACTCAAATAGGCATTCATCTTGTTTACATGCTGCTGGGCAGTGTACTGACCAGTTGTATCAAACAAGAAGATTTTGCTTTGATAATAATGGGGCATGGCATGGAGTTGTGCAGGTAAAACCAGAGGTGCATATCGGTCTGCCATGGCTTGGATTTTGGCTTGACTAGGGGGTAAAGTGTTGGTAGTTGAGGAAGGGCTTGAACTGGATGGAGATGAACTAGATGATGGTGAGGATGGTTGATGAATAACTGGTTTAGGTGACTGGACTGTGGATACTATTGGTGAGGTGGTAGTAAAAGGTGTATTTACAGTGAGTGAAGATTGTGCAGAAATTACAGAGGCAGCAGCAGTAAAAGGCAGCTAGTTCAACAGATTGTTGAAGGTACATCATCTATATTGCTGATCAATGTAGAGGTCAAAGCTTCTAACTTGTCAAAAGCGTCCAAATAAATTTATCTAAATCTGGATGGATAACCCTTACCTCTGCTGAAGATGACATCATAACACTTCTCCTCAAGGTAGCTACTGAACAAGATTTTGCTTCAGGCTTGGAACATGGAGGACATCTCTGAGATGGAGAAGATTACCTGACTCCCTTTGAAAACTGAGAGTACCAACTTCCCTAGTTGCATACTTGCCATCATCTCCTAGTTCAATCTGAAACTGCATGTTCTTCTCCTTTAGGCAACTGAAATACTTCTTGTTGCCTATCATGTGGAAGGATGCTCCTGAATCAATATACCATACGTTGTTGTTCACTGAGCTTGCCATGCAAGCTATCAACGAGAAATCAATGAGAAAGCAGTCGGGCTTCTGCATCTTCCGATTTCTTCTTCATCTCTCCATCAAATGTAGGTGGTTTGGCCTTCTTAAATTCTTCAGGCATATAGTCCCTTTCTCTTCTTCTCTGATGATGGTAATGATGAGAATGATGATGATATCTCCTAGTAGTAGAGCTAGAATGTCTACTAGAGTGATGCCCATGAGTGCTGGTTTTTCTTTCTGGTGTGCTCAATGGTGCATCTCCTCTCACAATGTCCTCACTTTCACCTTTGTGCCTCTTCCTGGACCTGCCACCATCTGCCCCATTTGTTTTCTCTTTTGACCCCAAAGAGTGTTGCTTGCCTCTATGACTAGTCCCCTACTCATGCTGCCTTTGTCTCTACAACTCTGAGAGGCTTTGCAGTATGATTGCATTCACCTCTGCTTTCTTTTCTTGAGCCTTGATCAACCTTTCATTATCTTCTTTGCAACTTTGGATCTCAACCTTCAGGCTTCTCAAGGTATCCATCCAATCAAGAGAGTTTACCCCTCCCCCTTGGCCAACTGATCTTTCTTCTTCATTCATCCTTACTTCTTCATACCCATGTTGTGATTGATCAGAGCTGTATTGTACCATTCCTGTCCTCATTTCTTTGTCTTTCCTTGTCTTTTGCTGCTTGTGATGTGCTGTCATTCACATGCAATTGTTAGATACATGACAATATAAATAAATAACAATAAATCATGCCATGAACTTGCTTTTGCAAAGTTGTCATAATAAGACCAGCTGTAACAAACAACCATGTTAGCACAATGTGCATGCATGTATCGCCAACAAAATATTTTTGTCAACACAAATTGTTAGTACCTCAATAACAGTAAAACATATCAATCATGCATGCATGCATTCAATCATTCACACAATCAATAAAACATGCTACTCTTTTGCTCATGGGAGAGCCCATCCAATCCAAGTGCTGAACTTGGATGCTCTGATACCACCTGTAAACACACCCCTCCTAACCCCAAAACACAACTAGAGTTAGAAGGAGGTGGTTATTCTATTGACCCAACCCCCAAGATACAGTTATGGGAATGAGAGTTAAAATTTTCGTCTTTCTCAGAACTTCAAATAAACAAGATCATTTCGTTCATCTCGTTGAGACGATTCCAACAATATAAATTTCGACTCAATCTGACTTACTGATCAAAAGTTGTGGCCCTTTAAAGATTGGCCAATTACACCTTGCCACGTCATCATGACACCCAAGTGGCACATGATGCACGAATGTGGCAGATCCACATGGCACCTGATGCACCCACATGGCAGGCACGAACCTTGAGGAAGGTCGGGGTTGGCCCTTTCTTTAGTTATGAGTTATTTAACAAAAGGTTGGGCTCTACCTCGACCTCTGACCTAGGTCGAAGTCAGCCCGGTTCCACCCGACGGTGAATTGCAAAGGGTAGAGGCGGGCTCGACCTCTCCGATCTCTTGACCTCCCGACCTGTGGGTGTAGAGAGCCAGGTCAACGTGTCAGAGGTTGGGCCTTCTAGGCTGACCTTCGACCTGCCTGACCTGCTAAACAAAATTTTAGTTTTTAACTTGAATTTTCCAGTTTTCCAGCACTTTTACAGAGCCACTCTTTTTCTAACTTTTAAAGCTTTTTCTGCAATACTTTTAGCCCTTAATGGCTAACAAATTCATAAGGAATTTAAGGCTAAAATTAAGAAACAATTAGTCATAATCAAAATAGCAAAACTACAACACTTTCAAGTGCATTTCTTCACAAAATTATAGAGTTATACCAACTCATTAACAAAGCAAAAACTTGCTTTCTTTGACTCATGCATGTTTAATTAAATGACAAAATGCAACCACAGGGAATGAAATCAAGACTTTCCCTTCAATTAAGAATCATGCAATGAATCTGCCGGTACTTATACAACAAATTAAACATGCAATTAACACAAGATTACAATTTTTTCCAGATTATCTATTAACACTGCTGAACACTCATTTCTGTCAGTGCAACCCAATACCATCATAGTGAAATACCCCTGCATCCAAGATGTTAGTATAAGACCATGCATCTCATGCATTTCACATCTTCATGTAGCTTGTCATTTACACACAATAAACATGCACAGTACTATAATTTAAACAAAATCATATCACTGCAATAAGGGAGATTGCATGCTAGTTACTACAAGAACTAAATCAATTCTGCCACATGTTGTTCCAACACCTTTTACACAGTAACAACAACACATTGGTCAATTCATAAAGCTAAAGAAATCATAAACCATGCCATTAATGAACATTGTTTTAAACCAAATATGAATATATATCTATATATATATTTTTTTGAGAACATGAGAGATACTTGTCTCAAAACTATGGGAAATTGAGTCCGGGACTATGGCTTTCCACCCAACCATAGACAACTACAACTAAGTCTCACTTGTAGTTGTCACCCCTGGGTCGGATTCTAGAGGTTGAGGGATTTTTTGCTTCAGGGATCAAACACATTCATCAGCTAAAACAGGGACTCCAGAGATTCAACCACCTCCACCCACCAGCTGAATTAAAATCAACAAAACACACAGGGATTCTAGAGACCAACTGTTTCCACCCTTCAAAACTCAACACTGTGGTTCCACCCAATGCAGGGATTCTAGAATCCTCAGTAGAATCAACATACAACAAAGAAACATCCAGAAATCCTCCAAGAATTTTCCAGGATCAATTCCTCCACCCCAGCCCTTTGGGATTTCCTGAGAAACACCATCTCCACCCTCTAGGCCAATGGGGACTTGAGAGGCAATCAATTCCCCACTTGGTGATTTCTTCCTACTCCTTTGCCAACCAAAAACTTCATTCCTTTCTGCTGTTCAGCCTCTCTTGGTAATTCCGATTCTCTCTCCCCGTGTTGCTACCTCTGTGCTCTTCTCTTTTCTTCAACTCCCCCACACTTTTTTTTTCTCTCTTTCTTTTTTTTTTCTCTCTTGCTGTTCCCATCTTTTTTCCAACAATTCAATTTTCCTCTTCTTGACTTTTCAAATTCCCTTGACCTTTCAAATTCCTCATTTGAATTTTCTGTACATTAATATTATTTTCAGCAAGTAATCACCCCATCCCTCTGGAATCCGTGTCCCATTACTCAACCCATTTTCTTTATTTTATCAAAATGTTTACATTGCATACATAAATATAGATTAATTGGGTCTGTCACAGTTTGTATGCTTGATAGGAGGCTTTATGACCTACATGCAACATAGAATATAGTGCATGCAGTGTCTATTTGCTTTGCCACCTTTATGCCCTTAGAATATACTATGCACCATGCACCACCTCACTGAGCAATTTGAACCACCTGCTAGGGAAATTCACACCCCCTGCTGGATCGATTCATACCACTGGAAAAATTGGCTTCTTTCTGCAGAAAAATCGATATCCAAATCTCCTTGGAAATCTCTGTGAAGATCTCTCCAGCAATCTCTGCTGAAACCCTTGCTGCTGATGTCCCTGCGTTGCCTCTGCGCCCTTGCTATCACTGCAACTCTGTGTCTGTGTGTTACCCAAATGCCCATTGATTTCATATTATAATCTCTTGTTGACGAATCAACAGTCATGATCTAATCACAATTGATGGCTAAAATCATCTTGACCTCTTCTCATGAATTTTTCAGAAGTCTCTAGAGGAAAATCGATTTACCCCAATTAATACTAATTAATTAAGCTATTTCCCTAAGTTAGACTTAGGAAAATTAATTAACTGCTTAATTAAATCTAATTAGGGCCTTTTCTCACAAAACCAATTCTGGGCATTGGAGAAAATGTGTTCCATAGCCGCATAGACACAATCTAAGACTAGAACACCTGTCCGAGCTACAAAAAGTAACACCTTGTTCCCATTTAGAGATGAAATTCACCTTGAAATATCATCATTTTGCCATAATTTAAATGTGGAATGTCAATGAACCCTTGTTAATTCAAGTATGCCTCTTGCTGATCACAATGAACCCTTGTTAAATTTTGGAGTGGGGACCCTGTGCATTGGGATTTATGAAGTGCCTTGGGAAATGTGAAAATGGCCAAAAATAATCCTGTTTCCAGTCTGCCCTGCTAAATAAAAGTGAAGAATTTGACTATAGGTACCCTTGCTGGAAGGAGGGTAGCAGATAGCATTAATAATGTCTGGTGAGCCTCCTAGCACAGAGATAATGTTTGAGGATTCAATGATGGTTGCTTAAGTGATGGAAGTCCATTAGAGTGAACGACAAAAAAGAGTTCTGGACTTGCAAGAGAAGCTGTAATCAGCTCCAAATTGTTATCCATCACAAGTAAAGCAAAAGTTTGGGAGCCTCTGTGTGAGAATATTTGTGTGTTGAGGGGGATGTTAGAATTTAGAATAGTATCAACCCTCAAATAAATATGCAGATATGTATGTGTTGACCAATATATGGAGTCTGTTAGATAGTCACAATAACTTCCACATATTTGTATGAATATGTATTCAAAACTCTGTAAATACTAAACATCACTGTACATTAACAAAGCACATTTTTATTTTATTATATGCCTTCTTTCTGTTTGACAGTCTCTTCTTTTAAAATCCAACAAACATTGGCAGGTGCTAGCAAAAAATCCATTTCTATTCAACAGTTTCTCTCGGAAATAACTTAGTGCATAATTTTCCATAAAATTTTGTCAGCCTGCAGTAATTCTGTTTCTTATAAATAAGCACATAGCAAACTGTTGGTACAATCTCTGACTTCTGCAAGAGTTAATAAACCACTTTTATCTGATAAACATACTAATCTTATCAGTGATGTTTTTGTCACCATTGTTCCAATAGAAAAAATGCTCTTTGTTTGAACTTGGATCTTTCACAGCAAGGCCTAAAACTGGAAGCCATAATCCAATAAAGATCTAAAGAATTTCTAGAAAGTATATATTTTACATGTGCATGACCTAGATATTTATATGTTATCTTCTTTCCCAATGTTAATATTTAGTCCATCTACGTCACAAATGTTTTTGTCTGATGGGAGATGCTTACTTCTGTCTATATTTTACATGAGATACAGTTAAACATTGGAAGTACGCTATCCTAGAAAGGTGGTTCTTTCAAATTCTTTCATGGATGGTTTGAATGCCCATTCATAGCTTCTACATAGTCATATGATTGTTTTGTTTAAACTTATGCTGAGGAAATTTGTTATTTTTAAATGTAACAGGATGAAGGATAATGTTGTTGGCATGGGGACTAATATGGAACAACTTCTGGAGAAGGTAAACTGAAATGATAGAATTGAAATTTGATTTCCTGTTAGTGCTTCTAAGTTTTGATAACATTGTCAGTAATGGTCATTTCATGCTAAACACGTACAGACAGCTATAGGCATTACTTATGCACAAACTCCTCTGATCTTTCATGTGATTTCTTACTGGAGATAACATTTGTTCAGTCAAAAAGTGACAGTGTGGATGCATCTCTGTGTGAGAGAAGAGAACGCATAGAAAATCTGAATCGTACTCGTAGTCTTCTTCGTAAAGTGCAGGTATGTTGGCATTTCAATGGAAGTCTAGATTCTATGCTTGGACTTGCATGATACCTGCATGATGTTGCTGTTGTTTATCTCCAAAGAAATTCCAATCATGCTTTACTTCACAAATCCCAAAGAAATTGTACCCACAATTGATGCACTACATCACATTTTTGTGCTTTGAATGCTAGGAATCTGCATATTGTTATGAAAATCAATAATATTTTAGTTACTGGATTCAACAGTTCGATAGATTCTTTTCAAAACTATTTGATCAAGTAGACATGAATTATATCTATTTGTGAATTCTCTTTAAACAAAGAATTTATGTTGTTTAAGAATAAAATAACTTTTTACTTGAGCTTTTGAATCATGCACCCATGTGTTCACAAGTAGAGCAGTTTGTTTTATATTTCTTGACATATAGACTTGACTAGTCATCTTTGTAGTTTATGGCATATGCTCTTATGTTTGTCAAAGCGATTATCAGTACTGCTTTGGTTTGAACTTCTTAATTTATAGTAGCTATATAGAACACTATTAGAAACAAAACCTTACATTGATTTCGTTACAGGTACAGTTTTTTGGTATTTTTTTTCATACAAAGATTGATCTTATTCTCTTCTTAGAAATAAACATGAGGAGACTAAAACAAGAAAGTGCAACATGTGTTGATGTCAATAGCAACAAGTGATGCCCTTGTTATGTTGATTTCAAAAATAAAAAGCCAAAGTTCACATGACTTTGTGAATTCATATCAGAAGT
Source organism: Pinus tabuliformis (assembly GCA_031772625.1). Lineage (NCBI taxonomy): Eukaryota > Viridiplantae > Streptophyta > Pinopsida > Pinales > Pinaceae > Pinus > Pinus tabuliformis. Next base: position 1,243,890,598 of record CM062804.1, read on the forward strand.
AACAATCAGAAGCAAACAAATTTTGCTTTTAAATGCGTTTGATTTCAAAACCTATGACATGAAAGTGTTTTCTCTCTCAAGGGACATACTCAAATGGATTTTTCTATTTATTGTGGTCATAGTAGAATGATTTTCCATTCACATGCATTTTAAAATCTGACTTTGTTTGTATGATTTTATTGGAGAGCAGTTCATATATGACCTTCCTTCTCGGTTGATGAAGTGTATCAAATCTGAAGCATATGCAGATGCAATGAAATATTGTGTAGGGGCTTTGCCAGTTTTGAAGGTGAAGTATCTATTCTCTGTTTATGTTGGAGAATATATATTAGGGTTATTCTGCCTGAATTTTATTGAGAAGTTTTTGTTAACTAGTTGTTTTGGGATCTAACTTAAGTTCAACCTTCTATAATGTCTATCACTCTTATGTGTAGGTGTATGGACAATCATCTTTTGAGACGTGCAGAAAGGAATCCGAGGAAGCTATTGGTACAGTCATAAAGCTCCTTCAGGTGTGTTCTTGCTTTCGAGATGTGAACCTAATCATTTGGATGAGTAAACATAGAGTCATGTACATGGAGGGTTTTAATGTTCATGCATTGGCATTCAGGATCTCTATATTTTAAATATTTGCACGTGTTCTCAAAATATTGAAAATTTTCCATGCTAAATGTACCGATTTGTTTTGCAAAAAGTTGTGGCATATAGGTGCAAATCTGGCATTAATAATAATATATGTTAAAACAGTAGAGAGCTAGATTCTTTTTTTGCATTTCCCAAATAAAATATACTCAAAATATAATAGAAAATGTATTAAGAAATCACCTCTCTTTCTGATTCAAAATGCATCATATTTTTCAGTAAAAGCCAATAAAGATGTGCGTGAAGATCAATATATCCAGTAAACAAATAATTGGCACAACAGAATCCCTGCCCTACATAGGCCAGGAGCTCCAACATTTCTGCTCTGGCTCCAAGTGACAGCCTATATCCTTCCTGAACATGTCAAGCCTTGCTGAAACCTGGAGAGCCAAATCTTATAGGAATGTGGAAACTTCTCTCAAACTGAACAGGGATAATGCCTCATGAAATTTTGCACGACACCAAGTTTGATGTGAGAAACGTAAGTGTATTTATGGGACCACATCACACATGTTCCTAGCAGCATGTTGGACCATCCGTTTATTAATTATTTCTGAGCAAAACTCCCTTCCAATGAAGCAGAGCAACAAAAAGGATTCTGGTAACTATATCCAATAGCAATCAAAGCCCAAAATGTGTGGGCAACTGAACAATTCCACATCAAATGCTTAACCATTTCAGGCTTGTGACAAATTAAATGACATCCAAGTAAAACCAGAGTGTTGTAACCAATCCTTGACTGTGAAACTATCATGGAGAATCAACCATCCCAATATGTGTGTCTGAAAAGGAAGAATGAGACTTCTAGATGCCTTGGCACTGCTGGATCCACCCAACCTCAGAATTATTGACATTCCACTTCATATTTAGATGCTTTTCTATAAAACCAGATGGTTGTATTTTAGCATTTGAGTTCCTTGGAGTGATACTCCATAGGTATCCATAAAACCATTGTCTTTTCAAATGGGTAAGTAATGGACATTAATATTCAACTTAAATTGACTGCTCTCTGGGATTAGTTGACATAATGCAGTAAACAAAAGGTGATAAACAGTTTGAAACTGATAAGCCCTGTTGACCACTGGAGTGGCACCTGATGATTATATGAAGACTTCATGCCCCAAGCATCACTAAAACTTACCTCCAACTTAAGTTGGTTGAATAGACTTTAGGGACCCTCTACCTCTATTGACTCCTCATTGTGAGATCCAAATATTTGGGTGAGGATGAGGTCTGAGGACTAGAGTTCAATTGTAACTTTGCCTTAGTAGTTACTACTAATTAATAAAATAAATCAAGAACTCACTCCATCACATTTGCTTTGTTTGCAAAGTTCTTAAATTTCTTGCTATCTTGATGGTTTAAAGTCTCACATGCAAATCTTATTTCAAGAGGCACTTTGGATGCAAACATTGTAATCTCTTTTAATTTTGCAACAAGTTTAATTTTCTTGTACTTGGAAATTGGCTCATATTTTGGTTTAATTGCATATTTTCATGAATGGTTGATTTCACTTTCAAGTACTATTATTTTGGGTTGTAAACTTAATTGCATCTTGGTCTAACATTTGAGTTCTTTTTATCATCTCATTTCTCACAAGTAGATTTCTAATTGTATCTTTTTGAGCAAGATAGTTTCCATGCTTTGATTTGTAGACTTATTCATCTTAAAAGCATTTATAATATCTTGTGCTAACAATTTAGTGTTTCACTTTTCAGGGTTATTTTGGCTTTCCATTTGAAAGCATTTTACTTCATTTTAAGCAAAATACATTCTCATTTCTTAAAGAGCAAATACTTTGAAGGCACTGGTTGTTTATATATTTCATGCTTAACTTATGATGGTTATTGCTCATATCGGTTTTTGCTTATAAATCTTAGTAAAATAATTTGTTTAACTCTATTCTCCTAGAAACTCACATCTTTTTAACTTAACTTTTCATTAGGGACCACCCCCCTTAGCTAACCTAGGAGATAGCTCAAACGGAGAGAGTCATGATTAGTTTGACAACTCCTTCTATGAGTCCCCTGCTACCAACCACACCTTGTGGGGTTGAAGGCTTTTCTCACTGACTTGTAGGTAGGTTTAGGCGGCAGGGTCAACAAGACCAATGCAGCTGCTGCCAGGATAGCCACTCACCTTTCCCTTTATCCTACAAAACACTCCCATGTTTGAAATCCTTCTTTTGCCAAGTGTTTGCTTGTAAAAGGGAAAGTAACGAATAATTTTTCCTGGCAGAATAAGTTTCTTTGGGGAAAACAGGGTGGAAGACATGAAGCCTCATCTCCTTACCAAGAAAGTAAGGCTAACTAGGCTTGAGTTATAGCCATGTCCAAGGAACTATATTAGTGGTAAAATGGTTTGCTTGCACTATGATCGGTAATGAACCTTGGAAGACACTTGTGCCATCATCTTTAGAATGTTACACACATCCATGGCATCTCTGGGCTTTCAACTTCTATGACATAATTAGTGTAGTTGATGCCTTCAAGATTCCTGGATCCAGTGTTCTTAGAAGAATTTGGCAGGCTTAGAAGTTGGTGTCCAAGCAGTTACTTGCCATTATCACAAGCTGACCAACTGGTTTTCCTATTCTAGATTACACCCAAGATCTGCTTACATGCCAACAAACAAAGGAGGGATTATGAAGACACTCCCTCTCTGTTTCTGAAGGAAAATAATCTGTGTAGAAAATCCATGAAATTCTGATCTGCTAATATTAACAATTTGAAATATAGTTTCTTTTCATATAGACACAGAATTTATCTACTAAATTTTGCAGCGGAAGAGGAGCAGAAATAAACACAGTCACACAATGACAAAAACACAATATTTTCCAGGGAATCCAACTGGGAAAACCCTCTGTTTGTATGAGAATTTTATTGATAGAAATTTGAGCAATAGATCTCTTACAAATACAACTGTTTCAATCTGAAAAACACACTTGTCTTTCCTGCTTGATCTAAGCTTGAATCTCCTGCAAGAAATGCTGATCACGCTGCCCTCTTCCTTGCTTGATCTCTGCTCTGAATTCCTAGCGCAAACCCAAGGAAATAAGTCCCTATTTCCTAGCGCAAGAGCAATGGAAATCTGCCTTCTACCAACTCACACAAGTCTCTCCTTGGCTCATTCTATCTCTCACAAACTCCACACACAACGCTGTGCAACCTTCTCGCAAACCCACGTGCTCTGTTGTCTTGTCTCACCAAATTGTGCTCACAAGACAATGATCAAAACATGCCTTTGTTCTTTCTTTTAAAGCAATTTGAATGGCTAAGTTTGGTGAGTTTCTAACTAAGAAGTTTGCTTTTGTGATTGATTGAGTTAACATGAGTTAACTACTCATGCAACTCGTCCTATCTCAAATCAAGGACTTGAGACTCAAACACACTTTTTTTTCCTCAATTAAGTTGCACTAGAAGACTAGTAACTCGGCCTTCCACTTTAACACATCAATTAGCTGCTTCATAACTCCTAACTTTTAGGAACGAATCCTAAATTATAGGAATTCGTCCTAACTTATAGGAAACTCGTCCTAACTTTTAGGAACTCGTGCATGCTAAGGAAAGTTTCCTAACTTTTAGGAACTCGTGCATGCTAAGGAAAACTGCTTCTTGGTCTCTTTGACTAAGGCACAAGTCAAAGGACCTTTCTCGCTGCTATTTTAAACACTGAAATGACCAAAGATAAATTTTGATATTTTTGTAACAGTTGCCTTGAGAATGTTGCCTGAAAACACATAATCTATTGCAGCAATTGCAAACGACACAGGGCACTGATTCTCAAGCATTTCTTGTTTGTTAGAATGACCTAGGTCCTATAAAAAGTGACCTGTCAACCCCCAAAATTTCCTTGCACAACTGGAGGGTTAAGATCCAGCTATATTCCATCATGCTGGTTCCATTACATTAGAGGTGTATCTATGGCTTCATAGTGACCAGGGCTTGCTACAGAGTCAGTTTCAATGGATTCCCAGAAACTTTTATTTTTTGCAGTTTGCTTTTTCCTAGGAACAAGAGTTGCATTGCCCACATGTCAGAGATGTTCACATATTCTTGGTCCTCATGAGTTCACAATGCCAGTGAGCCTGTTTCCATTAACATGCAAGCAGTTTTATGGTGCTGCTATTTTCAGCAGTTTTCTTTTCATGGCTTGCATGTCATTTCTGAGCATGTATTTGGGTTCTGTGCAAAAAAGTGAGTCTAATGAGACTGATTTCATCAACATGTGAGATTTTGCTACTTTGAACAGTGTTTATTCTAAAACCTGCTATGTTTGCAGCAGTCTCACAGCTGTTACCTTCCTTTTCAGTCTTTCCTGTTTTTTTGCTTTTTGGGAGCTAGACTGCTTTTTTGGGCTTGTCTATATTTAGCAATTTCTATTTGTGGCAGGTACAAGGTGTGATGTCATGGTTCCAAGTGTGCAGTGGTAGAGTAGTTTCAAGGATTTCCATGGGTGAAGGGTGATGAGTCAAGTACAATATTGAGCTGGTGGATGTGTGTTTTTATTGTGACAAATGGCAACTAGTTGGAAGGTTTCTGTGAGTGAGAGATTCTAAAATGATCTTATGCCAAAACCTTAAATTTCTTTCCAAAGCCTTACTTTGAATTGTTGGTTTAGTTGTCATTCTTGCTGAGTTTGAATTTTCAAAATCCCTAATTCACCTTGCCAATTTGGTCTAGACAAAAATCCTAAAGTGATTTGTTAACTTAAGCAAGTCGAAAACCCTAATTCCTATTGCTACCCATTCCAAACTAGTTGAATTGCTACTTGCTAATTCCACCGAGTAAAACAACCTAAATCAATGTTTTGTGCATAATTAGTAATTTAGTAGTTGTGCTAAATTTATCAAGCCTGAAAACTAACTGATTTCTTTATCCTACCCTTGCATGGTAACTAGCCTTATCTTCTTGTGTTCTTTCCCATGATTGGCATACAACTTACCTTCAAGGAGAGTTCATGGTGTTATGGTCTGGGGTTGACTTTGCTGCAATTTGTCCTCTTCAAGAATCATAAAATTTCTGAAGCGTATTGACTATGGATTTTAGTGATGGTGCATTGTTTACAGGGTGTTTGCATTGAGTTATTTGGTGCTTGCAATGGTAAATTTCATGTGGTATTTGAAGGAAGGTGGTTGTGTTTGCAAGACTTTCAGCTGTGCATTACGCTTAGTTGGAAATCTAGCGCTGGAGGTCATCATTTCCAGCAACTTTTCACTACATCTGGCAAGCAGCAGCTTTTAGATAAGAGTAAAATGTGGAAGTGTATAGTGTTAGACAATTACTATCGTTGGAAAACAATAACAATCAATCAACAGCAGATACACAAGATCTTGACTAAATTCAGTGCCGAAGGTGGATTAGTCTTGGTGTTTCCTGCGGCTCTATGCCACATGACTTATATGATTTGCAGGCCACACAAAGTCAGCACTAGTCTAACATATTTCTCTTAGGATTTCAGCAGTTAGCAGTGCGTTGGCAACATATCAGCAGTAAGTTTTCTCACAGAACCATCCTCAGATCACCCTTCACAACAGGTGTATCATGAAGCATTGTCAATGAGCAGCAAAACAATGATGAAGGGAATACTGTGCAATTCTTCTTTAGTGAGATTTCCGTAGGAGAAAGTCAATGGCAGCCTTACAAACTTCAGTGATTAGATACAGCATGGTAAGAGGAATGATCAAGGAACGTCATATGTATAATGAATACCAGATAAAGCTGACTGAAAGATTCACAAAGAAACATTCCCCTGGATCTTGTAGATGATAAGACAAGATCAGATGTTAAGCGGTCTGCAGAGTTATTGCATTGACAGAGATTTTTTTCCATAGTCAATTACAGATGGACATGAAAATTCCTACCATTCATTTGCAGGATTCAGAGTATTCTCAAACAAAAAATGTAGGCTTCGTTGATGGGCTTGGTCGAAACATCTCAGTGAAAAGCTGTGGATTTGACCAGCATGAGAGATGCAGGTGTCAATTTTATGGTCTTCGAACAAATTTGACCTTCTAGAGGGGAGGTTTAGGCTGTATCCTAACAGGTAGGAAGTTAAGTGATGTGCTCAAGGAGAGGTTACAGGTCGATTTCCTAAACTGTGCCATTATCCCATAATTGGAGAGGTTTCCTTATTCAGAGAAGTTGCTTTGCTTTATTTGGAAGATTTGATTGGCTGTGGATTGCCCATTGAAAGCAGATATGCATGACTTGCTTTTCCTTTAGGATTGTAACATGAAAGCTGCTGTTTTGAGGGAAATGGATGATGGATTTAGCAAACAGCAGCCACAGATAAGTTTAGGCAAATTTATATCAATGGAAATGGACAACTAGCAGCAACTTGGAGTTCTGTTTTTAACAGTTTCTATTTTATGAGGCGATTTGATGTGGGGGGAAGAGTTACCTGTTTTGGTGAAGATTAAACAGCAAAAAAGTCAGTTCACCTTCACTTTGTTGTTAGGTTGAGAGGCGCTCTGGTTAATCCCACCCTTCATTTTGTTCAGGCTTCCTTAGATTAGCATTCTATATCCTTACAGCCATAAACAAAGCTACGGATATAGGATTCGCTTTTCTCGATATGACAGTTCAGTTTGGGAAAGTGCAGCAGGTAAGCAAGCAGTTGATGAGAGTGAAATATCCTCCCCCCCCTCCCATCCATCCCTTTAGGCTTTTGAGGCTTTGTTATGTAAAATTAATTAATAATTGTAATGATTAGTTAAATTAGGCAAAAGGGCATCATCACAGAATTAATTTTACATAACAGGGTTTGTAGGGCCACAGACCCAGGTTGGGCGCTTGGTGAAAAATGATACCTCCTGTAAAATAGACACAAAACAATCCCATCCGTAAATAGAGTTAATTGGATAAGATAGCCAAAAGAGCAAGCCAAAATTAGTTTGGCATGTGTGTAGACCTTGTCAAGTTGCACATGTTTTCTGTCCTTTTTCTATAGGTAGTTAGGGCTAGCTAGGCTTTGTTACCTACCATTTTGTGGGTGATATCCCTATGATAAAGTTTTTCTCCAAGATGGCCCTCATCCAGCAACCAGCAACCCCTTGCAATGAACAACTAGCTCATTGTGCCATTTATTCGCCCTCTGCACCAGCCATGTGGTCCCTCACCCATCTGCCATGATCGTATGTTTGAGGGTGGGCCTCCTGAACCTAAATGTATGCCTTGTCATTTAGTAATTGAGCATTGTAGTTTGCTTATCATGGACACTTTTGGGCATGGATTAATGGGGGGATTCACGGAAAGAGTGGGCTAGGTCTGTGCTCTTGTCCCTTAGACCCCTTTTGGATGTTAACCTTGGATTCTAGTCCTGTGGGATCTCTTGTATTGAGCATTTGGCTTTAGGGATGGTATTTCACGGGAAACTTTGAGTTTGGTTGTGTGGTCCCACTCCCTCACCCACATATATTATCCTATTTCCACTCATTATTACCCCATTCATCATTTCTCCCACCTGGGTCCACATTCCTCCACTGTGTCTACATAGGCTTAGCTCTCCCCTTCCCCTTGCCCATACCTTGGGTCAGGCCTGGAATGATGCCCCAGAGGTTGATGCAACTTAAAAGAAAGGTAAAAGCATAATTGGCCACATTCAACAGGAAATTGTACTACAAAATGCAAAAGATGGCCAGGACCAACACATTTAGCATGTGGGCAAAAGCCAATACATGAGCTCTACCCCATCATCATGGCCATCACCTTGGTTCCTATAGGTTCTATGAGACTCCTTCATCAAATAGGAACCCATGATTGACCCAACCCTCGGTGGGCAATGAACCGCCCTACCTTAAAAGGGGTTATCTCATATATCATGCTCTTACCCTTGAGCCCCGAGCAATTAATCAAAGAAAAATCATAAAAATGCAAAAAACATATAAAAAATGGTGGAAAATCAAGGCCAGAGCACCTCATATACCAAGATTTCTCCCTCCTATACATTATAAACCCAAGTGTGGTCTTCCCTTTTATTAGCTACCCTTGCACCCCAGCATGTGGCCCGGGCTGCCCCTTCTCACCCCCTACTTCATTCACCTCTCTATCACATACCACTCCCTTTTAAGGGATGTACCTTGAACATATTGTTAGGATATTCCGACACATAGGATATAGTTAAGTTCAACTTGGTCTAGTATAGAGTTAGGTAAAGTGTGTTTCTTTACCGTTGTACATTTTGTAACTTACAATCCGACGGTCACGATATGTAGTGATCCGACGGTTCACTCTCACCTCGGTATTACCGACACTTGATCCGTGGCTTGACACCCGATTGGTCCATGAGTTCTATTTAAAGCGCATGGAGGGTCATTGTTCGGGTAATCCGTGCATGAAAGAAGCTTATGTAAATTTTCATTCTTTGATTAATAAATTGCCTGTAGTACCCACGTTGGGACAGGCCGTGGACTGTTTCCCTCCTTGCACTTTGAGGGTTTTAACCACGTCAAAAATACTGGTGTATTGATTTGAGATCTGGTTGTGAGCGGTGTCCTTTTGGTGTTCTTTCTGAGGAAGTTACCCTGTAAATTCCTACATGGTATCAGAGCTATTTGAGGGCCGCGTCCGTTGGTGATCCAAATCTGAAGCCGGTAGAACTGCATGCGGCTGTCGTTTCCTAGATCTGCTGTTTCTGACTGCTTTCGGGCCGAGAGGACTGCTCTGTTGCGTTCGGAGCATCTGTTCCAGTGAGGAACCCCTTTCGTTTCACGCGAAAAGGTTTCTGGTAGCCCTAGCTGCGTCATTTTTCAGATTGGGAGGTATACAGTGTTTTTTTTTTGCAGTTTACTGTTATTTTCTCTCTGCTTATTTCGGTCTCAGTTTATTTAGCCTTTTTTTTAACCGGATCTATACCTTTCATTTCTGCGTATGCTCTTTGCCCTGCGACTCTGTGCGATCTGGGCAAATCAGAAACAGAAAGGAAGGATTTTTCTCATGCGTATGCTCTTTTCCCTGCACCTTAGTGTGATCTCGGAAAATCAGAAACATTGAGAAAAATATTTAGTTTTTCGGCTAAAGCTAACTTTGAGATTTTTTTTTTTAAATTTCTAGTTTTTTGGCTAAAGCTAACTTCGAGCCGCAAGGTTCGTTTTTCTTTGCATATTCGTGTTGGGTTTTGTGTTTTGTGTTTTGTAGGGAAAAAGAGCTTTCTCAAGGCAAGCACGCAAACCAAGGCCCCCCCCCCTCTCTCTCTCTCTCTCTCTCAAATTTTTTGTATAGATCAATTGGTTCAAAGCTATTTTAAGAGAGTAGAGGTCTTGGGTTCAAGTCTCCATTTTGTGGGGGCGGATTTTTTTTCATTCCTGCACATTCGCGCACTTTGCCGGCAACGTCAACAATTTTTTTTTCAAAAAGCCATAACTTCTTCATCCGGAAGCCTTTTTCAGAGCCGTTTTTTTTTAAACCGCCTATTTTTTCGAGATCTATCCATTGGAACACTTACTTTCAGCATCTTCAGCTTCAGTTTTTTTTAAAAATGGAAAGTCCATGCCAAGTCATTCTTGACAGCACTAACTACTTCCAATGGGTAGCCTACATGGAAGATTTACTTAGAAGTAAAGGTCTCTTCAGAATAGCCACAGACCAAGAGAAGAAACCAAAAGATGAAGACAAGGTTGCAAAATGGGAAAATAGACAAGATCAAGCACATGGTTTGATAGAGATGTCTATTTCTCCTGATCTTAGATTCCACATTGCAGACCTTGAGACTCCTCATGAAGCATTAGAAAAACTCGCTAAAGTTTTTGGGATTAAAAATGAAATTAGAGCCCATCAACTTGAAAATGAGCTGCTTACTTTGGATCCTAATAATTTTTCTTGCATTGAAGATTTCTTGTCCAAATTCAAGACCCTTAGATATCTCTTGGAAGGTGTTAAAGTTAAGAAAGAAGATGGTAACCTTATTTATTCCATCCTTACTAAGTTGGGACCAGCCTACTCTGTATTTGTTTCCACTTTCCATTCTACAAGGGAAGCTTTCATTTGTCAAGGAAAAGACTACAAGGCCCCTTCCTTTGACTCCTTTTGTGATTCCTTAATAAGAGAACAAGAAAAACTCTTACACCTTGGTCTTCTTAATCTTGGAAACTCTTCCACGAAAGCGTTAGCCGCCCAGCAGCAACCAAATTCAAAGAATCCTAAGAAGTCATATCCTCAAAAGAATGGTCCTAAACCATCTCAGCCTCAAAATGAAAGATCATTTCAGCAAAATGATAAGACCAATAAAAACAAATGGAAGAAGACTGATAGACATTGTAACTTTTGTAATCGAGATGGCCACTTAGAATCTAAATGCTTTAAGAAGATGGAAGCCTTGGAAGCCGCAATGAAGAAACATAACATCCATGTGGAGCCTACTTCAACTTCAACTTCCGGAATGGCACTTTCTGCATGTCATTGTCAATCATCTCAGTCTGGTTATGCATTAAATGTATCTTCTTCTTCTTCTCATTCTCATGAGTGGCTCATTGATTCTGGAGCCTCTTGTCACATGGCCAAAAACCAAGCCATGTTTTCTTCTTTAAATGATTGTAACACCAAAAATATATATGTTGGTGATGATAGATCTCTTAATGTTGTAGGGACTGGAACTGTTCATCTAGACAATGGTCAGTTTAATGATGTATTATGTGTTCCAACCTTATCCTGCAACCTTCTATCTGTCTATCAGATAACTCATTCAGGTGAAGGTAAAATTGTTGAATTTTCACCTCATGATGTTGTAATCAAGGATCTAAAAGATCCTAAACAGATTCTAGCTACTGGTCTTGCTGATGATTCCAAAAGGTTGTATAAGTTTCACAACTTTGGGTCATCAAATCTTCCCTCAATATTTGTTGCTCATAATGATGAAGTGAGCAAACTTTGGCATGAGCGATTTGGTCACTTAAACTATCGCTCCCTTCAGCATCTATGTAAAGAAAATATGGTGACAGGTCTTCCTATGGTATCTTGCAAAGATGGTGTTTGTTCCGGATGTGTACTCGGAAAACATCATCGGGACAGTTTTGACAAACGTGCCTCTTGGCACGCCTCAGCCCCTTTACAGCTTGTGCACAGTGATTTATGTGGTCCTCTTCCTGTTGCTTTATTCTCTGGCTGCAAGTACTTCTTAACTTTCATTGATGATTTCTCCAGACGCACTTGGGTATACTTCTTAAAACTCAAGAGCGAAGTATTTAACACCTTTTTGGCCTTCAAAGCCTTTGTTGAAAAACAATCTGGACATCAAATTCTTAAGCTAAGAACTGATAATGGTGGAGAATATGTTAAAAACACATTCCTCAACTTTTGCACCGAAAATGGAATTCAAATGCAACATACTGTTCCATACACTCCACAACAAAATGGTGTAGCTGAAAGGAAAAATCGCACCTTAAAGGAAATGGCAAATTGTATGCTGCAATCTAAAGGACTCAGTCTTAGTTTTTGGGCCGAAGCAATTAATTGTGCAAATTATATAATCAATCGCACTCCTACTAAGGTTCTAGAGAATATCACTCCAGAAGAAGCTTGGAGTTCCATTAAACCAGATGTAAGTCACTTTCGTGTGTTTGGAAGTGAAGCATGGGCCCATATTCCAGATGAAAAGCATAAAGCTTTAGAACCTAAGAGTGAGAAATGTACTTTTGTTGGATATTCTGAAGATGTAAAAGGTTATAGACTTATTCCATTTAAGTCCAAAAATGTTATCATTAGAAGAGATGTAAAATTTGATGAAAATAAATCGGCCTGCGAGCCTAGTCCGGCGGATGTGCCACCTCTTCCTATCTCTTCTACTTTTGAAAACATTTCTTCTTCAGATGATGAAAGCGAGGATGATAATCCTCCCCCACCTTCTCAGGATCCTCAACTTCCAAGATGGGTCCGTGCTACTCGGGATGCAGCAGGTGATCTTGCCGGTGATCCTACAGATCAACGACGTACACGTTCTCAGTTTGAAAGAGCCTCTTCTTTACTGGCTCAAGCTCCAGTAAATCATGATCCTGACACTTTTGCAGAAGCTTCAGGCCATCCACATTGGGAAGCAGCTATGAATGAAGAATATCATTCATTGATGACAAATGATACATGGGATCTTGTTCCTCTACCAAAGGGACACAAACTTGTTAGATGTAAATGGGTTTACAGAACCAAGTATGGACCAGATGGGAAAGTTGATAAACATAAAGCTCGTCTCGTTGCTAAGGGCTTTTCACAGGTTGAAGGCATTGACTACACTGAAACCTTCTCCCCTGTTGCCAAAATGAACTCTATCCGCCTTGTTCTTTCCCTTGCTGCCTCTTTAAAATGGGAAGTCCATCAGATGGATGTTAAATCTGCCTTCTTGCATGGGGACTTGCAGGAAGAAATCTATATGGAACAACCCATTGGCTTCATACAAACAGACTCCAGCCTTGTTTGTCGACTTAAGAAATCCCTTTATGGCCTCAAGCAAGCTCCTCGGGCTTGGTATGCCAAAATGGATAGCTTTCTTCTAGAATCTGGCTTTTCTAGGTGTCATTCTGACAAAACTGTCTACACCAAGAAAGTGGGCAACTCTCTTATCATCCTTGTTCTTTATGTTGATGATCTTATTCTTACTGGTAGTGATCCCAACCTTATAAACCATGTGAAGTCCAGCCTTAAAAAGAAATTTGAAATGACAGACTTAGGACACTTACACTATTTTCTCGGTCTTCAAGTCTTGCAATCCCAGGAGGGTATTTTCCTTTCCCAGTCCAAGTATGCTTGTGATATTCTTCGTCATTTTCACATGGAACACTGTAAGCCAGCCCCTTCTCCCTTTCAGTCTGGAGTCAAACTTTCAGTCTCTTGTACTTCTCCTGAAGTTGATGCTACCTTATACCGTCAACTTATCGGAAAACTCTTGTATTTAACCCATACTCGTCCTGATCTTTCCTTTGCTGTTGGCCTTGTTGCTCGTTTTATGCAAAACCCCCGTGAAAGTCAATGGAAAGCAGCTAAAAGAATACTTCGTTATGTTCGAGGTACAGTACAGTTTGGGATTCATTACAGTGCCAAAGCAGCTCCTCTGTTAGTTGGTTTCACTGATTCTGATTGGGCTGGTGACCCTGATGATCGGAAGTCTACTGCCGGTTATGTCTTCACTCTTGGTTCAGGACCTATTACATGGGCTTGTAAGAAACAGGTTGCCATTTCTCTTTCGTCAGCAGAAGCAGAGTATCGTGGTGCCGTGGAAGCTAGTAAGGAAGCCTTGTGGCTTCGTCAGATCCTATCAGAGTTTGGCTTTGAGCAGCAGCATCCAACCACACTTTGGTGTGATAATCAAAGTGCCATTCAGCTATGCAAAGATCCAGTCCAGCATCAGCGCAACAAACACATTGAACTACACATGCACTTCATCAGAAAGCTCATTCATGACCATGTTCTTGAGCTGCAATATTGTCCAACAGATGATCAGGTTGCAGACATCTTCACAAAGGCTCTCACAGAGGCGAAGTTCACTAAACTTCGATATATGCTTGGAGTTCAGGAAGTTGTCACTAAGGGGGGATAGGCTCTAGTGCCTCCTTCCTTCTCCTATTGTGTCATATTTGTAAATCCTTCAATCCTATCCCAAGTTGTTCTTAAGGGGGGATGTTAGGATATTCCGACACATATGATATAGTTAAGTTCAACTTGGTCTAGTATAGAGTTAGGTTAGAGTTAGGTAAAGTGTGTTTCTTTACCGTTGTACATTTTGTAACTTACAATCCGACGGTCACGATATGTAGTGATCCGACGGTTCACTCTCACCTCGGTATTACCGACACTTGATCCGTGGCTTGACACCCGATTGGTCCATGAGTTCTATTTAAAGCGCATGGAGGGTCATTGTTCGGGTAATCCGTGCATGAGAGAAGCTTATGTAAATTTTCATTCTTTGATTAATAAATTGCCTGTAGTACCCACGTTGGGACAGGCCGTGGACTGTTTCCCTCCTTGCACTTTGAGGGTTTTAACCACGTCAAAAATACTGGTGTATTGATTTGAGATCTGGTTGTGAGCGGTGTCCTTTTGGTGTTCTTTTTGAGGAAGTTACCCTGTAAATTCCTACACATATTATCCCCTTTAGAAGTAGAAACCACTTAATAGGATACTTGGTTAACCCCATTTGGAGTTTGGGAGATATTAGCACATTTCGAAGCCCATTATGGAAGGGCAGACCATATGAAGTCCCCACTTGTGGTCCATGGTTGGTAAGCTCATTTATTCGATTTCTCTAATGACTTGTACTGCAAGGCTAGGGGACGCATTGGACCTTATGTGAGATTGCAGATGGTCTCCATCTTGGGTTTGGTCTCCCTATACAGGGTCCTAACCCTCAAAAGGTCAACATTAGCACATGTAGGGTGTGTTGAGAGCCATGGGCCTCAACAGCAGTAGATAACACTCCATGGATCCCCGAGGATGTTCAGAGATTGCTCAAGATTCACCTATTGGATGAGGAAGGTGAACCTGGTTCACCTTTGCCTAGCCGACCCCATAGATGTACCATGCACTTGGCAGCTGACCCAGGACTTGTAGGATGATGTGGCATCACCTACACCATCATTAGAGCCCTTACAGATGATCTACAGGCATCTTCAACTAATTTGGAGACCCATGACTAATGAGGTTATTATTGTGCCCCCACACCCACTGGGAGCACTATAGATTTATTGTTTGGAGAACAAGGGGCCAATCACTTGTCTATCACTTTTGAGGGTCCTATTCTTCATTATGGAACCTATGGACCTCATCATACCTCTTCAAAGGCTCTACAACATGTATTATTTATCATCTGACCTCTTAAGAGACTTATTATTTCATTTGTAAGCTAGTTTGGTGGGTTTGTCACCAAAAGTTAGGTTATTAGCACATTATTTTATTTTTAGGGCTTATGTAGTCCTAGGAGACTAATTCGAACTCCTCATTAGTGTATAAATACAAGTGAGATGAGTTCATTTGCTCATCATCACTTTAGATTGGATTTTTTCTCTCTCTTGAGAATTTCAAACTTTTTCTTGGAGGATGAATTGGAGCTTTATGGATGGAATTTGATGTTTGGATTTGGTTTATCTTATCTTAGAACTTCTCTATTGTCAAATTGTGGATGATTGTGTATGTTCTATTACATGCAATTACATGCCTTTAACGCTATTCTTGTTTTACTTTGACATATACATTGGATTGGGAATTTCGCTATTTTTAGGGCCAATTGCTGCATGCATTTACTGCTTAAATTGTGGAATTTTGTCTCTATATAGCATCTCTCAATGTATGAGCCATGTAATTTTGAATGAAATTTCCTAGGGATAATTCTATCACTGAATTTATCTTGATAAACCATCACCTTTGCAAGTCGAAGTATAAAAGCTCTAAGGTGTCTTCCCTTTGCCTTAGAAGACAAGCGAAGTGTAACGACCAAAAGTCGTATACGCAATGGAAATATGTAAAATACTTTGTAAACTAAGACATCCATTGTAGGATAGTAATAGTAAATTGTATATTGTATAAAAGAATTGATGTAGGATGATTACAAATGAGAATGAGGGTCCTGTATATATAGCCAGGTAAGTACCCTTTCAGGAACAGGTATGTCTCTAAGACATGCCCTTTCATTACTAACTAACTAACCATTAGTTAATTACTTATTATTTATATTTATTATTATTTCTATATGAATTTATATTCATAACGTTGCTTTCCCCTCCAAAATCAAAGCTTGTTGATGAAAGGACTTGATCTCTTATCTGCTATGCGGTTCTTCTTGTCTCAGGATAGTCATTTTTGTCAATACAAGTTGATATGATCCTTGGAGTGATATATAAAATTGTCGTACTGAGAACGGATCAGATCATCCTAGATTAATCTTCTGATCTTTGGAGATGTGTGGTGAATAGTTATTGTATGACTGGATTGAACTCACTTCAGTATTCTTCGGAACATAAGTTTGTTATTTATGTTCTGAGTGATATAGATTTGTAGATTGATTAAGGTGCTTACTCTTGTGACATGAATGTAGATGAGTTTTTCTTGCTTGAACTTCTTTTAACATTTTTATGGTAGTTTCTTGATTTCCTTCAGGCATTGTTGTTGTTGAATTGATTACTGAATCCACATTTGGAGTGTTTGTCGTTTGAACGACAACCTCTGAGTACATCTTTACTTCATTAGGATTTGGATTGGCTTGAACTGTGAGATTAGTGGAATCGATGTTTGTTTCTTCAGCTTGGACTGCTACATATGGAGATTTTGATGCTTCCTTTGTGACAAGTTCTTCAAATCTATTCTTCAATGATTTCTTATCAGTCTTAAGTTTTTTAATCTAGTTAAGCAGATTTTGGTTATGATTTTTTAGACGTAAAAGTTCTTCTTTTTCTGAATCGTTGACCTTGTCGTTAGTATCCTTCTCTTTATCTTTTAAGTTTTTAATTTGTTCTAATAATCTTTGATTTAGGGTCTTTAAATGTAAATTTTCTTCTTCCTTCTTTGACAGATTCTCGTTAAATTTCTCCTTGCAACTTTCATTTTCTTGCTTTAATTTTTGTTTCTTAACCTTGGATTTTTTAATCTGTGAAAGTAATTTCTCATTGTGGTTCCTTAGATGCCAAATTTCTTTGTTGCATTCTGTTGATTTTGCATGAAACCGATCTGCGAGATCTTTATATTTCTTCTTTGAGGCTTTGCTCTTTTGTTGAAGTTTCGTGATCTCTTCCTTTAATAGTTTTATTTGTGTCTGAGCGCTATCTTGATATTCGTCTAAAGTAAACAATCTTCGACATTTGGGACAAGGTATTGTGCGATTTTTAAAAATCGATAAATATTGATCTTCTGCTCCACAAAATGGACATCTGGTCCAAAATGTAGAGTTATGTATGGAATCCATAGTTTCTCTGTTCATCTTCAAATTAGACTCTATCTTTCTTTAGTGATGAACTTTCTTTTGTGTTTGTCACTAAGCTTAGGGTTTAAAGGTAACCCCTTCCTATTTTCTAATAATAAATATTATTATCCTCTCTCATTTTGTTTGTTTTTTTAAATAACCTTGAAGCTTAGTGTTTTTTTAATAATTTAATTAATATATATATATATATATATATATCTTTCAATTAAATAAATATATTAATATATAATTATATTAAAACTATATAATATAGTTTATATTAATAAATTTATCAAACTATGTTAATGTTATATAGTTTATAATCAATCGATTTTTTTTTAAGGCAGACGTGAAGGACGCGATGTGAAAGACAGGTTATAGATTTCCCAATCGACATCACCATTTGACTTTCGGATGTAGTGTTTGACTGCCGCGTTTAATCTTGTCGGAATGGCAAAGGGGTGTCGTGGTTTGGTGCAGTAGACTGGCAGAATGGTGGACGGGTAGTGGTTAGACAACAGAAAGCTTGAGTGTGTTATAGTGGTAGCGTTCTCTGCAGGGATGGACGAAGGTTGAGCGGCCGTTGGACGACTTGTAGCCGGTGTGGTGTGTTTGTGATCTGTCGACAAGAGCTGCGGCGGGTGTGGGGGGACAACGGGGAGTAGATGGAAAGACGCAGCGGGGGTATTGTGTAGAAACTAGACTCCAATTCATAATCGCTTAATTGTAATTTAGCCTTGTGACATTTGCCAACTCCATCTATTCTTTTGTCATCTGCCACCATTACTCTTATATCTGCTGCTGGGTACACAAATAGATTTAGTTTTCTTGCAATATTTACATCTATAAAATTATGAGTGCTTCCTGTGTCTACTAACACAATGATGTTTTCTTTTTTTATATGCCCTCTTAATTTCAGGGTTTGTGGTTGTGCTATTCCTATGATTGTAGCTAGAGAAATCTTAGGCATTGCTGCTCCTAGTTCTATGCTTGGGGCTTCAACTTCCTCATTAATCTCTTCATCTGAATCATTGCTAGTTGAGTCTTCCTCATTTTCTGTTTCGCAAGTGTAGAGTTCACTTGTGTTGCAATTATGCCTCAGTGCATATTTGTCTCCACACTTCCAGTTGTTGTCCTTCTTCTTTTTTGGATTTGGGTAGCGGTTACCATCTTCTTGTAATTGGGGTGGTATATACTTGTTAGATTTATCTGAATTTTTTTACTTGATTTTTCTTTTGAATATTTGCTTGATTTCTCAAGACTTGTGAGCGATGTCTTGTTGAGTTTGTTTTCTTGTTCAATGAGCCTTGCTGCATATCTGACATCTTTGATAGTGTTAGATTTCCATGGTTTAATTTCAGCGTGGATATAATCTTTTAGTCCACATATATACATTTTAAGTAGTTGTTCTTCGGCGAATCCTCTTTGTCCTGTCATCAATACTTCCCATTCATGGGTATAGTTGCTTACAGTTCCCTTCTGCTTGAGATGTACAAATTTGTTGTACACATCATCTTCTTCATAATAGAATCTTTCTAACAAGGCATCCACGAAATTCTGCCGATAAAAAGAACGAACATCTTATTTGCCGAATCACCATAGGAACCTATCATATGCTTCTCCCTCCAAATTGTTAGATTCTGTCATGATTTTCTCATGTTCATCTAGTGGTGGTTTTGATTGGAAAATGCCTTCCATTTTATTGACCCAAACAACAACTCCCCTACGGTCTATACCATCGTATTTGGATGGCTCCTTTTCAATTAGTTAATAGTCCTTTTTTGGCTAGTAGTTTGAAGAGTGATGTTGATCCGAGATGAGCATGCTATGTGCTTATGACATGTTTCCGAC
This sequence comes from Pinus tabuliformis, assembly GCA_031772625.1. Classification (NCBI taxonomy): domain Eukaryota; kingdom Viridiplantae; phylum Streptophyta; class Pinopsida; order Pinales; family Pinaceae; genus Pinus; species Pinus tabuliformis. The sequence goes on from CM062804.1 coordinate 1,243,909,963, forward strand.
AAAAGCTGAGGACCTCTATGGCCTAGTGTAAGAGGAAGCTGATTGTTCGTAAGATTGAAAGTGTGGCATGAGCTTGATCCTGACATAATGGACTGTGAGTCCATAAACACTCAATGAAAATTTGCAGAAGCTGCGAGACTTTGTTGCTAACTTGATTGATTCTCTCATTGGATCGACATTGTGCTATATTGGTCTAAATGACATGGATGGTCTTGGAAATGTAGCTGATTTGTGAAGTAGTTGTTGATCTATTTTCACTGATATTTGCTTATGTGAGAAGCTCCTTAATGTTTGCTGAATTCAATCGCGATTGCTGATGTTTGCTCTTGGATTCATTTGATAAGCAGGGGGTCGATATTTGCTTCTGTGAGAAGCCACTTGTCATCTGTTAGATTGTTTGCTTCTGTGAGAAGCCCCAGCTGAAGTTGGCGGTTTGAAACATCGATTATCTAACTAACATTATGCGATGGATTAGGAAAGCTATTTGAAACAAGATTACAATTGCATAAATATGAAATCTAGCTGGATGTTGTTGTCTATTGGAATTATCTGACTCTTCTGAGCGCTGTGATAACCTAGATAACATGGATGTTTCTCATAGTTGATTTGTGAAATTGTTGAAGTTGTTTGCTGGAACCAATCTTGATACAAATGCAGATTGATTGTTACCAACAAGAAGAGCACATCAGGATGTTGCTTGGGATGTTGCATGGTTTCGTGGATGAGAAGGAAGCAGGGGTCTTTCGCCCTCAGTACAACTGAGGCAAATCATATTGCAGTGAGTATGGATAACTATGAGGCAGTATGGGTGCAAAATCTCTTTATAGAGTTGTTTGATCACGTGCCAGATACAACCATGATATACTGCGACTATTAGAGATATGGCACAAAGAGGAGCACTAAGGCTCCAACACATCTCGACAGATGAGAAGATTGTGAGACATGGTGCCACCTAGGGAGCGATGAGGCTCTGGCATAGAGAGAACAATGAAGCTCCACTAATGACTTATTGAATTGAAGTAGTGGGGCTTCAACAGATGAGGTCGTCACTGATATTCTCACCAACCCTTTGCCGACAACGAAGTTCTTATTCTTCATAGCGCAGCTTGGAGTGCAGGAGAATGTATCCCTCCTCGAGAGGGAACACTGCTGATCGAGAACACTGAGCATATACTCTCCCCTAGTCTTTTTACTAGCCATGGACTTAGTGGGGGGGGATTGAGCAACGAGGCTCCTAGGTGTGAGGGTACTCAGAGCCATGGACTTGGCTGAGTACATGACCCAATATGCATCCTACTCACAAGTCACCTTGTGTCTTTATTGACCAAGGGCCATCGACTTGGTTAAGCTTGTCAGGATTGTTGTTTTTCCACGATCTTGGTGTCTGGAATAGAATATTAATTCTCTAACGCTACCAAACCAAGAATCACAATGAAACTATTTTGCACAACGAAATATAAACAACACAGTAAATCACACGTGCACAAAATATAGACAACTTTTTACAATTTTCAAACCAACTTCGTTATATTAATCAACATATAATACAACCGTTTAGGGCTCCCTTACTAGGGATAATGATCCTCATACATCCACTAGTACAAGAATACAAAACTGGGGTTTGATGTCAATCCATCGACAACCAATCTAACCTCAACAAGATACTTTGACCATCTGGCTGATGTAGTCGACTCTCTCAGCTCCTCTTGGTCGTACCTTGTACTTGCCTGGTCCTTTAGCTCCCGATCTGCAACACTGCCTCTATCAACTATCCAAGTCCATCTGGCCACTGAGTCTCAACTATCCAATTTGCTCACTAGTTATGCCTTAGTCCATGAAGGGCACAACACATCGAGACTCCTGTCGAGTTGTTCACAACTTCGTTTGTGAACAACTCTCAATCTGCCCACTGCTGCTCCTCAGCTACTTAGGGACTTCAACCCACTATAGTCTTCCTGCGCTGCTCCAATGAAGACTAACATAGGGCACAGAGGGTTGCCACCTATCACTGCAAGATGTCCATCTCCCACAATGAACACGGGCTAGGAGGACTGCCCATCATTTTCTGTAGATGTCCTTCTCCACACACAAGTCTAGGGCTGCTCAACTGCTCCTCTGGCTGATCAAACCTTGAGCTCAACTTTTGCCACTCTAGCAACCATCTAAGTCCATGAAGATGGTGCACATCGGGCTCCAACTTGGGCACTATCACGCTGTCGTCCACAACTTGGGCACTATCACGCTGTCGTCCACTAGACCATAAATGCCCAATCCACATTCACACTTGGTCCACTCTCACGGTGCCCTCCAATAGACCACGAGTGACCAATCTTGCTGTAGCATTTCCTTCTAGTTAGGGCATCCAACACCTATGGAGACCCTTCCACATGGCTACTAATAGACTCGATCAAATTGTCCTCTCCTAGGACACCATCCACCTAGCAACCATCCATCAACAAGGTGACATATACAACATACTGTTGCTGCCTCCTTGACCTCAATTTCTGTGCATTCACAAGACTGGTTAGGGCACACAACAACCCTAAACCACAACTCCAAATACCACTGTATTCCTTATCCAAACAACTGTTCCTTTACTGCCCTTTACTATGTCTTTCCACACATTGTTTGGGCCCAAGGCTCCTCCTTAAAAACCCTAACAACATGCGGTCTACTACAGTAAAGGTTGCTTCACTTTAACACAAGCAAATGCCACTTGATGAAGCTGTCCCTACCTCTATTTACTTGCGCTCCTACTCTTAGTGGGTGCGGCCTAGATTTTGCCCTCTCCTTAAGGCCTCACGAACCTCAAACCATCTCAAGACACATGCTGTTGCTACAACGATCCTGCGACCACCTGTAGCAGAGGTTACCAACACCTTAATGCACAAAAACACTCTCTAACTTGCCTTGGATTAGTGGCTAGGATTTGCGCTTGAGTCTGCTCCAAAACTGGTCGAAACACGTCCTCAAATCACCTTGATGGATGCCTCAGACCTGCGGTCCTGCTCCTCAAAAATCCACATCCTAAACAGACCCAAAACTCGTGCTCCTTGCCACTTCTCCTTGTCACAAACTTGTTGTCCAAATCGCAAAGATATCTTTGATGTTTGATGCACTTGAGATATATGGAATGACCTCCAACGTCACTCCTTTTTATAGCCTCCATGTGGGTGTGACATTAGCCCTTAAGGGCACTCTAACATGCTCGCTGACTTGTCCTAGTAGGCCTCACAACCACACATTAACTTCAAAAATTCATAACTCAACAATGACAACTCGGAATTGGATGATTCTCGATGTGTTGGATTCGTCTCAACATCTACTATCATCCTCATCCATCACATGTCGAAATCTCATCACAGTTTTGGCCCAAACATCGATGGGTGCAAAACCCCAGGCTTAGGTTTCAAGCCCACAAGGCCACTTGTGGAGCTCCTTCCTCCAAACCCTTGATCCTCAAGGCTTGGAGTACCTCCCAAGCTACAAAAATCAATAAGGATTGCCACCCATCTGGCCAATGGGTGAGGAGACTTAGGTGCTTGTGATCTTTATGTATTGTCGGATGCAACTACCATGGACTTGGTTATGGTAAATTGATTTCCCTAAGTATTGGATGCAGGTGTTCTACCACTTGATCACTGAGGATCAAGTTGGGTGAGGGTTAGTCAGTGGACATAGGGTGCGTGTGATCTTTACCAAGGTCATTTATGATTGCCATGGACTTGGTTGTGGTAAATCGATCTCCTCTATTGTCATTGTGGATCATTCTTCCAAGATGTGTTGCAATGAGATGAGATAATGATGCAACCATCAATTTTCCTTATATTGAGACATGTACATCTGAGATGAGATCTATGACATACTCTTTTAGGTCATGGACTTGACCGGGTGACCATAGTGTGTGTGTGATGTTTACCAGGGTCATATGTGACTGCCATGGGTTTGGTTGTGGTAAATCGATCTCCCCTATCATCAGTTATGGATGGAGACATCATTGTTCAAGCTGAGATGAGATCTATGGTGCAACTGAAAATTTCTCCCTAATTGAGATGGAGTGTTGAAGATTGGCAGCTTAGGTCGAAATTTTCATTAGCAAAATGTGAAGGATAAAAATTGAAATTGAAATTTATAATTTCCCTCCAAAATTTGTTAGGTCGGTTGGCCCCCAAAAGGCACCCATTCAACATCCTCAAAAGTCTGTATAAAGAAGGCCTCTCCTCATTTGATCACCATTGATTTGTCTCTTGAGATCTTTGATCTAGCGGATTCCAGAAGAAGGAAAGGAGGCAAAAAATATAGAGAAGGGCTATGGGACTTGGTTTGGCATCTTTCTTATTCATGGGTATTGGTTTGATCATTATTTTGATGATGTACTGATGTATCTTGAACTCTTTCTCTCCCTCTTGGATAAGGAAGAATTTTCTGGGTTTTCCTCTTGTGGGTTTTGCCTTGGCCTCGGGCCTAATTTTTGCATCTCTTGGTTATTTTTCTACTGCTCTCTACATGCTTAATGGTTTATGTTTTCACTGCTTAATGATGAAAATGCTATATGAAATCTAATAATGATTTTTGAAGCTATTATCTGAGAGAATAAAAATGTCATGCCCTAGTAAAATTAACATAGACTATGAGGATACTTTTGCTTCTGTAGCCAGATACTCTTCTATTCAAGTAGTTTTTTTGATAGGCTAATGTCCCCATTTTTTGGATTTCCTTTTGGTGAGTTTAAGAGGGATTTCCAGAGCTTATGTCAGCCAGGTCATGAGAGCAAGATTATATTATTGGTGGGCTTGAAGTTTTCGAGGAGTTTTATGGCGGTCAACTAGGATCACTTGCCATTTTTCATCATCAGGATCAGTGCCACATAGTTCAATCTTTGTTCTGCTGCATTCCAACAATTTTCATAAAACGAAGTTATTAATGGGCATATTTTAATTAATTACACTTAAGGTGTTGTTTTGGGATGATTACTTGGAGAAACACCTTAGTGTAATAGCTTGTTGGAATCGGGGCAAAAAGATCTATAGGGTAGGATGATGAAAAGGGGCTTTGGGTGGCCGGTGTGACCATGGAGGTGAATTAAGCATTTTCCAGGGTTAAAATTGGCTTTAATTAGTTAATAAAAGTCACTTTATTAAATAAAGGAAAAGTGCTTTTATTATTTAATTGAAGGGAAAAGGTAAAAAAAGGTGGCAAAAGAGTCAAGCGAGTTACAAAAAAGGGAAATGAAGGGGGTCTTTCCTCATTCTTGCGTTTGCTCATTTGAGAAAAAGAAATTTGGAGAACTCTTGAGGAAGAGTCTAAGGTTTTTGGAAACCCTTAGTCTGATTTGCTAGTTTCAGTGTTGAAACTACACACGGTAGGTTGTTTGGGAGTGGGATCACTCAGATTTCGCCATTGTGCTTCAAAGGAGAAAAGATGGCAGAGCTGGAGTAAGTCTTCAAAGTGTTATCAATTGATTTTAAGCTTTGATTTTGTGTATTCTATTAAATCTTCTTTTAGGTGGAATCTCCAAGTCAAAACCGAGGGCCCAATCCTGCCATTATTCAGAGGGATGAGTTGTGGAAGAAGGGGTCGAATTTTATCTGTTGAAAGTTCATAGTTCTTGTGGTGTTGCTGGCCGAGTTGTGTGGGTTCAAGACCTTAGTTTCACCACTGCTGAAGGGGGCTGAGTTTGTCACTGAAGAGGGGTCGAGTTTCCTGCTATCATTGGGTTGAGATCTACTCTACATTGGGACGAGTTTGGGACTGTGCCAGAGAACCAAAATCGCTGTTCCTATAGGCTGAGTTGATGGGTATGAGAAACCTATTCGTGGGGAGCTGAGTTTTTAGTTTTGTGGGCTGAGTTACAACAAACCTTTTTGGGGACGAATGGCTGGCTTAGAGGATGAGTTATACAACTAGTTTGTGGACTGATGTTACTGTGGAAAAGGGGTTGAGCTCTCAGGTATCTTGGGGCCATTATTCCTGAAGTTTATATTGCTGAAATCACTCACTTAAAAGGACTGATATACTAAGGTTTGTATTGTTGAAACTACTTCAGTTTCCTCTCTGTACTGTGCACTGTAATCTTTGCTAATAAATTAAAAGAAATGGTCGAGTACCTTTGTTCTGTTGCTATAATGGACATATATTTGTGATATTTGCTCTTCTGAGCTTGGTATAAATATTATACCATTGTTGAAGTACGTTTTGGGCAATTATTTGGTATTTTGTACACTCACTGTCTAAGATAAAAATCTATGAAGTGTACTTACAACCATGTGTCATCAAATTGTTTGACAAAATGTCTCAGAGAAAAACTCAGTAAAAGTCAGAGATCTTAGTGGGAAAATTTGAGGTCTCCTACGAGGATATCTTATAGATAGCTTCTGAGATGGGATGCATCATGCAACATCCATCAGATGCATGTGAAGACTGCCTTCCTCAACGACATAATTGAGGAAGAAGTCTATATCGAACAACCACAGGGGTTTGAGGTCCATGATAGAGAGACACATGTATGCATGCTTAAGAAAGCCCTGTATGGACTCAAACAGGTGCCCAAGGCATGGCATAGGATTCACTAAGATTGAGGCAGATCCCAACCTATACTTCTAGTTGGTTGGATTTGAGCTCCTCATTTTGGTGATGTATGTGGACGATCTCATTCTGACAGGTGTAGAGAAACTAATTGCAGGTTTCAAGTCAGATCTAGCATCATTATTTGAGATGAAAGATATCAGGCAGATGCATTACTTTCTGGGACTTGAGGTTTGGCAGCAATTGGGTGAGATCTTCCTCAGACAGGGGAAGTACACTCTAGAGATCCTAAATAGATTCCAGATGGAGGATAGCAGACTGATGGCCACTCTGACGGTGACCAATCTGAAGAAGATTAATTCTTCAGTTTTAGACTTGGTAGACTCCGAATAGTTTAGGCGGTTGATTGACTCGTTGATGTATTTGGTCAACACTCAATTAGGCATCAACTTTGCATTAACACCTTCAACTAGTTCTTGATGGAACTAGGGGAGGTTCAATGGATTGCGGCAAAGCATGTGATCAAATATTTGTAGGGCATAGTAGGATATGGATTGCAGTGCCTTGGTGGAGATGGTGTGAGGTTGCATGGGTACTCAGATTTAGATTGGGCAAGCAGTGATACAGATCGGAAGAGCACCTCTGGGTGTTGCTTTAGTTTGGGGTCAACAATCATTTCTTGGTTTAACAGGAAGCAAACCTCAATAGCACTGAGTTCAATTGAGGCAGAGTACATGGTGGCTAGTCTAGCTAGTTGTGAAGCCATTTGGCTTTGCAAGCTGCTCATAGGACAATTTGGTCAAAAGCTTGACTTGATAGTGATTCATTGCGATAACCAAAGTTGTATCAAACTCTCGGAGAATCTAGTGTTTCATGACAGGTCAAAGCACATTGAGATCAAATACCACTTCATCAGAGATAGGGTGCTGAAGGGAGCAGTCAAGCTCCAATATATTTCTACAGAGGAGTAGTTGGTAGACATTTTCACCAAGCTCTTGGTGAAGGACAAGTTTGTTTGGTTTTGAGACAAGCTTGGAGTAGTGGAGAATACCTTGCTCACTAGGAGAGATTATTAGTGTTTGTAGCTCAATGATACATTAAGAGCTTTTATTTCACAAGACACATGAATGAAGTAGAAAATCAGAGATCTTATTTTCAGCCATTGGTGAGGATTTCAATAATAGTTCGGTAAGGAGAAGGAAGCTAGTCTTCAACAAGAATAGGTAGTCAGTCAACAACAAGGAATAAAGCAGCCATTCAGCCTAGCAGGGCAGGCCATACAATCGTTCGGACGGATTCCATTCTGTAAGAATTAGAGGGCAGGCTACCTCGATTTTTGTGTAGATTGAAATTTTCAAGTTTGCTATTCGTTTGATTAATTTCTCAGAGCCATTTTCCCTGTAAGGGAGCTCTTGTAAGTTCTGAAGATAATTTTAAATGATGAACTGACTAGAAGAGCAAAAGTAATTGTGCACTGTGTTTGATTGCTTTTCTCGTTTTCTGCTACATGCAAGAGTTAATAATTCCAACAAGTAACTATACATGATTTGTTTGCTTATATAACTGGTTTGGGATTAATTTAACAATATGAAGATTGTATGGGCCATACATCAACATAATTGTCAAGCTAAGTGTAGGGTTAACATACAAGGGCACTGACCAGATAGATTTGATATTTATTGTGAAGGACAATGCCAGTGCAACCAACAATGTTTGACAAAGGTCACTTTCAGAGGGAAAGAGGGAGATCGTACCAGTTGGGGGATTGACAACAGAGTAATTTCAGGGGTGTTTCAAAGGATCAAAACATAGATCCATGAGGGAGATCCTAACGGATCTATAAGCTAACATTTTTAAAATTCTTGTGGATGCTTGAAGGACTGAGCACATGATAGTTGATTAGATTAGAGATAGTAGCGACCAATCTTAGATTTGAGGATCAATTATATGGAGCATCAAATTTCTTGCCCTTGAAGGCAAGGGTTACCCTGCTGTTGAAGGAGAATGACTTTTGGGAGATTGTGGGTAACGAGACCCAATTGCCAAGAGAAGGACGTTAGAGCTTAGTGAGGCATCATAGATGCCCTGAAGGATCACTTGATTCCACACTTGGTAGAAAATAATACAACCAAGGAGCTGTACAAAGCTTTAGTGGACATGTTCTAGAGCAACAATATGGACAAGAAGATGACCTTGAGAAATAAGCTCAGATCCATCTAGATGTTAAAAGTCCGATAACGTTACCAATTACTTCAGGAGGATTATCCAAGCATGGGATCAACTTGCAGCCATTGGGGAGAAAGTGGAGGACATAGAGTTGGTGAATGTGGCACTGAATGGTCTTTCCAAGTCACGGGAACCATTTGTCAAAGGAATATTTGTCTTGGAGCACCTTGCAATTGGAAGAGTCTTTGGGATATTTGCATCTAGGAAGAGATTCCAGAGGAGTCTAAGGTTAGCAAGCAATGAAATGAAGAGGAGAACTTGGCCTTGGTTGGTATGACCAAGAATGGCAAAGGAAACAGTGAGGGCCACACCTCTTAGCTAAGGAAGAAGAAAGATTTGAGCACCATCAAGTGCTTTAGTTGCCACAAGAGTGGGCACGTTGCATTATAGTGTTTGGAGAAGAAGAAGGGGAAGGTCAAGTCACAACAGAAAACATCATAAATAGAGGTTCAACTTGATGAGTTTGCAACGAAGTTCGAGAAAGACTTCTCATTCGTCTCTTGTTTATCTACTAGTACCATCACTAGGAGTGCTTCGTACTTGGATGGTGCTGCATCATGCCATATGATAGTGGCATGAGAGAGACTCAAATTTACATGTGGAGCTTGGTAATGGTGCCAAGTATGCAGTGAAGGGGGTTGGAATTGTTGAGTTTCAATTAGAGTTAGGAGGGACGTTGGAAGCAAGGTTGTGCTATTCATATTGGGACTGAAGAAAAACATGCTCTCAATATCAGTTGTAAGGATAGAGGATTTGAGGTCATATGTAGGAATCGACAGGGGCTCATTTGTCTAGAGGAATCACATAAGTGGCCATCAGGGTTAGAGAGAGAAACTTATACATGTTTACAAACAAACATGTTCGGATGTTGAGGGATGCCCAGGAGCATGTGGAGGCTCCTAGTAGCACATTTAGGGAGAGCAAGCCTCTAATGAAGGGCATTGTGTCAAGACTGGAGGGACAATGTTATGAATATAATAATATAAAAATAAAATAAATAACATAAATTATAATAATCATAAATAATCATTAGTAAATTAAAGAGGCATGCCTCTAAGGACATGACTGTTCATGAAGGGGCACCTACCTAGGTATATAACTGGGCCCTCATTTGTAATCATATATCTCATATCTCTTGTACATTCAACAGTCTTATATATATTATTATTTGTCCTCTAATGGATATTTATAATTTTGTATATTCCAGATATTCTAAATATTCTGCTACATATATGAACCTTGTTCCTTACACTGGTATCAGAGCCTCATTCTCCGATCCCAGCCATTGGCCAAGCTTTTGTTGCACACTCGAAGATTTTGGAGTTTCTCCTATAGCTCGACAGTTCTTTGGCCTTTGGCCATCAAAAGTTGAAGATGACTCTTGGTCATTACATATAGGGAAAAAAATAATTTGCCTTGTGGCCATCAGTGGGGAAAAAAGGGAAAAAAAAAGTAAAAAAATATATATTAGAAAGAAATTTACATATATATCTATATATAGATATATAGAAAATAGGAAAAAATATAATAGGCAAAAAAATATTACATATATAAAATAAAAAAAAATAAGAGAAAAAAAATTAAATAACAGACTTACTAGGCCTGCTGGAGCCGTCTTACATAGCCCTGTAGCACCGATAGACCATCACTAACTGTGCTTACCTGTTCCATTGCGCAAGGATCCTTGTCCATCGCAAACCCCACATTGGTCCTTCCTCTCTGCCCAATTTGAACATGCTACCCTCCATTACTATTTGGTCGATGGTATGCGTACTGACTATTCCATTGCCTTCCTCCATTCCTGTGTACTAGTTTTTCCTTTTCAATCCTACGGTCATATCCATTTGATCCTATACCCCAAATCTGTACCACCATACCCCAAATCATAAGGTCGCATCCTCAATTCGTAGGGTCACGTGTCGAATCGTACAATTGCATGCCCAAATCATAGAAATTGCATTTGTATGCACTCTCAAAATCCGCCATACATGACGATACCCAATTAATTTTAATTCATTAACTTTATTTTTGGGTTATATATATATATACACACCCACATCCACGCACAAGTGAAATATATATAAAGAAAGGTTGGGTATGTAAGTAAAAGAGAAGGATTTTAAAAGAGTATTAAAAAAAAAGTTACAAAAAAAGACCTTACTATATTTGGAAGAAGTGGGTCACTCACATAAAAAATATATAAATTCCTTGGACAAAGTATTCTTGGATGAAGTTATTGACGAAATGCAAAATAAAGTCAATCGTTGAAGAAGAAAGGATGGATTGTAATCCGGAAATGAAGGCAGGATGATTTTCCTCTATTGGTCTTTCAATCGCAGATTGCAAAATATTTACATTAAAAGGGAGTACCCAAGGGAAAGAGATTAATATTGTTATTAGTGTAAGCAACAAGGAAAATTACATCAATATTAATTTGGCGAATCAACTATCAATTCCAAAGCCAAATATTGGTGAAAGAGAAAATATTTTTGGCAAGGAGTATGAAATTAATGATTTACAAGTGATAGTTGATCATTATGGATATATATCTCAGTTCAACGTCATAACTATGTATAACAAATAGATTGACATAATTTTCGGTCTACCTTGGTTTAAGGAACTAGGTACATTCATGTTAAACATAGAGAATTTTTTTTTGATGTTTCCTTATAAGAAGAAGATGATCACATTCTAGGACATGACAATGAAGTCATAATCGATAATTCTTTCATCAGAAGACTTTAAGAATATTTTCGAACTGATGCTTCAAGAGAATAAAAAAACAATATGATAGAAACATAAAGATCTCGAAGGTATGTTTTACAAGGAATTGAAAGAAAAGGACGAGGAAATTTTGTGTCTAAGTGACCATAGTAAAAAATTACTTGAGAAAGTCAAGAAGTCCAAGGCTACAAAGCAAAAAATAGAACAAGAAAAGGAATGTCTCGACAAGAATTTCAACGAGAGTCTATTAGAGAAAGAAGAAGAAAATTTGTGCTTAAAAATCTTAGTCAAAAGTTATTAGTACAAATCAAAGATTTAAAAAACGAGAAGCTTTAGTGTCAAAATGAAGTTGAATCACAAGCTAAAGAATTTTCACATTTAAAAAATCATAATCAAACCCTGCTTACTCGGATTAAGAAACTTAAAGATGATTAGACATCATTGAAGAACAAATTCGAAGAACTTATCGCAAAAGAAGCATCAAAATCTTCAGATTTAGTAGTCCAAGTTGAAGAAAAGAGAACAAACACAGATCACATTATTCTCACAACTCAAACAAATCCAAAACCAATTGAAAAAATACTCGGATGCTGCAGTTCAAACGACATAAAGTCCAAGAGGAAATCCAAGAATCAACTTAGCAACATCAATACTTGAAGTAAATCAAGAAATTGCCAAAAACATGAAGGAAAATTAGGTCACAAGAAATCCTTATTGACATCGTCATCATAAAAGCAAGGACCTTAAACAGTCAACGTGTCAGCATCATACAAAAAAGGAAATAACAAACTTATGTTCCGAAGAATACTGATGTCTGCACAATCCAGTCTTATGATAACAATTTATCCCAACTATCAAATAATTGGAAATTCTCACAAAAGATTGATCGAGGATGGTCAGATCCCTTCTTAGTTTGACAATTTTGTTTATCACTCAAAGGATCCTATCATCTCGTATGATTGAAGATGATAACTCAAAGAATTCCAAAAATGCGAATAGATTACATGGTAAAGAAATAGATGACACACCTTATAAAAAATGAGCTTTGAGGACAGCTTTTCTTAAGAGGAAGACAATGTTATGAATATAATATATAAAAATAAAACATAAATAGTAATAATCCTAAATAATGATTAGTATACTGAAGAGGCATGTCTCTAAGGATGTGACCATTCATGAAGGGGCACCTGCCTAGGTATATAAGCGGGCCCTCATTTGTAATCATATATCTCATATTTCTTGTGCATTCAACATTCTTATATATATTATTATTTGTCTTATAATGGATATTTATATATTCCAAATATTCTGAACATTCCGCTACATATACGAACCCTATTTTTTACAGACAACCAGTTCCTGGTGGCTCTCCAGGAAGTACCTCCCTCGCTAATAGGGACTGTTGTTGTTTGTAGCTCAAGCAGGTACTTCTGCGAAGGCCTAAGTATCTAGGCGTGTAGAAGTTGCCTAATACACCCTTAATCTTGACAATTGCTTTAGTGATTAAAGTAATTTATTTTATAAGATAAAAGTGAGTTAATTTATATACAATGCAAAGGTTTTTGCATTAGTGAATTAGATGAATCTCAACTGTCAATTTCAAGCGAGGTGAGCTCTAATCTCATTCGTCAATCACTTTGGAGATTAGGGTTGTTGATTCAGTCATAACTCAAGCTTATAAAAGAAAGACTAGGCCAAGGGATCAGACATACAATACATCTTGAGCACAAGACAGTGAGAGTGAGATCTTAGTGGTGGGGTGGAGAATGACTTCCATTCAAATGTCTTGGGTTCAAGGACCAACAGGGGGAATCTAGATCAACTAGGATAGGTTGAAGGACAGATCTAGGGCTTTATCAGCTGGATCAGATCTAAGTTAATTATTGTATATATTATTTCCTCAAAAGACCATTTTCCTAGTAAGGGAGCTTGAGTAGTTTCTGAATTTAATAAATGAAGAACCTTTTGATTAGGCAGAAAATTTGTGTGTGCTTATCTGATTGAGATTGGTTGTTTAATTTGCTTCCGATGTTTAAATCTTGTTAAAATCCCAGTTGTGCTTTTATTCAGCAAATCTGTAATCTGCTAGGTAGTAAATTTTGCCAGGTTTCTGGGTTCATGGAAATTTAACAGTTTGGTTTGACAATGCCTTGCCTATGGCTCCTAGATTCTCTTGCTTGGCTAGTTGTTGGCTGTATTATAGTGTTTGGTTAGCTTCAATGCACTTTGATTTCATAATCACTTAGGGCACTTATTTTCTTCATTCTTTTGTTTCGTTTCCCTGTTGTAGGTGACTTAGGAATCTGATCTCAACCATCTTGATAAGAATTTATCCTTGCTTTTGACTGCTCGTGGGCAGCACAAGAGTGAGTTTTCTTTCTACTAATCAAATTGGAATCCAGGCAGATTTGTTTGTTTGATAACATCATACAATCTATAGGGACACACTCTTGAGATTGGAAACGTACCAACCTGAATGGAAAGGTTCTAGCGGTGACGGATAGATTCACTATAAATCTTATGAAGGTGATAATAGATATGTCTGCTGGTGCAGATTTGTATGATAACAGGACTGTAGTTATTTATAAATGTGTTTCCCAACATTTTGGTTCACCTGTAGCTGTGCATTTGGCTGTTTTGGATGTTATGCCACTTTCAATATGTATTCAAAAATAAGATGTTCGACTTGTTTGTTATAATGTTTCTTTTAGTATATAAAAGTAAATCAAACCTGGTAACATTATATCCTTCAAGATTAACAACCATGGACGTTGAGTTAATGCAAATTCTTCTAAATCTAGGTTTTCTGATCCAAGAATCACTAACTTAGGAAACATTTTTCCTAATACATTTGGAAAAGTGAAATCTTTGCATTTCCCAAAACATATGCAACCATTGTCAGATGGATGGATGGTCTAGGAATAAACCAGGAGTACTAATTTGCGATGGACCATATTGTCAATCTTAGAAGCCTGATATTTACTTTCATGGAATTGATTTCTATTTATCTTAGGGAACGTTTATTTCATGATGTTCATAGTAGCCTGTAATATATCCGTTCCAGACAGTAGTCTATTCATGTATTGGCTGGAGTTGGACGCTGGATATAATTGGCATAACTTCAATTTGGAATAGAGGACTAATTTTAGTCAAAACGTGATATTATGAGCTTGAAGGACAAATTGATTCTTAGGCTCTCTCTGTGCATCTGCTGTAATTTGGCACCAATTCTAACAATGGAATGGTTGCAAATTGTATGCACTATTACTGAACTTTTCAGCGTCCTTGTATTTAATTTAATTTTTAAAACTTAAGCATATGCCTTTAAAAGTTTAAATATCTAAAATCACATTCCTTTTGGATTATTTTGAAGGATAAAAAATTAACACTTTATATTTATGGTTTTCACAGGCTCGACTGTTCACAGATTCTGAACCAGTTGAAGCGAGGGCAGAAGCAGTTGTACTACTTAAGCAACTGGGTTTTCCGGTTTGCCTTTTTCCTTTATATGCTCTTGGAAGGACAGGGAAAGCTCTTTAAATGAATTTTTGATTGCTTTTGAGTGAGTTGTTGGAAACACATTTGAGTTATTTATTTTAGATAATGTGTAATATGTTGGCATCACAGCTGTGTATGGTGGTCTCTAGAATTACTTCAAGAAAATATAAGCGAAGTAACAGAGTAAATATAGGAAAGACCAAAATTAGGAATTATAGCAGGAATCTCTATTGCAGTATTGACTTTTGAAAAATTGTATTGCTGGGTCCCTTGGTGCTTGTGTTATTTTCATAATGTTAGGTGGTGTAGCACTTCTGACAAAATTAAAGCAAGTGGACAATTATTTTTATATGGGCTGAAGTTTTGCAGAGGCTCGTATTCATCCATCAAGTCACTTGGGGAGTTGGTTAACTGATATAATAGTTTGGAACATGTTTATATGCTGCCCAGACATTACAGCTGGATCAATCCCTATTCTGGGTGAATGATGTATTGGACCCTGCAACTTTCTTATCTGTGAATATCTTAGATGGTTACAGTAAAGTAAAGCAATAGAGGAAATTGATGGTAAATGACATCACATTTATTGTTTTAAGTTGTTTCCTTCTGTCAATTTTGTTTGAATGCTTTTGTCTTGTTTGACAATCACATGGTATTTAGAGTTGTTGGAATGTGGGAACTAAAGTGGCACCAATGAATGTCAACTAAAACATTCATTGGTAATGATCGGTTCTTACCAGGCTGTTTTGGATAAGGTGGTTGTATTTGTGCCCTTGGGTTAGAGGATTGTAGTGGCTGGGAAGTTTCCTATTTGTAGCAAATTGCATTCATAAGAAGCAACTTGGTGCATCTTGAAGTGCATATTTGTCAGTGTCTATCTCATGTTGAGGCAACTGTGCAATTTATTAGCTGCCAGAAACTAAATAGAAAGAAGAAAATTATTTTACCGTGTACAAGCTACCAAAATAAGTCAATCATACATCAAATGAGGTGTGCATAAGGCATCTCCATCTTATGTTTATTGATTATTCCAAAGGAAGTCAACGATGTTGAGGTATAATGTTATAAATTGGAATAGAGATGATAACCGTATGAGGAATATATAATTCAAAAATGGTTTGGAGGCAATGGCACAAGGGAATTCTGAATGGGTTGCATCTATAGTTATTACCATGAAGCCTTGTCAAATAACAAGATGTATATGGTTTGGCACTCATGTCAAATATCAGTGTGATACATCCAATGTTCCACCAAGACTCCGGGACGGGGAGATGCGGGTGTGGGGAGACGCACAAGGGGGACGTGTGGGAGTACCCTCAAATTTTAGGGGGGACGGGGGGATGTCGGGGTATATATTTTTTTTCCTTTTTAATATATATATATATATATATTTCGAATTCATATTCAATAATGAAAGCATAAATACAATGATACATACATAATTGAATTAAATAATGAAATACATTGATCCATACTCATCATCCTTACTAATACATACATGATTCATCCATAGACCACGAGATTCAATAATGAAATACTCCAATCCATATTCATTATTCACCGTTCTGGAATCTGCATTGATTTAAAAATTAAATTCATCATTCATAATTCTAGATTCTAAATTGATTTAAAATTAGAATTCATCATTCATCATTCTAGAATCTAATTAGTATTAAGCAAAATAGACTATAATAGACACTGAAATCTGAACACTGGAATAGCAAATTGATATAACTAAAACTCAAAAACAGTGGAGTGATGGGTCTAAAAGTTACTCTAAAGTACAAAGAGGGCTTGGTGCTCTTCATTAAATACAAATTCCATACGCTTGTACATGACAAAATGCAATGGAAACATTGCAATCCATTGAATCCCAAATTCCCAGAAAACTGTTAAGTCTGCTGGATTTTGAGTGAGATCTAAAATTCTACTTTCTCCATATGAAATCCAATGAGGTCGGAACCACTCTCAAACATCTTGAGTCATTTCATGGTAATGTTAAAAATTTAAGAATTTAACATTACCATGAATTGCATAGCATTAGTAGGGAAATATGGTCAAATACTACGTTTTCCCTGTCATAAATCATTGTTTACAAGCAAATTTAATGGGGGATTTGGGGAGTCGTGTCCCCCACACTGGGGAAATGTCCCCCCCTGCGTCTCCCCACAAGGGGGACGTGGGGAAACGTTTCCTCAGACGTCCCCCCGTCTTGGGTGCGTGGGGTGCGAGGGGTACCCGACCCTAGGGGACGTGTCCCTGTGGAACATTGGATACATCATCGAATTAATATCCATGAGCACGGAGGGGTGTCAATTGTCAGGAAAATCACATAAGAACATGGGCAATGAATGCAAACCATAACATATTAAAAGAAAGCAAGATATGCTTGATACATTCCATGTGGTGTAGATGTCTAATATCTATCCATATAATGGAGACAATTTCCCATACCAAAATCCTGTACAACCACATTATTAGAAAGGCTTCAATCCAACCATTATTTTGTTTCCATGTAACCAAGGGTAAGATATTCTTCAGGGCTCAAGGATGTACAACAACAAGGCTTGAAGCTATTACAACAATATACCTGATATGAGCTGAACATGTCACTTGTAGGAAATGAACCTGGGTTTGGAGGATAACAATGATTCCTCCCAACCACCCGAGATAAACCCAATTGAGAAGGCTTTAATCCAACCTAATGTAACACAACTCTACTTATGACATGTAACCTAAATTACTAACCTAAAGTACAATATAGCTTTATTATATGACCATTCTGACATGCTAACTCTAACACACTCCTTAATGGTCACAAGGAGAACAAATGCTTGTCTCAAAATGCAAATTTGTTTTGTCCAAATGTGTCAAAGATGTCTACAGTCTGCCTCTCAAATGCACTCCAAAAATCAGATTTCGAAGTTGTCACTAGTTGTCGCCTAATCTACACCTGGGCTAATGTGGAGAAAATATTTAATCCACTTGGTGTGGCCTTGGCAGCAAGTCTCGAGTTGAGCAACTTTCACTTAATTCTCAACTCCTCCGTCTAGGTTAACTCCTAATGAAGCCAAGGGGGGTAGTCCCTATGAGAAAATAAAACTAAGGCTTGATTAAACCATGTTAAATAAGAAGGATCTAGGAGTTAATAAATCACACAAAAATATATTTACCATCAACAAGATAAATTACAACATATCACTTTAAAGCATGAAACAATCATAAGCACATAAGACCATCCATAAGCAAGAGATGTAACAATAATAATTAGATGAATGGAATACTCTTAAGCAGATGATATAGCAAATGGAGACCAATGCCAAATAAAAGTACTTGTGAAAGTAAATGCTCAAAGTAAGAGAAAATTGCTTGAAAGTAAATGCTTGGACTTGGAAATGAAAGTGCCAAAAGTAAATGTGGCGATTAAAATAACCAAGTACAAAATGCTATAAAAGAAAATGTTGTGGAATGTTCGTGGTACGTTTTAGTTAAGTTAAATTTCACTTGGATTTAGATTAATTGATGAATGTAAGTTGATGGATATGTGTTGATCCATATGACTGCATAATGTGATATGTGTATTGCAATAAAGTAAATCTAAGTTCCATTGTTTTAAGAAACGGCCGTTTTGAAACCGAAACGACCTGGTTGATCTGAGTCAATAGCAAAAATGATGACCCGGCCCTTGAAACGGTTCAGTTCGCCGAGTCACCCATGACTCGGCCAACTCGGCTGTTTCCGTTATGACTCGGCCAAGTCACAAACAAACGGCCCAGGCACATGTAAACAACGTTTTATTATTTTTTTAATGGATTTTTTTGGTGTTTTTTGATTGGTTTGGATGTCAAGTAGTTATATGAATTTTCTAAATGATTTTTGGGGTCCATTTCCCCCCCCCCCTTCCCCCCCCCCCCAAACCCTATTTAACACACCCAAGTGCTCTCATTCACTCACAACAATCTTATGCATTTGAGTGAGAGTCTTCTCTGAGAGTTAGTGAGCAGTTCTTGAGCTTGTTTTGGAGCAGCAGTGAGGAGTCTTGGAGGAGCATTGTAGCTGGAGTGAGGAGCTTCTTGGGCAGCCATTTGGAGCAGCATTGAGGAGCTGATTCTTGGAGCAAGCTTGAGGAGGCAGTTTGTGCCTGGAGGTATTTTTTTCACCTCTATAAATCTGTTTTTGCTTAGTAAATTTTAGGTGCATATCTAGAAATATTAGAGAGTGTTTTTTGTCAAATAAATGAACATTGAATCAAGGTTTTTTTTTTTTTTTCATTTTCAGATTGTTTGCTTTCATTTCCTAGTAAAAAAATGGCACCTAGAGCAAGAGATCCTGCTTGGGCATATGTTGAAATGGTTGATAGTCAAATGCAATGCAAATTTTGCCATAGGAAAATTAAGGAAGGTCCTGGGGGCATTAATAGGCTGAAACAACACTTGGCAGGGATTAGAGGCCAAATTACCCCATGTACCTCACCAGAAATTGGGGAGATTAGGAAGAATTTGTTGGCCAGCGTTGAGAAATTTAAAGAAGATAAGGCTAGGCAAAGAGACATACAGGCTGAAATTGGGAGGAAGAGGGAGATACAAAAAATGATGGCTGCCAACCCCCATTATGATTTTGAGGGTTGTTCCTCTATCCCTCAAACTGATACATCCAACCCTTTCCGATATGTTCCTCCCTCTTTTGGTTCTGTTCAAGATAAGGGAAAGGGTAGAATGAAAAAGGGTGATGTGACTATCAAAAGTTATTTCACTCCCTCCTCTCCATCAGATGCACATGGTCCTGAAGTTAGTAAAACTCAAATGCAGCCCACTTTAGATGACCATTGGAAGAAAGAATTGAGGGAGACTGCTTGTGAGTACATAGCTAGATGGTGGTATGATGCTGATATCCCCTTTAATGCTGCTCGTTCACCATATTATGAGCCTATGTTTGATGCCATACATGCTGCTGGAAAAGGCTTCAAAGGCCCTACTATGCATGAGCTAAGGGGGTTTCGTTTGCAGAAGAAATTCAATCCATTAATGAGTATTTGCAAGAGTTCAGGGACTCATGGGCAAGAACAAGGTGTACCATCATGTCAGATGGATGGACTGATCAAAGAAACCATACCATCATAAACTTTCTTGTCTTCTGCCCATAGGGAACCATGTTTTTAAAATCAGTTGATGCATCTGATAAGGTAAAAGATGGCCACTTGTTGTTTCAGCTATTAGATCAGGTTGTTGAGGAGGTGGGGGTGGCTAATGTTGTTCAAATCATCACAGATAATGCCTCTAACTATGTTCTTGCTGGTAAACTATTAGAGGAAAAACACAAGACCATCTTTTGGACCCCATGCGCTGCACATTGCATAGACCTCATGCTTAAGGATATTGGAAAATTAGATTGGGTCAAAAACACTATAGATCATGCCAAAAGCATAACAAAGTTTATCTACAATCATACATTGGTTTTGAGCCTCATGAGGAAACACACTGGGGGCAAGGATATTATTAGGCCTGCCATCACTAGATGTGCTACACATTTTTTGACATTGCAATCTATGCTTTCCCAACATAGAAACTTGCAAAAGATGTTTTCCAGTGATGAATGGAATCAAAGCAATTGGTCTAACAAACCAGAAGGCAAAGAATTGAAAAGGAAAGTCCATGAAGAAACTTTTTGGAGAAAGGCAGCAGAGATTGTGAAGCTTGCTGAGCCACTAGTTAAGGTGTTGCAGTTGGTGGATGGGGAAAGGTTGGCTATGGGCTTCATTTATGAGGCTATGGATCAAGCAAAGGAGCAAATAAAGACGGTATACAAGGATAGAGTGGCAAAGTATGGGCCCATTTGGGCAATCATTGATGAAAGATGGAACAATCAACTCCATCGCCCTATACATGCAGCTAGGTATTTTTTG
Organism: Pinus tabuliformis; assembly: GCA_031772625.1. NCBI lineage: Eukaryota > Viridiplantae > Streptophyta > Pinopsida > Pinales > Pinaceae > Pinus > Pinus tabuliformis. Next base: position 1,243,930,838 of record CM062804.1, read on the forward strand.
AACCCACGGTATCATTATAAAGCTAAGGAGTCAGGAGCTTTGAGGGGGGAGGTCAGAGATGGACTGGTTGATTGCATTGTACGCATGATGCCATTGGAGTCTAATCAGCTGGAGATACACCGACAGGCCAATATCTTCAGCAATGTAGCAGGTACCTTTGGGAAGAACCTAGCAAAGGTTGCAAGAGAAGCAGATGAGCTAGGTAAACAAAAATTTCAATTTTCAAATTCTTAATAGTTTTAATTTTTTTTTAAAGTTTGTTAAATCGTTTATAATTTGAAAGTTCGATATAATTTGTAATTTTGTTGAGCTAATTCATTATACTCCTATGTTTTTTGCAGCACAATGGTGGGAGGCCTTTGGTGGCCATTGTCCTGAATTGCAAAGGTTTGCAATTCGTATTTTGAGTCAAACTTGTAGTGCATCTGGGTGTGAGCGCAATTGGTCTGTCTTTGAGAGGATTCACACAAAGAAGAGAAACCGTTAGGATCAAAAACGGTTAAATGATCTAGTTTATGTCCAATACAACCTTCGGCTTAGACGAAACCATTTGCTGAACAAAAGACCTGATTCAGATCCCATTGTGTTGGAAGACATTGATCCAACATCAGATTGGGTAGTGGAGAGTCGTCCAGCAGAGTTTGATCCTGATGAGGATCTTGATGTAGATTTAGATATGGAGACATCAGTTGAACTTGAACATGTTGTTCAACTTCAGCCTGTTCAGTTGAATGCAGATCCCAATCCACCAGCCTCTGTCTCACAGCCAGCAAGGACTCCAGTTGTAGGTGCTTCCTCTGCTCAGCCATGACAGAAGCGCAGCCGCATATCTACTCTATCTCAGCTTGCATCTGCTGCAGTTGCACAGCCTGCTAGTGGTACCACTTCTATAGTTGCTGTTGGAGATGATGATGATGATGAGGAGCCATGGGGCCCCCTGTCTGACTCTGATGATGATGATCCAGAGATTGATCGACTTGATCTTGGCTCCTCTGACAGTAGCTACTAGCCAGTAGTACTGTAGTACTAGTACTGGAGTCTGGTCACCGTCACAGTTTACTTTGTTGTAGAGGCCATTTCTAGCCTCCTTGGTTATGTGTTTTTTGTTTTGAGTCTTTGATCATGTATGATAGTTGACTATGTATTGCCATTGGGTACAATTTTGATATAATGGATTGGTTCATGAGCCTACTTTGATCATATGTTGTCTTCCATCTATATTATAATGCTGTGTGTTTGGAAACATGAATGAAAATCTTTAAAATTATGTTTAAAATCTTTAAAATTATGTTTTTTTATAAAAAAAATAAATATTTAATGTATTTTTTACAACGACTGAGTCATTGAAATCAAGACGGCCGAGTCATTACCGTTTCGGAGTCGGAGTCGGAGTCGATCCTCGGCCGAGTAGGAGTCGGAGTCGGAGTCGGAGTCTTAAAACTATGAATCTAACTAAGGTGTGTTTCCTTTTCTACCCTTATCCTCGTTGGTGTTGATTTTCTAGTGCAATCAAGACTAGTACAACTTTTCAAACTGATAACTACTTCCAATGATACAATTAGACTTCTTTAGATCATGTTGAAACACTGAGAGGGGGGTGAATCAATATTTCCTTCTATTTTCACGCAATTGGTTATTTATTACTTTAAAACATTCAGAGCATTAAATCGACATGAAACAACAATACATCAATAAACAATATACAAAATTTGTTGTTTAAACAAGCTTTGTTATGCATGGTTACATACACATTTACTAGTTGCACTGGAAGGAAGTGCAAGACTCCCCAAGAGTTTTACCAGCAAGTTGGAAGGATATTCGAGCAAATGCTCCCTAAATGGTTTGGGCTCCCGTACCAGGGATAATGGCCCAACTACAATCAACCTCTGTCGCTGCACTTCACCATTGCTATTCACCACTACTGCTGCTGCACTTCACCACTGCCATTCACCACTACTGCTGCTACCACCACAACTACCATTCATCACTGCTGTTGTAACCACCACTGCTACCATCCATCACTGTTGCTGCAATCATCACTTCTACCATTCATCACTGCCTCTGCAACCACCACTGCTACCACTCATCACTGTTGTTGCAATCGTCACTACTGCTACAATCACCACTGCTACCATTCATCACTGCTGGTACAACCACCACTACTACCATTCATCATTGCTGCTACAACCACCACTACTACCATTCATCATTGCTACTGCAATCATCACTGCCACTGTTCACTTCTGTTGCTGCTAACAATTGTGCTATCACTGCTAATGCCATCATCAAGGTCACTAGTTTCATCACTGCTCTTGTCATATATCACTCACTTCCACTTACTATCACAAACTGCTATAGTTTAATTACTGCTCAATTTAGTCTGACAGGGGGCAATAAACAATTTGCTAGAGAATCCTTGCTCAGCTCAAACACATGTGATGCCAACTAGTGAAGCATGACCCATATAAGACCTGCGAGTACTCGCGGGTCTTGGACGGGTTCTATACCGAGCTGGGTCACTCATATAGAACCCGTCTACTTGTATAAAAGACCTATGGGTCTTTTATAGGACTCGTATAGAACCCGTCGAGCCTCAAAAGGCACAAAATGTTCAATTTTTTTTAAATTTTTATTTCTTTTTTCTTTTTTGGAAATGAGGCGATCTATCTGTTGAACTCCAATTAGACTTATACCGTCTAGCTCTTTCAAATCTTTACTTCCTTGAGGTACACATCCAGCCACTACCAGTGGCTTCTATGTAGCTCTACCCTTGTGAATCAAGGTCTACATGGCTGATTGACTGGGTTACTTTACTGTGCATCTGTTCTAAAAGCATATAGTTATTCACCTTGAGGCTTGTATGTGCAATCCATGTCCATAGTCCTTGAAACCCTCCTGAATTCTGACCAAACATCTTCAATTTCTTTCTGTTATAATTCTTTTAAGATTTGTATAGTAATGCACTTGTATCTACCAGCCAATGGGCTTTATTTCTCTGCACCACCACCTTCTTGGAAAGGAAACTACCTCTTTAGAAGAAAGTTACATGCTTGCTAAATTTCGGTTATGCTCCAAAATAAAGCGAGGGATCAGGAATGATCCTTTGACTCAAAATAGTTTCAGAGGTGGGTGTACATGCTTTTCTATTATGGTGCAATTTTGGCCATACCCGTCACTCAATTGAATGACCTTTAAGCTTGCATTCTTGGGGTCACACGTCCTATTTGCTAGCATACTTTTACACATGAGTTTGATTTAGATTTAGAGTAGAGTTTTCTTTTACTGTGCTCTTTGCTGGTAGATGCATTATGCATTCCTGCATTCCTTTTATAGTTGTTGATGCATGTTAACTTATTTTGGTCATTTGTGGATGTTAATCAAATTTCAATTTCTGTACAACTTGCATACATTTTTCTCAAAGTCCCTCTTGAGTTTTGTAGAAAAGTGTCAATCTAACCTTCCTCCTTTGAACTAGGTTTAATGTCCCCTATCTAGTATCAACATCTTCTCTCTAAACTTCATCATTGCTTTATCTTTCTCCTGCTTGGTGAAGTTTGACGGTTTATGAACTTTTTTCATTTCCTGTTGTGGTGGTTTTGGTGGTAGTCCCTCATGTTATTTTTGCTTTTGCAGGGTCCCTTGTATGTGCTTATTTTGAAGTATGTAATATCTAGTCCCTGCAACCTAGTTTCATCTTTAGTGGTGAAGAATGTAATCTCTAGTCTTTTCGACCTAGTCTCATCACTGTGAATGTAATCTCTAGTCTTATACGAGTCTTATAAGGGTTGTTTCTGAGTCTTATACAAGTCAACGAGTCAATGCTATGACGAGTCTTATACGAGTATGAGTCATGCAACATTGATGCCAACAAACCTTGTTGAGCCCTCAACAACTATAATCTTGTCCATTGATCTTTGCAACTACAAAAGAAATCAAAACTTTGTTACTCTGCACTCCTAATCAACTCAAAAATTCTGCCATACACATAATGAGCCACCCTCTGAAACAATTTCAACCTCCAATGTACAGTAGGTAAGTTGTGTACTTTGCTGTCTAACTTCACTTGCTCTTCACATCTTACACAAAAATCCCTAACTGCTAATGCGGAGGGTACAAAATATAGAAAATATCAAAGGACATAATATGAGTTACAATAAAATCCATGAGCTTCATATAAGCCACATGTATATACTATGCAAGTCTAGAGTCATAATAAAACCCACAAAGAATATAAGCATATAGCAAGGAGTGCTAGCTACAACTAATCTCAGAGATAGCAATGCCAACAAGTGATCTCGAACTAAAATCTACTTCAAAAACTTGCATAAAGATTACGCCAAGTTCAGATTCTTTCACAAAGATTCTTTGTACTGTAGTTACACCAGGTTCTCTATAAATTGATCAAGACATTATGCCCAGACTTGAGTTCCTCCCTAGATATTGTACTCCAAGACCACAACTGAACATTTCTCAAATTAGGCCTCAAATCAATCATTCATTTCATTAACTTCTACAGGATTACTGCTAATGATTTTACATTGGAGTATACTCAAATTTTCCACGAACAAGTGTGTATTCCAGGGCTAATCTTTGAACAGAGTGAATGATATCAAAATGTCTGTAGAATTCATTTGATGGAGCAGCTATCCAACATGCAATTGCCAGTTGATTCTTAACTTCAATTTCTCTGGAACATAAACTAATTTATGAACCATAGTTACTACAGGCTTCCACACAATTTTCAGGTATAAGTGAGGCAAAATTGTGTTAAATTTAGGTATGTTCTATGCTAGAGCAATTTATTTCAATTTTCACAGTTAGCTCAATATCTTCTCCAGATTAGCAATCGCATCAGCATTAAAGTAAACTGCAGATAGAACATAAATATAAATCGCAGAAGACAAGCCAAGACAAGAGGACACAAGATGTGGCGCTAGCTAGGGACAAACCCCAATGTGGGGAAACCCTTGATCAATTCTTCTTTTATGTTCTTCAATAGTTTAGCAGAGAGAGAGAGAGATAGTACATTTACAATAGAAGTCAACATTTTTGACTTTCTATATCTATATGAGATTAGTTGAAGACATGCTACTTCAACTGATTCTCCAAGGTGACTGCTTCACCTATCATAGTGTTGTATTTCGTCATGGTGCTGCACCTAGTCACTGAGCTACTCTCATCATCGTGCTTCAACTCATCATCATGCTGCACTTTATTATTATGTTGTACTTCATCGTCTCAGTGCTACACCCAAATATCACTGAGTTGTTCTCCACATCATGGATCTGCATCTAATGTTGTACACATTGCTGGTCTGCCTGCTATGCTGTACTTGATTACTTGTCACAATTTTTTCACCCAATCATACACACAAGACGTACTCAATACATCATCATGCTGCAATGCCTTGTTTCTACATCATGACGCTGTTATACTTCTTGTTGCTTCATCATGCTGCAACACTATACTTCTGTTGCTTCATTATACTGCCATATGTATATCAACCTTCGCTGCTTGCTATGGCTTGCAGCCTAGCAAAGAAGCTAGGCTATAGTTCCAGATTCCTTCAAGCAGACCCAAACTAGACCCAAGGTAGCAGCTTAGCCTTCTGACTTCTAATCTGATGACAGCTGCTCCTAAACGTATCTCATCCATGCTTTTGACCAACAGTGAGATAGCTGTAGCTATGGTTAGATGTGACAGCGTATGAGGTCATCTTCATGTCTGAGATTAGGGCCTCTTTGGGCCTCCTTGCTGCGGCTTGATATCTCTATAGACAACGAATTAGGTGACTACTCTTAGACAGCAGAATAGGGCTCTTAGGGCTGTGGATAGGAGCCTTTCAAGACAGCAGAATAAGGTCTCCTTTAACAACATTTAGAGGATCTTCTTTGACAGCAGTTTAAGGTACCTACCTAACTTGCGGCTAGTGCACGTATGAGGGCATCTCCTTCAGCTGTGTATAGCTACAGCTGGGACGTCCTCCTTTGACTGCGGCTAGTATTCTTTCGGATAATAGCTAGGGCTAGATATGAATCCCTTCTTGCTGTGTATATATACCTTCATGGATTGCGGCCTAGGGCAACCTTAAGTGCTGCGGCTAGGAGACTGCGTTAAGGTCATCTCCGTAGGGTCATCACCATGACAACGTTAGGCTGCAGCTATGATTCCTTTAGGACAGAGCTTAGGTCTCTTTGCATTTAGGGCATGAAAATATTAGAACCCTTGTTCCATGACTGCGTTTAGGAGGCTTAGATGTTAGGGCTTTATTTCCATGCCAGCGTAGATGTTCCTCCTCATAAGCCTGTGGCTAGGGCATATCTTTACTGCGGCTAGGGCATCATCCTACTTAGTCCAGCGTATACTCTTAGTGTCTCTCCTTCACCAAAAGCCAAAGATGTGGAGAGGAGGAGATCACATGAAGAGTGTGTATATGTGTGTCAAATGACTTCAAGTCCTCTTCTATCTATACTAAAACGTAGAGGTTGAATACAATGTTGCAAACATCGGTATCGGGATAAAATCGACAACAATTCGGAAAACCAAAAAATCGTAAAAATCGGGAAAATATCAGTAAAAGTCGGCAAACATCGGCAAAAGTAAGATACCATCAAAATATTGCTAAAACTCGACAAACATCGGGTAGGCCAAAAAATCGTGATTTCAAGATAAAATCGGGATGTTATCGAGATGTTCGCAACAGTGGTTGAATAGACATGACTGTTGGGCTTCTGAGCCTACATAAGTTGTTGGCCGACTTGACAATTTGTCCATAATCAAAATAAATTCATATCTTCATAAATACTTATTGGAATCGGATGATCTTTAGATCAATCCTACACCTCTCGATGAGAGGGATCCAAGAAAAATATCAGCTATCATAAATAAGATGACCCACATGGAGTTTGGCCCTAGTTTCCAATTTTAACACTCCCTCTCAACTAGGGAGAACTCCATCTGTTGATCCATATGTTCGACTATACTATCTCCACCGTCAGTTCCCTGCGCTTATCTGCTCTACTCTGATCTGCTGAACTCGGCTCTGCTCTGCTCGAACTATGAAGAAGAAGAAGTGATCGAGGATGTATCATACCATCCTCCACTGAACCGAAGTCAGTCTCAAAGTGTGTACCACTTTCACTGATCCCAGACCAGACTTGACGCGAAGTCAGTGTTAGAGTGTGTACCACTCTCACTGGTCCCAGACCAATATCATTGATCCCAGACCAATGGAGGTCATCCTAGCATAGGGAGTACGGTAGATACAACGATGCGTCCATCGATAGAACTACTATGGTCCCTATCCTCATTTCCCTGCTTATTGATCAGATGAGAGGTACTTCCCATGAGTCCTAGATTGCATGGGTAGGATGCCTCGACAGGAGAACTAATCATCCTGTCCACAGGAGAACAAATCATCCTGTCCAGTGGATGCCACGAAGAATGAATCATCCTGGCCCATAATCGCCACGAAGAACGAATCATCCTGTTTCATAGTCGCCACGAAGAACAAATCATCCTGGCCCATAGGAGAACAAATCATCCTGTTCCACAGTCGCCACAGAGAACAAATCATCCTGGCCCACAGGAGAACGAATCATCCTGTTCCACAGTCGCCACGGAGAACAACTCATCCTGTTCATAGCACACCACCAAGGGAGGGTGAGTCGCCCTGTGGTCGTATGTTGCTCCAGTAAGTACCCCAAGCCCCCTAGAGCTCCCAGAGCTCAATGTATGCAACATGCAGGACCTTTTTGCAAAGGTTTCTCAACGACTCCAAGTTGTTCGAGAAAATCACAGATTTGATCTTTCCCTGGGGCTTTGACAAAATGTTTGCGACCTGTACATCGGTCTCAATGCGATGGAGCCTCCTTGCTCATCGACTTACCATATCCTAGATAAGGCAGTATTTGCTGTCTATCTGCTGGAGCAATCATCGAATACGGGATTCCTCAATAATTGAATCCCCCCTCTGGTTGTCACAGAGAATCATAGTGATATTCATCATATGAACAAACAGCTCACTGAAGAGCTTCCTCAACTAGGTAGCTTCATACGAGATCATACTCATAGCAATGTATTCGGTCTCGGCGGTGCTTATAGCAACCGACTTCTAGTTCCTGCTCATCCATGATATCGAATCAGAATCCAAAGAGAATCAACACTGAGAAGTGCTCTAGTGATCCTCCACACTGCCTGCCCACTCAGCATTCGAATAATCATGCAGTTTCATATTTCCGACAGTGTATCTCAATCCATAAGAGATTGTGCCCCGAAGATATCTCAGAAGATTCTTGGCACCAATATAGTGAGGCTCAACCAAATATGAGCTCACCATGCTAACTACAAAACATATGTCCGGACGAAAGTTCACCAAGAACATCAAGGCAAATGAGTTTATGAAACTCAGAGGCATTTCCCAAATCTGGTCTAACAGCACTACCATATAACTTCTGAAAGTTAATATCCTTGAGGTAGTCACAAGCTTGCAGTTTATCATTCCACATTCGGAATCCAACTCCCTCTTACTTCTACAAATGAGAGGGTCTGCACTTGTCAGAAATAGGTCGTCCTCATAAGGTGCCGGTATGAGAGGTCTATCATCCACAACCTTCGGGTAATGGTTTGGATTGGTTTCACTCATAGTGAATCTTAGCTTCATCTGACAGCTATCAATCCTCTCATACTATGCCCGGGGAGTTTTGCTTCAAGCCATAGAGGGCTTTCTTCCACCTGTATACATGAGATTCTCGATCATGAATCTCAAACTCCTCGGGTTGTTCCAATCCTGTGGACCTGCTACATGAGGGGAATGGTTCCCTTGTAAGATTTTCCTTTGGTACATCTCAGACATGTACTTTCATGCTCTTTTTGAATTCAGGTATCCCTATCACCATTTGACTCACAGACCTTCAGTGCTATGTGTCAATGGACATGGTTTGCAACTTGATACAACCCTAAACTCAAAAACATCTTTGAAAATTCTATTTTCAAACACGTACCTTTCCATCGATGAGTGCCACCCTGTAACCTTCGACTTCCATTGCTGAAATGGACACCAGGTTGTTCTTGCGATCAGTTACATAAAAGAGATTCTGTAAATGAATCGAGTTATCCTCATTTAATTGAGGGGTAACATTTCCTACACCCTTTTCGGGATAGGTGGCATCGACTCCAAGTATAATCCCGTGATTGTTTCCATCTCTACCAAATTAGAGAGTGCACCCATCTATCCGATGAAGTGCCTTGAAGCACTACAATCAATAAGCTAGATTCCCAAAGAATCTGAAGGAGAGGGCCAATACAAGATAACGCTTATTTATCTTATCAGAAACAACATTTGATTCTTCATACCTGGGGTTACTTGATTTCTTTGAAGAGTCGACCATTTCCTTGATAACCTGCATTACCTGTCATTCCTTTGATCATTGAAGATGTCCCTGGAATGATTGTTATCTTCATCAAGAGATGTGTCTCTGCCATTCAGACACTCCTTCGCATAATGGCTGAACTTGTTGCAACCAAGGCATTCGCCTTTCCTCCTTAGATCCAAACTTCCCAATGAAGTGATCTTTAGGTAGGCCATTAGAAACTTCCGCTGTGCCATTCTGATAATATTCTCTACTTCGACTTCACCCTTGGTGAATTAGAAGAGGGATGAGGAATCTACTGATCCTTTTGTCCTTTCCCAACTGTCTTCGGTGATTGCTCTTTCACTCTTGCTTGGGCATTTTCTTTACCTCATCTCTGATACCATGTTAAATTTAGGTATGTTCTATGCTAGAGCAATTTATTTTAATTTTCATAGTTAGCTCAATATCTTCTCCAGATTAGCAATCACATCAGCATTAAAGTAAACTGCAGATAGAACATAAATATAAATCGCAAAAGACAAGCCAAGACAAGAGTACACAAGATGTGGCGCTAGCCAGGGACAAACCCCAATGTGGGGAAACCCTTGATCAATTCTTTTATGTTCTTCAATAGTTCATCAGAGAAAGAGAGAGAGAGATAGTACATTTACAACAGAAGTCAACTTTGACTTTTTATATCTATATGAGATCAGTTGAAGACATGCTACTTCAACTGATTCTCCAAGGTGACTGCTTCACCTGTCATAGTGTTGTATTTCATCATGGTGCTGCACCTAGTCATTGAGCTACTCCCATCAACGTGCTGCAACTCATCATCATGCTGCACCTTATTATTATGTTGTACTTCATCGTCTCAGTGCTGCACCCAAATATCACTGAGCTGTTCTCAACATCTTGGATCTGCATCTAATGTTGTACACATTGTTGGTTTGCCTACTATGCTGTACTTGATTACTTGTCACAGTGTTTTCACCCAATCATACACACAAGATGTATTCAATACATCATCATGCTGCAATGCCTTGTTGCTACATCATGATGTTGTTATACTTCTTGTTGCTTCATCATGCTGCAACACTATACTTCTGTTGCTTCATTATACTGCCATATGTATATCAGCCTTAGCTGCTTGCTATGGCTTGCAGCCTAGCAAAGAAGCTAGGCTATAGTTCCAGATTCCTTCAAGCAGACCCAAACTAGACCCAAGGTAGCAGCTTAGCCTTCTGACTTCTAATTTGATGACAGCTGCTCCTAAACGTATCTCATCCATGCTTTTGACCAACAGTGGGATAGCTGTAGCTATGGCTAGATGTGACATCGTATGAGGTCATCTTCACGTCTGAGATGAGGGCCTCTTTGGGCCTCCTTGCTGCGGCTTGATATCTCTATAGACAACGAATTAGGTGACTACTCTTAGACAGCAGAATAGGGCTCTTAGGGCTGTGGATAGGAGCCTTTCAAGACAGCAGAATAAGTTCTCCTTAACAACGTTTAGAGGATCTTCTTTGACAGCAGTTTAAGGTACCTACCTAACTTGCGGTTAGTGCACGTATGAGGGCATCTCCTTCAGCTGTGTATAGCTACAGCTGGGACGTCCTCCTTTGACTGCGGCTAGTGTTCTTTCGGATAATAGCTAGGGCTAGATATGAATCCCTTCTTGCTGTGTATATATACCTTCATGGATTGCGGCCTAGGGCAACCTTAAGTGTTGCGGCTAGGAGACTGCGTTAAGGTCATCTCCATAGGGTCATCACCATGACAACGTTAGGCTGCAGCCATGATTCCTTTAGGACAGAGCTTAGGTCTCTCTGCGTTTAGGGCATGACAATATTAGAACCCTTGTTCCATGACTGCGTTTAGGAGGCTTAGATGTTAGGGCTTTATTTCCATGCCAGCGTAGATGTTCCTCCTCATAAGTCTGCAGCTAGGGCATATCTTTATTGCAGCTAGGGCATCATCCTACTTAGTCCAGCGTATACTCTTAGTGTCTCTCCTTCAAAAGCCAAAGACATGGAGAGGAGGAGATCACATGAAGAGTGTGTATATGTGTGTCAAATGACTTCAAGTCCTCTTCTATTTATACTAAAACGTAGAGGTTGAATAGACATGACTGTTGGGCTTCTGAGCCTACATAAGTTGCTGGCCGAGTTGACAATTTATCCATAATCAAAATAAATTCATATCTTCATAAATACTTATCGGAATCGGATGATATTTAGATCAATCCTACACCTCTCGATGAGAGGGATCCAAGAAAAATATCAGCTGTCATAAATAAGATGACCCAGATGTAGTTTGGCCTTAGTTTCCAATTTTAACAAATTGCATGCAACAATTAAGTCACTCTTCAGCGCAAAAGTATGCTAATTTTTAGGGCCGCAAGTGTAAAGTGCTCCAAAAAGATACTAGGTCGAAATCAATGAACAATATGGACCCTTATCCTGTTGCTTCAAATATGATTCAATTTTTGAGTGTAATCATAGATCCATCTGTAGAAGCCTAATGATGCCCTCCAATAAACTCCAAGCTGTGGAGGACGATCAACAAGACCGCCTTAAGCATATACTCAGGTCTTTGAAAGCCACAAAGGTGAAAGTTGTGCAATGAATACACAAATTTTGTAGTTCATTTCATACTGCTCTTGATCCGCAGGCCAATTCATTCAAGAATATGTTCAACGTGTGAAAATTTTGGATGCCCAAATTCCTACTGCAACAACTAATTACGTTTCTCCTATTTGTTAATTATTGAACCAAATTATTTACCAAAGTCGGATCCCACTCTATTGTCGCATTATATCATTGTAGTATCCAATACCTGCTCAAACATCTCTCCAAAGAGATTTCTTAACCATACTACCTCAAAGTTAGCCATGCTAGCAACAATATACTCAGCCTTAGCCGTGTTAAGAGCAACGAACATCTGCTTCCTGCTCATCCAAGATATCATGGTAGACCCCATGTTAAAACAACACACACCGATATGCTTTTCCTATCAATTACACTTTTGGCCTTGTTAGCATCAGTGTATCCATGAAGTCTCACATCTCCGACAGTATATCTCAATCCAAGATTAATAGTCCCATGTAAGTATTTCAACGCATGCTTGGCAACAACCCAGTGTGCGTGAAGAGCCTCTGTCATAAATTGACTTAGAGTGTTGACAACAAAACATATGTCCAGTCAAGTATTCACAAGGTACATCAGTGCCCCAATCAACTGTCGGTATTTAGAGGGATTCGCCAGATCGGGTCCCGCAACTTCACCACATAACTTCTTGAAGTTTAGTTCCATCGGTGTGGCCATGGACTTACATTTTACCATTCCAAATCTTTCCAGCAACTTGACAACATATTTCCGTTGAGAAAGGAAAATCTCACCAAGTCTCTGCCACACCTGTAAGCCCAACAAGTAGCGCATCAATCCGAGGTATTTCATCTCAAATTCAGAGGCCAACTCCCTCTTACACTCGAGAATAAGAGGCTGTCCTTGGAAAATTTTAAAGTAGAGGTTCGGGTCAACATTGCTTCTCGTAAATCCAAGCTTCATCAAGTAGCTGTCAATGCCGGCATACCAAGCCCTGAGGTCTTGCTTTAGTCCATAAAGTGCCTTCTTCAACCTGCATAGATGAGTCTTCCTGTCTTGCTCCTCAAAGACCTGTGGTTGCTCAACGTATACTTCTTCCTTGAGTACACCATGCAGAAACATAGTCTTTACATCCATTTGGAGAAGTGTCCATCCCTGGCTAGCAACTAGAGCAACAATAGACTGAATGGTAGTGTAGTGGGCGACCGATACAAAAATGTCATCATAGTCTTCTCCCTCTTTCTGGGAGAAACCTCTATCCAAAAATCTTGCCTTGTATTTCTCGATACTTCCATTCGCACCATGCTTAATCTTGTACAACCATTTTGAAGTCACAACAAACTTTCCTTAGATTCTTGGAACCACTTTCTACACATCATTTTTCATGATGGATTCATACTCCTCGGCCATAGCATCGTTCCATCCTTGTTCTTTCACTTCTTCTTCAAAAGTGTGTGGTTCAGCCTGTATCATGTTGCTCGTTGCCACAACATATCCTTGGTATCGACATGGCTTCTTACTTTACCTGAAAGTTCCTCTTGCAACAGTATGTCTCTCAGCATCTTGTAAGGTATCATGAGGCCATAATGGTCTCTTCTTGGTAGGAGGATCACACGAAGGGGGATCCAAGGGGTCTATAGGTTCGATGGATGATCAACAAGTTCAGTCTCAAGTCCAAGCATAGAAGGGCCTTCTTGTGTACCCATAACATCATCCTTCCTTTCAACATTGGCAGGGGGAGGAGTGTCCCTTGCTTTCCCAAAGGCAACATCTTCATCAAATGTCACATCCTTGCTAAACAATATATTTCTTTGACGAGGCACATATATTCTATAGCCTGTAGAATTTTCACAGTAACCAACAAATGTACCTTTCATCCCTGAGGCTTCCAACTTGTTCCTTTTGTCCTTCGGTACATGAAAGTAAACGGGGCAACCAAAGATCCTCAAATGTCCAACACCGGGCTTCACACCTGTGAAAAATTCTTTGGGGTTATTGTCACCCAGGGCTTGATCAGGAGTCTTGTTTTGAACGTAGGCCATAGTGTTGGTAGCTTCGCCCCATAGAAACTTCGGGAACTTTTGATCATGTCGCATAGCTCGGGCAGCTTCCATAATGGTCTTATTCTTCCTTTTAGCTACACCATTTTGTTGAGGGTTGTAAGGTACGATGATCTCCTTTTTTATTCTTGCATTCTTACAAAAGTCAATGAACTCATTTGAAATGAATTCTCTTCCATTATTATACCTGAAGACTTTGATCCTCTTTCCAGTTTGATTCTCTATCGGGGGCTTGAAGTTCTTAAACATGTAGAATGCTTGATCCTTGTGCTTTAAGAAGAAAATCCATGTCTTGTGAGAGAAGTCAACCACAAAGATTATATAGTACAAGTAGCCACCAAGAGAAGTCACTGGCATGGGTCCATTATAGATCAAAATGTATCAATTGAAGTATTCCATTTGTCCTGCTCCTTTTAAAAGGGAATGACCCCTTTATATATTTTCCACTTGCACATCTCGGACAAACTCCATCTTGATTTGCTTGAACTTCAGGGATTCCAAAAGCCATCTTCCTCACTCTAGGTAAGGCATCATAATGAAGATGAGCGAATTTTCGGTGCCACAACTCACATTGATGATTATTATCACGAACCAATGCTTGGATCGATCTTCCATTGACTTTACAAAGGCCTTCAATTCTTGATCACAAATTGAAGGCATCCCTCAAGCTAGATTCCACTGGCCAAGTGAGGACTTTTCCATTTATAAAAGCAACCTTCATTCCTTTGTCTTGCAAGGTAGATATAGACACAAGATTCTTTTTCAATCTTGACACATATATAACATCTTGTAGATGTATTGTTTGATCATAATCCAAATGAAATGAAATAGAACCAGACCTCTTTATAGGATAGGTAGAATTGCCCCCAAGAATGATCTTCAAATTAGTCTCCCTCTCAACCAGGTTTGAGAGGACTTCACGATAACCAATAAAGTGTCTAGAGGCCCTGCTTTCTACCAACTAGCTATCAAACGAATCTGGAGGAGAGGTACTAGAAAGAGAAGAAATAAGAAAATATTCAGATTGAGTGGCAGCTACATTATTATCCTACCTTGAGTTCCTTGATCTCTTTTGAGGATGGGGCCTTTTTCACAATCAATAGGAGCATATTCTCTTGTTCTATTGTTGAACCTATTGTTGTTGCAGCCACGATTGTTGTTGTACGACCTAGGGGCATTTCCATTTTCTAGACAATCTCTGGCAAAGTGACCATACTTATGAGATTTGAAACATTGAACTTTGTCCTTTCTAAAGCTTCTCTTTGAGTCCTTAGATTCAAGAGTAGGTTTTCTTGAATTAGATGACCTTCCTCTTCCTTTCCTCTTCTTATCTTGAGCAACAAATGCAGAGGGTTCTCCTTCTTCGTGCTTTTGAATTCTCCCTCTATAAATCATCCTGGTCTCCTCTTGAGTACACTTGCCCACTAACTCATCAAATGAAGGAAACATGTCATTTTTGGTCATGGTAGTAATGAATGTCTCCCAAATCAGAGGAAGACCTCCAAGTGCGAAGAGTACCAACTCTCTATCAGATGTAACTTCTCCAACATATAACAATTGATCCTTGAGTTGGGATATCCTCATGAAGTATGATTGCACAATCTCTCCCTTGTTCATCTTAATGTCCTTGAGTTGATTCTTCAAAGAAAGAATGTGGCTCAAGTTGTTGACTTCATACATCCCAACCAACTTATCATACATTTCCATGGACTTTTTCAACTTTTCAATATAAGTAATCAAATGGTCTCTCAAAGAATCAATAATAATTTTCTCTTCTTTGACCTCACCTTTCTTGTGCTTGCACTTGATAGCAACAGAAGCATTTTCTGGAGGCTTAGGTACTTTTCCTTCAACATATTCCAAAACATCATTCTCATCCAAAGTCACATCCAACCTAGTTCTCCAAACAACACGGTTAGATGAGTCATTCAACTTCTTCTCAATCTTGAAGTATGAGGTAGACATCTTGACCAAATCAAGTGATCTTCAACAATGGATAAAAGATATTCAAAGGTGAATGCTCTTATCTCCTTGGGCTTGTCTTCACCTCAACTCTGATACCATGTTAATTTTCCAATGTTCTATGTTGTAACAATCACTTATAACAATTCTTTTTCCAATAGAAATCAATCATCCATTATATTTTCAATCTTCCAATATCAATAAGCAATTGTAGATAGAACATTAAACCAAATGTACAATAGAAGACAACCAAGAACAATAGAGACACAGTAGTTTGGTCAAAGACCAGGGAATAAGCCCACAAGGGGGAAAACACTTTCCAAATTCTTCTTCTATTGGATTGTGATCAAATGTTCAGTAGAGACTAGAGAGATACATAGTCCAAGTACAACAATGAGTCAAAGGTCAAACCCTTGACCATCCAAATCAACCATCCAATATTCAATCAATTATGAGCAAGAAAGTCAAATTTGGTCAAACTTCAAATCTGCAATTTTTGGTCAAAGTCAATAGCAGTCAATGCATGCCTAATTGGTCAACAATCAACAGTCAAAGTGTTCCAAAAAGTTTGGTCAACCTGTCAAAGAATGCATCCTTGCTTGGTCAAAATAGTCCTTAAATTTTGCCCACAAATCTGGTCAAAGTCAAAGTTTGAGCTAGAAAAACCCTAGCCTAGAAACTGCAGTCAACGCTGGTCAAAGTGCACAAAATATCTCGGTCAAAGTGGCAGTCAACTTGGCCCTCCAAAACATATCTAAATCTAAGTCAAATTCTCCAAGGTCAACGCAAGTCAAACCATCCCAAAACACAAGTGAACATTGGTCAACAGAAAGCAATCTCTCTCCTTCGCAGATGTGAACTCGGACCTTGCAATTTCAGACTTGTACAAACCAATCAAGAGAAAAAATGAATGTGTGATGATGCCTCCAAGTGATGTCAAGTGTTGTCTATTTGTATGTGGTTTTGGAGGACAAATTTCCTCTTCGAGGCCAACTTGTACTTTTTGAGATGATGTGGTTCCATATTAAAAATAATATTTTCCCATGTGCAATTTAAATTCTTTGAAGGGCTAGTAGTGTCTCCATAGGGTGAGGAGGGCTTCCCAAAAGAGGGAATTTCTCCCTGAGCTGCCAAATTTCAACAGCTAACTTGAAGTAGCAATGATGTGCAACCTAAACTCTCAAATGTAGAAATTTAATGATCTGCATCCATAACCCAGTTTACAATTTTGCATGTGTTTATTTAGGCCCAACACATTTTTTGAAATGCTGATATAAATTTCAGAATGCATTTATTGCAAACATAAAGAGTGCTTCTACTCTTTTTCCTTTTCCTAAAAACTGATAATTAATGCAAAAATTAATGCAAGCATTCAACAGATAAGAGACATTTGTTTTTGGTCAAACTGACCTTGGAAAAACCTCACAGCCTCTTTGGGAAATCCAATTTTCAAAGGAAGATTTTATTGCTTGAGAAATTATAAATAAGCACATAAAAACACAGTAATTACTAATTATCTCCCTTTTTGCTGTAGCTTTAAATGCACACATTCTGGAAATTTGTGCCCACTGAAATTTCAGATTTCCACAAAATTTTTATGCCCAAAAATTTAGCATTTATCCTCTGCTCGGTTCCTTCGAATTTGTGCGCAGAATTTGCCTCGATTTCTATGCTGAAATCTACCTCGATTTCTATGCTGAAATCTATCTCAATTTTTGTGCAAAAGGCTGACTGTACCTCCTCGAAAATCGTGTCTAACAGCCGCTGGCATCCTCGATTTTCATGCTCCCTGTAGCAGACTGTCCAAAATTCATGCCTCGAATTTCAGGCTTGAAGTAAGCTTTTCCTCGAATATTGTGCCTAGGTCATCCTCGAAATTCGTGCCTTTGTTCCTCAAATTTCATGCCTCTGCTCCTTGATTTTTGTGCTGCATCTTTCTAGTAAATTGTGTTGCTGTTCATACAATCTCCTCCTTGGAATTCGAGCCCTTCTCTCAAGTCTGCAGTTTTTCCTCCTTGAAGTTTTGTCCTCTTCTCCCTTCTCCTGATGCTCTCTCAAGTGTGAAGTGAAGAGTGGTTTCCCTTTTCCTCTGTCTCCTCGGAAAAGATTGAATTCCTAAACCTAGGATCCAATGTTGAGATTTCATCCTCAAATTTCAAGATGTGTGATTGAGATCATTTCTCCCAAATGAGCCCCCTCATACATTGACCCCATCACTTGAAAGTCTCCTAGTACCTTTTCAAGTTGTGTACCTTTTTAATTTCTCTCATAAAGTGATTTTTCAACTCACTTTAATATTAGAAAAGTACATTTTGTACTTTTAGCATAAAGTCACTTTATAAAGTACAAGTGACTTTAATATTAGAAAAAGTACACGGTACAACACTTCTAAGTATCTTTTCCCACCATGACATTAATATAACTCATAAATGTCACCAAGACAAAAGCCATTAATGTGCTCACTAGGATAAAAGGGATAAAAGCCTAGTAACACCTCTCCTTGGTAATATTTTCAACATTCCCTCTTACCAAGGAAGGTTTTGCTCACCACTCCCATCTTATCTCTGAAAAATACATGCTTGTCCCTAGGCAATGATTTGGTGAGAATGTTTGGTACGTGTTCATCACATTGAAGAATCTAGGGCAATTCTATGTAGTGTGATTTTTCTTGGCTTGATAACAATTTGTGGAGTCTTTTTACTTTGTCTTGTTAGTTTAATCTTCTTCTTCTTCTTATTAATGCATGTGTGTGTCCTTCATCAAACTGCTACCAAAAACATAAGAACAAGAACACAAGATGCTGGCTCTTTGCCATGGCCAAAACCTCTCTTCTCTTGAGAGGAAAACCCTTTAGTAAGTTTCTCTTATTGAATCTTCTTATTGATCAATGCCAAATCCTAGACCCTTGACTAGGATGTCCTCCAAGCACAAGTTAAGTCTTTCCTCTTTTCTGCACTATGTTCCCTGACACATGGACTTCCTCCTTCCGACACTTTGCTCCCTAGCACTTTGTCCTTTTCTTCACTACTTTGTCTAGAGATAGACCTTGGCTAGTTAGCTTCTTGATGAGATATTCTTCTTCCTTCCTTCAAGATGTTCTTCACTTAATGAGACACCCTTCTCTTGATCCAATGAGGTTCTTCTTGAGGTAGGTCTGCAAACTTGATGTGACTGAACAACAACCCTAATTTTCCCACGTGTGGAAGGTACCCTTGGAGAGTTAGGGTCCTTTTTGCCTTCGCTAGGGAGAGGATTTCTTTGCTTGACTTGGGAGGCCTTGTAGGCCTAATATTTAGCCCAAACACTAACAAATTCTGAACTGTGATATTACTGCTGTTATACCCGCAAACTGTCCTCTTTTACTTTGCACGTGTGACTGTTTCTTGCCCTAGAAACAATCCCATAACTTTGCTTTTTCTTCTCCTTCCTTCACTGCACTAGGAGACCCTTAAACTTGTCTTTTTGTCACTTCTTCTCGGCTTGTATACTTCGTTGATTTCAGATGAGAGTTGCTTGATGTTATATTGGAGTGGACAACCTCTATATATAGAGTACTGTCTTTTTGTCAGTTCTTCTCGGCTTGTATACTTCGTTGATTTCAGATGAGAGTTGCTTGATGTTATATTGGAGTGGACAACCTCTATATATAGAGTACTGTCCCTCTTTTTAGGCCGACTAGAAGGCCAACATGCTGTCTTTAGGCCGACATGAATTTATTCCATTATTTTGCTTCATTTGGAGGAAGTTGCTGCATGGAGAGGACTTGGACTTTGCTTGGAGGTATTCCTTTGACCTTTATACCATTTTATACAGTGTAACATGCCCTCAAAGGGTCTTACATAAAGACATTGACCCTTCGACTTCCTAAAAGCACTTAAACATGTGCTTGACCTAATTCAATGAGCAAGAAACTCATTGACAAATATCATAAAAATAATCTCTTTTCTTGAATAGATACAAATATCAAAATTTATGTTTATGAAGACTGAACCTAGTTACACTTTCTTCAACACATTAGTGGATATATACTCAAGCTTCAATACCCCGTGCTGAACCTAGTCTCTCATGAAGTGGTATCTGATCTCTATATGCTTTGACCGGTCATGAAATACTGGATTCTCAGTGTGAAAATTCTATCACTGCAACAACTGATTTATTTTACCTAATTATTTCCCGATAAGTTATTTATGAAAATCCTTCAGTAAACATTAAAATAAATTTTGCTGCAGATATCATGTCATAATACAGAAACAAACACATGCACAAGATTTAACACATCAACACAAATATTTTGGACAATTAGTCCCCGGAAAAATCCAATGAGGGAAAATTGGTGCAGCAAGGGAGGATTTTATTATTCAGCAATTCTTCAGTACAACTAGGTGCCAAACTGGCTTACCCAACAGAGAAAATTCTTCAGCACTTTCCCCATTCTCAGCGTCAGCCTGGCTGACCTCTGCGTAGCTCCCAGACCCTCTGCGTTAGCCCCTGCCTCTCTATGTCAACGCTAGGCCTCTCTGTGTCACCCACGTAGGCCCTCCAGTGACTGCGCAGTCTGCAGCTTATGCGTTTGCCTGAGAGGCTCTACGTCTGCCTCTCCAACCTCTACGCTGTTCCCCTGGTGTTGTTCCTGACTCACTGTTCCGTACTTGCTGCCTCCTGCTGCTCTCCAAACCACTAGTTCGAATTTCTCAGCTAACCTCGCTCCAGAAATCGAACTGACTGGTCTCCCTCAGTGTGTTCTCCAACTGACCCTCAAGCCTCCTCTTATACTCGTTGGTCCATCAACGACTGAGATTAAATCTCTAATCAACGGCTAAGATTAGATTTGGTTTGATCCATGTCTTTTGGAACCTTCTAGCCCAGTTTTATATTAATACTCATTAATATTTTATTCTTTCTAAGTTTAGACTTAGGAACTCCATTAAAAATATTAATTATTTTAATATCTCCCAAACTGGTTAGAATCTGTGCAAACCACTCTAGGTCTTGGAGATCTCATGTGCTTTAGCCTCTCCACCAATTTTCATGGCTAGAGCACATCCGGTGCTACCCCAAATCAACACTCCCTCTTAGCAAGGATTGTGCTCTAGTAATACTCCACACTAAGAATCACCCTGATTATCCGGCACCGGTCCCTGTGCTGATGCTAGGCCTCCCCGCCCATGGCTCTATCACTGCCACTGCTACATCTGTACTGCAACTCCCTCTACATTCGTGCTACTGCTGGTCCATCTTCCCAACGCTGCATCTGCAATGCAACTCCCTCTGCATCCATGCTGCTACTGGTCCTTCTTCCCAACACTGCATCTGCACTGCAACATCATACCCATTTCTGCTACTGAAATGGATTCTTTATCATCCCCATCTTCTCCCTGAAATAATCAAGCTTGGTTCTTCCAAGGGCCTTAGTAAGGATGTCCGCCACCTGTTCTCCTGTAGGAGTGTAGCTCAACTGTACAACGCCTCGTTGGACACAGTCTCTGACAAAGTGACACCGGATATCAATATGCTTTGACCGATCGTGAAACACTGGATTCTGAGAGAGCTTGATGCAACTCTGATTATCACACATGATCCTGGTCGCCTCCATCTTTCTTCTGAATAGGTTCACCAGCTGTTTTCTAAGCCATATGGCCTCGCATGAAGCTGTGATTGCGGCCATATATTCTATCTCTGCTGAGCTCAGGGCCACAGATTTCTGTTTCCTACTGCACTAGGAGGTCATTCCTGATCCAATGTTGAAATAATACTCAGAGGTACTTTTCTGATCCACTGAACTTCCTGCCTAATCTGCATCAGTAGACCCACTCATTCTGATATCCTTACCCTTGGTGTACAAGAGTCCATAATCGACTGTTCCTTGTAAATACTTGAGAAGTTGAGAACACGTTTGGCTGCTGCCCAGTGCACCCTCTTCGACTCCACCATGAACTGACTGAGGGTGTTGACAACGTAGCAAATGTCTGGCCTGGTATTGACCAGATACATTAGGGTCCCTATGAGCTCCCTGTACAAGGTGGGATCAACATCTTTGTCTACTGATGCATCAATCTTCTTCCAGTTGGTTATCATTGGAGTAGCCATGGGTCTATAGTCCTCCATCTTGAATCTCTTCAGGATTTTTGTAGCATATCTCCCTTGCCCAAGGAAGATTTCCCCCTTTTGCTGCCAAGCTTCCAACCCCAGGAAATAATGCATTCGTCCCAAATCCTTCATGTCGAACTCCGTGGCTAGATTCTTCTTGTAGTCCCTTATGAGCCTGGATGATCCTGTCAGGAAGAGATCATCCACATATAATACTAAGATTAGAGGCTCATTCTCTACAACCAGATAGTAGAGATTTGGATCTGCGTCACTCTTGACAAATCCCATTTTTTTCAAGTAGCCATCGATTTGCCCATACCATGCTCTAGGTGCCTGTTTCAACCCATACAAGGCTTTCTTCAATCTGCATACATGAGACTTCTTCTCATGTGTCTCAAAGCCCTCTGGTTGTTCAATCTATACCTCTTCTTCTATTACACCATTCAGAAATGCCGTTTTGACATCCATCTGATGAATCTCCCACCCCATTTGTGCTGCAAAAGATATCATGGTTCTAATAGATGTATATCTGGCTACCGGGGCGAAGGTCTCTTCGTAGTCAATTCCTTCCTTCTGAGCATGCCCCTTAGCCACAAACCTATCTTTGTATTTCTCAATACTACCGTCTGCAACGTATTTAATCTTGTAGATCCATCTCGAACCTACCACTGATTTGTCTTGAGGCCTTGGCACTACCTCCTAGACATCGTTCACATTTATGGAGTTGTACTCCTCTACCATCGTATCCAACCAAACCTGATGTTGAGCTGCCTCCTGAGAACTGGCAGGCTCCCCATCCTGAGCTACTAATGCATGATATCTATTTGGCTGTTTTCATTCCCTTTTATTCTTCCTTGGCGCATCGATGAAGTTCTCTGCATCTCGCAGAATCTGACGAAGTTCCCTGCTCGTTCTTTTTCTGCCAGCAGGTGCTTTTGTTAGCTCCTCCTCATCCTGTGATTCTTCTAACCCGAGGAAGAATTATTTTCTTTTGTTGGTTGGAGAGGTTTGACCAACGGTTCTGCTTTTGACTGCTCCTCGAAAGACATTTCTCGAGATTTTTTGAAAGCCTTGTTTTCCATGAACTTCACATCTCGTTGAACTACTACCTTCTTGCTCCTTGGAAGATAAATTTTGTATGCCTTAGCATTCTCGCTATATCCCACTAGATATCCTTTCTCTGCAGTTTGATCTAGTTTCTTCCTCCTTTCCTCGGGTATGAGGCAATATGCTACTCTCCCAAATATCCTGAAATGATTGATTTTAGGTGTCTTTCCGGTGAAGACTTTCTCTGGAGTAATCTTGCCCAATGCCTGATGAGGAGTTCTATAAGAATTTTGGCATATCCTGATCATGCATCATGGCCCTAGCTGCTTCTACAATAGTCATGTTCTTTCTTTCTACTACTCCATTTTGCTCCGGATTGTAAGGAGCTGTTCATTCTTTTCTGATGCCCTCCTTAGCGCAAAAATCAGTGAAGTCCTTATCGACATACTCTCCACCATTATCTGAGCGTAAACCTTTTATTCTCTTCCAGTTAGATTCTCCACTAGAGCCTTGAACTCTTTGAATAGACAGAAAACCTCATCCTTGGTTTTTAGAAAATAAATCCAAGTTTTCCTTGAGTGGTCATCAATGGAGGTAAGGAAGTACTCGGCACCACTAAGAGCTTTAGTGGACATGGGTCCGCAGATATCTGAGTGTATTAATCCTAGTACACTCATGGCCCTATTTTTACTTCTAGGAAATGTTGCCTTGGCATACTTTCCTAGAGCACATCCTCTGCAGACATCATCTCGTTTCGTACTAAGATCCAAAACTCCCGTTATAGTGCTCCTGAGAATTTTCAGAGACACATGGTGCAAATGTCCCATTCTTCTGTGCCATAGTTCGTTCAAATCTTTGTCTCGATGACTGCCTATTAGTGCCATTGGTGATTCGAATTGTATTCTGTACAACCTGTTACTTTTGTTCCCGATCTACACTTTCTTTTTCCAGCTCAGGTGTTTGATGTATACTTTCTCTTGATGAAGAAAACGTCATAGCCTTTGCCTTGAAGTTGGGACAAGACAAGTAAGTTCATCCCCAATCTTGGTACATGCGGCACATTGGTAGCACAGAACCACTCTCCCGTTTCTGTTTTAAAAACTATGGTACCCCTCCCTATTGGAGTACATTTTGCTTTGTTCCCCACGGTGATCTGAAAGTTCATCTTCTCCTCCTGATAATCTGAGAAACATTCTCGGATTCCCATCATATGCCAAGAGGCTCCACTGTCTATATACCATACCTCTGATGATGCAGAGCTAGTCACACAAGCCACTTCTTCTTCTAGCCTGGAAGCCAACATAGAGAAATCGAAATCACTTTCTCTTGTGCAATTTTCTGAAAATCTGTGCGAGTCTCCTGACGTAGATGCCTCTGCATCATGGTCTCGACCCATAATTGATTTTCCCTTCCTGTCTCTGATTACTTGCTCTGATACCATGTGAAAATTCTATCACTGCAACAACTGATTTATTTTACCTACTTATTTCCCGATAAGTTATTTATGAAAATCCTTCAGTAAACATTAAAATAAATTCTGTTGCAGATATCACATCATAATACAGAAACAAACACATGCACAAGATTTAACACATCGACACAAATATTTTGGACAATCAGTCCTCGGAAAAACCCAATGTGGGAAAACCGGTGCAGCAAGGGAGGATTTTATTATTCAGCGATTCTTCAGTACAACTGGGTGCCAAATTGGCTTACCCAACAGAGAGAAAATTCTTCAGCACTTCCCCCAGTCTCAACGTTAGCCTGGCTGACCTCTGTGTAGCTCCCAGATCCTCTGCGTCAGCACTGGGCCTCTTTGTGTCACCCACGCAGGCCCTCCAGTGACTGCGCAATCTATAGCCTTTGCGTCTGCCTCTCCAACCTCTATGCTGTTCCCCTGGTGCTGTTCCCGACTCACTGTTTCGTACTTGCTGCCTCCTGCTGCTCTCTAGACTGCTAGTTCGAATTTCTCAGCTAACCCCGTTCCAGAAATCGAACTGACTGGTTTCCCTCAGTGTGTTCTCCAACTGACCCTCAAGCCTCCTCTTATACTTTTCTCGTTGGTCCATCAACGACCGAGATTAAATCTATAATCAACGGCTAAAATTAGATTTGGCTTGATCCATGTCTTTTGGAACCTTCTAACCCAATTTTATATTAATACCCATTAATGTTTTATTTTTCCTAAGTTTAGACTTAGGAACTCCATTAAAAATATTAATTATTTTAATATCTCCCAAACTGTTTAGAATCTACCTAAAACCATTTATGGGTGTTGGAGATCTCATGTGCTTTAGCCTCTCCACTAATTTTCATGGCTAGAGTACATCCGATGCTACCCCAAATCAACACTCAGAGAGTTTAATACCACTCTAATTATCATAGTACATCGTAGTTGGTCTCAACGTCTGACCAAATAAACCAAAAAGCATCTTGTGAAGCCACAATGCCTTGCACCCTGCCTGACTAGTTGCCATATACTCTGCCTTTGCCCTGCTCAATGCCATTGACTTCTGTTTCCTGCTGAACCGTTACACAACTGCTGAGTCCAATGAGAAACAACCTTTGGAAGTACTCTTTCGATCACTAGCACTGCCAACACAATTTGAGTTTGTGCAACCAATCGATCTGACTCCATCACACCTGACATAGTCCAGACCATAATCCATTGTGCCCTGTAGGTACCTGAACACATGTTTTGCAGCCACCTTGTTTACTCTCCTGGGCTCCATCATAAACTGACTCAACGTGTTGATTGCAAAACAAATATCCAGTATAGTGTTGACCAGATACATCAATGAACTGATCAATTGTCGATACAGGGTGGGGTTCACCAACTCGGAATTAGAAGCATGCAACTTCTTCTAGTTGGTGATCATAGGTGTAGCCATTGGCCTGCAACCCTCCATACAAAATCTCCTCAATATATCACCTGCATACCTGCCCTGGCCCACGAAGATATGCCCATCCTCCTGCATCAATTGCATATCGGTCATATCAAACTCTAAAGCAAGATCGCTCTTGCAGTGTTGGATGAGTCTGTCGTCCCATGTAATAAACAAGTCATCCACATATAGAACCAAAATGAGTGGATTGTCACCTATCATGATAAAGTATAGGTTCGGATCTGCATCACTCTTCTGGAACTCGTCTGCTGCAAGTAGGCATCTATCCCCTCGTACCATGCTCTCGGTGTGTACTTCAGTCCATATAAGGCTTTCTTAAGCCTACACACATGAGACTCGCTCCCATGCAACTCAAAGCCCTTAGGTTGCTCAATGTACACCTCCTCTTGGATAACACCATTGACAAAGGTGGTATTCACATCCATCTGGTGAATCCTCCACCCCATCTCAACTGCTATAGATATCACTGCTCTAATGGAAGTATAACGAGCAACCGATGCAAAGGTCTCCCTCTACCTATGAGAACCCCCACACCACAAATCGAGCTTTGAACTTCTCCACGCTGCTATTCGCAACATGTTTGATCTTATAGAGCCACCTGGAAGTGACCACTGACTTCGCTTAAGGACATGCCACTACCTCCTAGACATCATTCTTCATGATAGAGGCATACTACTCCACCATGGCATCCCTCCAGATCTGCTGACTAGCGGCCTCCTCAAAACTAGTCGACTCTGTCTCCACAACATCTGCCACAAAGCCACCCAAACACTCTGGTGGTATGCTCTTCCTCACTGACCACTTGGGTCTCCCCATTGCCTCTTGAGCCTCCTTCAGGGTCTCTCGAAGCCATCTTGGCTTCCTCTTCCCTGCAATAGTCTCCTATGGTGGTATGGGAAAATCCTCAATTGGTGCCTTTCCTCCTGGCAAGGAAGGCTCTGCTATAACCAATCGAGATCCTAGACTTAGAGATATTGTGCCTAATGAGCTTGCACCAGATGATCCTGATCCATGTGAAACTGTACTCGGTGAACCTGTCATCCCTGAATAAGGTGAACTCCTGATCCTGATGTACCACTTGATGCTCCTGAAACCTATAGTGTGGCCCCATGCTGAGGAGCCTGCTGCTCTACCTGATCAACCTCCCGACACCTCCTCAAAGCTCTCTCCTCCTCAAATCTCACATCCCACGTTAGGACAATCTTCTTTTGTGGAGGAAGATATATATGGTAGGCTCTGCTGGTCTCACTTTAGCCCACTAGGATACCCTTCTCTGCTGTGGGTTCCAACTTTGTCCTCTTCTCCTCGGGGACATGTGAATAATTGAGGCACCCAAATATCCTAATGTGCCCAATTTTCGGCTTTTTGTTGGTAAACACCTCCTCAAGAGTCTTGCTCGCCAAGACTCTGTGTGGGCTCTTATTCTGCAAATATACTGTAGTGTTACACACCTCGACCCACAAGAAGAAAGGTAAACTCTGATCATGCGACATCGCTCTAGCTGCACCCACAATGGTCCTGTTCTTCTTCTCTGCCACCCCATTCTGCTGGGGGTTGTAAGGCACAATGTACTCCCTCTTGATGCCAACACTCCCACAAAATGCCATCTTCGTGGAGGTATTCTCACCTCCATTATCTGATCTCAACACCCTGATTTTCCTCCCTCTCTGGGTGTCCACAAGAGCCTTATATTCTTGGAATCTCTGGAAGACCTCATCCTTGGTCTTCAGGAAGTAAATCCAGGTCTTCCTGGAGTGGTCATCAATGAAAGTCACATAATACTCATATCCACTCAATGAAACATGGGACGTAGGACCACATATGTCAAAATGAATCAAATCAAGGATACCTGCAGCTCTGCTGTCACTGCTCGGGAAAGATGACTTGGTGTACTTTCCCAAAGCACACCCCTTGCACACATCATGATGCTCTGTGCTGAAGTCGGGCAAACCTATAACTATCTCCCTCAACATCCTGAAAGTTCCATGTTGCAAGTGGGCCATCCTCTTGTGCCATAGCTCACATAATTCACTGCTACTGGTCTGCCCTACCATAGCTCTAAGCAATGTTCCACCAAGACTCCGGTGCGGGGAGACGCACAGGGGGGACATGTGGGAGCACCCTCAAATTTTAGGGAAATTTCGGGGGTGCGGGGAGACGTCGAAGTATATATATATATATATATATGTATAATTCAAGTTCATATTCATTGTTCAATGTTCAATAATGAAAGAATAAAAATATTAAATAGACAATTGAATCGTAGATCCATCCTCATCATTCATTTTGATAAATACATCATTCATATGACATACTCAAGTCTCATTATTGAATTATTCATGCATACCATGAGATTCGATATAATAAATAAAAATCAGTAATGAAATATTCAAATACATTGATCTATATCATTCATCATTCAATGATTCATCATTCTACAATTTACATTGATTTAAAAATTAAATTCATCATTCATCATTCTAGAATCTAAATTGAAAGCAAAACATGCTAGAATATTTTCAAAGTTTGAACACTAAATTTATATAACTCAAAGTTTGAACCTAGGTTTTAGACTTTTAGTTATTTAATATTTTTTTGTTCTATTTAGTTTTAATTTATTTATTTTTTAATTGTTTTGATTTTTAATTTTTAATTTGGGTCTTATTAGACAAATTTAAAGGGGGACACCCAGAAGCACCCTTTTTGAAGGGGGACGCCTAGACGCACCCTTTTTGGGGAGTCTAGACTCCCACACTGGGGAAACACACCCCCTTGCGTCTCCCCAAGACTCCCCAAAAAGGGTGCGTGGGGAAACGCACCCCCAAGAGACTCCCTGTCCTGGGTGTGAGGGGTGCGTGCACCTGACCTTGGGGGACGCGTCCCCCTGGAACACTGGCTCTAAGAGGCTGAACCATAAGTTTGTATAGTCTCCCACTATGAGCTCCAATCACACGAGCAGACTCGATATTGGATCCTCTAGCATATATCAACACTTTCCCCTTTCGGAACAATACCTCAAAACCCTTGTCATCCGAGCTAGAGACTGATATCAAACTCTTCTTCAACCCCAGAACATAAAGAACATTTGTCACCTTCAGAGGAGGTAATGACTCCCTATGAAATGAAACTGTCCCCACTCCTGCCGCTTTGACTTTGGAGTTATCTCCAAGCATAACTTCCAAGTCAACATCATCCTCTAAAAGACTCATGAAGTGCTCTCTAACTCCAGTGATGTGGTAGGGTGCTCTACTGTGAATGAACCATGGACGGGAAGATGTAACATGAGTGGCTAAACTCACCACAAAAGCACACTCTGAATCAAATGTAGCCGCAAAATCATCCATCTTAGCTGAAGCTGCAACTCCTTGTTTCTTCTTACCCTTCTTGTTGGGACACTGTAAAGCATATTGACCCATCTTCCCACAAGCAAAACATTTCACTTTGCTCATGTCCTTCTCCTTAGCGTTTTGCTTCCCCTTCTCTTGCTTTGCTCCACTAGAAGGCCCCTTCTTGACCTTCTTCTTCCTGCCCTTTGCTGCAAGAGAACATTCTCCTCTTCACCTCCCCCACCACTCTTGCTGCCCCCCTTTGCACTCCTCTTGGATGAAATCATCCCACATCCTCCTCCAACCAGGAAAGTGCTCTCTGGCCACCAAGCCATGGATAAAATCATCCCACTTCTCGGTGAACCCATTTAAGGCAATCCTAACCAACTGTTCATCTGGAATAGCCTCTCCAATGGAAGCAAACTCATCCTTCACCTGTGAGACTCTGGTGAGATATGATGTCACACTGTCGGTCTTGGTCATCTTGGTGTTGTGTAGTGCTTTCACATTCCTCTTGTTGAACTCCACCAATTGAGCTGGATCAGTGGGTGCTTGCACAACTACTTCAACAACATGCCACACTTAAACTTCCTCCCGTAAAAGCATGATTCCCTCCTTCCATGCGACAAAATTTTCAGGCCCTGCCAATCTGTCCTCTACTCTCGAGTCAACCCAATAGCCATGACCCCACAACCAACAATTTGTAGCAAATTTGGGAGCTAGAACCTTCGTCCCTCTGATCTGCTGAGGTTTTTGACAAGGTTTTGTTTCATTGTAGCAGAATTTAATGCTTGCTGCCCTGTTTATCAGCTGTACGAAATTTGAGATTTGAGGCTTCAACTTTGCTCTGATACCATCTAGAAATTTAATGATCTGCACCCTTAACCCACTTTACAATTTTGCACAGTGTTGCGAACATCACGATTGGGATTAAATCGGCGAGGGGAAAAAATCGTAAAAAACGGGAAAAAATTGGTAAAATCAAGAAAAAATCGGCAAATACAAGAATATTCATTTTTTTTCAATTTTTATAATATCTAAAGCATCTACAACATAAAATAAATACATTGACACATAAATATGATAAAAAAACTAATATATAAGATGTGCAATATCATTTTTAGTGCTACATCACACATAACAGTGAATCATGTCCTAAATAGTAAGTCTCGACTACTGAGTCCCAACTCAGCCTCAAAATATCAACAAAAAATAGAATAATGTATCTCATATCATGAGTCATAATGTTATATACAGTGAAATGAACCAAATAACTAATACCACTGATTTCCTTTGCCCCTCTTGCGAGAAAACGCAATAGCTTTCCCTTTCCCTCTAGATGCAGATGTCAGTGGAGTTGGCAGTGGACTCTGCTGTGCTCTAGAAGCTGAAGAATTAGGAGTTACAGGAGGTAGACCACGTCCTCTACTGGTGGTAAGGGTAGCTTGGGTAGGTGGTGTCACCTCCTCCTCCTGTTGCTCCTCCTCCTCCTTCGCCCCCTCTACGCCTTCCACTACCTCCTGCTCTAACTAATCATCAACAAACTCCATGAGAGGCCTCTCAGCCTCAACCCTCCATGCAGTAGTGGTGTCAATCCCATCCAATGAGATGGCCTCCATATCAGGCGTCCTCTCAAATTGCCTCACCCACAATCGAAGATTGTAGTAGACATAGACCATGTGATTAAGTCGTTGGGACTCCAACCTGTACAAAGATCATAAAATAATAATTATAAAAAAAATATTATTCAATGAATTCAAAAAATTAATTGCAAATTTGGAATATTTTAAGTTTTAACCTGTTGCATTTCTTGGTGTGTATTTTTTCAAATACACTCCAGTTGCACTCGCATCCTGAGGAGCTACATGTTTGGCTGAGGATTCGAATGACAAGATTTCGCAGATGGGGTACTCTGGCACCATAACTTCTCCACCTTGCATCTACAACAAAATTGCAAATAAGATAAACATAAGAAAAAAAATGAAATTTGAAATTTGAAGCAAAGTATGAAGTTATGAATTTGAAGAGACAATGAAATTTGAAACAAACTAAAAAATATCTGGCATTTTAGTCTTCCTATCAACCACAACCATCTCAAAGCTAAATGTGCCACCTGCCATCCTGTATATCTCCATTTCTTTGGAGATTTCTGCATGTTCTGCTGGAGATGGCACAATCCTCTGAACACAGGTGAAGAATCCATCCATGATCTCAGCATTAAATAAGAACCCATAGGGGTAAGAAAATGCGGGGCTCAGGTAGATCCCTGCAGCATGAATGGGACGATGGAGTGTGTTGTTCCATCGTTCATCAATCTCCCTTATCATCATAGTAGGCTCGAATGGATTCTTTGGCCCTATCCATGGCCTCATACGAGTAGCCCATTGCGAGCTTGTCACCATCAACTAATCGGAGAAACTTTACCAAATGTTCAGTAATGCTGCACACCTCCTGCACTCCCGCCCAGAGTTTTCTTGGTATGAAACTAATTTGCATATGGCCTCTACCTTTGGTTTGTGGCTAAATGTCAAAGCACGACACTCATTTGAAAGAAACATTTTATTCACATCCCACATAGACTTCAAGAGGGATTGACGAGATATGAAACTGGTGGCAAACCGTGTAATGGCGGGGCGCACCAAATCCTTGTTGTTGGTGAATTTTCTCATCAAATGAAACACATATGCATGATTATATATAAATTTTGTAATGCTTTTTGATGAGTCAACAATATCTTTGACAAAATGAATTTTTCCTGTGTCCTCCAACATCAAATCAATGCAATGTGTAGCGCAAGGTGTTCAAAATAAAGTAGGATGCCTCTCCATAAACATCTTGCCAACAACAACATAATTTGCAGCATTGTCCGTTATGACTTGGACAACATGTTTTGCACCCACCTCCAAAATAAACACATCCAACAAATCACATAATAATTTTGCATCTTTGATATGTGCAGATGCATCAACAAATTTCATAAACATTGTCCCCTTGGGACAATTAACCAAGAAGTTTATAAGGCTTCTCCCCTTTTGATCGGTCCAACCATCTGACATCACAGTGCATCCTGTGTGTGCCCATGATGCCCTAAACTCCTCCAATCTTTTGGTGCAGTCAACCTTTTCATCTTGAAGAATGCAGCCTCTAAAGTCATCATAAAAATGGACTTTGTACCCTGGGCCAACAATTGCAATAGCATCAACAAGCTGGAAAAAATCATTATTCCTTGCAACGTTGAAAGGAATGTCATTCCAAAGGAGAAACTTGCCCAACAACTTGTCAACTTCTTCTTTCTTATTTTTTTAAAGCATTGAAGAGATAGATGGTTGTGAACTAGCCGTGGTTCTAGGAACAAAATATGATGAGGTAGCTATAGGGTTGGTTGTAGATATTGATGCTGAAGTAGAACTAGTGCCACTTTCATATTCACCTCCTAACACTCTCCCTGCTAGTTGATTCCTTAGATCTGACTTGGACAGTTTGGCTTGCTCTAATTCTTCCAATGATCTGAGGGCTCTTCGGATGATTTCTGGATTTGTATTTTTGCAAGGCCCTACCTCATGTCTAGGGATTTTTGCAAGGTGATACTTCAATCTATAAACCCCTCTGTCATATGATGCCCACACAACTTGCAAGACAAGCTTGATCTATCAAATCCTCCATCATGTTCACCAAATTCCCACAGAGGGTCCAATTTCTTTGGCATGTTTGTAACTTGGTTGAATTCTTGAGTTTTAATGTAAGATGAAGTTTGAAGTTGAAACTTGAACCTATGGCACAAGAAGAATTGCAAGTTAAAAAAGAAAAAAATTACATACATGACACAACATAGTGAATTTTTGATAAAAAAAAAACTTCAACTCAATCCAACAATAATAGAAAAAATGCACATTTAAACCCCCAAAAAATGATGCAAAAAATAGAGCACAGGAAGGAATTAAACTAATAAATCTAACAATCAAGTTTTTGCATTTTTGATCAAAATAAATGAAAAAAAAACACAATCAATTGCACTCAAAAATCATTGATAATCAATGGGTTATAGAAACCCAAGCAAAAACAAGAAAAAAAAATGGCCAAATTCGGTGCCCATATCTAGAAACCATAGTTTGCCGAAGAAATTTGGTCCAAACACGAATTTGACTTGCTTGGGATGCTAAAATCTTCCGTTTTTCTCCTCCTCTGCCCTAGTAGTCACCTTCCTCTCCTCCTCAGGTCTCAAACAAGGCCGCTATCTATAAAAAATGAGAAATAAAAACCAAGAAATTGCTTTTAAAATGCGCTGTTTCCGACTCGTGCGATTTTTTCTCGGCAAATTGCGATTTTTTGGAAAAAATAAAAAAGAACGCCTTAAAAATCGCGATGTTCGCAACACTGATTTTGCATGTGTTTATTTAGGCCCAACCCACTTGTTTTGACAAGCTGATATAAATTTCAGAATGCATTTATTGCAAACATAAAGAGTGCTTCTACTCTTTTTCACTTTCCTAACAGCTGATAATTAATGCAAGCATTCAACACATAAGAGACACTTGTTTTTGGTCAAACTGACCTTGGAAAAACCCCACAGCCTCTTGGGGAAAACCAGTCTTCAAAGGAGGATTTTATTGCTTGAGAAATTATAAATAACTACATAAAAAAAATACTTATCTCCCTTTTTGCTATAGCTTTAAATGCACACATTCTGGAAATTTGTACCCACTGAAGTTTCAGATTTCCACAAAATTTTTATGCCCAAAAATTTAGCATTTATCCTCTGCTTATCTCCTTGGAATTTGTGCCCAGAATTTGCCTCAATTTCTGTGCAAAAGGCTATCTGTACCTCCTCGAAAATCGTGTCTAACAGCAGCTGGAATCCTTGATTTTCATGCCGCTTGTAGTAGTGTGTCCCGAAATTCATGCCTTTAATTTTGGGCTTGAACTGAGTTGTTCCTTGAATTTCGTGCCCAGGTCCTCCCCAAAATTCGTGCCTTTGCTCCTCGAATTTTGTGCCTACTCCTTGATTTTCATGCTGTATCTTTCTAGAAAATTGTGTTGCTGTTCATACAATCTCCTCCTTGGAATTTGAGCCCTTCTCCCAAGTCTGCAATTTCTCCTCCTCCTTGAAGTTTTGTCCTCTCCTCCCTTCTCCTCATGCTCTCTCAAGTGTGAAGTGAAGAGTGGTTTTCCTTTTCCTTTGTCTCCTCAGAAAGATTGAATCCATAAACCTAGGATTCAATGGTTGAGATTTCATCCTCAAATCTCAAAATGTGTGGTTGAGATCATTTCTCCCAAATGAGCCCTCTCATACATTGACCCATCACTTGAAAGTCTCCTAGTACCTTTTTCAAGTTGTGTACCTTTCTAATTTCTCTCATAAAGTAATTTTTCAACTCACTTTAATATTAGAAAAGTATACTTTGTACTTTTAGCATAAAGTTACTTTATAAAGTACAAGTGACTTTAATATTAGAAAAAGTACATTGTACAACACTTTTAAGCACCTTTTCCCACCATGACATTAATATAACTCATAAATGTCACCAAAACAAAAGCCATTAATGTGCTCACTAGGATAAAAGGGATAAAAGCCTAGTAACACTTCTCCTTGGTACTATTTTCAAAATCAAAGACATGACAATGTAGGAAATCTAGCTAAGTCCTATGCTGCATAGGAAAGATGGCTATTGAGAACATGGAAAGCCCAATTTTTAGCATCCCTGACACAACCCGTTTTGACCGAAGGGCAAACTTTGTGACTCTATTGGGAGCCTTGGGAAACCATTCTTGGAGACCTCTAGATACACCCCCTACTCGATGCAATGGAATGGTATGCAAAAATAAGTGCTTGTCATTAAGGGGTAAATCAATGCTAAATCATTAAAAGCAAGCTTGGACACCTAAGATATACTTCCAAATTCCAATCAAAGCGTAGTAAAAAAGAAGTAAAAGGTGCACTAAAGGGGTGGAAAAGGTAGGTCGAGTAAAGGGGCAACTCATGCCTTTGATGGCTCTCTCCTTACATCTATGCACCTAGGATGATGGACCTCCATTAGTTGGTCCCATGACCATGGGACCTTGCCTTGAAGTCTTTCCCATTCATTGCCATTATTGTCACAAGCACCTATAAATTGAATGGTTAACCTAGGACATGTGATCTCTCGTTAGGGACCGAAAACACCTAATAGGGTTGACCGTCTAACCTCCCCTAATGCAGGTAGGGAACACATTTACGAGACTTGTTCTAGTTAGATATTTGAAGGTGATCTTAGTTTGAAGTGTTATTATTCCCTTAACAATTAATTATCGTCCATTATGATGCATCTATGGTCATTGCCCCTAATGATTGGTGGCTTTCACTTAATCTTGAGATGCTTTTGCCTAGTGGTTCTTTATATAGCAGCAAAGGCCTTTGAGGGCGTATTATATCTCTCCACTACATTGCTTGCCCAACCTGCATTGTCTAGAGAGTAGTGATGGCCTTGCAGATACAGTGTTACCCCTTTAAGGCAGAGCGTTGGGCACTTTGATGATTCCAACTGATGATTTACACCTCAGAGCATCCCCAAATGCTAAAATGTTGAGCTTCTCTTGCATATTGTTGGATATTCTTGATGTTGTACATGGTGGACCCAACATGCCCCTAGGCTGGTCATGACACTGTCTGATGGGCATTGCTTGTTCCAATGTCGAGATGATGATGGTCATCCCCAGGGTGACAAGGGAAGGCTTGTAATCACACTTGGAGCACCAACGCTGGAGAGAGATGATGCCATGTCACCTATCTAGACCTTGAGAGGGTGACGCA
This sequence comes from Pinus tabuliformis, assembly GCA_031772625.1. Taxonomy (NCBI): domain Eukaryota; kingdom Viridiplantae; phylum Streptophyta; class Pinopsida; order Pinales; family Pinaceae; genus Pinus; species Pinus tabuliformis. The sequence goes on from CM062804.1 coordinate 1,243,966,972, forward strand.
GGGCACCTAGTGTATGGTTTTGACACGTGGAGGCATTTTGAGGCACTTCTTGTGATCTACCCTCAAGACTTCAAGTTGATTATGATGATGGGACATCTCACTAGCCCATCCTATGTATGTTTATAGCATTTATGATCCAAAAAGGGCATGATGTCGTGGTTATGGAGGATATTGACCCACACGTGTTGGCTTTTATGGCATTATTTTGTTGTTGTGAGCTGTGGGGTTGGCTTGTAACCCCTTGTCTTGTCAAAAACTCAAAATAAAACTTGTTTTAGCGCTTGTAGGCTAATTTTATTTTGTAAAGGTGAGAGATATACCTCATATAAATAGAGGATCCCTGATTTACTATCATTCATCATCACACTAGAGATATTGACCCTCTCTTCTAGGGCATGCCTCAGCGTTGTCTTATTCACTACTTGTGGAGTGGTATTTTTATGAAGCATTTGCTATTGGAGATTGGATCGTGTATTGAAGAAGTCTTTTTGGGATTGAAAGGTGGTATTTTCTTGGAGGAAATTGTAAGTTTATTGCTGATTTTTTATTATTTTTCATGTAAATGAATTAATGCAAGGCTTTCTTATTGATCCATGACTAAAATGATATCATCTTTTGGTAATCTTGGTAAAAGTTTGCATGTTAAATGTTTGCTTCCTTGAAATTCATAGAAGAATTACTAACGTGCATCCTCTATTTAATTTCCTCCTAAGGAAAAAGATAGTTAGGTTTTATAAAGTGGACAAGACTTTTTCTCTCTTATTCCAATCATTTGTCTCTTTCCTTTAAATTTTGCCCTAAGACTCCATCACCCAAGTAGGATTAGGCACTGGTAACATTTGTGTTGATCAGAAGTCTTCAAAAACATACGTATTTTTCCTTTTTTTCCTCCCCTAGGCTTTTCAAGGCAAGCCACTAGGGCCTTTTTGGGGCTGAATTGCTTTAGGGCAATTTTGGATGGATGTTTGTGGATGAAATTCTAGGGTTTGCCTCTATAAACCATTTACTAGTATTTTTTGTGTTAAAGCTTCCCTAAATAGCAATGTTGCACTAATCGTTATTGGGATAATATCGGCGCGAGGAAAAAATCGGAAAAAATCGTTTGGTACAAAAATATTCATTTTTTTTCAATTTTTTTAATATCTAAACCATCTACAACATAAAATAAATACATTGACACATAAATATGATAAAAGAACTAATATATAAGATGTTTAATATCATTTCTAGTGCTCAAATCACACATAACAGTGAATCATGTCCTGAATAGTAAGTCCCGACTCCCGAGTCCCAACTCAACCTCAAAATATCAACAAAAAATATAATAATGTATCTCATATCATGAGTCATAATGTCATATACAATGAAATGAACCAAATAACTAAAGTCTAATACTACTGATTTCCTTTGCCCCTCTAGATGTAGACGTTGGTGGAGTTGGCAGGCCGCAGTAGACTATGGAGTCTGCTGTGCTCTAGAAGTTGAAGAACAAGGAGCTACAGGAGGTAGACCACGTCCTCTACTTGTGACAGGGGTAGCTTGGGTCACCTCCTCCTCCTCAAAAAAAATATATATACACATACATACATACATACATACATACATACATACATATATATATATATATTTTTTTTTTTTTTTCCCATGTTTTTTTCCAAAAAAATCACGATTTTTTCGAAAAAATCGGGCAAAAAAAATCCAATTACTAAGCGCGATTTTCTCTTTTCATTGAAATTATCGCGATAATATCACAATTTTAACAACATTGCTAAATAGGGTTGACATTATTCTTCCCAAGCAACTTTGTGCCCCAAAAACCCTAAACCCTATCCGAGCTTCAACTTGAAGCTTATTTTTAGGGTTTATCTTGTGCCTTTGTTGATTCAGTTTTCAAGTGAAGCCTTTCTTAAACGTATATAGGTCTAGGTACTCATTTATCATTGCATATCAAGTAGCCTTAGCTTATAGAGGTTTTAGTCTAGATTTAGTACATGATACATTGCTCCTTTATCAAGAGAGAACTGAGCCTTGTACTTGTATTATCCTTATAGGGGAATACAGGGAAACCTCCCTTGTGGTGAATTTCCACTAAAGAGCAGGAGGAGAATTGCTGAGGTGACAGTGGGAATATTTCCTCATTGTTGCTACAGGGTTTGGCCCTCGTCTTGTGAACCCCGTCACAAAGCCTGCTAGATTTTGCGGCAACAGGGATGATTTGTAATAGGAATATTTTTGAAGATGTTACTTTTGTAATTACCCTAGATTTGGGTGCTTTTTTTTGTATTCATGTATGATTTCTTCTCAAAGCAACTGATTCATCTGTAAGAACTGCAATTTATTTTCTGTTCCAAAATTGTCTCTTTTACTACAAACTGTTCACTCAAAGATTGTAACATGAGATGTATGGTTTCACAAGCATGTTGCCATTGGAGACTGAGATGTTTGAGTTTGAAGGGACCTCCTCTTGTAAATGCTATTTAATTTTGGTTTTTTTAAACATTTACTGTAAATAATGTGGAAGTCTCTCTCTCTCTCTCTTTTAAATTTATTTTCTTTATATCATTTCATGCATTTTATACATGCTCCTTAGTTCTTCACGTTTGAGTGATCTTCAAATTCTATGCTAACTAGTCTGTTGTGATTTCATCATCTTTTTCGCTTATTTGGGGGGTTGTAAGGAAGGTTAATTGGCAGTTATAATGGGGGATTTATTTATTTATTTTTGTCAGAGGTATTCTCTTATGGGAACGTCTATTCCAATCACTCGGAGACAGTCGATATGACCTTATATTTGAACCATTAGGTGAGAATAGATAGGGTGAAATTAGTAAAACCACAAATTAGTGCACCAAACTCGCAACAGGAACGATGATGAAATTGGGTGATGCTGTCCATGTGGTATACAATTGCATCCTTATGGGAGTTTTGTTAATGTCTTTATCTATTTCCTTACTTGAGGAGTCAAATATGATGGTTGATCACTAATACCCCTTTAGTGAATGAGTACGTACATATGCATGCTAACTCCTTAAAAGTTAAAGCACTTCTTCCAGAATGTGTTTTGGGGAGAGAGATCAGTTTGAGATTTTATTGCCAGTGAACAATTCTCCTTTGACAGAAAATATTTTTTTTGTTTCAATGTCAAAAATCAGGGTTCCCTTTCTTTCAAAGCCATTGTTTTTATTACTTACAATCTGGTATATTGGCTTTTCCAGAATTTGTCTAGTGATTGTATATTTGTTTTGTTAACATCCATTCAAAGTTAGCTGGTTAACTGTATTGTTGAGAATTATAGCTCAGATAGGAACTACCGCTTATGTTCAGTGTAAACATGAAACAAGCAATTCGAGATTTTTTGAGAAAGTTATTTATTAAAAAGTGATTTTAATTTTGGAAAAGCAAATTCTATTTTGTAACTCACTTTAGTAAAAAGTTGACAGTCGTATTTTTAGTAGTTGAGCCTAAAATTGTACCTAGGCTAGGAGTAATCTTAAAAATTGACTTTCTGCTGAAACTATAAAGAGAGGGTAAGGTAAAGGCAATTATACACACTACACAGAGAGAGAGAGAGAGAGAGAGAGAGAGAGACTAGGCAGTTGGGGAAAAGAGATTCTCAGGCAGCACACAGTATTGGTCTGTACAGCCAACTGGAAGTCCAACAGTCATAAGGACAGGCTCATACATGTCCATAGAGTTGTACAGAGAGATCATACAGGCCGTACAAGCTCAGTTAGAGCATTTTTTTGGTATCCATGCATGCTGTTTTTTTGAGCAGCATGTGGACGTTTCATTGTTAGTTTTTTGATGGAATGAAATGTTTTTTTGGAGTAATTACCTATATGTGTGGGAAATTAATTTTTTTATGCTTCCGTTGTATTTTCCAGCCATCTGTGTGATTGATGAATGCCCAGTTTTTTATTTCTTTTATTGAGTAAATTCACGATCTAATTTATTTAAAAAAGAAGCATAGGAAAACAGTCACCTAGGGTTTGGAAAATTTAGATCTTCATCAATACAGGTTACTTGAGAAAGGGAATCGCCAAAATTTTTGACAAGTTTTGCTTGTTTCAGGTAGACAATCTGAAGACAAAGGTCTTGGAGGCAAAGCTGGAACATTTTCTCTCAGAACTTCAGGCTGAAGCCAGACAAGAAAATCATGCTGTCACAGATTCAGACAATCCTTCTGAGCGCATATCAGATTCAATAGCATCAAAACAACCAGTGGAAAATTCAAAGGTAATGTATTGGGCCAAAACTGATGAGACATCTTGATGAATTAAGCTAGAAAGTTTTGTTAATTGTGATGAATGATATGGGCTACTAAATACATATTTGATCTGCAAGAGATGATTTTCGAGGATACCTCTTACTTAATATCTTAAGAGTAATGAAAATAACCAAATTTGTAGTAGTACAAGACTACTTTTAATGTGATACAAGTTTACAGTGAATTCTAATGCTCTGCTGATGGGATAATGTTCTGGAAATTGTTTGGTGTAGATAGCAATTTTGGCATGGAATCATCTTCTCAATTAGTCCTTTGTGATGATAAAGTGCCCAAGTAGCTGACGTTGTAATTTAATGAGATTGAGATATGCATGCATGAAAACTTATTCATTACTAAGTTACCAGGATTCGGATATGGATACGGATCCAGATCCACTAGATTTTTGAATATCCAGGATCCGGATACGGCAAGGATGTTTCAAGTACAAAAAAGATAATAATATTTTTTAAATTAAAAAAACACTTTTAGAGTTCAAAAATCAAATCCATTTATAAATCACAACATTAGAACTGAAACCATTAGATATATTATAAATCTGAAGACTGAAACACTGAAATGATGCATCCTCCCTCATAGCAAAAGGATAATATCATAAATGATAATAGTAAGTACAAAAATGAGTGTCTCATCCATGATCACTCTACAAATATCCATTTCCAGCAAATCACGATCCGCCACGTGGCCGTTTCTGGCACGGATCCGGATCGGATCCACGGATCCTGTACCCTCCTGTGCCGGATCCGGTAACTTAGATTCATTATAATGTATCATTGAAAATTTATTCATCATAATGTATCATTGAAAATTTATTCGTTATAATGTATCATTGATATATCTCAGTGTTCAATTGAGGGGTTCTGGTTCTTAAAGTCTAAGTAATGAGGAGGAGCGAGCCATAATTTTGCAACAAGAATATATGCAGTTAGCCTTTGTTTTTATATTTCATATGAGAAGCTCCCACTGTCAGTTTTTCTAATTTAAACAGAACTACCTTCTTTTAATACTAAAATTTCCCACGGAAAGGAAAGTTTCTGGCTATTCTATGAACCTTACAAACTCTCTTTTAGTTTCCTCATGGTATGGAATACCGATGGCAGATGCTACATATGTACTGAGACCTTATAAGTTGTTTTGGACCTTGGTAATTGGTCATAAGAAATTTCCTTTTCAATAATGACAGTAAAGGTTACCACTATTGAAGTGGAAAGATATGCAGTTAGTGTTTGGTATACAACCAGAGTTCCCATCTGCTCCCCGACAATCCCGAGAGAAAAATAAATAGGATGATGGGAATTTTCTATATAAAGGGAGATCTTCAAAAGAACCTCCGTGATGTTCTCTTGTTTTAAATCTTACAATCTTATTTAATATTTGAAGTATGTAGAAAATTTGGACCCTGGCTATATATATTCTGCAGCCATTGTTTATATATAAATTGAGGCAATTGGTGAGGTTTGCAAGACCCCAAAAGGTAACTTATTGCAGATCGTTTTACCATGTCAGCATGAAATAATACTCTATTGTTCAGACTTTTAATTTCTCTCCCTTGATATCATCTCAAGTTTTCAAGTTAGAACCTAGGTATATGCTATCCACAGGTCATGCTTATTCTATCTCTAGGATGCAGATATTTTCCAAAAAGGTATATTTTGTTTGTAGTTACTACACCTGATGCTATTCAATGACTATTTTGATGTCTTGCTTAATTAATGTTGTCACATGACATCTTTCTTTAGGATTCAATTGGCGAATTTGCTAAAATGGTTACTGCTTATCGCATCATTTTTCCCAATTCAGAAAAGCGGTTAACAGAAGTTGCAATAGACCTCTTTAACAAGTATGAAACTTTTAACCTGGTCCTGCCATTCAAATTTTTTGTTAATGAATTTGTCCTCATTGTATTTTGATCTTAGGTAAATGTGTGTAGCTAATATGTTAAATAGTTGTTATTTGTGACTAATTTCTTTGATTCTTTGAAGACATTTTGCATGCCTGCGGCAACCTGAGAAAGGAAATGCTTCTGCTGCAGAACTTATCTCTGCACTGAGTGAGAATGCTACACCTCATCTTATTCTTTTTGTCTACTGTAAAAGAAAATAAACATGTCAAAATGCAATTTAATCTGCATTAGCACATCATGGTTTGTGTGTGAAAGTGTATTTGGTTCAGTTATAACTATTAGTCTTCTTTATCCTCAGAGTTTTTTTCTACCAAGGCAAAGAGGTTTCTGTTACCTTTCAATTTTCCATGTGATGTTTGTTGGAAATGTAACTAGTGTCGGTCTTCATAATGTAATTCAAATGTACCGTTGATGCATTTATTATATTCATTATTATTATTTTTATTTAGTCAAAGCATGTTCTTCATGCTTATAGGGTCAATTGAGTCAAAAAGAGAATTTATTGTGAGTCAAAATAAATGTAATTGAGTCAAGTTCCATTTGAAATTCTTGTAATAAAACAATTTTTTTTTTATTTTGAGTCAAAGAGTCGAAATGCCATCCACAAGACCAAGTCGGCCCTCCTTGGACAAGTCAGCCTGAGAGGCAGCTATTCGGTCCTCTTGGACTGTTCGACCTCTTGGAAGCTCATTCATTCACTCACATCATCACATCAATTTCTGTGCTAAAGAAGAGGAAGACAGCTGAAGGCAAAGGAGAGAGAGAAGACGTGTTTTCTGCCCTAGTTCTGCTCACTCGTGCGAATTTTTCTGAGGTACTGTAGGTCCGAAATTCCAGGAGTTAGAGATTTGACTAACATTGAATTTGACTTGATTAGAGGAGACTTGGAGGAGGGTTGACTTGGGTCATTGTGGAAGTCTTGGTCTTGGTTTTGGGTCTTGGATATTGCACTTTGATCTGATTCTATAAGAAGAGGATTTTTGGTTTTCCCCCTTGTGGGGGTTTGCCCTGGCTTGGAGCCTAATTTCTTGTGTTCTTTGTCGCTTTGTAATCTTTAGGTTTTGGTAATAGCTTGATGAAGAGAATATATATCTAATACGAAGCCAACAAACATTCACAAGTAATTATCAAGTAAGAGAAATCAATCATTATCTACTAGCATCTTGGTTTCTCGACATGGAATCAGAGCTAAGGTTAAAGGAAGACAGGTTGAAGGTCACAAATTGTTGGCACAACTGAAGGAAGGCCTCAAAGCTCTAAGAAGTCTCTTGAATCCATCAAAGGATGAAGCATCTAGTTTCAAAGATCAGGAAGAATCTACAGTCTACATTAAGAATTCTCAAGTGTTTACAGTGGTAAAGTCAAGAAGTATATAAGATAGATATGTACCTGTGAACAAATCCAAAACTTGTGGCATATGAACTTCAGCGATACCTTCTCTCTGTGACATGTAAAGTATTTCTATTAAGGAAGATCTAAACGTGTGATAACATTTGTCTGAACCTGTGGTAGCATTTGTGAAACAATCCGAATGTCTGTGATGTCTTGATACAATCTCTGTGGCATATTTCTTGTATAACTAACCGTACTAAACACGGATTTCAGAGGTACATAATGATGCAAATTTCAGAAGCACCTTCTCCTATGGAAATCCTAAGTTTCAATAATACAGAAGTCATAATTAAGTCCTCACTCAAGTGGATTAGAAGGCCAAAACTTATTTTATTTCTGTGTCACCCTACTATGAGAATTCAGTGGCAAGGACATGCGTTTCTGTGAGAACTCTGATATATATTGTTTTAAGGATGTTACTCTGTTACATGCAATGGACAAAACTTGCATAAAGGTCTGAAGTATACTCTATAACTCTGTGGAAAATCAAAACAAGAAGTTCAATTCATTTCTGAGGCAAGCAACCAGCATGACAGAACAATATAAAGAATTTCAGAAGTATAGAAAGCTTACAAAGAAGACTGTTGACTCTGCAATGATGAGGAACATTATCTATAATAATGTGAGTTACAAGGAGATTAATATTTGTAATGCGGGCTACAGGAACAAGCATCATTGATGAGATCAAACAACAACACTTACTATACATGACATCCGAGACTTCTACAGCAAAACTCTCTGTGGTACTCTTTTCTGAGGCACTGTATACGAGGACCTGAGGGACATTTATCTTTATAGAGAACATAACTATGACATTTTGGCTTATTAGGAGGAAGAGACCGAAGCAGTTAGAGGCCAAGACCTTGCAAACTCCGTGGTGAACTGTAACAAGATATATGAAGGTTTATAAAGCTTATATCTGTAACACAAGCAACTATGCCGTCGAAATGAATTACACCATGAAGCCGACCTGTCTGATATTGGAATCTGTAAGTTATAATCTAGAGGGACTGAAGGCTATGTAGAAGACTAAACCCTCCTCTATAGACAATAAAGTCGACACATGGCTATTGAAGAAAAGAACCAAATTACTAAGATCTTCTAAAGAAGGAATCTAATCATTAGTGTAATGGCAAGACTAAAAACCCAGTGTTATAGCTACTTGTAGGAAGGACTGTGGTGAGGAATTTGAAGATATATGAAACTCGTCTCTGTGACACACGTGTAAAGCAGCCATAAGACACCTAATGTCCAAAGTCTACATCCCTAGAGTAAAAATTAATATAAATGTAGAGTTGAGAAGTCCAAGTTCGTTGCAAACATGTTTCTTTGAGGCAGCTCCAAGAAAATTCCATGGTCTGTAGTCTAGTCGAATGACCGAAGGTTGAAGGTACCTCTGTTGAAGGAAAATAATACAAAGTCAAACAATCTCTGGACTGGATTCCTGTGATAAAAGGACTGCAAGGATGGACATGTATTGTTAAAAGAGGTATGTATAATCTTTGTAGCTAAAGACCTATGCTAACTATAGTACATATAATTTTAAGTTTTAGGTCATGAATAGGCTAACAATCCTATGCTCTCTTGAATGATAGAGATATATTAGAAAAATATTCTATTAGAGATTGTTGATATGTTAGCATACAAATCTGAAGATGTGATGGAACGTATTTTGGCGTTACCTTTTGTTCTTGATCTCTGAAGGAGTTACTATTTTCATCAAGGTTTTTCCAATGACATGAAATTGCAGCTAATGACGGTTCCTTAGAATCTGAATCTTTTTTTTTTTTTTGCTTAAGCAAGAGACGGTCCTTCTATTAGCTTAGGTAAAAAAATATTTTACACATGTTACAACATATGCCCAGAGGCGCAAACTCCCACAAAGGGAGAGTGAAAATGCCCTAAGTACCCAAAAAACCCTCCAAAAATCAAACAGAGACAAGGCCTAGACTGCCCTGGAACCAAGAGCGGGCAAGTGGATCCGAAGTCCGCTCCCCAAAACTGACCGAAGATCTGTCTTCTAACAATCCGACGGTCAAGATTCAACCCGCGTAGGGGCGAAGCCCCCAAAAAACCCTAAAGTTGCATGATCAACGCTGACCGTTGATCTTTTCCTTCTGATCCAACGGCTAGAGTCCATATCGCGCGGCTTAAAAAGCCTGCTGAATACCGCGCGATGAAGGTGATTTGTTTTTTTGGTCCTCCGCCACGTGTTGCTTCCTGAGTGGAATCGCTGGCTTTTCATTAATACCGTCTTTGGTTTGGAAGGCGCCCGATGAAGGTGGTAAACCATTAGTGGTTTTATCCTTTCGGCCCCACCAACTTGCACACCAAAAGGTGGCCGTTGATCTTCCCTCTCTAGATCTGATGGCCACAGACCAAATCGGACCACACAACTGCTCACAAAATACCCTAAAGTTGCACGATCAATGCTGACCGTTGATCTTTTCCTTCTGATCCAACGGCTGGAGTCCATATCATGCGGCTTAAAAAGCCCGCTGAATACCGCGCGATGAAGGCGGTTTGCTTTTTCGGTCCTCCACCACGTGTTGCTTCCTGAGTGGAATCACTGGCTTTTCATTAATACCGTCTTTGGTTTGGAAGGCACCCGATAAAGGTGGTAAACCATTAGTGGTTTTATCCTTTCGGCCCCACCAACTTGCACACCAAAAGGTGGCCGTTGATCTTCCCTCTCCAGATCTGACGGCCACAGACCAAATCGGACCACACAATTGCTCATGAAATACCCAGCGATGAAGGCGGTAATCACTGTCCATCCACCTCCACGCGTCGCTTGCTGAATGGCATCGCTTGTCTTCCGGGAAAACTTCTCCCGGGTCAGAGGTTGCCCGAAGCAGGTGGTATGTCTCGGGCAGTTTTTGACCCCAGTAATCTCTTCCTTTGACGCATTGCCCGAGGAAGACATAGCCGGAAGGGTGGCCTCTTTGGTGTTCGTCTCCCATGGAATCACTCCTCCTGTGAACAGATATCTTCTGTCTCGATTACTGCCTCTGTTTCTAGAAGCTCCCTTAGAAAACCGACAGTGCATCTCCGCTGATAGGCCGTCTGAAGTGAACTTATCCATCGTTTTCATGAAGTAAAATTCTTTCTCTTGATTTTTCCTGATACTGCTGTCTGTCGCTGAGGGCCCGGGATGAGCATTCCTCCTTCAACTTGTCATCCGTTACCTCCTCCCACCAGCAGCACAAGTTGATATGCTTGTTTCGTACCCCCTCATTGGCAAGCCAGTCCGCAACTTTGTTGGCTTCCCTGCGGACATGCACCAACCTAAGAGTTCTCAACATTCTTAGGTGTGCTTGGATTCTTTGGTAGACTTGCAGAAGCCGCCAGTGTCCTGAGATTTTCTCTGGTGCAGCGCCAACATTTATCCTCTTCACTGAGTTAATGACTAATTCCGAGTCAGCCTCAATGATGACATTGTGAATGTTGTACTTGAGTAGTATTTCCAAGCATAATTCCATCGCCATGAGCTCAGCCATATTGTTGGTTGCTTTTCCTAGATAACTGTGGAAGATGACTTGTATGTTTCCTTCCTCATCCCTCATGACCCCTCCATAACCTGCTTCTCCCGGATTCCCTTTTGAGGCCCCATCTATGTTAAATTTTAAAAAGCCATGTGAAGGGGGTTTCCATGAAGCCTTTTCTGCTGAGGTATTCTTGTTGATTTACATAGAACACTGAGGGGGATGAACCTTGAGCTCTAACTTCTCCAGTATTCTGGCCTCTCTTTGTCCGATGGGTTTGCCAGTAGCTACACCTCCCAGGATATGAACAGTCTCTTTGAGTTGTTTAAGGATTAGCTTAAGGATGTTGCTCACCAGACTCGCTTTATCCTTGAAAATCATGTTGTTGCACTCCTTTCAAACATTCCAGATTATGAATCCCGGGGTCAGCATCCAGGCGGAGTTAATGATCTCATTATCCGAAAAATTTTTCCGCCATTTTTTCAGAGTAGCAATGATGTCATTTACATTTCTGTCTGTCTGCTCAAAGACTTCTCCAACCCAATTCCAAAGTATTGTGGTGAAAGTGCATCTATTCAGGAGATGATTTGTAGTTTCTTCCTGTTGTCTACATAAGTGACATCTTGAGGGGCCAACAAAGCCTCTTTTTCTTAGGTTATCCCATGTCAGAATCTTGCCTTGTTGAACCAGCCACTTGAACAGTTTGACTTTCATCCAATGAGGATTATCCCAGAGTTATTTTCACGTCTTATCAGTGTTTGGAAGGTTAAGCCCTGAATCTATCCTTTTGGCTTCCTTAAGGTTGAAAAGACCTACCTTGTTCTTCCCCATCTTAGTTGATCGTCCAAGGTTGAGTTTAAGATTTGCCTCTTGTCTAAAAGACCTTTAAGGGCTATAACTTGAGTATGCAACATGCCCCTTCCACTGTAATCTGGAAGTTTCCATGTTCTCCATTTCCCATTGTTCCTTGATTGGTCCCAATAGTCACTTACCCTCCTTAATCCTTTGTTGATGGTATCGGTGTGAATGTCTGCTAATTCTTCACTTCGGAGATTGTCCTCCTGCTGCCAATTATCCTCCCAGAACCAGGCCAGATTTCCATTTCTGATCTCCCAAAAACTGTGATTTTGGACTAGGGCCCTGTTCTCCCATGCCCTATTCCAAATTGCAGAACCTTTTACTTGTCCTGTCATTCTGATGAGGTTCTTCTCCTGCCAATCTCTTGCATACTTTTGCTTCCATAGTTTTGCCCAGGGGGCTTGTATTTCCTTTAGCCATCTCCACCAGATTTTGGCACCAAGAACTTTGTTAAGAATTCCTGGGTCATGAAGACCCAAGCCACCATGGGACTTTGGTTTGCATACCCTATCCCATGCCACAAGGGCCCATTTCTTCTTTTCTTCACCTTTCCCCTAGAGAAAGTCTCTCTGAATGTTTCTTATATTAGTAATTACACTAGTTGGTGCCGGAATGGCTGATAGCATATAGATAGGGATACTTTGGAGGATAGCCTTAGTTAGAATCAGTCTCCCTGCTAGATTTAGTGCTCTATTTGTCCATTTGCTAATCTTATCTTTTAGCTTATTTAGAACAGGCTCCCAGATATCCTTGTGTAGTAGTTTGTCGGTGAGGGGAACTCCCAAGTACCTCGCAGGCAGTGACTCCCTTTGAAAGCCCAAAATTCTGGAAAGATTTCTTTGAATTGAAATATCAGTATTGAAAAAGAAAATCTTTGATTTAGTAAGACTTACCTCTGTGCTTGCTGCCCTAGCAAACTCACTTAGAATCTGCTTAAATGCTTTGGCTTCCTTGACAGTCGGTGTGCCTTGAAGCATAATATCATCCACAAATTGTTGATGTGTCACAGTGTCCCCACCTTGAGTGAGTCTCAGACTCTGAATTCTTCCTTCCTCGTTAGCAGCTCTGATTGCTCTCCCTAACCCTTCCATCATTAGAATGAAAAGGAAAGGAGAAAGAGGATCGCCTTGCCTGAGACCTCTAGAAGGCTTGAAGGTTTTGGAGGGAGAGCCATTGAGAAGAATTGAACAGCTGGCGGTAGTAACTAGCGCCATAACCCATTTAATCCAATTGTAATCAAAGCCATAGGCTTTTAGTATTGCTCTTATGTACGACCAGCTAAGTTTGTCATAGGCCTTTGCTATGTCCAGCTGAATTATCATCCCTGCCTGTTTATTGGTAATGAGTGAATGAACCACTTCATGTGCTTGAATTATGTTATTAAGAATTTGTCTTCCTTCCACATAGCCTGTTTGCTCCTCTGACACTAGGGTTGGGAGGAGTGGTTTGAGACGGTTGGCAATCACTTTGGATATTATTTTGTATACCACATTGCATAATGCTATAGGTCTAAATCTGTCTGGAGAGGTGGCCTTTTCCTGTTTGGGGATTAAGGCTATGAAAGATTCATTGAGCGCCTTTAAGACTGTCTTAAATCGTCGAGAGTCTTCCACTACCTCCAGGATGTCCTATTTTACTATCCTCCAACAAGCTTTGAAAAAGTCCACATTGAAGCCATCCGGGCATGGTGCTTTCCCATTGTGCATCTCTTTAACGACTTCCTCAATTTCTTCCTCTATTACTGGTTTGTTGAGATTGTAATTATCTTCTCTAGTAACCAATTTAGGAATGTACTGAGTAAATCTTTTCGTAAACTGGTATTTGTCTTCTGAGGTTTCCTCAACAATTTTATGAAAATGCTAGACTAGAACCTTTTCCATCTCTTCATGAGTGTTTCTTTCTATTCCATGCTGATCTGTAAGTTTCACAATTCTATTGTTGTTTCTGTGAGCTATGGTGGATCTGTGAAAGAATTTGGTGTTTCTCTCCCCTTCCTTAATCCATTGTACTCTGGATTTCTGTCTCTAGAATATTTCCTCTTGAAGACATCTGTTTTCCCATTCATGCTGGAGTGACTCTGCCATCTCTTTCCTTTCATCTGTATAGCCTTTTGTGATAAGAATATGGTTTATTTCCTTTAGTTTCTTTTCCACATCTCCTTTAGCTTTGAAGATATTACCAAATTCCTTTTTATTCCACTCTTTGAGTCTACCTTTAATGTGTTTGAGCCTGCAGTGTAGAAGGAACATCTTTGTACCTTGAAGGTGTAGCTCTTCCTTCCACCATTTTTCGATGTTTGTGAGGAAATCTGAATGTGTGAGCCAAGCGTTCTCAAACCTGAAGGGGGAGTTCCTTGGTTTACCAAAAAGAGAAGCTTCCAATTGGATAGGCTAGTGATCTGAACCTCCAAAAGGTAGTATGAGCGCAGTCATGCTGCTTCCCATGAGAAGAAGTTCCTCTGAAATAATAAATCTGTCCAATTTTGAGGCTACCTGGGTAGGGCTCCCTCTTTTGTTATTGCAAATGAAGTTTCCATTGCTTGTTTCTATATCTACCAATTTCATATTGGTGATGAAGTTCTGGAAGGCAATTGAATCTCTACCAAGTGTTCTAGTTCCTCCTTTCTTCTCCATGAGTGATTTTGTCATGTTAAAATCACCTCTAAGAATCTAGGGTAGAGCTGGGTATCTCTTCTTCATATCCTCCAATGTTGTGAGGAGTCGAAGTTTGTCTTCCATTGGCTGCGGACCATAGACATTGGTGATCATGTAACATTGTCTGTCACCCACCGGTTGGAAAATCAGAGAAAGGTGATGTCTGGATGCCTCTACATCAATCGCACCAAATTTTTGTGGATCCCATAGAGTGAGAATGCCACCAACAGATTTATGCCTTAACTTCAAGGTATTCATATCTATTTAACCATTTGCTATGTTTTTCGCGGATCTTCTCCACTGAGCATTTTGTTTCCTGTATGAATACTATGTGAGGTTTTTCCTCTCTGATCTTGTTACCTAGATTCCTCTGTTTTCTTTTGCTCCCTAGTCCTCTAATGTTCCAGGTTGTGATTTTCATTGAGGTGGGGTTTTAAAGGAGTAACTGGAAAGGTCTTTCATCCTTCTTGAGTCAATCATGAGTTTGCCACACTCTAGCAATAGTTCTTTCTGTCTTTTTCTTCCCCTCCTCTTGCCTGGATTTTTTGTTAGTTTTCCTGTTATTAATCCTATTGAGGAAGTCCCTTTATTTTCCTAGTTATCATGTCCTCTTTTGACTCCTGTAGCTGTTTGATGTGACTTGTTAAGGAATATCTATTGTACCTTGTCCACATCCTCCTGAGGGATGGAGTTTATTCCCAGGTTTCCTCCTTGTTCTAGAAACTTTTCCAGCTCTAGGTTCTCCCTTTCCAGGATCTCCTGTAAGTCTTGGTCCTCTATACCACTTTCACTTTGAGTCATTTCCTGGTCTTTTTCTATTTCCATGGTACTCAAAGGGTCCGTTGTGTGTTCATTCTGTTCCTGAGTGAACTCCATGCTAGTCTCTTTTCCTTTCCCCCTTGCTGACTGATTCTCTGTACTCTCTTGATCACCTTCATCTACTTCTTTTTCTCCTAAGATCTCAAAACTGTTGTAACTTCTTGTTTTGTTATCATTTGCAATAGGGTTCTTTTGTGTCTTCCTTCCCCCTCCTTTTCCTTTTCCTCCTGCTTTGGTGAAACCTATCTGATCTTTCCCTTTGCTGGTGTTTAGGTATTCCTCCCTTCTATTAAGAGGACAATCTCTAGATAGGTGCCCATGCTCATGACATTTGTGACATCTGAACGAGATATGTTCATAGTCAACTGTTTGAACCCATTCCTCGTCATAGACTTCTAGAATGACCTCATCTGGAAGGGCTCCTGATAGGTCCATCTCCACACATATACGAGCATAGGAGGTATATTTTCCCCATAGAGTTGCCTTTGAAATTTTTAAGAAATGACCTAATTTATTGCCTATAGCTTTTAAAGACTCTGGCATCCAGTAATCTAAAGGTAAGGAGTAGAGTTTAATCCATACCAGTATCGAAGTGAAGGTTTCTCGTTCTGACACATAGTTCATCGTCCATGGCCGCATATAGAGACCAACAGCTGCAAAGAAGTATGGTCCTCCTTCCAAAATCTTGTCTCTGTCTTCCATGTTCATGAACACCACTGTAAAAAACCTTTGGATCCAAGATGTATATTTAGCTCCCCCTTTGGTTTCTAGTTGTATTTTATCCAGGTGTACAACGCTTTCTCTGACGACCAGATTGCCATAAATTTGCATATGATGGCATAGTTTGCCATGTGATCCCTGTGCGCTTGCAGAGATGGATCACTCAGAATAACCCGAGGTTTAGTTATGGTCTTGGGTTTACAGGGCCCCATCTTGGCTCTGTTCTCTGTTCCTTGACCTCTGTCTTCCTTTCTCCTCCTGTCGGTCTTCTTCGTGGGTCCCTTGATCTGCATGGGTTTTGCTGCCTTCTGCCTTCTGAGTTTCAGTGTTTTTTGTCTTGATCTCCAAGGGTTGTGGAGGCTTGTTCTTATTCCCTCCTCTTCCTCTGTTTGAAACCACATTACTATAGGAGGGAGTGGAGCTCCCTCCTCCTTGTGCCTCCATGGGTACCTGTTGCCCTCTGTCACTCTCTTGGTTAAACCCTAGAACCCTTTGCGGAACCACGGTGTGTGAAAAGCCCTTAGAATCTGAATCTTCACTGTGTGTGACAATGATTCCTTCATTGTGTTCTTGTACTTCAATTTGCTTCCCATCTGCTATTTTATAGTAGCGCAGGGATGCGTCTTCACATTTATGGCCTGGCTCCCAATTTTCTCCCCATTTGCGACAACTATTTTTTTTGTTTATCTGGATTGTTATTTGAAGTGTTTGATTCCGTCTCGACTTCATAAGTTTATAGTTTTTTGTTAAGGCATTTGTGTCCTGATGTCCATTTGTCTCCACAATACCTACATTTGTTAGTTTCTTTTCTTCCCGAGTGTTGTTGTTGGTCTTCGTCTTCCCTGAATGATGACATTCTAAGCTTATATTTTCTCTCAATAATTATGGCTACGTGTCTGGCATCTTCAATGGTTTGGGGTTTACATAATTTTAATTCTTCTCGAATGTAATCCTTAAGGCCACAACAATACATTTTCAATAGCTCTTCGTCTAAGAATCCCATTTGCCTTATCGCTAACACCTCCCATTCATGAGTATATTCGCTTACCAATCTTTCTGTTTGAGGTGAACAAATCTCTCATATACACCATTCTCTTCTTCGTCATGAAACCTTCTTAGCAGGGCGTTTTTAAAGTTTTGCCAATTGAATGAGGAGCTGCACATTTAGTAGACCACCACAGGAACCAGTCATACACTTTTGCTTCTAGGTGGTTGGATGCGGTCATGACCTTATCTTGTTCACCTATTGGCAGATTTGCTCCAAAAATGGCATCCATCTTGTTTCCCCATACAACGACGCCTTAATGATCCTTACCATTGTATTTTGGTAATTCTCTCTAAATTAAAGGGGGTATCCTTCGTGAAACTTCGTATAGTACTGAATTCCTTCGAAGTGTAGTTGCGATATTCGCGGCTTCTCGTGTATTAGGAAATCATGATTTGGACAATTTCCGTCTTCTGGAGTTTTGTGACTTTGTGTGGCTGTGGGTGGATTGTCCTTTCCCATAAACTTGCTCATCATGCTTTTTAATTCCGTGATATCATCGACCATTTGGTCCTGTTTACTAACTGACTTCTTGACATTATCAAGGCGCTTATTTATCTTATTGAGTTCCTCTTGACTTTTTATTAAATTGTCTGTTATTGTTTGCCATTTTGTTCCTCTTTTTCCTTGTAGACCCATTTTTTTAATAAATTAAATAATTTTAATTAATTAATATATATATATATATATATATATATATATATATATATATATATTTTTTTTTTTTTTTTTCTTTTATATAATCAAATTAATAGAATTAATTAATTATGAATATATATATTATTAATGGTGACTTTATTTACCCCGTCATAGCACTTATCAATTATATATCTCATGACTTATATCACCTGTCACTCCTCTTGTGCGTCCTTTCGATTGAGAGCGTATCACTTACAGCGTATGCGTTTATATATCGGTCACTGTGTATTAGCTATATAACCCGTCCTTCTGCGTTGACCGAATGGGAACTGGCATCGTCAGATCACAACACTGCAGGTGGATGCGGACGGTGGTGTCAGCGTGTCGAGGGAGGTCAGTAGAAAATACTTGATATGTATTTCTGCAGCGGATCAGGTATATACGCATAGGATCGGAGCAGGGACGGGGCAACGGAAAGGAATCGTGGTCAGGTCAACGCCGTGGGAAGGGTGTCGTGGAGGCCGCAGGTAAGTGGTGGAACAAAAGTTGTAGGGAATGATGCAGTGAGGAAAGGGTAACAGTGAACAGGAAACGTTGGCGAGTGAGTGGATGACAAGTGAACTTGATGGTGATAACCACTAGCCGAGGAGGGAACGACTTTGATACCACTAGTACACATATTTAATACACCATAGTAGTATTGTGAGTAGACTTGAGTATAAATGTAAGTAGTAGTAGTTCTATTATTAATAAATGTATGAATGGCGGTTATAAATCTTCGTGGCGGTGTGCCTATATAGGCATTGACTGGCCATGAAGATAAAATGACACAACTTCTGACCCATGCCTCTTCACAATTAATGAGACATTAACTTATTAAATTAATTTATTATTATTGATATTTGTTATTTAATTGATGTTTTATGAATATTTTTATTCATAACAGAGAATACTTCAACTTGAGAGTATCTAGTTACGTCATTATGAATACCACCCTAGTTAAGAGGTAGTGTTGCAAATGTAACTAGTGTCGGTCTTCATAGTGTAATTCAAACGTACCATTGATGTATTTATTATATTCATTATTATTATTTTTATTTAGTCAAAGCGTGTTCTTCATGCTTATAGGGTCAATTGAGAAAAATAAAATTTATTGTGAGTCAAAAGAAATGTAATTGAGTCAAGTCCCATTTGGACTTCTTGTAAGAAAAGGAAAATTATTTATTTTGAGTCAAAGAGTCAAAATGTCATCCACAAGACCAAGTCGACCCTCCTTGAACAAGTTGGCTTGAGAGGAAACTATTTGACCCTCCTGGATAGCTATAAATACAAGATAGTTCGACCTCTTGGAAGCTCATTCATTCATTCACATCATAACATCAAATTCTGTGCTAAACAAGAAGAAGAAGACAACCAAAGTCAAAGGAGAGAAGATGAGTTTTATGCCATAGCTCTGCTCACATGTGCAAGTTTTTTTGAGGTATTGCAAGCCTGAAATTTTAGGAGTTGACCAGATTTCAGAGATTCGACCAACGTTGACGTTTGTTGATTTTGACTTGATTGGAGGAAACTTGGAGGAGGTTTGACTTGGGTCTTTGTGTTAGTGTTGTCTTGTTCTTGGGTTTTGGATATTTCACTTTGATCTGATTCTATGAGAAGAGGAATTTTGGGTTTTCCCCCTTGTGGGGTTTTGCACTGGCTTGGAGCCTAATTTCTTGTGTTCTTTGACTCTTTGTGATCTTTTTGTTTTGGTAATTGCTTGATGAAGAGAATATAAATTCAATAAGAAGCCAACAAACATTCACAAGTAATTATCAAGTAAGAGAATCAATCATGACCTACTAGCGTCTTGGTTTCTCAACAACGTTGACTCACAAATTGACGATGTTCATATAGGATTACATATCATGTCAGTATGGCATTACATGTAAAAGACTAAGCAATGCATTTCAAGGCCTTGTAGTCTATATCCTTCTATGACAAATGTTTATTTGAGGAGACACTTGGTTCAAAAAGGCATTTTTTGGAACTAAATTGATAGTCTAACATTGTAAATTAAATTTATATTTGCATCATTTCTTGAGCTGAAATAATCATTTCTAGTTTTAAATAATGTCATATTATTTCTAAAGCTTAAGTGATGTGAGATTCTAGATCGCCAATCAATATCTAGCTTTTGGACTGAAGTGAAGAATGATGGAAAATGGATATTCAACTCATTTTTATAAATGTGAAAAAAGGAGAACTCATGGGAAATTTATCTGATGTAGTTTTTTCTTTTGTGGTATAAATTTGCATTGTAATTTCATAATTATGGTCAAAGTAGGTGTTGAAGAGTTGTTTGCTGGGATTAAACTATGCCTTTTTAATGATGTTCTTGAGATGTCAAAGATGAGGCTGGAAACAATAATTTAATTTAAGAAAATGAAAACACAGTAGAATTAACCTTTGTGCGGGAATATCCCTTTACTCTTTAAAAGTACTTCTAGCACTTCTTATTTTTTTATAATTTTCTTTTTGTAGAAATTCCTAGTAGGAGCCTTGTTGTTTAAGGCCAAGGACATGAAGATGTTATTCTTGGAAGGGCACCTTAACTTCCTACAATTCTTCATCACCAAACAGGTTGTGCCACCAAAACTTCCTTAGTGACGGCTCTATATCCCAATTTGGTAACGTAAGTCTTAGAAGTGTTATTAAAACATCCTTAGTGAAGGCTCTATATCCCAACTTGGGAACATAAGTCCTAGAAGGGTTAAGGGACCATAAAAGTTGGTGTTCATTTTCCCCTAATTGCAATCTTTGCAGGGCATCTATATATGACTTCCAAACCTCCTCAAGTTTCTCTCCCAAACCAATTTTTTCTCATGTAAGCTATTTTTGTTGCCATTTGTAGATATCTCCTAGTTCACAATTTGTCTTAGTGACAAAAGCCCTTTACTTTGAAGCTCCTATATCACTCAATGAGGTAGTCTGTGCAGACCTTTACTACCTATCCACGGATCAATCCATATTGAGACTTCGCCTTCCATATCAACCAATTACAAATTAGTTGGAAAGTCGAGTTCATAGCTTTCCATATAATTGAGGCATTATGCACCCGTTTCGTAGTGTTCCAACCCAATCCTTAATTGTGGCCAAGTATAAGCACTTAGCTTTGATTATCTAGATCCACAATCCATTGTGTTGGACCAAGCTCCATACATTTTTTGTTGCTAGGGCCTTTGAGGAGAGGAACAGGATTTTTAGGCCCCATCCCCAATTTGCTTTTGGAATTGTGTGTTGATTTTGAAGCTTTGGAAAGTCTTCTACATTGGCTTGGTGTCTTAGCATGTAGAGGATATTTGATTGCCTCTTTAGGTGCGTGCTTGGAGTAAGTGATTTTATGATTTCTTTCGTAAGGTTAACTTAAGAAAAGTACAATAATTAATCTAATTAATTATTGTGGACTATTAGGCCAAAGTTCTAAGTATAAACATCAAATTTATTTAAGTGACTCGTTGATCTCAAGTGAGTCTTAGGATTTAATCCTAGCCATTGATCACATAGGAGATTGGGGCTAGGGATTTTAGCCTTTAAGGAAGCTGTCAAGCATCATTCTTGCTAGCCGAAGCCTCAAGGAGGAATCTCCAAGTCAAGCGAAGAAGAAAGGGTCTCCAAGTTGTCTCAAATCAGTTCACACATGGGAATTGCAGAAGTACTACTGGACCGAGAATTGCAGGACTGTAGTAGAAGGCCGAAAAGTTCAAGTAGCTGAAGTTAACCTTGCTTGAAGCCAGTTTGACCAAGTATTGATTTGGGCATGGAAAAGAAGCAGTGAAAGAGATCTTGTGATTTGGTCTTGGAGTGGAAAATAGGTCAAGGGTCTTGGTCTTGGTCTTGGTATTTGTCAATTGGAATCTCTATAAGAAGAAAAATTTGTTCGGGTTTTCCTCTCAAAGAGTGAGAGGTTTTGGCCCTGGCTGATAGCCTATATTCTGTCTCTTATCTCTTTATGGTTTATGCATTGGTAGCTGTTTGATGAAGAAGAACACTAAGAACCTAAGTAAAAGAAGATCCGAATCTAAAGAAGTAAAAAGCACTCACAAGCAGTTACTAATAGAAGAAAAATCACATAATTGCTATGCCCTAGATTTCTCAGCAGGAGCTAGTCGTCAGCTGTGCAATTAAAATTTTAGCATTTCCCTTGACTGAGGAACTCAAATACTCTTTGTCATCATGCTTCCACGTGGGGTTAAATTCTTTGACATAATATGGTTTTCTTTTTGCCCACTTGTTTTGTGCACATGGCAGTCTTGAATTTTTCTAACACCCACTTTTTTATCTCCTCCTTAGCGTGAGGAATGTCATGCGAATTTATGCCCCCTTTGCCCAACCAATTTCTATTTTGCTTCATCCATGTCTTTTTCCAAAGATTTATCTCTTCTTCAACAACCATTTTAGGCCATCAGTGCTTATCCATATTTTCAACCTTTTTCAAGTAACTTAACAAATGAATGATCAGTGAAGCCTCAATTGGATAACTGCACCACTTCCATTTGTCTCCATTTGTGGCTTGACATGTTGCTCCACCATATCTCAGAACCATAGAGGATAACTGGCACCACTAATAAACCAAAGAGGGTTTTCTTAGTCTTCCAATCCCATAGTTCTACTTGTCTACACCTATTCTGGAGAAGGTATGAAGCTTTGCACCCTCCTTGGATTCTCTTTGATCTAGATGTCTCCTAGTTGAGCAAGCCTATAGTGGAAATTGATTCCTAGATACTTGTACTCATTTACAATACAAGGGCCTGCCCTCAAAGAGAAAAATAACCTGCTGTTTCTTTCTTTTCAAAGAAAAATCATGACATTGGTCTTGCTGGTATTTATTTGCATTCCCACCTCTCGGCAGAAAATCTCTAGAGCTTTAAAATGTTTTGTCAAACCTAGTGCATATTTAGCAATAAGAATAATGTCATTCTCATATAAAAGTAGTTTCACCACATATCTTGCCAACTAGATGTCTTTTCCTTTGGTACTATTTATCCACTCTTCAAGCTTATCGACATATAAACCAAACAATGTCGGGGAAATAGGACATCCCTATTTGACTCCAATGTCACTACCAAAGCATTCAAACATGCCTTCCTTAGTTCTGATTTTGGCTGTAACCTGCTCATAGAGCTTATGAACAATCGCCCTATATTCGTTTGGGATTCCTAATTCTTCCATTTTGTGCCAAAGCTTATTTCTTGGGACAATATGAAAGGCTTTTATGAAGTCAACAAAGCAACAAAAAACTTCCCCACCTTGGCTTTCTATGATTTTTTTTCCAGAATTAGCCCCTGCGACTATGCTTGCGACTGCAGCTTTGCGGCTGTGGTGCTCAGATCAATTTTCTGTACTTCAAACCCTGTCGCCAGCTTTAACGTGTTAGAAAATGTAACTATGTTCAGTGTTCAATAATGTACTTGATTCATTATGTAATGTACTTGTCAAAAAAATAAAGAAAAGAATTTTTATTATTGTCACACTGACTTATTAAAGCATGGGTTTCATGCTTGGGTCATCATTATATTAGTCAAAGTCCCCATTGTGGACTCCTAGGATTAATATTGAGTTTATAGTCATTGTATATTCAAGAGACCCTTCTTGGGCTTTTGGATCATGTAAAAAGGATTTGTATCAAGTCAAATATAATTATGTGTCCTCCACATCTTGTCGACCTAAAGACCCCCATTCGACCCACAAGAAGCCTATATATTGAAGGAGGTCGAAGTCATTTGGAGCACTCACTCTCTCAAGTAATTTGATATCTCTAGAAGAGATGGGAAGTGTGAAGTCTACTGCCGGAAGGAGAAAAGGAGTGCGAGTTTGGGGGAATCTCTAGAGAAGAAGAAAATCGAGTTTTTGGTGTGTGTCTCTCTTTGTTTCATGGTCTGGGTTGGGAGATCGAAGTCTCCTAAGATTTTTTGCTGCTGGAAGTTGCATGTTGCTGGAAATTGCTGCCTAGTCGAAGTTGCTGGAAGGGGTCCAAGATCTGGAAGGCTGACAAGGTGTGGAGGGAAAGTCTGGTCTTGGTCTAGGGTGAAGAGTCTCAAAGAATACTATTGAAATGAAGAATTATCTTGACTGGATTTTCCCCTTGAGTGGGGTTTGCCTTGGCATGTGCCTATATCTTGTGTCTCTTGTTTTGTGATCTTTGTGTATGTATAATTGCTTGATGAAAGATAAGATAATAAAGAAGTAAAAGAAGCCAACACACTCACAAGTAATTATCAAAAAAAGAGAATCAAAACCTAATATAATATCATTGATTTTCGAACATGGTATCGAAGCTAAGGTCAAGAGAAGTCGAAGATCACTTCGTTGGCATGGATTCTCCTTCTATGGTGAACTACATAAGATTGGGTTACAATGTTGCTGGAAGATGGATCAAGAACATCATGTATTACTTATTCAACAAGGTCAAGAGTCAAGGGTTCTTGGCTGCCCTTACAAATTCTCTTATTGATGACAATGCATGGATTATTGATAGTGCAACATCGAGACATATGACTGGTGAAAGCAAGCAACTTCACACTCTATCAAAGGAATCATCCTCTCATGCAATGGAATTGGGTGACAACAAAAGCTACGTTGTTAGAGGCCTAGGATCTACATCATTGAAGTTGGATAATGGATCGAAGTTGTATCTTAGCAACATTCTCTATGTTCTAGGTTTGAAAAGGAATTTACTTTCTATTTCTTGTTTAGAAGATAAAGGGGAAATGATTGATTTTGTTGATGGAAAAGTATTGGTTTGGGGAAAGAAATCTAGTATTAACAAAGCTAGGGTTATTGGATTTCGAGAAGGAAGTCTTTACCGGGTTATCATTCCATCTCCTCAAGCTTTGGTTCATATGGAAATAAGTCCCATTGAACTATGGCATCGAAGATATGGTCATCTCCATTATAGGGTGATCCCTACTCTTAGTCGACTCGTTCATGGTATTCTTGATATGAAGTTAGATCATGAAGGTGTGTGCAAGGGATGCTCTTTGGGGAAGCATACTAGAAACCCATTTCATCATAGTGAATCTAGATCTAAAGAAATATTAGATCATCCATTTTGATTTATGTGGACCCATGTCTAACAAGTCACTTGGAGGTCATCTCTATTATGTAACATTCACTGACGACCATTCAAGGAACACATGGCTCTATCTACTCAAAACTAAAGCTGAAGTATTTGATAAGTTCAAGGAGTTCAAGGCTGAGATGGAAACCCTAACCTAGAAAAAGATAAAAACTCTGAGATTTGACAATGGTGGGGAATACACCTCTAAAGAGTTGATTGCATATTGTAAGGATGCAGGTATTAAGAGGGAGGTCATTGTTCCCTACTATCCCGAACAAAATGGATTGGCTGAAAGGAAGAATAGGTCAATTGAAGAAGGCATTCGAACTATGCTCCTTGATCAAGATCTACCGAAGTTCTTATGGGGTGAAGCAACAATGACTACTGTGTATGTTCAAAATAGAAGTCCTCATAAGAGTCTTGATAATACTACACCCGAAGAAGTATTCACAGGAAAGAAACCAAGTGTGGATCATCTCCGCATATTTGGAAGTCCAACATATATTCATGTTCCGAAAGACAAGCGAAAGAAGTTGGACTCGACAAGCATCAAGGCAATATTTGTTGGTTATAGTCTTTCCTCAAAGGCATACAAAATTTATATAAAGGAAGGAAGACACATTGAAGTAAGCAGGGATGTCATATTTGATGAGAATCAAGCCTACAAGAAATCAAAGGACATTCCTATTGATTTTGATGACAAAGAAATTCCCGTATTTGAAGAAGATGAAATTCATCATGAAGATCCTTCTAATGTTGAAGAAGAAGGACCAAGTGAGCCTATTCAATCGGTGGTTATCCCAAATGTTGAAATTTCTAAGTCTGACACGTCAGAGATTCTTCCTGCATTATCTAGTTTATTTCACCTACTTGTTTAATTTCTTAACAAGTTATTTAACCATATAAATATTGAAAATAAACACAAATGCAGTATCAACTCATCTACAGATCATCAACTGGAAATAACAGACAAACACACAAGGGACACCATTATTTTTGGACAATCATCCCCCAAAAAACCCAACTTGGGAAAACCGGTGCAACAGTTTTGAGTGTTTTATTACTAAGCAACTTTCTTGAGTACAACTAGGGTCCCAAACTGGCTCACGTAACAAAGATATCTATCTGGCAGTAATACCTCTCTTCGGAAGCAGATATTTAGCAAGTCTGCTCCACGAAAATTTCTCCAATGCTTCTCTGAGGCTTTGTGTCAGCCCTCCTGGCCTCTGTGTCACTCTGAAGCCCCCTGCGTCAGCCTTTTGCTGCTCTGCGCTGGCTCTCTGGCCTTCTACGTCACCCACGCAGGCCCTGCTAGCCTCTGCGCAGTCACTCTGGCCCTCTGTGTGGCTCCTGTTGGCTCTGTGTAGACTCTTCTGCCTCTGCGTTGGTCCTTTGACACTATCTCTGCGTCTCTGCTATGCACTCATTGGCCTTCGCTGCAACTCCGATCACTTGTTCAAATTTTCTCAACAAATCCTACTCCAGAAAATCGAACTGACTGATCAATCTTGGTGTATCTCCAACTGACCCTCAAGCCTCCTCTTATACTTTTCCTGTTGAGTCTTCAACGATTGAGATTAAGTCTCTAATCAACGACTAAGATTAGATTTGGCTTGATCCATGTCATTTAGAACATTCTCACCCAATTTTATATTAATACCCATTAATATTTTAATTTTCCCAAGTTTAGACTTAGGTCCTAGGAACTCCATTAAAAATATTAATTATTTTAATATCTCTCTAATCGGGTGGAATTTCCCCAAACCATTTTTGGGTCTTGGAGATCTCATGTGCTTTAGCCTGTCCACCAATTTTCATGGCTAGAGCACATCCGATGCTACCCCAAATCAACACTCCCTCTTAGCAAGGAATGTGCTCTAGTAATGCTCCACCACTGAACATCACCCTGATCATCCGGAACTGGTACCTGTGCTGATGCTTGGCTTGTTGCCCAACATCCTCTGCATTGCTGCCTTCTGTACTGCTGCCCATGGCTCTGCCACTTCCATTGCTACATTTGTACTGCAGCTCCCTCTACATCCGTGCTACTGCTAGTCCTTCTTCCCAACATTGCATCTGCACTGCTGCACTGCAGCGCTTTCTCATCATGCTGCATCGTGCTGCCCATAGCACTACCACTGCTACCGCTGCACTGCAACTCAGTTATTGAGATGTAAGTAACTGATCTACCCAACTACTGACATCCTTGTCAGGCTAGAAGCCCTCTGATGCTGAAGCTACCTCTGTTGCTATCTTGTGCTCCCTCTGCTGCCTCTACAGTGCTGCAACCACCTCTGTGCCTTTCTGCACTGCTGCAACCACCTCTGAGCCTCTCACACTATTGCAACCCTCACTGCGCTGCTAGAGACCACTGCACTCTAGCATTGCCTTGTCGCTCCATCCGCATCTTGCTTCTACTGACATCTGTCATCCTGCTACTATCTCTCGGGGCTCCCATAGCCGGATATGATCCGAGAGTTTGGGCACCTCAAGGATCATGCCCCACATATTCTGTAGTCCTCTTAACTACAGCTCGATGTCTCACCACCTCTTCTCTAGAGTTGGATGAGCACTCATGGCACTATCGTCATCCGTCTCAACTTCTTTCTCCGCCTTAGCCAAAGATGCCTTGGAGTCAAAAGCCTTTCCCTTATTCTTCTTCCTAGGACATTGGGTTGCATAATGACCTAACTCCCCACAATGGACACACTTTATCTTGGAGATGTCCTTCTTTCTCTTGCCCTGCTGTCCCGCAGATGCGAGAGCTGCATCCTCCTCCTCCTCCTCTTTCTTGATTCGACCTCCTTTGCTGCTACTCCCCGCCTTTAGTCAACTGTCTGATCTCTTCTTGGCGAAGAGCTACCCACATCTCTTCCCATCCTAGAAGAGTCGCTCTGCCCAAAATGCTTTGGACAAATGTCTCCCAATCCTCGGAGATTGCATTCAGGGCGGTCCTCACCATGAACTTCTGATCTAGCGTGGCCCCTATGGAAGTAAGTTGGTCCTGAGACTCCTGCAACCTGCTGAGGTATAGACCGATATGATCACCCTTCTGCATTTGATATGACTACCGCTGATTCTCCTGTAGCATCTTCCTCTGCACGGAAGTGCCCTGATACAATGTCGTCAAGGTATCCCACATCTCCTTTGTTGTGTTCTTCTTGGCAATATGCTGAACTACATGATCCTTGACCCCATCAAGGATTATGCATTTTGCCTTGGCCATTGCATCCTCATACCTTTTGTTATCAGCTGGGTCGACTGGGATAGCCATAGTTCTCAAGGCGAAGCCCTTGATGCGATGTCTATCCAGAACAGACAGGATCCTGGCCTTCCAGATGACAAAGTTGGAGGCCCTGTCCAACCTGTCCTGATCCCTCAGTCCGTTCATTGCCATCTCTGCTCTTCTCCTCGACTCCCTCTAAGTCTTGACTTCCCTCCTAGAAGTTCTCTCCTAGACTCCCTCTAAGTCTCGACTTCCCTACTAGAAGTTCTCTCCTAGACCCCTCTGAGTCTCGATTT
Source organism: Pinus tabuliformis (assembly GCA_031772625.1). Classification (NCBI taxonomy): domain Eukaryota; kingdom Viridiplantae; phylum Streptophyta; class Pinopsida; order Pinales; family Pinaceae; genus Pinus; species Pinus tabuliformis. The sequence continues at coordinate 1,243,995,393 of CM062804.1, forward strand.
CCCTCTTGGAAATCCTCATGCTAACTGTTGAACTGCTCCTCTCCAATCCTCTATGCACCTGCAACACAGATCTGGATTTCTTGGCTAGAAATCCCTTAAGTCAGCGGCTCCCTCTACCTTGGTTCTGTCCCATTAGATACTATTCTGATAGCAACAACACCCCACCAGCTTCCCAATCCACAATCTGCCCACAGCTCCCTAGGCCCCAACAGCTCAAGAAACTGAGCCTCTGAGCTCTGCGCAATCCCAGCAAGGCTAAATCGCTCGTCTGGCCAATTGAGCCAAGCCTACTTGACTGAGTAGTATGACGTGGCTCTTCGTGAGCCTCTTCTGCCTCTCTCTGCCTGTTGAAATATGGCAACAAGAATATTCCAATTTAATTTGTCCTTGAATTAAATTGTGAATTAAAATCGAATTTGGTCTTAACAACTACTTGGAAACAATTAATTAATTTATTTTAAATTAATTAGTTGGAGAAATTCAAGTTAGAAGTCTTTCTGAAGTCGTGCAAGAGTTATCCCTTAAATTAAGGAGATAAGATTGAGTTATATTTGAGTTGTAATTAGTTAACTCAGTTTACTGAGTTAAGTCCAGTTAAATTAGTTCCAAACTGTTTGAGGAACTAATAGAGAGTTAATAGTCAGTTGATGCATTAATGCACTTAACTAGTGCTACTCCAATTAACTGAAGATTCTCTCATCAGAAACTCATGCATGCCTATTTTGAGAAAGACCCAGTTGAGATAAATGTTCAAGGATAGTGTACTATCAGTTGCATGTGTTTTCTCATGGATAAAACTCATGCATGCAGTCAAGGATTCATCCTTGAGGATTGCGCAGTTTTGAAGGTTGGTGTTCCACTTGGTAAAAGGAAAATCATCCACAAGGAACAACGCAAGGAAATAGGAGCTTGGAGGGCAGAGAGGAAGGTTGGAGAGAAGCCAAGATTGCCTGTGAGCATCTGTGAGGATTGCACTGAGAGCTGGGTAGCTGTGAGAGCTAAGGATTTGTATAATTCTTATGTATTTCCACCATGTATGATAATACAATAGTGTGGGGTTTTTAGCTGAGGCTTTCCCCAAAGTATTTTCATGTGTATTGTGCCATTGATTCTTCTTCTTCTGGTTATATTGTTCAACTCGATATTTAAGCTTCCGCAAATTGATAGTAGAAGTAGGTTATATTATTCTGCTTTGATTTATATTGCATTATCGGGTTAACCTACCATCAGATTTTCTACATGGTATTGGAGCTGTGAACAGTATACTGAGAATTGAATTCAAAGTTTGAAGTTTGGGGTTGCAGGTGCAAATCGAATTCATATCATACTTCAAGGTTGGCCAATGGCGTTCTATGGCTTGAGACTCGCGTATGCCTTGGAAGGTAGCTCAAATTACATAACATGGAAAGATAGAATGGAGGCTGTATTAGAAGACAATGACTTGAAGGGATTCATTGATCAAGAAATCCCAAAGCCAGCTTCAACTAATGCACAAGAGTTGGCTGAGTGGAAGAAGTGTGTGGTGAAGGCGAGACGGATCATCCTTGAGGGAGTTCGAGACCATATTGTCTTGAGTCTCCATGGGAAGGATACTCCATTTTCAATGTGGAAGACATTGAAGGACCTCTACCAGAATAGTAGCGACCAGAGGAAATTGGCACTCAAGGATAAGCTTTGAAGAATCAAGATGGAGAAGGGCGATATTATTTCCACATATCTGAACAAGCTCACCACTTGCAGAGATAAGCTTGGCAGTGTGGGAATAACTATTGCCGATGATGATATGGTGAGCCTCGCTCTCCTTGGCCTTCCAAAGAGTTGGAATAGCTACCAGGACTCTGTGAATGGAAGGGAGAAACTGCCGGATTGGGAACGACTGTGGTCGGATCTTATGCAGGAGGAGATCAGGAGGAGCACATGAGATGGTTCTTCATCCAAGAATGATGATGAAGAAAATTTGGCCTTAGCAAGTAAGGCAAGGAAAGGGAAGGGGAAGGCTTCCCATTTCAAATCGAATTCTTCTCATGGAGAGAATAAGGGTGACATGTCTAAAGGAAGATGCTTTAATTGTCACAAGATGGGACATTATGCGACTAATTTCCCATCGAAGAAGTCCAAGAAGGGATCCTCGGAAGGATCGGAAGGTAAGGCATTAGCCTCTCAGTTCGAAATGGACTTTACCCTCTTCGCATGCATGGTGTCATTGATGATGGGTTGTGTTTGGTATCTTGACAGTGGAGCCTCATTCCACATGATCGGTGACAAAAATTTATTCAGTGCCTTGGAGGAGAAAGACCTTAAGATGCGTATAGAGATGGGTGACGAGGGAAGGTATAGTGTTTCAGGAGTGGGCATGGTTGCTTTTCAGAGGGAGCATGGAGCTCTTCTCACCTTGATAGATGTGATGTATGTGCCTGGACTGAAGAAGAACTTGGTATCGGTCGCGATGTTGGAGGACAAAGGTTACGATGTTGTCTTCAGTAAACGAAAGGCGTTCCTAAGATACATAGACACGGGTTAAACCAGGAGGATAGGGAGGCGAGTTGTGGCACAGGCGGTTGGGCCACTTGCATCATGGGGCTTTGAAGATAATGCAACAGATATCTACAGGACTTCCCAAAGGTAAACTTGAGCAAGTTGACACATGCAAAGGTTGTACCTTGGGAAAGTACACCAAGTCTTCCTTTCATGATCGAAACAGTCGAACAGAGACTATCTTAGAGCGAGTTCATACTGATTTGTGTGGACCATTCTCGACGACATCCACAACGAAGCAAAGGTATTATGTGATTTTCATTGATGACTATTCTCGTAAATGCTGGATTTATTTCATGCAGAAGGAGGACCAAACCTTCACAAAGTTTTCTGAGTTCAAAGCTTTGGTCGAGAAAGAGTCAGGGAAGAAGATCAAGGCCTTGAGAAGCAACAACAATGGAGAATATGTCTCTCAAGAGTTTAAGGACTTCTGTGCAGCAGAAGGAATTAAACGAGAGTTGACGGCACCTCATAACCCACAACAGAATGGGGTGGCCAAGAGGAAGAACAGAACTATTGTAGGGGCAGCACGGGCAATGCTGCATGACCAAGGCCTACCACTTCACTTGTGTGCTGAGGCATGCAACACAGCGGTCTATTTGCTGAATAGAAGCCCGCATTGCATACTTGGGATGAAGACACCAGCGAAAGCTTTCTCCGGTAAGAGACCAGATGTGGGTCACTTCAGGATCTTTGGCTCATCGGTATATTGCCATGTGACAAAGGATGCACGGAAGAAGCTTGAGCCGACAACAGAGTTGGGGATATTTGTGGGGTACACTGATACACCTCACAACTATTGGGTGTACTTGTCTACCAGTCGGAGGACAAAGGTTTGCAGAGATCTCAAGTTTGATGGGTAGAAGGCCATGCGAGTTTACCTTGAGAGGGAGCTCCAACTACAGGCTGTGGAGGAACTGTTGGTTCCTAAGGAGGAGGAGCCTTAGACTGATGCAGAGCAGCTGCATGCAGAGGTTCCAGGAGTGGAGACATTCACTCAAGTAGAGTCTTCCTGAGATGGACGGATGCGCATAAAAGAAGCTGACAAATTGTTGGAGGATGCGAGAGAGAATGTGGGAGCACCATCTTCTCAGCGCAAACAGAGGAGGTCACTTGAGAGGTACACTGGATAGATGACCCTTGCTGGGGAATGTGTTGAGACCGAGCCATCTTCCTTTGAGGAAGCAATGTAGCAGCCGATTTGGGTTGATGCTATGGTGGAGGAGTATGACTCCATGGTTCGTAATAGTGTTTGGGACGTGGTTCCGAGACTGGAGAACAAGTCAGTTGTGAGTTCCCGTTGGCTTGACAAGGTAAAGCAAGCTGCTGATAGTAGTGTGGAGAAGCATAAGGCAAGATTTGTTGCCTGTGGCTTTTCACAGGTCGAGAGGATCATGTTGTTGCAGTATATTTTGACAAAGGAGCAAGATGCTGACATTTTGACAAAGGCATTGTCAAAGTGTAAATTCGAGTTCCATAGAGACAGGATCAGGGTGGCAGATAATCCCTTTCTTGTTGAGAGGGAGTGTTGAAATATGGCAACAAGAATATTCCAATTTAATTTGTCCTTGAATTAAATTGTGAATTAAAATCGAATTTAGTCTTAACAACTACTTGGAAATATTTAATTAATTTATTTTAAATTAATTAGTTGGAGAAATTCAAGTTAGAAGTCTTTTTGAAGTCATGCAAGAGTTGTCCCTTAAATTAAGGAGATAAGATTGAGTTATATTTGAGTTGTAATTAGTTAACTCAGTTTACTGAGTTAAGTCTAGTTAAATTAGTTCTAAACTGTTTGAGGAACTAATAGAGAGTTAACAGTCAGTTGATGCAGTGATGCACTCAACTAGTGCTACACTAGTGAACTGAAGATTCCCTCATCAGAAACTCATGCATGTCTATTCTGAGAAAGACCTAGTTGAGATAAATGTTCAAGGACAACGTACTATCAGTTGCATGTGTTTTCTCATGGATAAAACTCATGCATGCAGTCAAGGGTTCATCCTCGAGGATTACGCAATTTTGAAGGTTGGTGTTCCACTTGGTAAAAGGAAAATCATCCACATGGAACAACACAAGGAAATAGGAGCTTGGAGGGCAAAGAGGAAGGCTGGAGAGAAGCCAAGATTGCCTGTGAGCATCTGTGAGGATTGTACTGAGAGCTGGCTAGCTGTGAGAGCTAAGGCTTTGTATAATTTCTATGTGTTTCCACCATGTATGATAATACAATAGTGTGGGGTTTTTAGTTGAGGCTCTCCCCAAAGTATTTTCATGTGTATTGTGCCATTGATTCTTCTTCTTCTGGTTATATTGTTCAGCTCGATCTTTAAGCTTCCACAAATTGATAGTAGAAGTAGGTTATAGTATTCTGCTGTGATTTATATTGCATTATCGGGTTAACCTACCATCAGATTTTCAACATTGCCTCTGCGCTGGCCCTCTCTCTACTCCTCTGCTGCCTTCTGCTTAGGAACAACTCTGTCTCTCAGGACAACTGTTTCTGCCGCAAATTTTCTGATTTAGCTGGTGCCTTCAGCTCTCCTGTGATCTGCAATGCTCTGATACCATGTTGAAATTTCTAAGTCTAAAACATCAGGAATTCTTCCTGAATTATCTGGTTTATTTCATCTACTTGTTTAATTTCTTAACAAGTTATTTAACCATATAAACACTGAAAATAAACACAAATGCAGTCTCAACTCATCTACAAATCATCAACTGGAAATAATAGACAAACACACAAGGGACACCATTATTTTTGGACAATTGTCCCCGGAAAACCCAACTTCGGAAAACCGTTGAAGCAGTTCTGAGGGTTTTATTATTAAGCAACTTTCTTGAGTACAACTAGGGTGCCAAGCTGGCTCATGCAACAGAGGTATCTATATGGCAGTAATACCTCTCTTTGGAAGCAGATATTCAACAAGTCTGCTCCATGAAAATCTATCCAACGCTTCTTTGAGGCTCTACGTTAGCCCTCCTGGCCTCTGCGCCACTCTGAAGCCCCCTGCATCAACCTTCTACTGCTCTGCGTTGGCTCTTTGGCCTTCTGCATCACCCACGTAGGCCTTGCTAGCCTTTGCGCAGTCACTCTGGCCCTCTGCGTGGCTTCTGCTGGCTCCGCGTAGCCTCCTCTGCCTCAGTGCTGGTCCTTTGGCACTATCTTTGCCTCTCTGCTATACACTCACTGCCCCTCGCTGCAACTCCGATCACTTGTTCGAATTTTCTCAGCAAACCCCGCTCCAGAAAATCAAACTGACTGATCAATCTTGGTGTATCTCCAACTGACCCTCAAGCCTCCTCTTATACTTTTCCTGTTGAGTCTTCAACGACCGAGATTAAGTCTCTAATCAACGACTAAGATTATTTTTGGCTTGATCCATGTCATTTAGAACATTTTCATCCAATTTTATATTAATACCCATTAATATTTTAATTTTCTTAAGTTTAGACTTAGGAACTCCATTAAAAATATTAATTATTTTAATATCTCTCTAACTGGGTGGAATTTCCCCAAACCATTTCTAGGTCTTCGAGATCTCATGTGGTTTAGCCTCTCCACCAAATTTCATGGTTAGAGCACATCCGATGCTACCCCAAATTAACACCAAATACAATGAAGAGGCCAAATTGGTTGAAAGCTACAATAGAAGATGCTGAAGCACATGAAGCTACTAAAGGGTTGTCCAGGGAAAGTAAGAAACCAAAAATATATTATGGTTATGCTGCATGTATAACAAAATTGATTGAAGGCGAACCATCTACATTCAAGGAAGATGAGCATGAAGAGGTTTGGAAGAAGGCTATGCAGGAAGAATATCAATCCATCATGAAGAATGGGGTTTGGGAAATTGTTCCTAGACCCTAGTGACAAATCGGTTGTCACATGTTGTTGGGAAGTATAGACAAATATAAAGCAAGGTTTGTAGCAAGGGGTTTCTCTCAAAAAGAAGGCATTGATTATGAAGAAACCTTTGCACCTATAGCAAACCACTAGATCGTTGGTTTCATTGGCTGCTACAATGGGGTGGAATATCCATCAAATGGATGTTAAGACCACATTTCTAAGTGGGACCATTGATGAGGAAGTGTACATCGAACAACCTGAAGGTTTTGAAGCGAATAGTAGAGACTCTCAAGTTTGCAAACTCAAGAAGGCCTTATATGGCTTGAAGCAAGCACCAAGGGCATGGTATGCAAGAATGGATGCATATCTCCTCAGAATTGGGTTCGTGAAGAGTACTGCTGATTGAAATCTATACATCAAAGTCATAAATAATGAGCTTGTCATTATTCTACTATATGTCGATGATCTATTCATCACCGGTGAAGAATGAAGAATTCATGAATCCAAGAAGATGTTGGTAGTTGAATTTGAGATGAAGGATCTAGGATTGATGCACTACTACCTAGGTCTAGAAGTATGGAAGAAACCTGGGAAGATATACTTGGGGCAAGGAAAGTACATCATCAAGTTATGACAAAAATCTGGGATGATGGACTCCAAGCCGATGACTACTCCTATGATCACCAACCTCAAGAAACCGAGGAGTTCCAACTCTAGTCTCGTGGATCCTACCTCATATCGATAGTTGGTGGGTTCCCTGATGTATCTGGTAAATACTAGGCCAAATATATGTTTTGCAGTGAACATTCTTAGTCAATTTCAGTTGGAGCCTTGTCATGATCACTGGATAGCTACCAAACATATCTTCGTGGCACCATACATCACTGCCTCAAGTCTGATAGTAAGGAAGTCAAGTTAATTGGCTTCACAAACTCTGATTGGGGTGGCAGTGAGACGGATGGAAGAAGCACTACCAGAGGATGCTTTAGTCTGGGAGTTGCTATGATCTCAAGGATGAGTAGGAAGAAAGATCCCGTTGCATTGAGTAGTGCCGAGGCAGAATATGTGGCTGCATGTGAAGTAGGAAAAGTGTTTGTCTGGTTGAGGAAGCTTTTGACAGATTTGTTTGAGAAGTCTCTGGGTCCTACTATGATTAATTGTGACAATCAAAGTTGTATTAAGATGTCTGGACTCTGGAGATCTCGTGTTTCATTCAAGGACGAAACATATCAATAATAAGTTCCACTTTATTAGGAACTTGGTGCAGGATGGGATCGTGAAGTTAGAGTATGTTTCGACAGATGAACATGTAGCAGACATACTGACAAAGGCTCTTCCTAATAAGAAGTTCGAATATCTAAGAAACCTGCTGGGTTTGGTAGATATTGGTGATTGTGTGATGTCTGGAATCCCAAAATTGAAAAGGTGGTGTTGTTTATTGAGCTATGTTTTGGATACACACCTGTATGTTTGGGTTGGTGGTTAGCAAGTAAGCCTAATGGTACCTAGAGGGGCTGAAAGCTTGAGTCCACCTTAGTCTCACTTGGATAGATTGCCCTGGTCAGGAATCTAGTCCATGGCATTGTGGTGCCTAAATTGTTGAGTGATTGGTTGGATAGATTGCCCTGGTCAGGAATCTAGTCCATGGCATTGCAATGCCTAAAAGTTCTTCATGTTTTCATATAGTTTGAGATCTTCCATTGTATATGTTCATTGTGAATACCTCCCTAGTTAAGAGGGAGTGTTAGAAAATGTAACTATGTTCGGTCTTCAATTATGTACTTGAGTCATTATATAATGTACTTGTCAAAATAATAAATAAAATAATTTTTATTATTGTCACGATGACTTATTAAAGCATGGGTTTCATGCTTGGGTCATCATTATATTAGTCAAAGTCCCCATTGTGGACTCCTAGGATTAATATTAAGTTTATAGAGTCATTGTATATTCGAAGAGACCCTTCTTAGGCTTTCAGATCATGTAAAAAGGATCATTATATTAGTCAAAGTCCCTATTGTGGACTCTTAGCATTAATATTGAGTTTATAAAGTCATTGTATATTCGAAGAGACCCTTCTTGGGATTTCAGATCATGTAAAAAGGATTTGTATCAAGTCAAATATGAATTATGTGTTCTCCACATCATGTCGGCCTAAGGAAGATCAAGTTGGCCTAAAGATCCCCATTCTACCCACAAGAAGCCTATATATTGAAGGAGGTCGAAGTCATTTGGGGCACTCACTCTCTCAAGCAATTTGATATCTCTAGAAGAGCTGTTACGTGCGAAGTCTACTGCTAGAAGGAGAAAAGGAGTGTGAGTTTAGGGGAGTCTTTAAAGAAGAAGAAAATTGAGTTTTTGGTGTCTCTTTCTCTTTGTTTCGTGGTCTAGGTTGGGAGATTGAAGTCTCCTAAGATTTGTTGCTACCGGAAGCTACTGCCTAGTTGAAGTTGTTGGAAGGGGTCGAAGATCTGGAATGCTGGCATGGTGTGGAGGGAAAGTTTGGTCTTGGTCTAGGGTGAAGAGTCTCAAAGAATACTATTGGAAGGAAGAATTATCTTGACTGGGTTTTCCCCTCGAGGGGGGTTTTTCCCTGGCATGTGCCTATATCTCGTGTCTCTTGTTTTGTGATCTTCATGTATGTATAATTGCTTGATGAAAGATAAGATAATAAAGAAGTAAAAGAAGCCAACACAGTCGCAAGTATTTATCAAGAAAGGAGAATCAAACCCTAATATAATATCTTTGATTTTCCAACATAAGGGGGATTCAAGAGGGTTTCTCGTGGATAGACCTTTGTTGATCCTTGAATATTGAGCCCTTTGAATAATGAATAAACCTAGTTGCTCAAGAATAACCTGTGCCAAGACCAGATGAGATCTTCAATTTCCTCAAACCAGAATTGCTCCAATGATTTTTGCTAGAACAAGAAGAAGGCTAACTAGGTAGGGTGGGATCATCTCCACTGAAACTAGTCAAAGAAGAGAAGTGGTCTTAAAACCCTCTAAGCCTCAGGCTTAAAGAAAAACAGAGACAAATTAATCTAATCCAATGACGATAATTTGATTCGAACTCTCCTCTATTTATAGTTTTCTCCATGGGCTTCCACATTTGAAGGGTTGTGTAAGCAACCCCCAATTTTGGGCTCCTTTGCCCCAACTGACCCAATATTTGTACAATGTTGCCCCAACATTGGAAAAATGGGTTTTATCCCTTTATCGAGACTATAGCCTGTGCGGTTGGATAAACTATTTTGTCCTTCCGAAGGTAATTAATTTGTAAGGGACATTACAGTGCTCCCTTCCCGACATTTCTTGCCCTCAAGCAATGGCAAGTTTGGGTGCTGCAAAATTTGCCTTTCTATTTTCCAGGAGGACCTTTCTTGATTGGGTACCCTTGTCTTGTGAGTTTCTTGGAGAAGATTTTGTTCGGACAATACATGCAACCCATCATCATCTTCATGTTCATAATCAACTAACCCAATAGACTATTCCCTGATCGTTGAAGAGTCCATGACATCTCTATTTCCAATATTTGTGCTTGCTGATTGACTGCGCGAGTGGCTACCAAGTTATTTTCATCAATACTGTCTTTAGTGAAGCAATCCTCTTCCTTCTCAAGAGAATCATTCTACTTCATTGGCTCTGGAATGGCAGGTATGCCACTGAAATCATTATGATGATGTTCACCATGATCTGTTCTTCTAGCTGTAACATTTTGAGGAGGGTAATCTTTAAGGGACTGCTCATATTTTAGCTTCAATAACTGGGGGCTATTAACATAATTGATCATTTCCAACTCATGAGAATAGTTTTCAACCGCATATGAAATGAGAGACTTGAATTTTTTCTTGCGAATGTACTCAATAAGCTCAAGCACTGCCGAATTAATACGGTTATAACGATTTCCATTAACTGTAAGGGCTTGTATAACTGGATCAAAAGGGTCATTCTTCACTATTTGACAACTAGGTTGCACGAAACGGGAAACACGTACGAGTTTCCGAAACGGGAACCGATACGAAACGCGACCTCCCCAAATTTTGGAAACAGGGAAACACAAATATATATATATATATATATATATATATATATATATATATATATATATATTAGGACATTTAAGAAATATGTGCAATCATAAAGCATATATGATACATTCTAATTTATTACATTATGATAAAATTGTCAATTGTCACTGCATAAACTATAAGTCTCCAAATTTACATCTCATTTACTCATGAATGATCACATAATGAAAATAGAAATATCCAAAATCAGCCACAAGAAATTTCTAATTTCTTGTCTCGTGCTTGATTGGGAGTCTCCTCCTACATAGTCGAACGACCTTAGTGCTCTTGATTAAATACAAGTTTCATACCCTAGTACCCTACATGCTCTTCATTATTGGGAGTCTCCCCTGCATAGAGGGCTTGGTTCTCTTGATTAAATACAAGTTCCATACCCTAGTACATGATAAAATCCAATGGAAACATTGCAATCCCCCTAATCCTGAAATCCTGAAAAACAGATAAGTCTGCTGGATTTTGAGTGAGATCTAAAATTCTACTTTCTCCATATGAAATCCAATGAGGGCGAAACCACTCTCAAACATCCTAAGTCATTTCATGGTAATGTTACCATGAAAATGAAAAATAAAGGAGAATATCACTTTTACTTTAAGAATTTAACATTACCATGAATTGCATATGCCTCAAACTTCTTGATGAAGTGCGTATCAACACTCAGGCAAAAGTTCACTTTTATAACTTTAGACAGGCATCTAGAAGCAACTAGAAGTCACTAGGATAACCTAAAAATAAATTAGAAAACAAATTAAAAAAAAATTAAAAAAAAACACAAGTAAAAAGCTGGAAAGTGAGTCGTACGGCCCTAAAACGCGTTTCAGGCCATACTGGCCACGTTTCAGTTTTGTGAAACGTGGCAGTACGGCCTGAAACGCATTTCAGGGCCGTACCACACGCGTTTCAGCGTTTCGTACTCGTTTCCGTATGAAAAGGCCCCCTTGCCCTACGTTTCCTGCAACATAGTTTGACAATGAAGAGAATTGTTATTGTGCAAGAATCAAATGCCAACCACCACATGATATTTCTCCTTTTTGTGCTTCAAGCAAAGTACTTGTTCTATAACATCACTATTTAGAAAATAGTAATTTATTCTACAGGAATGGTGTGTAACATAGAAACATAAGAGGTCACAGATGTTTGTAAGAATCTCTGGCACTGTCAAACAAGCCCCTGGGCTAGTGCCATCAATACATGTAGCTTCTCTGCCTAGGTATGAGTTCCCATGTGCAGGACATGCTGATGTGATAACACCTATCAACTGGTCCATGTACTTGTCATAGAAAATATTTGTCAGTGTATCCCTTTGAGAACCTGATATCGTATAAGGGTCCAAAATCATCTAGATAATTTCCAAAAACTGGCAGCACATGTCCCTTCCAAACGTGGTCAAGAGGCTGAGAAGGGCATGGCCTTCTTGTTGAACCACAAATGTACGTAGAAGAGAAGCATCAAGTCGCATTTGGTGAACAAGTTGCAGACTCCTGCTGAGACTACAAAATTCCTGGAAGAATAAAACCAAGTCCTTTGCTTGATTTGGAATGTCAGGTGTCTTTAACCTTACAAACATCTCATGCATGAAAGCACTGTCTTCTTTGAGTGCAGACATGACTGTTGCATAATTTGAATATATAATTGAGATAATAGTTGTGAATGTAACCTCATTCAAGATTCATAGAAAAATGATATCCTTTATGTATATATCAATAACACGGTATAGACCATCATCCAAAGGTCTAGGAAGAGCTTCTGTTAATGACTGAAATTTTGAAAGTTTCAAATTAACATTTGGTATAACCTCTGCAAGGTAAATATCCATCAACTTTGCAACCGTTGTAATTGGTGTGAGTGGTGGAGAGCTTATAAATTGGCCATCATCAACAAAGTAAGGAGAAGCACCTCACGCTGTCTGATTCAGAAAGAGAAAATGGTCCAGAATTCGCTGAAACTCAGAATAGCTCCTGTAGCATGACTGCAAAATGAATTTATTGCTTTCTACAATTTCTTTTCCAGAATTAGGCCCTGCGGCTGCAGCCCTTGCGGTTGTGGCCCCTGCCCCTATGGTTGCGGTGCTCAGATCAGTTTTCTGTACTTCAAACCCTGCCGTTAGCTTTAAGGGGGATTCCGGAGTGTTTCTCGTGGATAAACTTCCATTGAATCTTGAAGACCGAGCCCTTTGACTAATGAATAAACTTAGCTGCTCAAGAATAACCCGTGCCAGGACCAGATAAGATCTTCATTTTCCTCAAACCAGAATTGTTTCAATGACCTGTGTCAGAACAAGAAGGGTGACTAGGTAGGGTGGGATCACCTCCACCGAAACTAGTCAAAGAAGAGAGGGGGTCTTAAAACCCTCTGCTCCTACCCTCCCCCTCACCGTTCCCCCCAATAGAGCAGGTTCTCTCTGACGAATAGGAAGATATGGGTGGTTCTTTCATCCCAGAGATAGAAAAATAATCGCTGGTTTTACCGGAGAACTACATAGGTTATATATGTAATTATGCAATTGGCGGTTTTCTATTGAGAGAGCCTTACCCTTGAAACCCACCTTTCAATTTATGCGCCTTCATCAAGAAGTACCACAGATGGATAGATGCCTAAACAGGTCCACCAGATAACTTCAACCTCTTGTCAAGAGCCCTCACCGTCTTGGAAGTTCTTGAATCTCACCTTCTCGGAAGTTCTTGAAGTTTTACTTCTTAGTTTTTCACCTCACTTTAGCGGAACTTATTCAAGCTTTACATCTCATTTTCTCATATCACCTTAGCGGTGACACAATCAGCTCACCTTACCGGGGAACTCTTATCTTACTCAAAGAAAAAAGGAGACAAATTAATCCAATCCAACGATGAAAATTTGATTCCAACTCTCCTCTATTTATAGTTTTCTCCATGGGCTTCCACATTTGAAGGGTTGTGTAAGCAACCCCCAATTTTGTGCTCCTTTGCCCCAGCTGACCCAATGTTTGCATAATGTTGCCCAACATTGGAAAAATTGGGTTTTACCCCTTTATCATGACTATAGCCTACAGGGTTGAATAAGCTATTTTGTCCTTCCAAAGGGAATTGATTTATAAGGGATATTACATTGGTCGAATGGAAGTCTGATCTACACATGAAGATTGGTGATGAGAGTCAGAAAATAATCAAAGGAGAAGCAACTATACTATTCAGGATGGAGTCAGGAGGGTCGCTGCGAGTCTAGGATGTACTTTGGGTATCGAAGCTTAGGTGCAACTTGTTGTCTGTTTCAACAATTGTGGCAAGGGGTTTGAAGTAATGTTGTAGGATGGAAAGGTGATGCTCAAGCCTAGTGGCTATAGCTCCTGTTTTGGAGCAGTTCTTGGAGTTAGAGAGAATGGTCTGTACAGGCTGAAGGGCAAAGCCTATTGACCGAGGAAAGAATAAGGCTTTTGAGACTCAAAGGGAGTTGAGTTTGGGAGGGGGTTTGCTGATTTAGAAGGAGAGCCCACAACCACATAAGAGCGAATTGTCAGAAGGAACAAAGGAGACTTCCATAGCTGACAAGAAGGAGCCATGGAATGGATTAAAGGCCTATCAGGAAAAGAAGAGGTAGGAGGCTTCTAGTAGCAAGGACACTTCCAAGAAGAGTAATTTTCATACTGCAAGTTTTGCTTCTATGATGGATGACGAAGCGTATGATGCATGGTGCAGACCAATCGTGGAGGAGAATTGTGTTCCAATGTGGGAAGAAGAGATACTTCCAAGGAATGGAAGTACCTCCCTCACTAAGAGGGAGTGTTGAAATTGGGTATCTTGGGAAGTACTCCTACAAGCCTTGGGTGCTAGGCTTGTGATGAGAAAACCCACAAAAAGATGAGTTGTGGGCAAAGTACTCAAGTTTGGTATTTTTAGCCCAAAGTAGTGGGTTTAACCCCCAAGGAAACTAATTTATTAATTTAATATTCTAATTTGTGTAGTGGGATCTCTTGAAGGATAAAGAGGGCTCCTAAGTCAACTATTGGAGAGATATAAATATAAGCCAAAGGAACGGCTAGTTATAAGTTGGAAGGACTCACACTTGTGCAAGGAAGAGAGCCCTAAAGGAGCCGCAGCTGGCAAGTGGAGGGAGTCCTGTTCAAGAAGTCCGTTTGGAGAAAGCTGAGTGGACTATCTAGCAAGGAGAAATGAACCGCAGGGCTATTCTTGGAAGGCCGAGATGGAAAAGGCTGGTGTAAGGTCTGTTGTAGCAAGTTGAGCGGCTGACATTGGTGCCTAGGATAGGTTGCAGCCACAAAGGAGGTCTGGATTGTGCCTACACAAGGGAGTCGAGGGTCTAGACTGTGCGAGAAAAGTGGCCGCAGGTTGGACAGTGGCTGAACAGAGGGGGCCGAGGGTTGTTGAGGGTAGGCCGAGGCCTAGAGGAGGGCATCCAAGGCCTATCACAGTTGGACAGATATCAGGAAGGAGGCCATGGGCTGTCAGGAGGCTGGCTGAGGGGCTGAACAACAATCTAAGGAGCTTGTAGAAAAGGCCGCAGCCTGGTTAGGGCTGGCTGCAGGTGTGATCAAGGAAAATAAGGGCTGCTCTAAGTGTTAAAGGACTAACAGCAGGGACAGCAAGAAGTCTGTGGGCTCAAAGGAATAAGCCTAGGCTTAAGAAGCTATCAGTGGATCTGCCAGGTGGGAAGAAGTGGACCGTGAGCCTAAAGAGAGTTGGCTGGGTAGTATTTGGTGGCAAAGAACAGCCAGGATCAAGGGTAGATGAGCGCTACAAAAACTCAGCCTCAGCCCAGGTACTTCGTATTATATTTTGTATTATACTACAGCATTCTACTGGGGTTTGTAAAGGGCCATGATGCCTGGTACGGGAGCCCTAAGATTTTCTTATTAATGGACTGACAAGGAATGTGTTCGGGCCATAATTCTTGGGTACTGTGTTCATTTCACTGCTGTTATATTCCGCTTGTGCAAAGTTGTTTTGGGTTGGGCATCTGTAGTGTGTTTATGTGCTTAGCTAAGGCATAGACCAGATCTAGGGTGCATGGGAATTCAAACATTACAATGATGCTTGTCTTGATGGTAGCCAGGACAAAGCCTCAATAGCCTTTAGAATAAGATTTGAAATTGTATTTGTGTTCATTTCATGTAAGAACCTAGATAATATTAATGGTACGAATTTTTCATTCTAATACGTTGTTCAAAAATTAGAAGGATGATCACATTTAAATGGTGTTGAAGAAACATTATATGGTTCAGAAAAAACTGTAGAGTATTCTTCACACCCCATATTATCCTCCCTAGGTATATTACAACAATGCTTGTATTGATGGTAGTCAGGACAAAGTCTCAATAACCTTTAGAATAAGATTTGAAATTGTATTGTGTTCATTTCATGTAAGAACCTAGATAATATTTTAATGGTCGATTTTTTCATTCTATTACATTGTTCAAAAATTAGAAGGATGATCACAATTTAATGGTGTTGAGGAAACATTACACCCACTCCCAACCACAAAATGTAAATATAATAACATATTCAATTTCAGTTGTTTGTCTTTGCTTTTGTGACACGTCCCACCTTCTGCTTTCATCTATTCATGGTTTCTTCCAAGAAGGTGATCAAGCATCTTTCCTTCGCCTTTGCTTCTGGTACGAGATTTGGATTGTGTACTGGGAATAAGGAATTCTTTGCTAGCAGTGAAAAGGAATCGAGGAATCCTTGCCAATATGTAAAGTTTTTAGACCTTCAATAATTATGACATACAACATTTTGATAAACTAACAGTGACATTAAAATATGAGTTTCATTTCAATTTGTCTCATTCAATCTTTTGAAACGTGTTATCTGGCATTGTGATTGTAGGAGTAATTTGTGCCGATGTCAGAAGGATGCATGAAGTTTTACCAGAGGCAGGCCTTCCGGAGTATGCAATTAAGGTTTTTGATATCTTCCAACAAACATTGCTTGTTTTTTGGATAGGTTTGCTGTGGAATGTGGATACATCCTGGCCATTTTGTTTACTTTAGCCACTTTTTTCTGAAATGCATAAATAAATTGTCTCATATATATTAAAAATGCTCGCTGAGTAGGCTATTCAGTGCATTGCAAACTTGCTGCCTTGACACAAATTAAACCTGATGCAATGTTTTTTGATATTTCACAATTAAGGATTGCGATTTCAAAATTTATGTCTTACATGCATCATGATCTGGGATTTAAGATATGAAGGGTACTGTATTGTTTGCTTGGTGTGCTGATTTTATTTGCCAATAATGTTTGCAGGCCGCAGAGACAGCAATCAAACAATATGTTTCGAATATGTTTGGTCGCCTTTTTTCACAAGTGACAGGTGCAGAGTGCTACTCTGTCTTTTTGTCATCTTTTTATTAAAAACTAGAATTCCTTACTATCAAAGAGAGTCAAGTCAGAAAATTTTCTCTGCATATTTCTTCAATAAGTTTAATCAATTGAAATCGAGACATACAGTTTCAACATCGCTACTTGAAAGCACACTTTACCTCAGCATTATGCTTCTGTGTTGAGGATGCCATAACAAACTCATACGTATCATGTATGCTGCAGTGAATGGTCCCTTGCATTCCACATTAGGTTTAAATATGATTATCATGCAAGCCACATTCACTCTGCGTAACATTATTGATCTGTATATTCTAGCAGTATTGCTAACTTGTATTTATCAATGAAGGGTAAGTTATCATAGAAGACATTCAAATAAAACCAGTGAATTTTTAGATTAAATTGATTCAGAATAGCAGTCATTTCACCCATAATTTTTTTTTTGGAGGAGATAAAGGCATAAACCATTCCATTTATATCCACAGCTAACCACTGGATCTTCTTAACATTCATTTACAGTTTAAAATAGTCCTTCACACCCTTTCCAGTAGTTAATGAATATTCACATTTTTTTTTGCATCTTGGATACATTGAGATTCAAGAGATTCTTTTAAGCTCAATGGTGGTTGGATGCATAACAGGAATTCTTGCAATACTTCAGTCACACCAGAGGGATAGAGAAAGTCCAGAGAAAATTAAACCACTGCAAGTAGCTTTTGATAGTGGAAAGAATGCTTTGCTTCAAGGGAGCCTGGATATCTTAGTGGTAATTCATCTTATAACTTGAAAGGAAATCTTCATATTGTATCCTATTTGAGTGGCTAGAACAGATTCTGATGGAGCCATATGACATTGTTTCTTCCCTTTTTAAAGTGCTCATTAATGTGCTTCATGTAATCTCATCCTGTAGTTATGTTTGTTGCTTGAAATTCCTTGTTTGTATATTTGATGAGACATCAAGCATAGAACTAATTTTAAGGTGGATGGATGAGGCCACATTATTGCTCCATTGAAGATGCTTAACTAGCTTTGTTTCATTTTTTGTTTGTTAGGTTAATTATGATTAATTTACTCGACTATATTCAAGTTTGCTCAATTATTATAGGGTTTGATTTTTAGGTTGTGTGCTGCTATTGGTCAATCGTTTCATATTTCATCTTATGGTTAAAAATTTGTACCTTTTATATTATTGTCTTTTTTCAATTATCTCTTTAAACCGTAGCCTAGCTTTTGCTTTATTATGTATCATGCTCACATCCATTGATACTTCATTTTGTCCTTCTTCAGACCTAGTGGGTCAAGACTCAAGACTCAACAGGTATCTATAATGCTTGCTGGATTTGTAAATACGCTGTTTGGTCTTCTCCTAGTACCTTCAGCATGCATTTCATCTTTCTTACCAAGATGTATGAGAGCCCCAATACATTCCCACTAGTCACATGTTATCATTATGGCTTGGCTTTTAGGCATGAGATATGGAGAGGGGTGTATGGTTCTAGGTGTTGAGAAATATAGGGCAGCAAGATTAGGTGATTTCTCTTACTTTGATAACAACTTGTGATGTCTTTTTACTTAAATTAATTAGCTTCTTCTTTCTCTTGATTATATTTAGTGTTCATATCATCAAACAACTACCAAATCATAAAGAACCATGAGACAATAGGACACAAGATGTAGGCGATCAGCTAGGGCCAAAACCTCTCCACTTGAGAGGAAAACCCACAATAATTCTTTTCTTCTTATAGAACTTCAATTGACGAATTCCAAGGCCTATGACCCTTGACCAAGAACCCTCCAAGACCAAGTCAAACCCTCCTTGGCAATCTTTCCTTCTAGCAACTTTGACCTCAACAAATTTTTCAATTTCAACACCAGTAGATTCTTCTGCAACTTCGACCTCCCAATAGATTCTTCCGCAACTTCGACCTCCCAATAGATTCTTCTGCAACTTCATCCTCCATCAGTTTCTTCTGCAGAAACCCGGGTCCTTGCACGTGTGAAAGAAATGATGTTCCAACATGTATCTATAATGCTTGTTGGAATTGTAAATACGCTGTTTGGTCTTCTCCTAGTACCTTCCATGATGTGAATTCAGCATTGCATTTTGAAGCATAAAAACTGATAGCTTGTTGACTTAATATGTTAAAATGCACGAGAGGTATTTTGTAATAATAATTTATTAGATATAAAAATGTACAAGGGATGAATGTTACAATGAGGACCGGCATATATATACCTAAGCACGTGTCCTTTCATGACTGGGCATGTCTTTAAGACATGCTTTTTCACTTAACTTAATGGCTATTTAACATAGTCAATATTTGATTATTTAATATTTTCATTTATTTTATTTATTTACTTGTTATGAATTATATTGATAACATAGCCCCTTCCTTTAGAAGCTTTTGTTCTCAAAGCTATATTGCTGGCAATTGTCTTTGCGGTTGTCGTCTCGACATATGGAAATTTGCCGTCACTGGTGGCTCAACGTCTATAATTCGCTAGTAACTCTATTTTGAGTCTAGGGTTGTCTTCCCTTTTATTTATTTTTTTATTTTTTTTTAAAGTTTTATTTTTTGGGAAGTTTTTTTTTATTTTTTAAAGATTTTTTTAAAATAATATATATATATATATATAAAAAAATTTCCATAATTAAATTAATTTATATTAATTTTATAAATTAATTGAATTAATTTTATAAATTAATTGAATTAATTTTTATTTATGTATACGATTAATCATGTACCAATTAATGTAACTCGTCCACGCCTCGTAATCCCACTAAAAGTCACGATGGATCACTGTTCTCCGCCCACCACGATTCCGTTGCAGAAAAGGTTCAACGATATTGGGAAATGAACCAGAACCGCAGATAGATGCCTACGACTCCTGCTATCTTAGGCCATGAACCCTTCCTCCCGCAATGAGACCAAATAATCCAAAGACACTGGATCTGGGTTACCATAATTATCGATAACATGATTTGGATTAAAATTAGGTTCAGGCCAGTCTGGATATGGTGTTAACAGAAATGGATGCCAACCCTGATTAACATGGAAGGCAGGATTACCAAAACCTCTCCCAACAATAACCCCAAACTGCGATCCCGTCTCATTCAATTGATAGATATCGCACACATTGGCATTGGCAGTATAAATAGGGAATTTAACACTGTTGGGTGTGGGCATCCGACTCTCATTGCCCAAGTTGCAATATGAAGCATAAAAACTGATAGCTTGTTGACTTAAATGTTAAAAATACACGAGAAGTATTTATAATCATAATTTATTATATAAAAAGGTATATGTGATGATCAAATGTTACAATGAGGACCCACATATATACCTAAGCAGGTGTCCTTTTGTGATTGGGCATGTCTTTTAGACATGCTTTTTCACCTAACCTAATGATTGTTTAACATAAAGAATATCTGATTATTTAATATTTACATCTATTTTATTTATTTACTTGTTATGAATTATATTCATAACATAGCCCCTTCCTTCAGAAGCTTTGTCCTCAAAGCTTATTGTCGGCAGTTTCCTTTAGTTTGCATTTGTCATCTCGGCATATGTAACTCGACGCCATTGGCACCTCTACCTGTATCATTTGCTTGGTAACACTGTCTTGAATCTAGGGTTATCGATTTTTGTTTTTTTTTGTTTTTTTATATAGCTGTCTTAAAGCTAGGGTTTTTGTATCTCCACTTTTTATTTATTTATTTATAACATCTTTTTTCTTTTAATATTGAACTCTTTTTTTATTTTTCTGTTTTTTTTTTAAACATTGATTTTTGTTTAAATATTGATTTATTTTTATTTGATTATGTAATTATACTTTATATATATTGTATAATTATAAGTTATATATCTATATATATATATATATATAGATATATATATATATATATATGCTATATAAATCAGTGTTGATAATATCGGTATCGGGAAAATATCGGCGAGGGTCCGGAAAATATCTTATCGGAAATATCGGCGAAAATATCGGCAAAATATCGGCAAATATCGGCAAGCATAAAAAATGCATAATATATTCATTTTTTTCAGATTTCTAAACATATAAAGCAATAACAACATGAACTAAACACATTGGCACATAAATATGAAGAAAACACTGATATATATGATGTCAAATAGAAATGATACATCAAACTTCAAAGGCGATACCAAATCTTGCTGATCCCTGATAGTGATAAATTGATAATTGTCCAATCAAGGACTCAAACAAAAATTAAAATAACATCACATATCCTGCTGATCCCTGATAGTGATAATTGTCCAATCAAGGACTCAAACAAAACAACATCACATATATAAAAGTTTAAAAGTATTTCATCATCATGAGTTATAAACTTATATGTAGCAAAAGTTGCAAAACAAATAAAACTAGCAGCTATCTATCTGAGACCATTGGCCTCTCCCTAGCAACTTTCTTTCTGTCTTGTTCAGCAATTGCTTCACGAGCTTTTTGTATAACCTCTGCACTAGAAACCATACAAGGCATCACATCTGCTGCATCATATGCAGAGAGTTTAGCCAGATGGTATTTCAATCGTGTAATCCCTCCTGACATCTTGGTCCCACACAAGTTGCATGATATATATGCCTGATTTGCCCCACCAACAGCCTCCCCATACTCCCAAAATGGGTCCAAGGCTTTTGGCATATTTGACATTTGTAGTGAACTAATTCAAACCTAGGGCACAAAAAAAACAAAAAATTGGCATTAAATGAGTATAACTATACAGTGCCCAGCAAACACTCAAGAAACTATTTTAATTTTTAAAGCAACATCTTCATGTTCAGAATTTAAACAACAAAAGCAAGCATAAAAAATGCATAATATATTCATTTTTTTCAGATTTTTAAACATATAAAGCAATAACAACATGAAATAAAGTTTAAACACATTGGCACATAAATATGAAGAAAACACTGATATATATGATGTCAAATAGAAATGATATATCAAAGGCGATACCAAATCGTGCTAATCCCTGATAATTGTCCATTCAAGGACTCAAATGTGGAGAACCAATACAAAATAACATCACATATAATAATAAAAATATCTCATCATCATGAGTTACATGTAGCATAACAAATAAAACTAGCAGCTATCTATCTACTGCCCTCTCCCCCTTTTACGGGAAAACATGATGGGCTGTTTGTCAGGCCTGCCCCTAGTAGTAGAAGGCCCTAACACTGCCTCTGCACCTAATGTCAAATAATGAGTGATAGGCATGGAGCTATGCTCTCCTATATCTATAGCAGATGGTGTTGATGCTGATGCTCCCGCAGTGTCCTCCTCCAGCTCCTCCTGCTCCTCCTCTAAGTGCTGCTGCTCCTCTGACTCCGAGTCCTCCTCTTGCTGCCCCTGCTCTAATGGATCATCTGCCACTGGATCCTCCAACCATGAAGGTGACTCCTCCAATATGGGCTCCTGAGACTCCACCCTCCACGGAGACAATACATCAATATTGTCTAAGGAAATGGCATCTGGATCCACTGGTGATTCTATTTGCCTCACTCGAAGTCGGATGTTGTAATGCACATACACCAAATCGTTGAGGCATGCGAACTCCAACCTGTAAGAGTGTCAAAAAAAGTAATGAGTCTTGACTCTTGACTCTTGACACTTGAAGGTCATAAATTAAAAATTAAAAATTACAATAAGTGTAATTGCTCAACTGAAGGCTTGAGTTCAAAGTTATACCTGTTGCGCTTTTTGGCGTGTATTTTCTCAAATACACTCCAATTGCGCTCACACCCTGAAGAGCTACATGTTTGACTCAAGATTCGTATAGCCAAATTTTGCAAATTTGGTACCCTTGCACCATAGCTTCGCCACCAAAGATCTACAACAAAATAATGAAATAAAAAATTCAAAAACTTAAAAGTTAAAAGTTAAAAGTTAAAACTTAAAACATAATTAAATTCAAATTTCTAATTTCTAATGAGTGATGACTTGTCACTTACGTGGCATGAAGAGGGCCCTTTCCTTAATGGCATCATCAAAGCCAAATAGGCCAACACAATCCTGATAACTATGTATCTCGCGGCTGATTTTGCGACGAAGCTCAGAATCAGGTACCATCCTCTCAATACAGGAATGGAGCCCTTCCATCACCTCGCCATCAAAACGAAATTTGCATTTGTATGCAAATGCAGGGTTGAGGAAGAGTGCTGCTGCATGAATGGGTCGATGAAGCATCCCTGTCCACCGACTATCGATCACATCCCATAACATCATCTGCCTATTAAGGCCAGCAGAACCCTTGTCTGCATAATAGGAACGAATGGCCTCCTTGGCCCTATCCATGCCCTCATACAAATAAGGCATTGCAGGCTTCTCTCCATCCACCAATCTAAGAACCTTTACTATAGGTTCGCTAACTGCACATGCTTCTTGTACTCCAAGCCAAAATGTCTCAGAGTACACCATTTTTTCAATGGCTCTCCCATCAGGTCTCCTGCTGTATCTACAACCACGCCAATCATCAGACACAAACATTTGCTTCAACTCGTAATGACATCGAAGCAAAGACTGAAGAGTAATAAAGGTTGTGGCAAAACGTGTGATGGCAGGACGCCGCAACTCCTTGTTTCTAGTGAACCTCCTCATAAGGCTAAGAACAAAAGCATGGTTATAAATAAACTTGGGGATGCTCCTAGCCATATCAACTGCCTCCTTGATGAAGGAGAGTTTTCCCATATCCTCAAGCAACAAATCAAGACAATGCACTGCACATGGAGTCCAGAACAATGTGGGATGCCTCTCCATAAGCATTCTGCCGGCAGACACATAATTAGCTGCATTGTCTGTTACGACTTGCACCACATTCTGCACACCAATCTCCTGAATGAACCCATCTAACAACTCACATATCGTTGCTGCATCTTTGATATGTTCTGATGCATCCAACGATTTAATAAACATGGTACCTTTAGGACAATGTACCAAGAAATTTAGAAGGGTCCTACCCTTCCTATCTGTCCAACCATCAGACATCACTGTGCATCCAGTGACTTCCCATGTCTGTTTCAACTCCGCCAATCTAGAGTTGATGTCCTGTTTTTCTGCTTGAAGAATTGGCCCCCGCAACTCCTCATATGTGGCACTTTTGTACCCTGGGCCCACAACAGCAATAGCATCACACATTGGTTTCCAAAATGGATTGGTTTTTGTGATGCTGAGAGGTAAGTCGCTCCAAAAAATACACCTCCCCATGACTCTATCTGCTTCTTCCTTCTCCTTTTTTTTATAAAGCGATTTTATGCCAGGTTGTGCTCCAGCTCCTGTTCGTGGAACAAAAAATGATGACCTCGCATTCACACTAGCAGTAGCGCTAGCATGTGATGGTGTGCCAGTTGTGGAGCCCCTCCCACTAGGGCTAGTAGGGCCACTACCCTGAACATCAAAATCAGGAGAAGATATCCCAAAAGATCTACCTGCACGTTCAGCTTTGTTTCTTTCCGCCTCTTCCTTCTTTCTGTCCTTTTCTTCAATTGCCTCAAGAGCTTTTCGTATAAGCTCCGGACTAGAAACTTTACAAATGCCAACATCATGTCCAGGGAGTCTAGCAAGATGGTATTTCAGTCGTGTAACCCCACCTGTCATCTTGTCCCCACACAATTTGCATGAAAGATATGCACGATTTGTCCCACCATCAGGGATCCCATACTCCCAAAATGGGTCCAAGTTTTTTGGCATATTTGTATTTTGTAGTGGGCTAACTCAAAAGGAAACCTACAGCACCAAAAAAAATTTGGAATTAGTAACTTAATAAGTTATTAAGTAATATATAACCCTTGTTTTTTTAATATATAAATTTATAAAATTCTGAAGAAAAGCTCAGATCGAACTACCCAGAAGAAATGTCAAGCATAAAATCAAAATTCTGGGCAATTCTGTGAATAAAACACTGCAGACCTGGGCCCATAGACTGAAGTTCTCAAGGGAATCGAACTGCATCATTTGAAGATTTAAAAGTCTAGAAATTAAGCATTTACAAGGCCGAAATCCTTATGTTAATGAGCGAGGTTCCGAGATCAAGTATTGAAGTCTGAAATCTATATTAAAATCTGAACAGTATCTCATTTCAGAAATCTGAGAACTTCAGGAGTCTGTACATTTTTATGGGTAATCAATTCAAGGAATAGAATATCTCATTATGGACTAAAAGAAGCCTTTTTCAAGCCCGCATAAAATTTACTTGTTGACTGATCAGGACCGAATTGTTTGAAAGCCTTATAAGCCTAGCTGAAAGGTCAAAAATTTGAAGCCACAGTCTCTTATGAAAAGGTACCAAGACTTCTGTTGAGAAAGGACAAAAATCTATGCACATATATGTATAAGAAATAGGCCTCAATAGTCACATAAAGCCGACCTGGAAGGACCATATGATCAAGATCTACATGCATTTTGGAATGGGTGTCTAGCAAGAGTAAAAGAAGACTTTTCTGCGTTTTCTACCATCAAGCAAGTAGTCTATATCAATATAAAGAGGAGTATATCTAAAGAGCTGTAGCAGTTCCTTCTTGGAAACCTCTACTACAAGTAAAGAGAAGCAAGTATCAATATCACTCTTTATGTTTTAGTCAACTAACAATGTGTATGCAGTTTGCAAGATAAGGCAACAAGCTCAATAGAATACCAAAACAAAGGTATGTGTAACTTGTTCATTTGTAAAGAACGTGATTCTTAGAAAATTAGTTGATTAACTCCTAGATAGTACATATGAAAAATCTCACTTGCTTCCGCTTGTCTAGGATTTGTAAATAGTTAGAGATATATGAACAAGAATAAATTATTGGTCTTTGTCAAATATATATGTCGTGGACAGTCTTGGAATAAGTTAGGAATCTGAGCGGCTGAGCCAAAATAGTGTTAGATGGTAGCTCTTGAACGGTGAACCATTATATAATACATAGAAGCGGAAAGAAGATGCCATTTGGAAGTTCTAAAGAGATTGGAATGTTGAAGAAGTTGTGCCATAGGGTCATCGACCGCATTTTGAATAAGAATCTATCCGGCCAGTATATAGACTCTAAACTTTAAAGTATTAAACCCTCCGCAGCCAAAGTATTAACGCTGGGGCATACGCATACCTGTAAAGTTGTAAACCGGAACCCTCCGCAGCCAAAACCCTCCGCAGCCACCGTTCGAACTTCGTAGCGTCTCCAGGCTCCAGCTCTCACGAAAGTTCGAAACCGAAATGGCTCATTTAGGGCCTAAACCCATTTTATAAAGGCTGCCGGCGATTTTTATGGTCGTCTTGCGATATTTGATAAAATATCGCCGAAATCTCGTGCATATCGCGCTAAATTCGAAAATAGCAAATATCGCGATTTTTTCGGGGCGAAATTTCGGCTCGCCGAAAATATCGCGATATTTGCGAATATCGCCGATATTTCGGCGATATTATCAACACTGATATAAATATAATTATATAAACTTTTTTTTATACGTTGTAATGCTAATCACCAAGCATCGTTTCCAAATCGGTGACCACGTCTGTTGACCTTCGTTGACAAACCATGACTCAGATTGATAACCGGCCATGCTGTTGACGACTTGCTTGTTTGACGGACGATGTATCGGCCCGTTGTAAGGTGGTCAACACACGCACCAATCACGACAGATCGTCACGGAGTATACCCTGGCACCTGCACCAGTCACGGCCTCGGACCCGCAGACGTCCGTCTATCTTCGTTGTTCTGAATGTGGCCTTTGATACAACTCTGAATTGTATGATGCCTTTCTCCATGCAAATGTCCTTGATAGTAATCTCGAGGGGATTGGTTGCGTTGTTTTTCAGAAACTTGAGGCATCACTTGATTTTGTTGTTGTGGACTAACACTAGTGTTTCCTTGATTATCAAATTGTTGTTGGACATTTGTTAATCCGTTGGTTTCTTGAGAAACCTGTAGAACATCAACATGATCAGGGTTTTCTTGAGAAACTTGTACAACATCAACATGATCATGATTTCCTTGAGAAACTTGTGCAACATCAAGATTTCCTTGAGAAAAATCCCCAACAACTTCTTTGAATGGAGAAGTTCTAGTAATTCTAAGGTTTGTAGTTGAATCCAATATATAAAGCATGCTTGATAAAAACCCTAAAACCAGTTGCCATGCAGGTTTTCCCTTCCAGAATTCACCATTTTCTTGTTGAAGCCTATCAAGAATTTCATCTCCAATTCTATCCATATCTTCATCTTCATTCCCTGCCTTTTCTGAAATGGAACTCCTAAGAAAAACATGTTGAGACACAACATAACTCAAATCAGGGCATTTTTCCCTTTTAAAAACCTCAGCAATATGAATCTTAACATTGTCCCAGTTGATCAGACTCTTAGGATCTGCTTTGTTTTTGGAAATAATCTCAGGAAAATCCAGTGATCAAACAATTGGGTTGCAGGTGCTTGAGTCTTCAATCAAATCCAAATTATCTGCAATGCATTGCAGCTTACAGATTCTACCCTTAACAGACCTCCCATCAATACCTTCAATATCCAGATCTTGCATTTGAATTGCATGTGGGACAAGTTTAGAATCAGAATTTTGTTGTTGTTATATGACAACCAACGTTTTTCCATTGGAGGTCCATGGAATTTCGGGGAACTCTGTAAGCTCATTTTGATCCAAATGAGAAACAAGATAAGCTACTTCTTTTCTTTCATATTCCCAATTGGATTCGGATTTTGAGTGGTCTTCTTCTCTAGTTTTCATATACCCACTTTGACTATCCTTCTCATCAGAATCATTGTTGAGATCATTTTCATCTTCATGTGGATCTTCTTCATCATCTTCCTGCGTGGAGGCACCAACAAAATGTTTTGCAGGAGAAGCTGAGGGCTTTATATCAACATAACCCATATTGAACTGCCCCTCTGAAATCCACGCACTCTTTCGAGCAACTAGGGCTGCAGCAACACCTGTTGCTAGAACTTTGAGATCCTCTCTTTTATCAGCCTTGATTTTGCTAATCCTTTTTTCAAGATTAAACCCTGTTTTCTTCGTGACATGAAAAACACTTGAAATTTTTGTTAAAATTATCAAGGCATTACAGATGTCCATGTACTCATTTGATTCTAAACATTGTATAAGTAAACGTGTAATCCGCCCACTCCACTTCCAATGATGCATAAATTCCAGCAAGGGTGATTCTTCTTGACAAGCCCTGTATGCTGCAAGGTGTTGATCATCCCTAATAAGAGATAGTGGATCAAATGGATTTTCTAAGAAACGAATTATTTTATGATTATATATCTTTGCCATTAAAAGCTTCTCATCATTTCTTAAGGAGCAAGCAATGCTTACATTTCTCATAAGATCCTTACACTTTCCCTGCTTGGGCACAGTAACAATATGAGGTTTAGGAGGGGTAGTACCATCCGTACTAAATACTGTTACTTGGCACAAATCAACAATGTCTTCTTCTGCATCTTTCTCATGGTTATGATATTGTTCATCTTCTCGTTTTTCAAGATGGTCCTCATCCACATCAAGATCAGTTGAAACTTCAGAGGTTTCCACCTCTACACTTGGAAATGTGGAAGGAGCCCTAGTTTCTGAGTATAGCATACTAGCAACCCCATCATTTTCAGA
This sequence comes from Pinus tabuliformis, assembly GCA_031772625.1. Lineage (NCBI taxonomy): Eukaryota > Viridiplantae > Streptophyta > Pinopsida > Pinales > Pinaceae > Pinus > Pinus tabuliformis. Next base: position 1,244,023,812 of record CM062804.1, read on the forward strand.
TACATTAGAGATAGATTTGTTTTCAATGTGAAATGCAACAAGAGAAAATGAATTTGCAGATTCAGACGTGGCTATTGAATTGGGCTCAGAATCAGGAAGAATTGCAAAGCTATCCAGATTCTTAAATATGGTAGTGGTTGTGGAATCAGGCAGTGGACTAGATACCACATCTTTGCTGTCAGTGATTGGCACCACATCAATTGGACCAGATTCAGGCTCTTTCAGTTCCATGTTTTGAATGGAGATAGCCATAGCAGAAATACTCACATCTTCAAGAGCCTGTTTTTTGTCAAGAACCACCGATGACAAATTTTCATTGTCATCATTCTGGTCAAAATATTCTTCTCCTGCTTCACCTTGTTCTGTTTCCTCACTGTCACTATCATCTTACTTATTATTGATTTCCTTTAGACATGCTTTAACTTTTGCACATGATTTTTCTAATTGCTGAAATACTTGAATTTTATTAAACTGCTCAACGCAACCAAGGCGTGAACGTAATGGCACATTTTGCAGTGAACAACGTTCAAAGACCTGCATGATTATATTATGCTCCATGGCTCTGATACCACTGAAGCATAAAAACTGATAGCTTGTTGACTTGAATGTTAAAAATACACGAGAGGTATTTGTAATAATAATTTATTATATAAAAATGTATATGTGATGATCAAATGTTATAATGAGGACCCGCATATATACCTAAGCAGGTGTCCTTTCGTGACTGGGCATGTCTTTTAGACATGCCTTTTCACTTAACCTAATGATTGTTTAACATAACCAATATCTGATTATTTAATATTTACATCTATTTTATTTATTTACTTGTTATGAATTATATTCATAACATAATGCAACTGATGACCGTCATCTGTCAACTTAATGGGCTCCTCTAGGGCACGATTGGCTGCCTCTACCGTTTTGAAAATAAAGATGGCATATCCACTAGACCTGCCCGTATTCTTATTAAACCCTTTGGGCCCCTCTTCGATCTCGCCATACTGCGAAAACAAACGTACAAGAGGACCAGCCTCCATGTCTACCGGAACGTTGCCCACGTAAATCTTCCGTGAATACAAGTCGGCATATGGCTGAGAAGGGTAGGAGCTGACAGGGGAAAATTGGCACATGCTAATGCGACCATTGATCATTTTACTGGGCTCCTTCAACGCCTTGATGGCATTGTTAACGTGCTTGAACATGACGAAACCGTATCCCTTCCTCCCGCAATGAAACCAACGTGGAATCCCCGAGTTTTGCAGAAGAGGCGGAGTAATCTAAACCTTTTTGTCGTGCTCCCTTGTTGTTCGTGTTTTCCATTACATTCATTCGTATGCACTAGACGCCAAAGTGTAAGATCGATTTTCGCCTCCACGGGAAGACGATCCTTGAAGATACATATGATCCCTTGCGTTGGATTTCCACTCAAGATTGATTCAACCATGATGCGATAAAAAGTGACTGAAGGACTACACTCAATTTTCTTGGAAAACTTTTTCAGATATATAAACAAGTCTTGATCTAGGTCGTACATGAGACTGCAACAAATCACGCGGTTGTTAACTTTGAGCCTGACTTCATATATTTTTTTAGGGTTCTCGCAGCTTATTAGAATTAACCTGCCGAGTTTGACTATCCCACTTTTTCTGGTTGGTTTCAATAGATCGATGAATCGATGATTCATCTCTATCTCTATTTTTCCACCAGTTTGCAAGGATTTTGTGTATGGGTTTTCCACCTCTACATGAACTTTTCTGTCTACTGGGTTCCCCATCTTTAATGGGCTTGGGTATTTCAATTTTATAACTCTTGGTGCCGGTTTGCGATTCTCTGAGTGTGGATTTTCATCTCTGTATTTATTATGGTTGACATTTGAGTCTCTGCTGGTGGGTATTCCATCACTAATATTTTCAATTTTGTTAGATGCCCGACCTTCTAAAAGTGTAGAGTAAAGTTGTTGTTGGCTTATTAATGAAGGATGATCCTTTGAATCTAAATCCGCTTTTAATTTTTCATCAGCGACCTTCTCTTCAGATGGACTTTCAACATGCAGAGAATGAACCCTTGAATATTTCAATGAGGGATCATCCTTGAACTTCATTTTTTTCTTTATCTCCTTAGCATGCTTTGCTCCATCTAGAATATTACTTAACTCTAGTTCATGTGACAGATTTTCCAACACAACCCCATTTAATTGCTCTTTCTCAATTAATGGCTTTGTGAATCATGCTCCCATTCTCATTATGTGAGATCGATCTTGACTTTGGTATCCAGTTAGGCAAATGCAGAGGGACTTCCTACCTGGAATGGTATTCAAATCCCTAACATGTTTGTATAAAATCTTTGTAGAGTCAACAAGAATCCCCATGTCTAAGGCATCCACAACCCATAAGTCTGTACACGACGTATTTTTATCCTTTTTGGCAGCAACACAAATTGGGTCATCATATGTAAGCTTATGTACCATGATATGAGTGCAGCTTCCATCATAACGACCCACATTGAATCCACCATTATTTAATGTAATGTTTTGATCATGGTTTTCTTCCTCATCTCTCCCATAATCCACTTTTTCTTTTTCAAACATGTCCTCTTCATCTTCACAAATATCTTCTTTTTTTTCTTCTTCCACATTTTCCTCTTCATCATCTTCAATGTCTTCTTCATATTCACTATTAGCTTCCTTATTATTGATTTCCTTTCGACATGGTTTAACTTCTGCAAATGATTTTTCTAAATGCTAAAATGCTTCTTGCATTTTACTAAACTGCTCAACGCATTCAGGATGTGAACAATGTTCAAAGACCCACATGATTATATTGTGTGCCATGGCTCTGATGCCACTGAAGCATAAAAATTGATAGCTTGTTGACTTAATATGTTAAAATACACGAGGTATTTCGTAATAATAATTTATTATATATAAAAATGTACAAGTGATGAATGTTACAATGAGGACCCACATATATATACCTAAGCAGGTGTCATTTCGTGATTGGGCATGTCTTTTAGACATGCTTTTTCACTTAACTTAATGACTATTTAATATAATCAATATTTGATTATTTAATATATTCATTTATTTTACTTGTTATGAATTATATTCATAACACATTTCATCTTTCTTACCAAGATGTATGAGAGCCCCAAGAGGACACTCCCACTAGTCACATGTTATCATTGTGGCTTGGCTTTTAGGCATGAGATATGGAGAGGGGTGTATGGTTCTAGGTGTTGAGAAATCTAGGGCAACAAGATTAGTTGATTTCTCTTACTTTTATAACAACTTGTGATGTCTTTTTACTTAAATTAATTAGCTTCTTCTTTCTCTTGATTATATTTAGTTTTCATATCATCAAACAACTACCAAATCATAAAGAACCATGAGACAATAGTACACAAGATGTAGGTGATCAGCCAGGGCCAAAACCTCTCCACTTGAGAGGAAAACCCACAAGAATTCTTTTCTTCTTATAGAACTTCAATTGATGAATTCCAAGGCCTATGACCCTTGACCAAGACCCCTCCAAGACCAAGTCAAATCCTCCTTGACAATATTTCCTTCTAGCAACTTTGACCTCAACAAATTTTGCAATTTCAACACCAGTAGATTCTTTTGCAACTTCGACCTCCCATTAGATTCTTCCGCAACTTCGTCCTCCAGCAATTTCTTTTGCAGAAACCCGGGCCCTTGCATGTGTGGAAGAAATGATGTTTTAGTCATTTTTCTCCTTCGCTTGAGATGAGTCCTTCTTTAAATCAACTCGACTTGCAAGAGAGACATATCTCAACACTCCCTCTTAACTAAGGAGGTATTCACAATCCATATAAGGTACTTGGACATTCTCAAATTGAAGAATTCTCATTAGAAGAGTCGGATTGGTAAGCCATCTTAGAGAATCTCATCATATCAACCAACATTGTTACATAGCAAGGCCTTGACTAACAACTCTATCTCTCCACAAGATCAGAGCATAATGCTGGCGAGACCAATGGTTGATAGACACCATCATCATTCTCTCAAGGCACATACCCCACCCGCGTGTTTACAGGGTACGTCCTTTTATGACAATTCCTATTTTGGAATAACACATCCTCAAGGAATTTCCTCTTCGACTACTCTTGTCTTGGATGGCCTACCTCATCTTCAAAGAGTATCGAAATCAGTCTCAGATGCTTACTCAATCCTCCATTCTTTCTTCAGAATATGAAGACAAGAATGATGTGTCTATCTCTCCCTCTCAACTGTGGAAGATATGCCCATTCCTATAAAAGGAATGTACCCAAGCTCCCTCAGACCCTCTTATCTAGGGACTTGTCGAAGCTTCCTTTTAAGTAGGGACATGTTACAAACAACTTTCAGCTCTTTGGTGGAGATCATGGTACTATCAGCTGCTTGTAGGGCTCCTCCTTTTGATGTCATGAAGTACATCTTCTTCATTATGGAGCCTTCATCATTCGTAGGCCATCAGCCAAACATCCGTTTCCTTCACGAACCATTTTAGTCATGTCATCCTTCTCTTCATCGGAAAGTGATCTTTTAGTCCACATCTCGCTTTTCTTCATACTGCTACCTCTTCCAAGTCATGTTTCCTTTATGATCTTCCATGTTTCTTAGTTGTAGGTGACATCTACAACTCTCTTTTGGTAGCCGTATATCAACCCATCCAAATGTTGTTCAAAAATAAAAAATGAACATCAAATCAAAGTTACCTGTTGTGATGGCCTTTCATCATGACATCTGCTTGCTTGTGACATCGACATCTTGCACATTCATAAACACATCTCCAAGACTGTATATGTCCTTTCTTTATAGACCTTATCAGGGTCTTCATACCTTCTCTCTGGAGATGTCATGGTCAATTCTAGTCATCGGATTTTGATTTCCTTTTTCTTACATGACAATAGTTGCATCTTTCACAATCTCTTCTTTCTTTTTTCACATATTGCTCCCCAGGAACTTTCATCCATGGTTCCTTCATCTTTGTCAACTACCTCATATTCCATATGAGGGCATATTATATTGATTTCATCTTGTCAATATGTGAACCATGCCTTTATGCATCTTTCCGAAGGAAGAGATTTCATTTCTTTGATCATGCCCATGAGATAGAGCATTTACCCATTCGATCTGCAACTATATGATGACATCATTTAATTTGTCAAATATATACATACATCTTTTCTTCTTTTGGTCATTTAGAGTTTCCTTCGACAACTTCTTTTCCACTATTGAAAGTACTTCAACCATCTTGACACGCTGCTCTTCTTTGTCACCATACCATCATCCTTCTAAACAATGGAACCCACACAGGGTGGAATGATCAACGAGAGACTTGCTTCTTCCAAGAAAGGTGAACCTTCTAATGAAGATTTCAACAAAGGATCTTAATTATCCTCATTTTGCAAATGCTCCTTCCTAATGATGATGATGTAAGATGATTTCTTTTTACTATGCTAGATGACTTTCTCCCAAGCATGTATGCTATTCATGCTTTTATTGTGGTTATCAAGATCTACTTCCTTTCTATGATGATTGCTACATTAATGTAGAATTCTACTTCTGTAATGAGTTTTTGCTTCAATTGTATGCTTCCAATATGATGCCATCTCCTAATATGATGCATCCTACCATGATAGCTATTATTTACAAAACTGAGAAGAACTAAGGAGATTATCTTAGTCATAGTAGAGATCTTTCACTTCCTCCTTTGATTTCCTCTTTTCAGGTTCTTCCACTTCTTCAATGATATGGGGTTCATTCCCTTCTTTTCTTTTCCTATTGTCCTTGAATTTAGGACAATTTCTCTTATAGTGCCCATATTCCTGACAACTATAACATTGGATCTTTGACATATTGATCTTCTTCAACTTTCCTTTTCTCCTAGCCATAGCTACAAATGCTTGAACTTGTTCATTTGATCCCACATCACTTTTTGTCTCCAACCTGGTTTCTTTAATCTTACATAATGACCAGAGTTCTGTAACGACCAAAAGTCGTATACGTAGCGAAAATATTTAAAATACTTTGTAGACAAAGACATCCATCATAGGATAATAATTGTAAATTGTATATTGTATAAAGAATTGATATAGGATGATACAAATAAGAATGAGGGTCCTATATATATAGCCAGGTAAGTACCCTTTCATGAACAATTATGTCTTTTAGGGGCATACCTTTTCATTAATTGCTAACTAATTAATCATTAATCTTATTTGTTGTTTTTTACATTATTTGTGTTTATTTTAATATAAATTTAGTTCGTCACATTCTTGAGGCATGGGTTTCATCATCATGCTCAAAGCTTATTGATGAAGGATCGGTTCTCTTCTGTTGATCGGAATATCTTCTTATTTCTGAGCTTTCATCTTTGTAGATACAAGACGATATGTGTTTTGAGGGATAGACAAAATTGTTGTACTAAAAACGCATTAGACCATCCTAGATTAATCTTCTAGGAAATCTTCTGAACCTTGGAGATGTGTGGTGAATAGTTATCGTATGACTGGATTGAGCTTATTTCAGTATCCTTTGGAACATAAGTTTGTTTATGTTTTGCGTGATAAACATTTGTAGATTTATTAAGGCGTCTACTCTTGTGATTCAGATGTAGATAAGGAATTTTTCTTGTTTGAACTTCCTTAAACGTTTTTATGGTAGTTTCCTGATTTCCATCAGGCATTGTTGTTGTTGAGTTAATTATTGAATCCTTATTTGGGGTGTCCACTATTTGAACGACAACCTCTGAGTACGCTTTTACTTCAATAGGGTTTGGATTTGCCTGAACTGCGAGATTAGTGGTATTGATGTTTGTTTCTTCAGTTTGGACTGCTACATCTGGAGATTTTGATGCTTCCTTTGTGACAAGTTCTTTGAACCTATTCGTCAATGATTATTTTTCGTCCTTAAGTTTTTTAATCTGTTTGAGCAGAATTTGATTATGATTTTTGAGACATAAGCATTCCTCATTCTCTGAGTCAACTTTATTTTGGCTTTCACGCTTCACGTCTTTTAAACACTTGATTTGTTCTACTAATGTCTGGTTAAGGCTCTTTAAACATAAATTTTCTTCTTCTTGTTCTAACAAATGCTCCTTGAGTTCCTTGTTTGATGCTTTAGCTTTCTTGACTTGTTCGAGTAGTTTTTCTAGGCGATCTCTGAGGCACAAAATTTCTTTGTCTTCGCTGTAGATGACTTCTTCAAGCTCTTTTTGCTTCTTTGATATAGTTTTTTTGTTATCTTGAAACATCAAGTTTGAGATATCCTTAAGGTCTTCTAATGAAGATTTTATTGATTTTGATTTACTTGTTATGTCTCGAAACGTGACCATCATCCCTTTATAAGGAAACGTCAAAACTTTTTTCTCTATGTTTAACATGAATGTACCCAAATCTTTAAACTAGGGTTGACTGAGTATGATGTCAGTGTTTTTATCCGTCTTTACAACATGAAATTGAGATATGTACTCTTTTTGGTCAAAAATATTTTTCTTTACACCAATGCTTAGCCCTGGAATTAATAGCTGATTTGCCAAGTTGATGTTGATATATTTTTTATTGTTGCTTGGGCTGATGATGACATTAACTTCTCTTCCTTGGATACTTCCTTTTAATGTAATTACTTTGTGATCTGTGACTGAAAGACCATTATAGGAAAACCTTTCTTCTTTCGTCATTTTAGATTGAGCTCCATCATTTTTTTTTAATGGTTGATCCCATTTGTTTTGTCGAGATGGCTTAAGGTATTATGCTCTGTAACCAGATTCGTCCTATAGGCCCCACGAATCCCGAATCCATCGTGTCCAACACGATTCTCTCGAGATTCGTGTCCAAAAACCATGACATGTCGTGTCCTTTTTTGACACGTCGAATCCGACTGCGTGTCACGATTTTGGCAGCGTGTCACGATTTTGGGAATCGTGTCCTGTTTTCCAGGACTCGCTAGGCTCAAAAAGTGACCTGCGCGGGTATGAAAAGGGCGTGTTTGCTCATTACAGCCACACATATTTTCATTTGGCAAGTGTTTTGTGAGTTGTTGGCAAGTGGAGAAGGGTTTGCAGCAAGGAGTTAAGGGAGTAGAGCATTCAGCAAGGAGAATCAACCACCAGGTAAGTGCATTTCACCTCCATTTTTTTGCATTTCTTACAACAGTTTGTATATGATTTTTTGTTTACAAATTTGTGCATGCTTTGTTCATTTCTTTTACAGTATTCATGGCTCAATCAAAGGCAGCAGTTAGGGGGCAAAGGAAGGGCAAGAATGTCATGGGTGGAGATGCCCCTCCTCCCCCAATATCATCAGAGTCTGTTGCAAGTAATGTTGAGGGAAGAGGACCTAAAGACAATGATAAATATCCATTGTGGAAATATGTCACAAGAGAGGATGGGCCAAACACCAAGGGAAAGGGAGGAGGCAATGTGCAATGGAAATGCAACTTTTGTCACATTTCTTTCAAAAGCACATATTATCGCGTGAAATCACATTTGTTGGCTTCACCTGGTTGTGGGATTGGAGCTTGTAAAGCTGTTTCTTTACAAAAGAGAAAAGAATTGGAAAAGGAGGCCAATGTTGGTATGGAACATGTGGCTTCAAAATAAAAAAAACCCAAGAATGAAGACCCCCTTCCATTTTTGAGGAAAGCCACCACCAAATTTCCATTTGAGAGTTCTACTTCTACTGGGGGACAAGCAGAAAAAAGAAGAGCACTTGGTCCAATGGACAAGATTTTCCAAAAAGTGAGACGAGAAGAGCTTGATCTCACCATTGCTTTCTTCTTCTATCAAAAATTCATATCATTTAATGTTGCACATTCACCTCTATTTATTGAGATGTGCCGAGCTCTAACTCAAGGGGCTTCAGCAGGGTATGTGCCTCCTGGGTCAGAGAAGCTGAGAACCACATTGTTGACGAAGGCAAAAAATGCTTGAGCCTACTGTAGCATCATGGCCAACATCTGGGGTTAGCATTGTTTCTGATGGATGGACAGATCCAGCGCGACACCCACTTATCAACTTCATGGTGTCTTCCTTGAGTGGTCCAGTTTTCATGAAAGCAGTGGATACACTTGGCGAATACAAGGATGCACAATTTATTGGTGAGTTATTTATTAAAGTTATTGAAGATGTAGGTGTTGATTCTTGTGTGCAAATCATTACAGATAATGCACCTGTTTGCAAGGCTGCTGGCATGATTGTGGAAGTTAAATATCCACAAGTGTTTTGGACACCTTGCATTGTCCATTCATTGAACTTAGCATTGAAATCCATTGCTTCTGATGTGCTTTGGATTGGAAGCATTATTGAGGATGCAAGACATATCCGTAACTTTGTGCAAAATCATACAAATGCCCTCACTATCTACAAGGAGTACAACGATCTATCATTGTTGAAGATTGCTGATACATGGTTTGCATCTTCATTCATGATGTTGAAGAGGTTGAGGGAGGTCAAGACTGCTCTTGGGTCCATGGTTATTTCTGAGTTTTGGTCTTTTTGGAGAAAGACAGATCAGGTAGCCTCTAAAAGAGTGAAGGACACAATGCTAGATGATGCTTGGTGGGAGAGGGTAGATCTAATTATTCAGATCATGGACCCTATCATTTCTTTGCTTCCAATTGCAGATACAGACAAACCCATCCTAGGAGAGGTTTATGAGGGATGGGATTCCATGATTGAGTCTGTGAGGAGCATTATTCTACAGAGTGAGTGCCCCGAGTATGAGACATCACCAGAGGCCTTCTGTGATACCATACATGATATTCTTGTCAGCAGATGGGACAAGAATTGTACACCTTTACATTGTTTGGCTCACTCATTGAACCCCAAATACTACAGCCATGAGTGGTTGAATGGTGGACCTTCCCGCAGATTCCCTCCTCACATGGACAGTGAAATATCACAGGGGAGGAAAGAGGCATTCAGGTGGATTTATCAGGATAGTTCATTGCTTGCTGAGGTGGAGGATGCCTTTGCAGAGTTTTCCACTGGCAGTGGTCGATTTGGAGGTTATGATGTGATTAGAGACAGGGGGGCTAAGAAGCCCTATTCTTGGTGGGCAAATCATGGGGCAACAAGCCCTCCTCTTCAGCAGTTAGCCATGAGGCTCCTCTCTCAGGTGACTTCATCCTCTTGTTGCGAGAGGAATTGGGGCACATATGGGAATTTGTATAGTGTGAAGAAGAGTAGGCTTGAGCAGTCCAAGGCAGAGACAATGGTGTATGTGCACACCAACTTTCGTCTTATTTATAGGCAGAGGGAAGAGTGGTTGAGGGGAAAGACAAAGATGTGGGATGTCTTTCTTTATGATATGGGTCTGGACAGCAGTGTTGAGTTGGCATTGGCCAACATGGATCTCAATGATCTAGTGCTAGAGCCTGTTAGATTTGATGACTTAGAGGGGTCAACCTCCACACTAGCAAATGCAAAGGCGACTATGGATACAGGGGAGGAGGAGGATGCAGAGGAGAGCAGTGGGGACCATGATGATGAGGACAGTGATGCTGATTGATGCCTTGAGGCTTGTATACCTGTAGTTCAGTAGTTGTTTTATATTTTCTATTTCTAATTGCCATTGGCATTGCACCAGCACTACCTATGTAACACATTTTGATTTGATGACTTAATGAGAAAACTACAGTTGTCAGTGTGTTTATCTTACTATGTTGTAGTTGTAAGTTGTCTTTTAGTTATGAATTATGAATCATGATTTAATAGATTTATCATTTATGTGACCAGTACCACTGACATTTATTTGAATTTTGTATGTTCTATGCATGCTAATAGCTATAAATGAAGATCTATGTTTGAAATCAATAAATTTGTATCATTAACTAAAATTTGTGTAAGAAATATCTAATTTTTAATATATATATATATATATATATATATATATATATATATATATATTTTTAATAAAATAATATATAACGAATCCTACGTGTCCTGTTTCGGGGGGTCAACGTGTTCGAATCCGACACCATGAATCCCAAATCCTACGAATCCCAAATCCCCATGTCAGGTGACTTAGGTATTATGTAATTTCCTCGTATATATATCTATATATATATATATATATTTATTTATTTATTTTTGAATTAATTTAATAAATAAATAATATTTATTTTTAAATAATTAAATAATAATAATAATGTTAATATATATAACTATATTATAATTATATAATATAGTTCTATATATTTATTAACTATATTGTTTTAACCAATCTAATTTTCAAACAAATCGACTTAGTCAAACCTTACGACCCTTGGTGAAGTCGTGTTTCACCATGTGAAAAACAACGAGCATGCAGTGTTCGAAACCGTGTTTTATGGCCAGTTGGGTGCTGACGGATGTCGTGACAAGGGGACTGCTCGATGGCAGTGATAGTGGACAGTGGTGGTAGCAGAGCAAGGCAGAGTTTAAACGATGGGCTAATCTGATAGTGCTCACAATGGGAACAGGTTACAACGACTATGTTGGAGGATGGCAACTGTGTTTAAGGCTAGCACAATTGCGGTCTATCAATCGTCATAGGTCCTGGTAGCGTTATGTTTTAAATCATGGCACAACGATGCTAGGTAGAGGCAGCTTGAGGGTTGGCATCAACAACTAGCTTGGGTTGACGAAGGGTTGGGGCGTTAATTGTGATGGGGGTGGTGTTTTATGCGTAGGCTGCGTGCGACGAGGGTGTGCGCAACAGGTTGTGTGCGACAAGGGTGTGCGCAACAGGTAAGGTGGCGGTTAGGAATTGGTGATAGTGGATGGCTGCTGCGGACGCTGACTTCGATTTTTAACTTTTTGTTTTTGTTCTCGGTCCTTTTTATTTATTTTTGTTTTTGTTTTTTCGTTTTTTTTTTTTTATATATATAATTTTTATGTTTTATTTTATTTTAATAATTTTTGTAAGTGGCCAAAGGCCTAAATGGCGATATGGAGAAACTCCAAATTCTGGTAGCGAAACACTTCAATGACAACGATGTTGACAAATTTGATGGCCAAAGACCTGGATCGGAGAACGAGCTTTGTGCAGCGGTGAAGCGGCCAAAGGATCCGACTGCTCTGATACCCATGTAGCGACCAAAAGTCATATTTGCATATTTAAAATACTTCGTAGACAAAGACTTTCATCGTAGGACAACAATTGTAAATTGTATATTGTTTAAAGAATTAATATAGGATGATACAAAGGAGAATGAGGGTCTTGTATATATAGCCAGGTAAGTACCCCTTCACGAACAATTATGTCCTTTAGGGGCATACGTTTTCATTAATTGCTAACTAATTAATCATTAATCTTATTTGTTGTTTTTTACATTATTTGTGTTTATTTTTATATAAATTTAGTTAGTTACAAGTTCACTGAATGGAGTGGCTTCCTTCTTTCCATAAATGCTTGATATGAAGTTGCCCCATTCATCAGGTAGTGGATTGAGTACTACGGTGCTCATTTCTTTATTGGACATTATTTCCCCCAATTCTTGCAGTTGGTCTCTTATTTTTGACACTTTCACAAGATATGAGGCTATTCCTTCTTCCTTTGATAACTCCATCTTATATAGTTTGGTTCTCAAAGATATGACTTCTCTAGCGGTGCTTATGGAAAAAAATTCTACTAGCTTCTCGTGGTTTTCTTTTGATGTCTCCAACTTTGATACATAAGGTATGAGGGGATCCTTGATGGATTCTATAAGGATCCTTTTAGCCCTTTTCCCCTTTGATATACTTAGCTAGAGCTTGAGCTTCTTCCTTTGGAGGATTAGTGATTGAACACTTAACATGTCCAATGACTTCAATTTCTATGAGGATCAAATCTGTCCTCTTTTTCCATGCAAGAAAGTTTGATGACCCAACCAATTTGTTGTCCTTGCAAAATGAAGTCATTTTTGTAGATTCAGACATAGATATAAAGATACTTACTTGTCAAGTAAAGATACTCCTAGATGGTGAAATCTTCAACTTGATGCCTTTCTTGATGATGTTGATGATAAAAGATGTCTTCCTTCAAAAGTGACCCTTGACTCAAGGAGAGAGGGATCACCTTGATTCCTTGAAGATGGTGACAACGTATCTTCTTTATTTTTCGGATGATAATGTAGACAGTAGAATATGGTGGCTTTCCCAAGGTGCTTCAAATGTAGAGTCTTTCTTTGATTGAGAGGATGTCAGGTCCTTGAGGTCTTCTTTTCTTTGTGATGAAGTTTGTTCAATGTGTAAGCTTCGCAAGAATGCTTCAATTGAAGAACCCTTCTAAGGTTTTGAGGTCCTTTTTTTTTCTCCTTAATTACTTTCTTCAAGATGATGAGAGGGTTAGTTCTTCTTAATGATTGATGCTCTTGATGTTTTCTAGATGATCTTCTTGTGCTTCGACCCTTGAGTATCCTCCTTTATGCTGCCTTTCCTTGATGTAGTCTCCTTAGCTCTGACACCATGTTGAGAAATCTGGGGCAGCGAGATTAGGTGGTTTCTCTTAGTTTGATAACTACTTGTGATGTATTTTTACTTAAATTAATTAGCGTCTTCTTTCTCTTGATTATATTTAGTGTTCATATCATCAAACAACTACCAAATCATTAAGAACAGTGACATATTAGGACACAAGATGTAGGCGATTAGCCAGGGCCAAAAGCTCTTCGCTCGAGAGGAAAATCTACAAGAATTCTTCTCTTTTTATAGAACTTCAATTGACGAATTCCAAGACCAATGACCCTTGACCAAGACCCCTCCAAGACCAAGTCAAATCCTCCTTGACAGTCTTTTCTTCTAACAACTTTGACCTCAACAACTTATGCAATTTCGACCTTAAGAAATCCTAATTCTTGTAACAGGGCGAATTGCTAGTTAGCTAGGGAATTTGCACCATTTTGTGGGTTCAACTTTCGCTTGGAGATAGGCCAAACCCTTTCTGGGTTTTTGGTGGAGAGCTCAAGATTAATTTGGTGGGATTTTCTGAGCACCTTGGATTTCTTCTTGCTAGCAATTGAAGAATTTCTAGGGCCAGTGTAGAACATTGAGGATAAGTGTTCCCTTTGCATCCGGGCAACATTTTTCTCACCTGGGGTTGTCTAGCTTGCTTTGGCAAGCCAGGTGCACACATTCCATGCATTGTACTCTCCTTTGATAATAAATGGATCACTTGGTGTAGTTCTGGCGCAATTTTATGGGTGTTTAATTGTTGTCTGAGTTTTTTTGTGTCATATGTGTATTTTGCTTGTTTAGCATTATTATTTCCTTTTTGGAACATTACAAAGGTTGTACTTGTTAAAATTGGAAACTTAGGCCAAACTCCATGTGGGTCACCTTATTTATGGCTGCTGATATTTTTCCTAGATTCCTCTCGTCGAGAGGTGTAGGATTGATCTAAAGATCATCTGATTCCGACGAGTATTTATGGAGATATGAATTTATTTCTAATTACTTGACAAATTGTCAAGGTCGGCCAACAACTAAGTGTGTGGCACACATGCTCAACGTTTCATATAAATAGAAGAGAGGTTGAGTCATTTGCAACTCATCTCATCACTCATCTTCTCCCCCCCCTACGCATTAGATGGGTCTCTCTCTCTCACACGTGTGGCTGAAAAAGAAGACGCAGATTTCTGATTAGGGCTGCGTTGACCAAGTTTGACCAAGGCTGCAGGAAGGTACTTTGACCAACGTTGACCAGCATGGACTCCTCTTTGACTTCGGATTAGGTGTGGCTACTTCTCCTTGGTAGGCCGCAAATTTTGGCACACAAACCGAGGTGATTTGACCTCATCTTTGACCAACATTGACTGTCAAAATGTTGACCGTAGATTTGTCCAGCGTTGACTGAAGTTTGACTGTAATTTCGAACTGTTTTGGGTTGACTCTTCTTGCTGTTGGAGGCCGAGTTGACTAGGATATTGACCAAGTTGATTGGAGGTCAAATCTGACTTGTTTGACCAACTTTGACTTTGCTGGTTAGGGTTTTGCTGCTGCTGTTATAAAATCTCAGAATTCTGCATTGTACTATTTCCCATTGCTGAACTATTGAAGATAAAAGAAGATTTGATCAAAGGGTCTCCCCGCATTGGGGTTTGTCCCTGGCTAGCCACCACATCTTGTGTCTCTTGTCTTGGCTTGTTTTCTGTTGATCATTTAATGTTCTATCTGCATTTTACTTTATGTTGTGATTGTTAATCAGTGGCTAATAAGAAGAAAAGAAGTAAACTGCTCTAAGCATAGAACATACCATAATTTAACATGGTATCAGAGCTGAGGTGAAGACAAAGCCCGAGCAAGAGCAAGAGCAATCACCGAAGGTTGTTAAATCTATCTTAAAGAAGTCATGGGGTCCTCAACACACTTCCCTGCTGAAGACAAACTCCGTGAGAAGTCTAACTATCACGGATGGAAGATGTCTCTCGATCTAACATTAGAAGAACAAGAAGTGTTGGACCATGTGAGAGGCAGGATTGTTGAGCCTCCATCAAATGCATTCGCTGCTACTAGGAACAAATCGACAAAGGGAGAAGTCAAAGCAAGAAAGATCTTTCGGGACTCTATCGACAAGCGCCTGGTGGCCTATGTTTCCGAGCTGACCACCTCCAAGGAAATCTACGATACTCTGGTGAGTTTATTTAAAGTTAATGATGCAAATCAAGCTTTGTTCCTTAGAAATAAGCTGAAGGAAATTAAGAAGGGAAAATATGAGAGTATGCAAGCATATTTCTTAAGGATCACCGAGATCAAGAACGATCTCCTATCTATTGGGGAAGTAATTCATGACAGGGAAATGACACTCACAACTCTTGGAGGACTCCCACCTGAATGGTATATATTTAGGACTACTCTTCTCAACAGTAATGTAATTCCTGGATTTGAGGAATTGATAGCCAGATGCATTCAAGAAGAAACAAGGATGGAAGAACAAGAAATGCCTGTACTTAAAGGTCATCCCTCTGCCTTTTCTTCTCATGCTGAAAGAAGAAACAATTCCGGGGCTAAATTCAAAGGAAAGGCTAGACCAAAGGGTGGAAGAAAAGGACGATGTTACAATTGCAATAAAATGGGGCACTATGCGAGGGAGTGCTCTAATAAAAGAGACTCACACGGGGACGATGATCAAAATCACTCTCAAGGCAATCAAAGGAATGGCAGGTCAAATGGCAAAGGTAAAAGAAATGTCGGAAATCAAGGAAGAGGACAACCCTTCAAGAAGGCAAGAAACTCTAGGTATGAATATAATGTTGTTAACAATAAGCAAAATGAATATTATCTACCAGGGGCTCTCTCTACTACTGCTCCCTCGGACTCGCTGGGAAATTGGCTTATTGACAGTGGTGCCCCAAGGCACTTCACTAGTTACAAGGAAGCTCTCTCTAATTTCGTAGAGAAAGAGACCAACCTGGAAATTGTTCTTGGGGACAATTCAAAATATCCCGTGAAAGGCGTAGGAAATGTCACTCTTCAAAGTTCAATTGAATCAGGGAAATACAATCTATTTACAAGATATATTATATGTACCTAATCTCAAAAAGAACCTGGTGTCCATTTCGGCAATGGAAGACAAAGGCTACAAGGTGGCCTTCAGCAATGTCAAGGTACGTGTATGGAAAAAGAACTTTAAAGCTGCTTTCACTCTTGGGTTTCGAGTTGATTCATTATATCAGGTTGGAGGAAGTCCGCTGGGTGTCATGTCTTGTGTCAGTCTGAACTATGGCATCAGAGGTTTGCTCACCTTCATTATAAAGCTCTACCCGATGTGAGAAAAATGGTGACCGGGATGCTCGAGTTCAGATTACAGGAAGAAGGTGTATGTCTAGGATGTGCTGAAGGAAAGCTCAAAAGGGGACCATTCCCCTCAAGCCAAAGCAAGACCTCCAATATATTGCAGTTGGTTCACTCAGACATATCCGGTATGATGCCTGGGAACTCCTTGGGAGGATATTTATATTACCTCACTTTTACAAATGATTATTCTCGCAAGACTTGGATATACTTATTGAAAAAGAAGGATGAAGTGTTCTCCTGGTTTTGGCACTTCAAAGCCTTGATCGAGAATCAGACTGAAAAGAAGATCAAGATCTTAAGGACTGATAATTGCACTGAATATGAATCCAATGAGTTTCATGACTTTTGCAAAGAGGCTAACATTAAGAGGGAGACTACTACACCATATACTCCTGAGCAGAATGGTGTGGCGGAAAGGAAGAACCATACGATTGTGGAAGTTGTCCGTGCTATGCCCCATGATCAAAGACTTCCGAAGTTTCTATGGGCCAAAGCTGCAAATACCGTCGTATATGTACAAAACCGATGTCCTCATCAAGCATTGGGTTCCAAGACTCCCGAAGAGATGTTCACTGGTAAGAAACTTGACGTATCTCATTTTAGAATTTTTGGAAGCCCTGTATATTTTCATGTGTTGAAGGAGAAAAGGAATAAATTGGGTGCATTTGGAAAGAAAGGAATCTTCGTGGGTTATAGCGAAAATACTAAGGGCTATAAAATCTATGTGGCTGGTCAAAGGGAAGTCGAAATTAGCCATGACATCACCTTTGATGAAGATATGGCTCTTAGCAAAGTAGACAATCTTCCTACTCTAAGAGGATCTAAAGAAGTTGACAGCGGGGAACCGAAGGAAAAGGAAGATGAGACGATGTCCGATGTGGAAGAACCTGTGGATCCTATTGATCCTCCTCCGCAAGAGCCTTTCTCTTCTAGGAAGAAGCCTTCATGGCTTAGGGGGACACTTGATGATTTTGAAGGACACATTGCACCCAAACGAACCTTCCGTGAAAGTAAGAAGCTGAACAGGTATCAGGGATACCTGACCATCATGAGCACGATCATCCAAAATGAATCTTCGTCATTCACAGAAGCTGTCAAGCATCAAGTATGGAAGGATGCTATGACCGAGGAATATGAGTCCATCATGAAAAACAATGTTTGGGATGTGGTCCCCAGACCTTAGAACAAAGCAGTTATCACTTCGAAATGGCTTTACAAGATAAAACATGCAGTTGATGGAAGTGAAAAAAAGTATAAGGCTCGTTTTGTCGCTCATGGCTTCTCTCAGAAGGAAGGTATAGACTATGATGAGATACTTGCACCTGTTGCCCAATATACCACCATCCGCTCGATCATAGCCCTTGCTGCTTTGCAAGGATGGAACCTACATCAGATGGATGTCAAGACTGCGTTCTTGCATGGTTCGATCAAAGAGGAAGTCTATGTGAGAAACCTGAAGGATTTGAGATTCATGATCGAGAATCTCATGTGTGCAGGTTGAAGAAGGCCCTCTATGGGCTGAAGCAAGCACCTCGAGCATGGTATGAAAGGATCGATAACTACTTGATGAAGCTGGGATTCACTAGGAGTGAAGCTAACCCTAACCTTTACTTTAAGGTTGAAGATGACAATCCTCTCATACTGTTGTTGTACGTTGACGACCTCTTTCTAACAGGGGAAGACCCTCTCATTCACAAATGTAAGAGGGAGTTGGCTTATGAGTTTGAGATGAAGGACCTAGGACTGATGCACTATTTCCTAGGACTAGAAGTTTGTCTGAAGCCTGGGGAGATTTTCCTATCTCAAGGAAAATATGTGGTGAAGATATTGGAGAGATTTAGCATGGTGGACTGCAAGCCCGTAACTACCACGATGGAGCTTGACTTCAAGAAGTTAAGCAGTAGTGCTGCCAAACTTGTTTTACAAAATGCTACCGAGTATCGTCAACTTGTCGGAGCATTTATGTTCTTGGTGAACTCCCGTCGGATATATGCTTTGTAGTTTGGTGGCTTGTGTGCAGGCGATATAGACAAACGCCCAAATCCTGATATAATTTCTTCTAAATCTAGCTGAAACCCTTCTTCTATTCTTACTGGAGTATCAGTCATCTATTTCTAGGCTGACTGTTTATAAATGCCCCTTTACCTTCAAAATCACCACGCTTTCCCTCTTAACCACCCCAACCCTTATTAGCAGGAACAAATTTCACCATAAGGCCTCTTTTCCACTATTCGGACTATAATTCCATAGGAATTATAAAATACACTATCGGAGGGGTTTTAAATGGAATTAACACGATTGTGTATAAAATACACTATCGGTGGGTTGAAATCACCATAATGTGATTATACGTGGAAATACACTATCGGCGGAGTTTCCCCACCGAAATGTTATTCCACATGTAAATACACTATCGACGAACTTTTACAAAGGAAAGCGTTAACATATAAAATACATTATCGGCACAGTTTTTCTAAAGGGACGTGCTAGTACTCAAAGGCACTATCGGTGATCACTATCGATAGTTCTACATGGGACAGTATAATAATATAACGCTCTGATAACCCGATGCGATAACACGTGTATTGTCGGAAATTGCAATTGGTGATTCTGATACGCTAAGCTTTTCCTGTTAGAGGCTAGCAATGCGACAAGCCCTGTGCCTCCTGCATAAGGTTTCGGGTCTGAAATTCGCACTTCGGACTTCGGCACTTCAAAGGCTCGTTCCTCCCTGCTTCAACTCGGCAATGCGATAATGGCTGCGGACCTGATAAGGGTATCAACCCTATTTGATAGAGTTTCAAGTCCGAAACTCAGTTCTGGCTAAGGTTTTTCACCATTTTCCTGTGTAAAATAGAGTTTCCGCGGTGGAACTCAACAATTCATGTAAGGGAAAAAGGCACGCCGATATGAAAAGAAATCACTCCAACAGGCTTAAATCTAAGTGTTAGTTGGAAAACAAGGCTGAATCACCATTAATAAGACTCAGAAGAAAAGAACCGAAACTGATACACGCATAAATACTAGTTAACAGGCAAACATAGTTCAGATGCACAGAAAGGTTTTTCAGAGGTCACCACGCCTTCGGGATCAACTAATACACAGAGAAAAATCCCCTCTTCCTTTGAGAAATATGTGATAAAGGCATGTGGTCCAAATCCTATTACAATAACATTAAACTTACATATGTATTGGTTCATGTTAACAACCAGTTCCTAAAACAGGGGCTTTATTTAATACAACTACCAGTTTAGCGGAACATCTTCCTCAAGAACCGCCACTATGCTTAACTAACCCTATCAGTTCAGCGAGGTATTCTCCTCGATAACCTCCACTACAGCTTATCCATTTAACATTTATTACAACATGATTTAGTCTTAGATTCTATCTCTATGCTAAACTAGAAAAACATGGAAATTGATGGCTAAAGGATCCCACCCCTTTGCTTGTAGATTTTTTTGTATTTTTGGAATAAATTTGAAGATTTTCCCTCCAAGTCTCATGCTCCCGCGTTAGACTTCTGAGGACAAAATTCTTCATGGGCTCCTGTTCATGAGCTCTTCTACAGAACTACCCGGCTTTTGTAGCATGCTTTCTGTTACCCAAGTAGCTTCAGTGGTTCGCTGATCCTTCCATTTTACCAAATACTGAAAGTACTCCTGTCCTTTGGTTTTCTTGAACACCTTCTTGTCCAAAATCCTTTCTGGTTGTAACTCTTTTGCTGTAGGTAACTGCTTTACCCAGTCAATCTCTTGTGTCTCTTGATCTTGTGCTGTATCATCTGCAGTTTCACCTTCATACTTGTACAGGTCTGCAACATTGAAAATTGGAGATATTCCAACATCAGGGGGTAATTCAATCTCATATGCATTTGCAGAAAACTTCCTTAATACTCTGCATGGTCCAATTTTCTTGAACTTCAATTTATTATACTCCCTTTTTGGAAACCTTTCTTTTCTGAGGTGCGCTAAAACCAAATCTCCAACTTCAAAGTTTACTTCTCTTCTTCTCATGTTTGCTCTGGTCTTGTACTTGATGTTGCTATCCTGTAGCTGTTGTTTCACTTGTTCATGTATTGCTTGCATTTCTAAAGCAAAGTCTTCTCCCTCTGCACTTCTCATCTCCTCTTTTCCCAAGTTTCTCAACTTAGATACTCCTCTTGGTTGCATTCCATAGACAATATGGAATGGACTCTGTCCTGTACTCCTGTTAGGTGAGTCATTGTAGGCATATTCAGCTTGTGCCAACACTTGATCCCACTGTTTTGGATGTTCTGCAGTAAGACTTCTCAAAAGATTGCCCAAACTCCTATTCACAACTTCAGTTTGTCCATCAGTTTGTGGATGATAGGTAGAACTGAAACTTAGTTTAGTTCCCAACTTCTTCCATAATGTCCTCCAGAAATGTCCAACAAATTTGGAATCTTTGTCTGAGACAATACTCTTAGGCAACCCATGCAATCTTACTATCTCCTTGAAAAACAAATTAGCAATGTGAGTAGCATCACTAGTTTTATAGCATGGAATAAAATGTGCCATTTTTGAAAATCTGTCCACTACAACAAAAATTGAATCATTACCCATTTGAGTCTTTTGTAAGCCCAAAACAAAATCCATACTTACCATATCCCAAGACCTATCTGCGATTGGTATTGGAACATACAAACCTGTGTTTTGGTTTCTTCCCTTTGCATATTGACAGATTTTACAAGTTTTCACATACTTTTCCACCTCAGATCTCATTTTTGGCTAGAAATAAAATCTGTTCATCTGTTCAAAAGTCTTCTCTATACCAAAATGTCCTGCAAGTCCTCCACTATGTTTTTCTTTGATTAAATTCTCCCTCATAGAACAGTTTGGTATGCACAACTGATTTCTCTTAAACAACAGTCCATCTTGTAAGAAATAATCCAACCATTTACTCCTATCCATCAAAACAAGATTCTTACAAGTTTCAAATGCCTCTTTAAAATCTGAATATGTCTCATATAATTCTTTAAGAAAATCAAATCCTAACACTTGAATTTGACTCTCTTGAAGTAATACATTTCTCCTACTTAAGGCATCTGCAACTTTGTTTGATTGGCCATTTATATGTTTCAAGACAAAATGGAAACCTTGAAGATACTCTACCCATTTAGCATGTTTTTGGCTAAGCTTTGGCTGCTGCATAATAAATTGTAGTGCATGGTTATCTGAATAAAGTATGAATTCTTTTGACATTAGATAATGTCTCCACTTCTCCAATGACTGCAGAACTGCGTAGAACTCCTTATCATAAGAAGAATACTTCTTTTTGGAATCATTCAACTTTTCACTAAAATAGGCTATAGGTCTGTCTTCTTGACTTAAAACACCTCCAATTGCTTCTCCGCTAGCATCACACTTCACTTGGAATGGTTTACTAAAATCAGGTAGAACCAAAATAGGCTTTTCAATGATTTTCTTCTTCAATAGCTGAAAATTCTTTTTTGCTTCAACAGTCCATCTAAATGGCTGTTTGTCCTTCTTTATGGTCTCAATAATAGGTGCATTGATCTTACTAAAATTCTTTATGAATTTTCTATAAAAACTAGCAAGACCATGAAAACTTCTTACCTCAAAAACACTTTTAGGTGAAGGCCACTCCATGATTGCCTTAATCTTCTTAGGATCCATCTTCAGCCCTTCAGCAGAAATAACACATCCCAAGTACACTAGCTCTTCTTTCATGAATATACACTTTTTCAAATTCAACAATAATTTCTCTTGTTCTAGCCTTTGTAAGATTCAGATGTCTCGTGCTCCTCCTTAGACCTGCTGTACACTAATATATCGTCCAGATAAACTATTACAAATTTACCAATGAATTCTTTAAGTACTTCATTCATGAGTCTCATAAACGTACTTGGTGCATTTGATAACCCAAAAGGCATTACTCTCCACTCATACAATCCCTCATTTTCGTAAAGGCAATTTTCAACTCATCCCCTTCTCTTATCCTTATCTGATGATACCCACTTTTAAGATCTAATTTTGAAAAATACTTTGCTCCACTCAAGCAATCCATTAAATCTTCAATCCTAGGTAAAGGAAATTTGTACCTAATTATGATTTTATTGATGGCTCTTGAATTTGTACACATTCTCCAGCCTCTATCTTTTTTTGGACTCAACACTGTTGGTACTGCACAAGGACTCAAGCTTTCTTTGATCAGCCCTTTGTCAAGCAGTTCTTGAACCTGCTTCCTAACCTCTTCATTTTCTGTAGGAGTCATTCTGTAAGCTGCTTTGTTAGGTAGGCTTGCTCCAGGAATCAAGTCTATATGATGGCTGATTCTTCTAATGGGTGGCAACTAATTAGGTAAGTCATCAACAATGATATCACAATAGTTGTCCAACATTTCTTGAATTTCAATGGGTAAATCAAAAACTTTAGTGGAAGTCATTATTACCTTGGGCTTGCAAATTACAACAAAATTTACCTCATTCTCTTCAATCTGCTGCAAGTATTCCTTTCCTTCCAGTAACAGAGTTTTTGGATTAGTCTTCTTTCCTGATGCATCTTCTTCTTCTATAGGAAGCAACGTATGATTGATACCATCTTTACCAAACTTGTAGGTGTTTCTTTTTCCATCATGCATAGCTCCTCTGTCATATTGCCAAGGTCTTCCAAGCAATATGTGACACACATCCATTGGCATCACATCACATACAATTTTGTCCTTATATTTGCCCAACTACAACTCCACTTCACACTGTTCATTCACTAACAGTTGATGTCCCTTTTGTAACCATGACACCTTGTAAGGTGTTGGATGTTTCATTGTCTTTAGCTTCAATTTCTCCACCACTTCTGTAGAGACTAAATTATCAGTGCTGCCACTATCAATGATCATTTGACAGCATTTCCCTTGAACCTTACACACTGTTCTGAACAAGGTCTTTCTTTGTGATGGTTCAGCTATCTCCTTTGCTGGCTTGAGCAAGACTTTATTGATTACCAAAGATTCTCCTCTCTCTGGTATATTTTCTTCTTCTGCCACTGCTGTTGTTGTTGCTTCTCCCTCAACTGGAGCAACAATTGCATTCCTCTGGCTTGTTCCTGCATTCTCTGGGCACTCAAAAGCTCTATGTCCCAGTTTGTTACATCTGTAACATCTTACTTCTTTTCCTCTTCCTCTGCCTCCTCTTCCTCTAGAAAAACTCCCTCTGCCACTTGCATCACCATGCTGGGTTGAGCTGCTGCTAGCTCCATCTTTAGGTGTTGTAGATCTTCCTCTACCACCTTGACTTCCCCTTCCTCGGAAAGTACCTCTCCCTCTGGCAGATTGCTTCCTCACGAGTTTTTCTTTAGCTTTCAGTACCATCTGATAAGCTTCCTCTACTATTTTAGGAGACAATATGCTTATTTCATCTTGAATGTCCATCCTAAGACCATTCACATATCTAGCCACCTTCTCATCTGTATCCTAAGTTTGTCCAGCTCTTATGCTCACCTTATAGAATTCCTCTGTGTATTATTTCACTGTCATAGACCTCTGTCTAAGATTCTGCGTCTGTCTGAACAAGGTTTGCTGATAATTACTTGGTAGAAACTTACCTCTTAGCTTTGCTACGATGCTGCTCCAATTCTTGATAGGTTGCTTGCCAAGTCTCTTTCTTTCTGCTTGCACTCCATCCCACCAAAGCGCTGTATGGCCTTTTAGCTTGGTGACAACAAACTTTACTTTTTTCTCATCTTCTGTTTCTTCATAGTCAAAGAATTTCTCCATGCCATTAATCCAGTCTATCAATTCTTCTGGATTCAATTCTCCTTCATATATTGAAACTTCAGTCTTTGGCCTAGTTGTGGATCTCAACACTGACTGGAAGAATCTCATCTCAGGAGTAACTTATACAGCTGCCTCCTCTCCTTCAGCTTCAACCTTAGGCTCACTAACATCTCCATCATCTATATTTCTCCCTACTGTTAATGCCTCCAACCTTGCTTGCATCTGTTGCACAACTTCCATCACTTCAACATTTGCAACTGGCCGTCCTCTTCTACCACGTCCTCGTCCAACTCTGAAAGCCATATTAACTTTTCTTCTTCCGCTTTTGAGATTCAATTAAGTGTCAAAAGGTTGCGCTAATACCACTAATGGTGGCCTGGGTGCAAGCGATATAGACAAACGCCCAAATCCTGATATAATTTCTTCTAATTCTGGCTAAAACCCTTCTTCTATTCTTACTCGAGTATCAGTCATCTATTTCTAGGCTGACTGTTTATAAATGCCCCTTTACCTTCAAAATCACCATGCTTTCCCTCTTAATCACCACAACCCTTGTTAGTGGGAACAAATTTCGCCATAAGGCCTCTTTTCCACTATTGGGACTATAATTCCATAGGAATTATAAAATACACTATTGGAGGGGTTTTAAATGGAATTGACACGATTGTGTATAAAATACGCTATCGGCGGGTTGAAATCACCATAATGTGATTATACGTGGAAATACACTATCGGCGGAGTTTCCCCACCGAAATGTTATTCCACATGTAAATACACTATCGATGGACTTTTACAAAGGAAAGCATTAACATATAAAATACATTATCGGCACAGTTTTTCTAAAGGGGCGCGCTAGTACTCAAAGGCACTATCGGTGATCACTATTGACAGTTCTACATGCGACAGTATAATAATATAATGCTCCGATAACCCGATGCGATAACACGTGTATTGTCGGAAATCACAATCGGCGATTCCGATACGCTAAGCTTTTCCTGTTAAAGGCTAGTGATGCGACAAGCCCTGCGGACCCGATATATTATTAAAGCCTCCTGCATAAGGTTTCGGGTCCGAAAGTCGCACTTCGGACTTCGGCACTTCAAAGGCTCGTTCCTCCCCGCTTCAACTCGGCGATGTGATAATGGGTGTGGCCCCAACAAGGGTATCAACCCTATTTGATAGAGTTTCAAGTCCGAAACTCAGTTCCGGCTAATGTTTTTCACCATTTTCCTGTGTAAAACAGAGTTTCTGCCGCGGAACTCAACAATGCATGTAAGGGAAAAAGGCACGCCGATATGAAAAGAAATCACTTCAACAGGCTTAAATCTAAGTGTTAGTTGGAAAACAAGGCTGAATCACCATTAATAAAGAACCAAAACTGATATAGGCATAAATACCAGTTAACAGGCAAACATAGTTCAGATGCACAGAAAGGTTTTTTAGAGGTCACCACGCTTCCGGGATCGACCAATACACAGAGAAAAATCCCCTCTTCCTTTGAAAAATATGTGATAAAGGCATGTAGTCCAAATCCTATTACAATAACATTAAACTTAACATATATACTGGTTCATGTTAACAACCAGTTCCTAAAACAGGGGCTTTATTTAATACAACTACCAGTGCAGCGGAACATCTTCCTCAAGAACCTCCACTATGCTTAACTAACCCTATCAGTTCAGTGAGGTATTTTCCTCGAGAACCTCCACTACAGCTTATCCATTTAACATTTATTACAACATGATTTAGTCCTAGATTCTATCTATATGCTAAACTAGAAAAACATGGAAATTGATGGTTCAAGGATCCCACTCCTTTGCTTGTAGATTTTTTTGTATTTTTGGAATAAATTTGAAGATTTTCCCTCCAAGTCTCATGCTCCTGCATCACAGTCAACACGCTGAGTCAACGTATGGTTGAGCCTCACCACTCACATTGGATTGGTGCCAAGAATTTGTTGAGATATCTTCGTGGCACGATCACTCATGGGTTGAGATACACTGCCAGAGATGTGAGACTACTTGGATATACCGATACTGATCGGGCAGGTAGTGTGGTGGATTGAAAGAGTACTTCAGGGTGCTGTTTCTCTTTGTGATCTGCCTCGATATCCTGGATGAGCAAGAAGGAGAAGTTGGTGGCTTTGAGCACCGCCGAGGCAGAGTACATTGCTGCTAGTATGGCCTTCTGTGAGGCAGTCTAGTTGCGAAAGCTCTTCAGTGAGCTGTTTGGATTTACATTGGATACCACCATGATCCTCTGTGACAACCAGAGCGAGATTTTTTTATCAGAGAATCCCGTATTCCATGATCGCTCCAAACAATTCGATATCAGGTACCACTATATTCGAGATATGGTGCAGTGGGGAGCAATAAGGCTCCAACATATCGGTACAGATGAACAGGTCGCCGGCATTTTGACAAAGCCCATGGGAAAGGTCAAATTCTTGACTTCCCGAGAACGACTTGGTGTCATTCAAAGACCTTCTTATGAGGGTCGAGTATGATGTATTGAGCTCTGGGAGCTCCAGGGGGGGCGCAGGGTACTTCGTGGAGTGACATGTGACCACAGGGCGACTCACCATCCCTTGGTGGTGCACTATGTACAGGGTGAAAGGTTCAACCTTCCCCTGTGACACCTCATGGCGACTGTGGAACAGGATGATTAGTTCTCCTATGGGCCAAGATGATTAGTTCTCTATGGCGACTGTGGAATATGATGATTAGTTCTCCTGTGGGCTGGGATGATTAGTTTTCCGTGGCGACTATGGAACAGAATGATTAGTTCTCCTGTGGGCCAGGATGATTAGTTCTCCGTGGCGTCTATTGGACAGGATGATTCGTTCTCCTGTGGACAGGATGATTAGTTCTCCTGTCGAGGCATCCTACCCATGCAGTCTGGGACTCATGGGAAGTACCTCTCATCTGATCAATGAGCAGGGAAATGAGGTTAGGGACCATAGTAGTACTATCAATGGACGAATTGTTGTATCTACCATACTCCCTATGCTAGGATGACCTCCATTGATCTGGGATCAATGATACTGATCTGGGATCAGTGAGAGTGTTATGACACACTCTGAGACTGACTTCGGGTCAGTGGAGGATGGTATGATACATCCTCGATCATTTCTTCTTCATAATTCGAGCAGAGCAGAGCATAGCAGAACCTAGCTGTGCAGGGCAATGCATTTGATGGCTGGGATAGTAGTGATGGTCAGACAGATTGCAGATGGAGTTCTCCCTAGTTGAGAGGGAGTGTTAAAATTGGAAACTAAGGCCAAACTTGATGTGGGTCACCTTATTTATGGCTGCTGATATTTTTCCTAGATTCCTCTCGTTGAGAGGTGTAGGATTGATCTAAAGATCATCCAATTTCGACGAGTATTTATGGAGATATGAATTTATTTCTAATTATTATAGAATTTAGACTTTTGTGATCCATAATATGTTTGTGAGAATAATTTCGGCAAAATCACATAAAAATTCATTTGTCGACGCGTTTCGAACCAACCAGTGTGGTTCATCGTCAGGACAAGTTGAAGATCCAATTTGAGTGATAAGTTAAATAGGGACAGCAGGCCATTCCAACAGCTATATTTCACTGAGTAATGGATAAACAGGACCTCTAACGGCTAGGTTTGACCAAGGCCCAAGGGGAGGGATCAAAATTTATTTATTTATTTTTTTGATAATATTATTCATATAAATTAATAGAATAAATATAATGGTAAATCTCAAATTTTGAGTGACTGTTGTCTAATACAGATATTAATAATATTATTATTAAATACGCATTATTTCTATTATTAAAAGTAAGATTTAAATCTAATTAAAATTAAGAAATTATTATTTTTATTATTATTGATTTATATTTATATTTATTATTATTATTATTTTATATATATATATATATTTTTTTTTAAATAATATTAATATTATTAATACTAATATTACTATTAAAGTGATAAAAATATAAACTAATATCATATTACTAATATGATATAGTAATTAATAGTAATATTATTATCATTATTAACTTATAGCTAATATTACTAGCTTATAATCTGACTAATTTTATTAAAAAACTAATATTATTACTAGGGCTACATTTTTGTATTATTTATAATAGTTAATGTTATAACTTTTATTATAAGGTTAATTTCTTTTTCTAGGAAAATTGGCCGAGGGTGAAAGATTCATTTATTACTAATTATATAAGAGAGAAATACAATATAATTCAAACCTGATTAAGGGAGGATAAAGGATAATACGAAACAAAGGAAAGCAGGGTATGAAGAGGTTAGGAAGACAGGGCTGGGATCCAACAACTACTAATCTTCCAGCCGTCATCCCTATTAAGATTATTAGGCCTTTTTTCGATTTCAAGGGCCTCTCTAATTACTTGACAAATTGTCAAGGTCGGTCAGCAACTAAGTGTGTGGCACACATGCCCAACGTTTCATATAAATCAATGTTGTGAAAAGCGCGAGCGGGATTAAATCGGCGCGGGGAACGAATCGGAAAAATCGGGAAAAAATCGGAAAAAAGCGGGAAAAAATCGTTTGGCACAAAAATATTCATTTTTTTTCATTTTTTTTCAATTTTTTTAATATCTAAACCATCTACAACATAAAATAAATACATTGACACATAAATATGATAAAA
Source organism: Pinus tabuliformis (assembly GCA_031772625.1). NCBI lineage: Eukaryota > Viridiplantae > Streptophyta > Pinopsida > Pinales > Pinaceae > Pinus > Pinus tabuliformis. The sequence continues at coordinate 1,244,052,985 of CM062804.1, forward strand.
AAACTAATATATAAGATGTTTAATATCATTTCTAGCGCTAAAATCACACATAACATTGAATCATGTCCTGAATAGTAAGTCCTGACTCCTGAGTCCCAACTCAGCCTCAAAATATCAACAAAAAATATGATAATGTATCTCATCATGTCATAATGTCATATACAATAAAATGAAGTCTAATCCTATTGATTTCCTCTGCCCCTCTTGCGAGAAAATGCCACAGCTTTCCCTTTCCCTCTAGATGTAGATGTCGGTGCCTGTGCTGGTGGAGATGGCAGTGGAGTCTGATGTGCTCTAGAAGCTGAAGAACTAGAAGTAGGAGCTATAGGAGGTAGACCACGTCCTCTACTGGTGGCAGGGGTAGCCCGAGCAGGTGGTGTCACCTGGAAACATTACAATCTCCCAATCCTGAAATCCTGAAAAACTGATAAGTCTGCTGGATTTTAAATGAAATCTAAAATTCTACTTTCTCCATATGAAATCCAATGAGGCTGGAACCACTCTCAAACATCCTGAGTCATTTCATGGTAATGTTAAAAATTTAAGTAAAAGGATGAAAATGAAGATTAAGGAGAATGTCACTTTTACTTTAAGAATTTAACATTACCATGAATAGCATATCCATACTAGGGCCTAGACTTTATCATTAAGCTGCCCCACTCAAAAGTTATTTGTTTCTTTCAAAAAAAATTGCATGAAAAAACCCAAATGACCAAATGAAAAACCAAAAAAAAAATTATAAAATCGCGCTGTCCCAAGCCCCCGCGATTTTTTCGTTAAAAATCGCGATTTTTTCAATAAAAATCGGCAAAAAAAAATAGGCGATTTTTTCGTATAAAAATCGCGATTAAATCGGCAAGCTGAAAAAATCGCGATTTTTTCATTAAATCGCGATTTAATCGCGCTTTTAACAACACTGATATAAATAGAAGAGAGGTTGAGTCATTTGCAACTCATCTCATCACTCATCTTCTCTCTCTCCTACACATTAGATGAGCCTCTCTCTCTCACACGTGTGGCTGAAAAAGGAAGACGCAGATTTCTGATTAGGGCTGCGTTGACCAAGTTTGACCAAGGCTGCAGGAAGGTACTTTGACCAGCGTGGACTCCTCTTTGACTGCGGATTAGGTGTGGTTGCTTCTCCTTGGCAGGCCGCAAATTTTGGCATGCAAACCGAGGTGATCTGACCTTAGGTTTGACCAGCGTTGACTGTCAAAAGGTTGACCGCAGATCTGTCCAGCATTGACTGAAGTTTGACTGTAATTTCAAACTGTTTTGGGTTGACTCTTCTTGCTGTTGGAGGCCGAGTTGACTAGGATATTGACCAAGCTGATTGGAGGTCAAATCTGACTTGTTTGACCAGCTTTGACTTTGCTGGTTAGGGTTTTGCTGCTGCTGTTATAAAATTTCAGAATTCTGCATTGTACTATTTCTCTCTGCTGAACTATTGAAGATAAAAGAAGATTTGATCAAAGGGTTCCCCGCATTGGGGTTTGTCGCTGGCTAGCTGCCACATCTCATGTCTCTTGTCTTGGTTTGTTTTCTGTTGATCATTTAATGTTCTATCTGCATTTTACTTTATGTTGTGATTGTTAATCAGTGGCTAATAAGAAGAAAAGAAGTAAACTGCTCTAAGCATAGAACATACCATAATTTAATAGCACTGGACTGTCCACAATGTCTCACACCTCAACTTCCTCAAGCAGTAGCGTCATTCTCTCCTTCTAGGGGTCAAAATTATCAACCCCACTCAGTCTAACTTCCACCCTCAAACCAGTCGCCATTTGACCCTCACAACCAACACAAAATGTCAGATCTATAACTCGGCAAATCTGGCTCCCTCTCAACAACTAAACACTGGGTATCTGAAGGTAGTTATGTGTTTGCTGTTATTTCTTATTTGCTGAAGGTATGGACTGCTGTAGGTTGCCTTAGCTCTGATACCATGTAGAAATTTATAGTTTTGTTTAGTCCTCCCAGTTTCAAGGTTTTTGCATAGAGTTCAATGCCGACAGCCCAATGTTTTAAAACTCCGACCCCGGTTCGGAAACAGCCATGGGTCGGCTCCGACTCGGACTCGGACTCGGTATTGACTCGGCCGGTTTGATTTCAATGACTCGGTCATTGTAAAAATTACATTAAATATTTTTATTTATTTATAGAAAAACATAATTTTAAAGATTTTCATTCATGTTTCCAAACATAAACCTTTAGAATATAGAGAGAAGACAACATATGATCAAAGTAGGCCCATGAATATATCCATTATATGAAAATGGCACCCAGTGCACTGTCCAATACAAAATTCATACTTAGCCACCAATGCCAGGATTCTTCTGCCTCAGCCCAAGGACAATCACTAGACTACAACAACAATAATACCAATTCTCTGCAACCAATTCCCAAATGATAAGTCAATGAACTGATCAACAGATGTCTTTAAATTTGTGCCTTTGCTACAGGCCGACCTGTCTCATACTTCTACCTAGACTGTTGGAGATGATTTCAAGAAATCTGCCCCTAATGAAGTCTCAAAACCCGAACAATCAGAGGTAAATATGTATCTATTAGTCCATTGCCAGAATGTTTTCCTTTTTAAAAACATTGTATGGCTTAATGCATTGTTTTAGTTTTCAAATTCATGCCACTAGGATAACCATACTTCGGCCTTGTAATTTTCAAAACTTTCTCACAGTGATAGATTACTTTAGGGCTATAAATATGCAATAAGAAACAATCCAACCATTGATATGTAGGAGGCGAAACAACTTTTGACAAATGTGCTTCAAGATATTTTTTAAAGAGCCGAGCCGGCCGGGTTGTTAACGAGTTGGCTGAGTTGTTACCAAGCCGGCCGAGTTGATGACTGGCTTGGCCGGCTCGGTGACAACCTGGCTAGCCGTTCCTTTTCGGCCACCGAGCCGACCCGGCCAGGCATTGGCTCGGCCGAGTCGGAGTCGGCTCAGCCATTTTTTAAAACAATGCCACAGCCCCAAACAAGTTAGCTGATATGTTAACTTTTAATACAAATTCATTTGAAACATTCAAGACTACTCTACTTCATTTGATTTTCCAGCTGATAAGATAATGAAATAGACAAGCGCACAGGTTTTATACACTGATTTTGGTCAACAGGGACCCTGGAAAAACCCACAATGGGGAAACCAGTACTAAAGAGGATTTATTATTAGCTTCTCAGGAAAATTATTACACAGGTAATAACAACAAATTGTATGTATCTCTCCCTTGGAAAGAGTGCCACTGTCAGTCCTCTTTCTCCTTGATTTCTGGGTCGCTGACTGAGCTTCTTCGTCCAAGAATATCAGATCTCTGTTCAGCCTTCAATACGTAGAAAATTGGACTTCTGACTGACTTTCTCTCTCTATAAATTTGGGTTTCAGTTCAGACTTTCACTGCCTTGTAACTTGGGCCAGTCAACCATCAATTTAATGCACAGACTGCCTAGAAATCAGCGCGTACAGGCCTGCAAATTTCTTCTTGATTTGTGTGCTGCCTGTTTCTCTGCTTCTGTCCTGAAATTCACGCTGGAAGCTACAGGAATGACCTTGAACTGTGTGCAGAGAGTGAAGTTGCTGCCTGGAAACTTGTGCTGCCTGTACGTCTCTTCTCTGCCACGAAAATCCTCCAACCAGACCTCTGTTTCAGACCTCGAACTTTGTGCAGAAATACTCTGTCTGTCACCTAAATTTTTGTGCCCCTTGACCTTGAACTCGGCCTCCTAAGAACTTGTGTCTGCTGTAGCAAGAGTGTTCTCTGCTGTAGAAACCCTTCTCCCTCAGCTATTCTCTTCCACTTGCTTAGCTCTCTTTCTCCTCTCCAAATGCACGTGAAGAATGAGAGACTTCTCACCTTTTTCTCTCTCTTTAGCTCTCATTAGATAGGAAACTATAATTCTTCTTGATCCAGGTCTGAGATTATATCTCAGCCCTCAAAATCAATGGTGGAGATCATTCCCTCACTTGACCCCTTTTTCATGTGGTCCCCCTCATTAATGACTCCTAATGGTCCCCCTCACATGCTAAAAAGGTTTTATAAAGTGTCTTCTTAGGCAAAAAGGCAAGTGCACTAAGAAAAACCTTCTTGGTACCTTTTTCTTCAACAATATATGATGATATTTCAGGAAATATTATCTTTCTAAGAACATAAATTTTCCAAGATAGTCTATAAAATGTGATTTTACCCTTATGAAGTCTTCCCCTGACCATGCACAGCCTAGTGCTGTATCTGAAATGCAAGCATGGGCAGCCTGCTGAACTGGAAAAAAAAAACTGTCTAGCTGTGTGCTCGTATGAATGGAACCTGCTTTGAAGATAACTTCTCTGAAGACCATTTGCAAGAAACCTGTCCAATCTTTATTTCATAGTAATGAATATTTGTGACCATGTGCTAAGTCTGAATTTAACACTCACAGAGTGCCTATGCCAGATGATGAACTTTGCATGATAAGTTCATTTTGTAGTGTATCCAAGAATCTTCGAGGTTGAATAATGAGCTTTTTGAAAAGTTCATCCCTTTATGTATCTGCAAACCATCCATGTTGAGTCACCGAGATCAATTTTGGAGAAGTTCATTTTGAGTGATAACAAGTTCCATTGCCTTGGTCTGTTTTTTTGGAATTATTATGCACGGTAATAAATTCATGTACCTCAAGAATGAAGCATAGTGAATTAGAACACTCCATTTGCGGTATCTGGATTGGAATCGATACACTTCTATTGCAAAATGCAGATCTGAACTGAAATAACAATAAGAAGTATGATGGTAGTGAAACTATGACAAAACAAAGAGGCAACAATAAAGGGGCGGCAGCACCTGCATACCAAGGGTGGATTGCACCTGTAAATCTGAAAAATGGATGAAGATTTTTCAATATGTACTCAAAATATTAAATATGATTTGTTGATTTATAGATATGGGGAAAATTCCTATTTATACAAAATGATGGACTAAAGCACTAATTGTAATTAGGCTCTTATATAGCTAGTTAATCTTCAAGACCGACCATTTACAAAATATCAGTGGTTATATATCATTGCAAGGCTATAATCTCATATATAAAATTCTTCATACACATATATTTATTTGCACAAAATTTTGTGTTTAAGTACAAAACATGGTTGTGACACATTTGTTCTAACTTGAATTATATATTTGTGATTCAGGATTTTCGACAGCTTCTTGATGACAATTTGGAATTATTGGTGAAGTTGAGGGATTTGTATATTGACTGGGTTCAAGGAGGATTTCAGGATTTTTTTACATCCCTGGAAGATTTATTTCACTCAGTTTCGCGGGGAACTTGTGATGGGAAACTACCTCTCATGGAGAGGTTGCAGTCAGATAAGGTTTCGACAGGAGTTGTGCTTGTGCTAGCCCAGCTATCTGTATTTATTGAGCATACAGCAATTCCTAAGATTACAGAGGTAAGTTCTCTTAAATAATCCTTCATTAATGAATCTGTATGTTTTCTCCTCTTGTTCTGTAATCTGTTCTAGCACATAATTCTGGAGTATCTCAGATTGGAGTCATCGATATGTATTTATATTCTAAATATTTTGGATATTTAATTGGTGAGCCATGTTGGTTGTCACACTATAACTAGTTACTATCATACTTGTCTCGTCTTTTTTATCGTGGCTTTTTTTGTATATATCTTTAACAACATGGAATTCTAATCTTTGGTGTGGATAATTGATCCTATTTTATGACTTAGGTCATGTTAATTTGGTTTTTGTTCCTTGGAGGTGATATTTCTAGGTATAAATGTAATCCAGGTTCCTGAAAGTATACTTGGAAGTTGGAAATGCATTCAGAAAATAATGAGCAGTCTATTGATAGTTATCAAATTTTAGATTCAGGTTGCATTCACAAATGGAAATGGTGCTAGATCCAAATGATAAGAGCCAAAAATTAATGTTCAAGCCTCAAGAAAGACTGCTGTATTATTGAAAGTCAACTTGAGGTGAATGTTCACACATTCTTGTTTATGTTGAGCCTTGGTAGACAAATAAATGTGAAATTTCTGGCTACCTAGAAGGTGCTATTAACGTAGTTAATTATTTCCTATTACTTGTTCATGGAAAATTATTTTTTCTACTAGAAGTAATGAATAATAACATGAACAACACTATTCACAAATAAAAATTGTGGCGAAATATACGAGAAATACAATTGACACAAGTATTTTGGGATAAACGTCCCTGGAAAAACCCCGATGTGGGGAAAAACAGTTTTCAGATCTGAGGGTTTATATTCTTATCTTCAGCAAAAACTGTTATTGAGAAATTATAACTGCTTTCCTGTCACTGGCAAAGCTCCGACAATATTTTATATTCACTTCTGCTAATCAAATCAACCTGAAAAAACCCCACAGCTACCCTTTCTGCAATTTAACCTGCCTCCAACAGCTCGTACTGACAACTTGGCAATTCACACTAGTCTTCCAACAATTCACAGTGTCTCTTGGCAAGCTTGCATTTCCCTCTGGAAACTCGATCTGCCTCCTAGTAAACTTGATCTGCCCTCCTGGCAATTCACACCTCCTGTAACAAACTCGCACTGGCCTCAGGAAGACTTGCACTGCCTCCCGGAAATAATCTAGACCTCTATTCCTGAAAATTTACTAAGCAAGTCTGCCTCATCCTGAAGCTCACGGCATCATTGGAAAATCTCGGTCTCCTGCAGAAAATAGCTGATAGCAAAAACCTCCAGAAATTCTTCTCCCAATCACTGCGGCTGAAACCCTCTTGGTGTCTCACTGAAAATCACCCACTCGATGTGTGTCCTAAGCTGCCCATCGATTCCCTTTATAATCTCTCATTCACAATTGAATGGCCACAATTCGAAGTTCACTTGATCCAATCGATGGCTAAGATCATCTTAGAAACTTTCCATAAGCTTGTAGAGTTAAATCGATCTTATCACAACTAATGCCAGTTAATTATCCACTTTCCCTAAGTTCAGACTTAGGAAATATTTAAGAATCACTAATTGACATAATTAAGATATTTTCCTTAGGTGAAACTTAGGAAAAATTACATGGGATTGGAGATAATTAAATCCTCTGTGTTCATAGCCTCAATGACACCTTTCAAGACTAGAACACCTGTCCGAGCTACAATATCTAACAATAAAATAATCTCATTTGGCTGCATTACGACTTTTCTGTTTGTACAATTGTCTTAATATTAAAATTGTGGAACAAAATGATCCTTTACTGTGTTGATTTTGTCTTGTCTCCCACCTGCATTAGGATGTGGAACACTGTATCACACAAAATAAACTACTATCCCTAGGACTTCTCTTGCCACTTGAGTAATTCATCTCAAATTCCAACCTGTTCGAGCTACAATATTTGACAATAAAATCATCTCATTTGGCTGCGTTACAACTTTTTTGTTTGTACAATTGCCTTAATATTAAAACTGTGTAACACAATGATCCTTTATTGAGTTGATTTTGTCTTGTCTCCCACTTGCATTAGGATGTGGAACACCGTATCAAACCAAATAAACTACTATCCCTAGGACTTCTCTTGCCACTTGAGTAATTCATCTCAAATTCCAATTCAACACCATATGCATTGATGAAAGTACAACAATGTCAGAACACATGGCTATTCTTCTCTGTTATGTAAAAAGCTAATTTCATATGCCGTAGCAACATTTACTCCTCATTTGACCACTGCCATTTGCATGTACCATGTTGATTGTCGAACATAAGCTCCCGTTGCTTTTAAATATGAACAGTGGAAGTGGGGACATGAGCTATAAAAGGGAGGTTGCTAATAGTTTTTAGGTGGCATGATGAAGCTGAAGGAGCTGCTTCTGGGTGGAGGTAGCTTGCTTCAATTTGTTGAGGATATTGCAAATCCCTTATCCCTGGTGCAAAAGATTCATGATTCAAGTGTGCAACTGTATTCTTTGGTGCTAGCTTTGCATCCATTTCCAGAGAGGGCTATTTTTTTGAGATGGTTTGGCAACATAACATCTATGGACATTTTCAGCCCATGTTGTATATTTTGAGCAGAAAAGGGTCTCATTCTCTCAGTGTGTATTGGCAGCTTTCGACTCTCATCACCATACATACCTTTAATATGTGGAAGTGCTCTGCATTAAGAGACAAATATTTGACATCTATTGTTGGAGAAGGACGCCCATTGAATAAGGGTGTGATATGGAGGATCATGTCAATTTGTTGAATATATATAGTATATACATGGCATGCTGCGCTTGTTAAAACAAAATCTATCACCTAGTGCAAAGCCTTACTAATCAATCCAGACAATAAGTAACACTTGGGAGGGTCACCACTGTCACCTCAATATTTACTCCTCTCATTTTAGTGATGGACACAGTCCAACACATGGGAGGTTTCCTTAGTAAGGCTTAGGGATCAAATAATCCAATGAACTTAAGCCAAGTGCCCCCTAAGGCTCCTACAATGAAAATCCACTAGATATAGGTATACCGTATAACAAACTAGGGTTTGAGGTGGATGGAGTAATTTCCAAATTTGGGTTCAAGGTAGCTATGGCATAATATAGAGGCCATGGCTCAAATAGGTTTCCCAAACGCACCAAGCAAGGAAAAAATTTCAAGATTTCTATAAGCTAGGGTTTTAAATCATCGAATTGCCACAATACAAATATTTACAACAATAACAATCTGGCTCTTAAAATTGTGAACAAGAAACATAAATGAAGGCTAGATTGTGTTGGGAATCACGATTGCTGTTAGACCAAAACCTGCAGGTGTTAGTCAACGATCGCATTGCTAGAGATAAGGATCCACGAGAGGTGGTTAGTCCATGTCGCGAAACACACAGGGAGCATTGGTTTATCCAATGTCCAACAATCCCCCCAACGCGAGCCAGGTGTGTATCGAACTCGCAACCTACGCTTTTATACCACTTGTTGGGAATCATGATTGCCGTTAGACCAAAACCTGCAGGTGTTAGTCAACGATCGCATCGCCAGAGATAAGGATCCACGAGAGGCGGTTAGTCCATGTCGCGAAACACACGGGGAGCATTGGTTTATCCAATGTCCAACAGATTGAAAAGTAAACTAGGAAATATGTTACCACAATTTTTGATGGTTAATGAGGCATATAACAACACATAAAAACTTGACTTCAACCCTAGAAAATGGCTGAAAAATGGAAGTAAAACATCTATTTCACTTATTCAATACACTTTTCAACAATATCCCCCTAGGACATGGATCAATAAGTTGTTAAATGTTGAAGATATTACATTTTGCTGTAAAATAACCTTAATCCATGGTCCACCACAAGACAAAAAAACAATTCTTTTGAATTAAGATGATTGCCACAAGAGATGGACTACTAATCTATGGAACATGGAGTCTAGGATTCAAACTATTCTAGGGTTTCCTTGAATTTAAAGTTAGATGGATAAGTATCAACAAAGATAGATGATTGATAATATCCTACCCTTGGAATTTTGTGTGCGGTAGTTCTGGCAGCATAATGTCCTCCACAAAATCTAGCATGAAATTCCTTTATTAGATTTTCAGATTCCTCTTTACTTACACATTGGAGAACCACTCCATCAAGGCTCATCCAATGATCCAACAAAGGCCTTCGTGAGTCAAGCAATATTTAGCTACCTTTAATCTGAGGGTTCTTCTCTTGTGATCAACCAAGTGAGAAGGGGCAGAGAGGTTGTGCAAGTAGTAGATGATGTTGGAATACCACTCATCATTTTCAAGTTCAGTAGTAGCGACACACACTTTCTCTTTCGCTCCTTCTTGGATAGCCTTGTTATTACTTTCAGTCAATATTTTAGCTAAACCTTGCCCTTTGATGATCTTCTTAGGGTGAATGTCGAAGTCATATTCTTGTATTTTTGCCACCCATTTCGCTCTTGATCCAAGGCAATCAGTTTCCAAGGAATGTAAGCATATATTTTATTGTACCCCACATATGCTCTAAAGTACTTGAGAGATTTGACAAGGGCATAGGCTTGCTTCTCAATGATAGTATACCTCATCTCAACATCTTGAAGCGGTTTACTCATGAAGGCTATTGGTCGGTCATTTCCTTCATTGTCCTTTTGCATGAGTACACCAACGATAGTATCCTTGGAGGCAAAAGAATAGATAATAAAGTCTTTAGCGTAATTAGGAATAGCTAGGACAGGGGCAGAAGCAATTCTTTCTTTGATCTCCTCGAAAGATCTGTCCTTTGAGCTATCCCATATGTAGGAGGCATCCTTTTTTAACAAGTCATTCATTGGTTTGCTAATCTCCGCAAAATTTGGTATGAATATTCTCACAAAATTGATTTTACCGAAGAATGACCTTAAGGTTCCTTTGTCCTTAGGGGCCAAAATTTTCTTGATCACTTCAATTCTTTCAGGTTCAATACTAATCCCCACTTTAGATACAATGTGACCTAACAATTTATCTTGATGGACCCCAAAAGTGGATTTCTTAGGATTGAGAGATATGTTATATTGTCTATATTTTTCAAATACCTCTCTTAGGTGCTTCTAATGATCCCTCCTTTCTTTAGATGCCACTGTTAAGTTATCTTGGTATGTTTCCATGATCTTCCCTATGAGGTCTATGAAATCAAAGTCCATGGCTCTTTGGAAATTGGAACTTGCGTTTAATAAACCAAAGGGCATTCTAAGATACATATAGGTCACCCAGGGAGTGGTGAATGCAATTTTCAATCGATCCTCTTCCTTTACTACAACTTGATTTTACCCGAAGAAACCATCCATAAATGACATCATTTGGGAAACAATTATTCTTGCAGCAAGTTTTCCATGTTTGGTAATGGGTATTTGTCTTTTAAACATACCTAGTTAAGATCTCTAAAGTCAATGCACATCCTAATGTTACCAGTCTTCTTTCGGGTGATTACAGGGTTAGAGATCCATGAAGAGTGATGAACAGGGGCAATAATGCCCGCATCCACCATCTTTCGAAGTTCCTCTTTAACTAAGGGGGCAAGCTTAGGATTCATAATCCTCAACTTTTTTCTAATAGCTTTACCTCCTTTGAGAGGGATAGTATGTTGTATGATCTTTGGGCTATATGCTTTCAAATCATCATAAGACCAAGCAAACACATCTTTGAACTCTCTTAACAATTGTTGAAGTTCATCCCTTTCCTCCTTAGCTAGCCCTTTCCCAATCTTGACCATTTGAGGGGAAGATGACTAGGTTGAGGTCCACAGTATTAGGTGAATTGTGATCTTCAACCTTGGTTGTACTATGGTCATTCCTATCAAAGTGTTGCTCATTAATCAAATCTTCCCCCCGGGTATGTGATTCATCATGATTTTGGAGAAAGGAATTTATCTCATTGCCGCTCTCGAAAACTGGCCAATATTCATTGTAATCAGAAATGGCTGGTCAATATATTGTGTTCACTATACATCTTCCAAACCTAGATATATTTTCATCAAGGTATTGGGAATTTGATGCAGCCACAACTAGGGCATCAAGCATAGAATTAAGGGCTCTAGTGACCACTTGGATAGAGAACTATTGGAAGTCTTAGTATATTTGTAACCCTCTCCTTATAAGGCTTCAACTTTTCATGCTTGGTGTTAAAGGATCCTTTTACTTGGGACACAATCGGGTCAAAGTCACCTACAATGATCAACCGTTGGATTTGTTTAGACTTGGCGACATCATCTCCTAATAAGAGGGCTTTATATTCAACTATATTGTTAGTGCATTTGAAGGGATGTAATGACCCACCTTGAGTTATCAAGAAGATGGTAATATTAGCATGCATACGAGACATGCATATGATAGCTACATATGCTTGTATCACATGCACGACATTAGTATGCATACTAACTAATGATGGGAAATATCCAAGTATAAGGTAATGAATTAATTATCGAAGTGGTAAGTAGATACCAACATATTTGTGGAATACTTGATTATACCACCATCTTAATATTACTAGTACATTATTCAAAATATATATAATTACAAGGGATTTTAGTAACTAAAAGAAGAGTATATATATTGTATATCAAATAAAATGAACTAACTATATAAATCTTTAATGTTCTAAATTAAATTATTAAACTTAAAGGAACTATAAAGAAACTAACCTATAAACTTTAAATAAAAATAAAAAAGGTAGAATTTAATAAAATATTAAATTATAATTTTTATATATAAAAGGAAAGTGACTCAACCTTGTTAATATTCACAGTGAAGGAGATATTAAATGATTAAATATCCTACTTACCATTAACATATGACTGCCTCTAAAATAAAAGGAGCACCCTGGACGCAGGAGTTCGCTCCACCTATGACCGACTCAAAGCCCTTATTTTAAACTTGGATATGAAGAGGGGGAAGTTGGTGAAAGGGGGATGTTATAAGAGAATCGAGGAGGACAGAAGGGGTAAGTTCTTTTGTTCTTACACAGATAGAGAAGGAAATACAAAGGAAGTCAATAGACAAAGAGGAAATTCGAGTAGTTGTTCTTGAAGCTTTTGGGCTCGGGGGCCAGAGTAATTCAAATTTTGAAGTATTTTGGAGCTGGGTATTGAGATTGTGCCGAGTTTGGAAGGTAGGTTTTGGTCTTTTGGTAACAGGAACGAATTTGGAGCAACGGTTGCTCGGGATCGACTTCAACAGTGAAAGCCAGGTATGTATTGTGTATTTAATTAGTAAATTGTGTTTTAAGATGTCACTGTCTGAATAATTAAGCTTCAATCCGTCAAACTTGTAATTTTTCTGAAAACAGTGCTTTACAAGGCAAGCTTGAGAGAAAACAATGTATAGTCTTCGAATGGGGAAATGAGGACCACACCAGCCCCAAAACCAACCTTTGAGTAAGCTCCATCAAAATACATAGTACACATCCTAGGAGGCATAGGATTTATACCAGGTTCTTTCTTAAACTTCTATTCACCGAACTCATAATGTTCCTCCCTCAAATCCTCATTGGATTCCCATGAGCAAGTAATCATTGGCCGAGTGAATTCATGTCTAGGTATTATGGCACAAGAATTTTCTCCCAAGGGCACCTTGATACCAGACTTGCCTTTGTTCGTAGTAATCTTGAGGTCATCGACGAATTGTTTGGACAAGATCATTCCCCATGATGGAAGGGCTATGTAGCACCGCTATGTCCATGCTAATTTCCTTTTGAAGATAACTCTGCAATTTCACCTTCTTTTCCTTTGTTACAACATAGACTTCAATTTCCATAGAGTCAATTATGCATCTACCTGAGTATTTCTTTGATATAGTCAACCCTAGGTCTTGCATTATTCTTAGAGGCACGATGTTGTCTGAAAACCCAACATCAAAGATGCAATTTCTTATGATGGATTCATTAATATTTAAGGCAATATAGAAAGGATCTTTCTTATTTAAATTCATCACAATGGTAGGGTCAACATCAACAAGTTCAGGAGGCTTCTCTTTGTGCTTCTTTTTCTTTACCTTGCCAACCCCTGGCGCAGTGAGGTCCCTACTAGGAGGTTGGTCATCTTCACCTGTAAGATTATCTTGGTCATCTAGGCATACAGAATTGATGGATGCTACCTTCATGGCTTGATCAAGATCAAAAGTGATGTCTTGAGCTTGAAAGAGGTCCATAGGTTTCTTATTCCTCACATCAAATGCTTTCTTTCTAGTAAATGCGTTAAGGTAGGCTACAAGGATGACCTAGTTTGGGGGTCTAAGTTATTCTGAGATGAGGTGCACAAGGGTGTTGAACCTCTGATTGAATTCTTTAACAGACTCTCCTTCTTCTCTTTTACTAGAGAGGAAGCTTTTGTATTATTCAACAACATCTTGCTCCTTAAACCATCTATTTTTAAACTTAGTGACAAAGTCACTCATGATGCAGTAGAGGCAACATTATATGATTGGAACCATATACGAGCATCACCTCGAAATGTGTGGGAAAACATGATCATGCACTGATCTTCATATTTTGGGTTACTTGCGAGAAACTTGAATTTTATGAGGTGCTCTTGAGCTTCTTTGTCCTCTTTCCCATAAAATTTCAGTAATTCTTGATGGTAAGGAAAAGGAGGGTGGGGTGCTCCTAATATATTACCAAAGTTTAATGGATAGAGCACATGTTTCTCCCATGTATACAAGACCTTTTTTTTTGGCAATCCTATCAAAGAGAGGAGTATGAGGAGGATCATCACCTCTCTGTTGATAAGTTAGAATGGTGGGGCTTCAGTCTCCATGGGGGGATTGTGGAGTCACCAAAGGAATACTTATAATGTTGTTAATGAATCAATTTCTCAGTGATCCACAGGGAAGGTAAACCTGCTTCTTCCTCGACAATGACGCAAAAAATGTTGATGCACAAACTAGCAAGCCTAGTAAATAGACAAGAGCTAAAGAGCACAACAACACTTGGGACAAAGGCCCACTGTCACCACAACCTAGGTCCCCTTCTCTTCTTGGATTTGCACCAACGGGAGGAGTCCCAATATTCCTCACTCGTGATAGATGTGTCTAGGATAAGTGAGGTAAGGTGGCTCATTCAATGAAAAGTTTCATCGAAATTGTGAAGACTTTAAACGAAAACCCCCTTTGAAAGTATCCTACATAAGACCTAGGGTTGAGATATATGATGATATATAGGCACATCCAATGTCAAGGTAGGCAAGAGAAAAGGCTAAAAACGATATACTTCAACAAGTACTAAAGTGCAAGCCTTCAAAGAATCCCCAACTTGAAGGATATCTTTTAGGGTTCCAACTTGGTGTGATGGCTAGTGCATCAATTATATTGAGATTCCACCGTAGGAATTCATTCAAAACATGTGGATGCCTAGAGGAGACACTAAGGAAGGGTCCTGTCTTGATGAAATGTAAAACACGTTCTCCTATAGAAATTTGCACCAAGCCCTTGCGGGGCGTCCCTATCCTTAAAGGGACAAAGAAAAATAGGTAAAAGGAGGTGAGAAAAGTATGATATTTCCAATGAAATGTGATCACCAAGGACTTAAGACTAGTGCCCGCCTATTGGGAGAATTGGAGTCAAGGATAAACCAAGAAATGACAGTTCGCTATTCAAGGAGACCTAGAGGGAATTTCATTGCTCTTGATGGAAGGAACCCGAACAACTAAATGACTTCTAGATTTTTATACTTTGATGACACTTGTTATGGAGATTCAAGGATGCAAATGCAATTATTCTCTAGGAATAATGATTCATTCATTATCTCATGAGTAACACATGTAAAATTCCCAATAGTTCCAATGCTTTAAACAAATTTTCATTAACTAGGGCACATTAATAACTATTAGAAAATATTCCATGCATTAGACATTCACCAAATCAGAAATATAACATTAAAAAGGCACTTACAAGACAATGAAGAATATATCCATCCTCAAAAATGCCAAAGAGAAGCTCCAAGAATGATAGCGAAATAACCAAACATGAAAATTCATCCAATTCGTCCAAAATTCATCGTCAAATTGCAGGTCCGAAATTCTTTAATGAGAGATCGAAAATCCAAAGTGTGATGATGAGAGTGAGGCTATGCCTCCTCTATTTATAGATGATCTAAGAGTTCAAAATTAAAAGAAGAAGTCCCTCCAATGCATTAAAAGCCTAGTAACCCACCCATGGTTACAAGCCTGTTGAAAATTGGTAGCTTAGAGATGAATTTCCATAAATAAAATTTCATTTATGACAATTCTGGATTGACTTTCTAAAATTAGAAAGTCATGTCTAACATCTTAAGCATGACTTTCCAAAATAATAAATCACCTTACGTCAATTGGTAATCAAGTATAGATGTTGGAAAATCACTTAACTTATCATTAATCAATCTTGAGAGTTCAATTTTGACTTAATCATCAATATTATCATTACCTTTATTATTATCCTTATGATATTATGACATTATTATTATTAAAAGGAACTTCAAGTGACCTTACCTTCATCACTTAATCACTTCGTACCTCTATGTCTCACATAGCACATTGTAACTCTCTCTTACTCTCTTAATGGATACGTTTCACTCTCATTAAAGTCTTGTCATAAAATATTCTCTTATGCTTTCATTAATGCATGCATTACTCTCTCTCTTACGCACTCATTAAGACCTGGCATATTCCTCTTACAATAAAAGCATGTCATAAAAGATTCCTCTTACACCTCCTTAATGGCATGAGTTACAAAGGCACGTATACCTCCTTAATGGCATGAGTTACAAAGACATGTGTACCTCTTGAAATGACATATGTAACTCTTCCTCAAGGCATGTGTATTTCTTCTTCTTTATGACCATAATTTGTTGCTCCTCCTATATATGTATCTCATATCATCTCATTCTCACAAGTTGTGCATTGTGAAAGAAGTATTCGAACGAGAGAGAGAGAGAGTTGCAGAGACTTGAAGAAGTTTGTGAGATAGAGAGACTCAAAGAGTAAGAGAAGAACTTGAAGGTTGATTTAGTTTTGCATTAGTTGCTGCTACTAGTGATCTTCATGCTACAACTTGTTCAGATTTGGGTGAACCTATTCATTCTCTTGATCTCTTATTGTACTTTGTATCTCTACTGAACAATTGATATCTAATAGAAGAATAATCTAGTTGGATTTTCCCTTTGTGGGTTTTGCCCTGGTCATTGCACCTAAATTCTCTTTGTCTTATCTTGTTCTTGGTTGTTTTCAATTGTGCATTTGGTTTATGTTCTATTTACATTTGTTTAACTAAATTGCAGCATAAAGAAGTTTTGTAATAAGTGATTATTGCAACATAGAACATCAGAATCTCAACATGGTATCAAAGCTTTGGTGAAGAGAAGGCCAAGAAGATTAGAGCTATCACTCTACTATTTTCTGCTATAATATCACTTGCTGCTCCTATTTACTACTGAAATATCACTTGCTGCTCCTTCTACTTGTTGAAATCTGTTTGACTAGATCAAGATGTTTTCTTCTTACTTCAAGAATGAAGAGAAGCTGAATGATGCTTCTAATTTTGGTCCATGGAAGGCAAGATTAGACGTTACTCTTGAGGAACATGATGTATTAGAATATGTTGAAGGGGAGGTAGCAGAACTACTAGAAAGTTTGAATGTTCCTATCAAGGCTAGATACAAGAAAGGAGAAGTCAAAGCTAAAAATATTATCCTTGATTCCCTTGGAGACCATCTCATCACATATGTCTCCAACTTGAAGAAATCTAAGGAAATGTATGACAAGCTGATTGGAATGTGTCACGTCAACAACTTTAGTCAAATTCTTGCTTTGAAGAATCAATTCAAAGACATTAAGATGAACAAAGGAGAGACTATTCGAGCATACTTCATGAGGATATAAAAAATCAAGGATCAATGGTCAATTGCCAGTGAAATTGTATCTTATAAAGAGCTGGTGCTGATTACGCTTGGAGGTCTTTCTCCTACTTGAGAGACTTTTATTACTACCATCAACAACAATGATAAGTTTCCCACATTTGATGAGCTCCTGAGAAAGTGTAGTCAAGAAGAGGCTAGAATGATTTCCAAAGGAAGAATTCCCAAGCATAAAGAGGGAGAACCTACTTCCTTTTCTATCCAAGGGAAGAAGCAAAAATGAAGAAGAGGTTATCACTTTTCAAGAAAGCTTGCTCCCAGATCCAACAGTTGTTATAAATGGAACAAGGACTTATCAAAATTTTAGTGCTAAAGTTTCCATAAACATGGCCACTATGCCCATGACTGTCCCGAAAACAGAAGAGCACCAAGATCCAACTTCAACAATCGTAGCAACAACTTCAGATATTATTATAGAAGAAGAAGAGAAACTCTTGGTGTTCGTAAAGAATGCTACCATTTTTCCAAGACTTCAAGGAGCCTAATGTATGATAATAATGTAGTTGAGACACAATCAAAATTCTTTCTTGTCTTTGCCTTTTTTAGTTCCTCTCCTGTAGATTCTTGTGATAGTTGGTTGGTTGATAGTGGTGGTTCAAGGCACTTTACTGGTTATAAAGAAGTTCTCTCAAATATGATTAAGAGGGAGATGGATATGAAAATCATACTTGGACATAACTCTACATATCCTATAAAGGGATCTGTTTTTGTTTCAACTTTCTTTTCATTTGGATCAAGGTAAAACTATATTGTTGGAAATGCTGAGAGGAGGGAAGGGGTGAATCATTATTTCTTACAAATTAACACTTTATTAATCTTTTTCAAAGCATTAGTTATTATTATTGTTCTTCTTCAAATAATCATAAACAATAATCAACATTAGACAACAACATACAACGATGCAGAAAGATAAAACAGTGGACAAATCGATTTTTAGGTGGAAAACCCCTTTCAGATCAAAAACCACCGAATGCGTCTTCGTAATTGTCTTCTTCTTCTCTTTGAAAGAAAAGTAATTACATCAAAATTTCAACTACAACTGAAGGAGGCTCCAACCCCCTATTTCACAGGCTACAAATTGTAGGACGCTACTAAACCCTAATACCCTGTTGCAACCAGAAGGATACCGCAACGCCCTGTAAGTCAGGCCACAACCTGACGAGTGCCCAAACACTTTGTTTACCATATGCTGTTGGAAGGATTCTTCGTCGCCCTGTAGCTTATCAACCTCAACAGAAAGGACGCCACAACGCCATTTGTAGGCCACGACCTGCCCTAACACCAGCTTGCCACGTTGAGGTGTTCTTAGGCCACAACTTGAAGGTGTCTCCAATCACCCTAAAGAGCCGACAGACCACATTTCACAATTTTCACACTGGATCCCCCTGTGCTTTGAATCAATAGAAGGATGCTATAAAGAAGATACTATTATACCTTGTCAAATCTTGGTAGCCACTGACAACTGTACAATACTGCTTTGCCCAAGCTAATCACTGCACAATACTGTTCATCAAGCTCACTGCTCAAAACACATCACAGTCATTGTTCAACTACATATCATTTTCATTGCACTTCTCTGTCACTGCACAACTGAATTTCTCATCATCAAGAGCTCATAGCGCTGGCTACCGATATCATTGCAACGAACGCCTTGTATTGCTGTAGATGATGAATCCAAATGTTTGATAATGACATACTCCAAGATGCCTCAGATCATCCATATTACTTGCTACCAACGCTTTCAAGCACTACCCACGAAGAGGTACCAACATATGTGTAAACATTATTGCTTAGATAGTCAATGCCTTAGAGCAATCATCACTCATTGTAGTCACATATATCACTGTCCAATGAGGTTGTCATAAACCAATTGTAATACTGTTACTTGTCATGTCAATGCAATACATCAACTAAGTGACCAATGTCACTGACATAAAGATTCCTAGTATACTTAACAAGAAGGTACCTAATACTACTAGGTCATTGTTTCATTGTTATGTCAAGTCAAGGCATCATTTCAATGTCAATTCACTATTGTCATAAGTAAGGTCTATATGTCACGTCAATAGGTCATATAGGTTTGTAAGTCAAGTCAAACTAATGTGTTAAGTTAATGGGTTATGTCAATATCACTGTCATATAGTGTCACAGTAAAAAATGTCAAGTCTACATCATTGCCATTTCACTTGTCAAATCAACATAGTCAAGTACTGCTGTTATGAATGTTGTAGGTGTCACCACAATATGTCATGTCAATAAAGTACATGTATTATCAATTATCTATGTCAGATATCTATCATATTATGTCACTATTCATTCTATCTATACAGTAGGTCAAATTATCATCACAACTCTCAATATATATTAATGAATGTCATTCTGTCACACAAGGCAAAGTTCCTATACACAATCTGTTAATTTTAGGTATGTTCTGTGCTTAGAGCAATTTACTTCAATTTTCACAGTCAACTCAATATCTTTTCCAGATTAGCAATCACATAAGCATTAAAGTAAGCTGTAGATAGAACATAAACATAAATTGCAGAAGACAAGCCAAGACAAGAGGACACAAGATGTGGCGCTAGCCAGGGACAAACCCCAATGTGGGGAAACCCTTG
The DNA here is from genome assembly GCA_031772625.1 of Pinus tabuliformis. Classification (NCBI taxonomy): domain Eukaryota; kingdom Viridiplantae; phylum Streptophyta; class Pinopsida; order Pinales; family Pinaceae; genus Pinus; species Pinus tabuliformis. Next base: position 1,244,072,971 of record CM062804.1, read on the forward strand.
ATCAATTCTTCTTATATGTTCTATAATAGTTCTGCACAGAGAGAGAGAGAGAGAGAGAGAGAGAGAGAGAGAGAGAGAGAGATAGTACATTTACAACAGAAGTCAACACTTTGACTTATCTAGATAAGAGCATAGATCATCTCTAAGAAGATGATACATGAGATCAGTTGAAGACATGCTGCTTCAATTGACTCTCCAAGGTGACTCCTTCACCTATCATCGTGCTGCATCTCGTCATCATGCTGCACCTCACCGTGCTGCACCCATCATCACAATGCTGGACCTCATGACTGCTACACCTAATGCTACACTGCTGTCCCATGTGCCATGGTTGAACCATGTTGTGCATGCTTGCTGTCCCATTGTTTGCTTGTTGTACCTTGCATGCTTGCTGTACCTTACTTGCTTGTTGTCCCTTGCATGCTTGTTGTCCCACATGCTGCACCTTATTTGCTTGTTGTCCCTTGCATGCTTGTTGTCCCACATGCTGCACCTTATTGCAGCATTCATCATCACTGTGCTGCACCCTTATTACAATGCTGTCACACCTTATTATATCATGCTACTGCACTTACATCAGTTCACTGTTAGGGGATTCTCTGATTGCCACATTGCTGGACTGGTAAGGGTATTCTAACAACTGTTTGGACAACCTTCACAACATTTGTCCCAAGGCTATGATCACCCTTCTCTAGCATTCCTAAACCACACGTTGGCTTGTTATACCCCAGCTGTCACAACTAGCCCTTACTCCCTCCTTGTTAGCCTTAACGTAGACCTCTAGGTGTATAAGGTCTTGTGGCTTGCTACAACAAGCCTATCTCTTGCTACAGTAGCCCTTTCCAAGGGTTTTATCCCCACGAAGCAGTTCCTCATGCCTTCGGCCCTCAAGAGCAGTTTGCAATATCCAAGACAGTTTCTAGGCCTCCACCAAAGTGACCCAAAAACAGGCTATTGCTCCAGTAATTAACTCGACCTCCATTGAGGAACTTGGGCCTCCTCCACGCTGTCTAAGATCCTTCCTCTCTTGCTGCGGTTAGAGCTTTCATTCTTCCATAGACTGCATTAAGGTTCTAGGGTAGAGATCCTTTTCTATTCTGCGTTGAGGGCTTACATTGCTGCCCTTCTTGACTACGTATACCTCTTCATAGGTTATGTTAGGACTTCTCCAAAGGGCATCGTTAGGGCTTCCCCATACGGCAGCGTTTAGATCTCTCCTCCGTAACTGCATTAAGAGCTAGATCATCCTCCTTAGGATTGCGTTAGGGCATCCTCCTTAGGACTGTGTTAGGGCTACTTCCTCCTAGATTTCTCTCACACTAAAACCCAAGACAAGTGGAGATAAATCAAGAGAGAAGTTGTGTGTAAAATGACTCTCAAGTCATCTCCTTTTATACTAAAACGTTGAGAACATGAGGGGTTTATTTGGCTACTGGTTGACCTTGACGAATTGTCTTATAACGCAAATAAATTCTTAACTCCATGAATACTTATTGGAATCGGATGATCTTTACATCTATCCTACACCTCTCGATGAGAGGGATCTATTAGGATATTCCGACACATAGGAAATAGTTAAGTATAACTTGGTCTAGTGTAGAGTTAGGTAAAGTGTGTTTCTTTACTATGTACTTTTGTAACTTACAATCCGACGGTCACGATACGTAGTGATCCGATGGTTTATTCTCTCCTCGGTATTATCGACACTTGATCCGTGGCTTAACACCCGATTGGTCCATGATCTGTATTTAAAGAACATGGAGGGTCATTTGTAGGGTAACCATTCATGAGAGAAGCTTATGTAAATTTTCATTCTTTTATTAATAAATTGCCTAAAGTGGCCGCGTTGGCTCAGGCCGTGGACTGTTTCCCTCTTTGAGGGTTTTAACCACGTCAACAATACTGGCGTATTGATCTGTGATATGTTTGTGAGCGGTGTCCTTTAGTGTTTTGTCTAAGGAACTTACCCTGTAAATTCCTACATGGTATCAGAGATATTTGACGGCCGCCTCTGTTGGTGATCCAAATCTGAAGTTGGTAGAACTGCATCTGATTGTCGTTTCCTAGATCCACTGTTACTGACTGCTTTCGGGCCGAGAGGACTGCTCTATTGTGTTAGGAGCATCTGTTCCAGTGAGGAACCCCTTTCGTTTGACGCAAAAAGGTTTCCGGTAGCCCTAGCTATGTCATTTTTAAAATCTGGAGGTATACAGTGTTTATTTGCAGTTTTTAGTTATTTTCTATCTGTTTATTTCAGTTTATTTAGCTCTTTGTTTTTTTATTGCCGGATCTATACCTTTCATTTCTGCGTATGCTTTTTGCCCCGCAACTCTGTGTGATCTGGGCAAATAAAAAACAGAAAGGAAGGATTTTTCTCATGCGTATGCTATTTTTCGCCGCGCCTTAGTATGATCTCGGAAAATCAGAAACATTGAGGAAAATATTTAGTTTCCGACTAAAGCTAACTTCAAGCCGTAAGGTTTGTTTTTTTTGTATGTTCGTGTTGAGTTTTGTGTTTTTGTTTTGTAGGCAAAGAAAGAGCTTTCTCAAGTAAGCACGCACCCCAAAGCTTTAGTGACTAAAAAAACACCCCTTCCTCTTTTCCAAAAATTACTAACCTTTTAATCTAGCTCACTTGGTCCAAAGCTACTTTATGAGAATAGAGGTCTTGAGTTCAAGTTTTTCTTTTTGTTGAGCTCATTAGATTAAGTTTGGAAAGGGGGTTGATTTCTTTTTAAAATATAACATTATCATTCATTTTCGCACATTCCCGCACTTCGTCGGCATCTTCAACAACTTTTCTTCAAAAAGCCATAACTTCTTCATCCGGAAGCTGTTTTCAAAGCCGTTTTTTTGAATCAACCTAATTTTTCGAGATCTTTCCATTGGAACACTTAGTTTCAACATCTATAGCTTCAGTTTCTGTTAAAATGGAAAGTCCATGCCAAGTTATTCTTGACAGCACCAACTACTTCCAATGGTGGTCCTACATTGTGGATTTACTTAGAAGTAAAGGTTTTTACAGAATTGTCTCAGACCAAGAAACCAAACCGAAAGATGAAGATAAGGCAGCGAAATGGGAAAGTAGGCAAGATCAAGCACGTGGGTTGATAGGGATGTCTATTTCTCCAGACCTTAGATTCCATATCGCAAAACTTGATACTCCTAATGAAGCAATGAAACAAATCACTAAAGTTTTTGGAATTAAAAATGAACTTAGAGCCGTTCAACTCGAAAATGAGTTGCTTACATTGGATCCCAATAATTTTTCTTTCATTGAAGTTTTTTTGTCCAAGTTCAAGATCCTTAGATTTCTCTTGGAAGGTGTTAAGGTTAAGAAAGAAGATGGTAACCTTATCTATTCCATTCTTAATAAGTTGGGACCAGCCTACTCTGTGTTTGTTTCTACCTTCCATTTTATAAGAGAAGCCTTCATTTTTCAAGGACAAGACTACAAGTCCCCTTCCTTTGATGCCTTTTGTGATTCTTTAACAAGAGAACAAGAAAAACTCTTACATCTTGGTCTTCTTAATCTTGGAAACTCTTTTAAGAGAGCCTTAGCTGCCTAGCAACAACTAAATTGAAAGAATTCTAAGAAGCTTTATCCTAAAAAGAATGGTCCTAAACCAAACAAGGGTCCTAAGCCATTTCAATCTCAAAATGAAAAATCATTTCAACAAAATGATAAGGAAAATAAAAACAAAGGGAAGAAGACTGATAGACATTGCCACTTTTGTAATCGAAATGTCCACTTAGAATCCAAATGCTTTAAGAAGATGGAAGCCTTGGAAGCAGCAATGAAGAAGCATAACATCCATTTGGAGCACTCAACAACTTCAACTTCATCTTCAGGAATAGCACTTTCTGCATGTGGTTGTCAAGCATCTCGGTCTGGATATGCACTAAATGTATCTTCTTCTTCTCATTCTCATGAGTGGCTCATTGATTCTGGAGCTTCTTATCACATGGCCAAAAACAAAGCCATGTTTTCTTCTTTAAATGATTGTAACACCAAAAATATATATGTTGGTGATGATAGATCTCTTAGTGTTGTAGGGATTGGAACTGTTCATATAGACAATGGTCAATTCAATGATGTATTATGTGTTCCAACCTTATCCTACAACCTTCTATCTATATATCAGATAACTCATTCAGATGAAGGTAAAATCGTTGAATTTTCACCTCATGATGTTGTTATTAAGGACGTAAGAGATCCTAGACAGATTTTAGCTACTGACATTGCTGATGATTCTACAAGGTTGTATAAGTTTAACAACTTTGGGCCATCAAATCTTCCCTCGGTTTTTGTTGCTCATAATGATGAAGTGAGCAAACTTTGGCATGAGCGATTTGGTCACTTAAACTATCGCTCCCTTCAGAATCTATGTAAAGAAAATATGGTAACAAGTCTTCCAATGGTATCTTGCAAAGATGGTGTTTGTTCCAGATGTTTACTCAGAAAACATCATCGGGATAGTTTTGGAAAACGTGCCTCTTGGCACACCTCAACCCCTTTACAACTTGTGCATAGTGATTTATGTGGTCCACTTCCAGCTGTTTCATTCTCTGGCTGCAAGTATTTCTTAACTTTCATTGATGATTTCTCCAGATGCACTTGGGTATACTTCATAAAACTCAAGAGTGAAGTATTTAACATGTCCTTGGCCTTTAAGGCCTTTGTTGAAAAACAATCTGGACATCAAATTCTTAAGCTAAGATCTGATAATGGCGGAGAATATGTTAACAACAAATTCATCAACTTTTGCACTGAGAATGGAATTCAAATGCAACATATTGTTCCATATACTCCACAACAAAATGGTGTAGCTGAAAGGAAGAGTCGCACCTTAAAGGAAATGGCTAATTGTATGCTTCAATCTAAAGGACTTAGTCTTAATTTTTGGGTAGAAGCAATGAAATGTGCAAATTACATAATAAATCGCACTCCTACTAAGGTTTTAAAGAATATCACTCCAGAAGAAGCATGGAGCTCAATTAAACCAGATGTAAGTCACTTTCGTGTTTTTGGAAGTGAAGCATGGGCCCATATTCCAGATGAGAAACATAAAGCTTTAGAACCTAAGAGTGAAAGATGCATTTTTGCTGGATATTCTAAAGATGTTAAAGGATACAGACTTATTCCACTTAAGTCCAAAAACGTTATCATTAGAAGAGATGTAAAGTTTGCTGAAAATATATCAGCCTATGAGCCTAGTTCGACGGATGTGCCACCGCTCTCTATCCCTTCTACTTCTGAAAATATTTCTTCTTCAGATGATGACAACGAGGATGACAATCCTTCCTCACCTTCTCAGGATCCTCCTTCAGCTCCTCAGCTTCCAAAATGGGTCTGTGCTACTCGGGACGCAGCAGGTGCTCTTGCCAGTGATCCTACAGATCAGTGACGTACACGTTCTCAGTTCGATAGAGCCTCTTCTTTACTAGCTCAAGCTTCAACTAATTATGATCTTGACACCTTGCAGAAGCTTCAGGCCATCCAGATTGGGACGCAGTGATGAATGAAGAATATCGTTCATTATTGGCAAATGATACATGGGATCTTGTTCCTCTTCCAAAGGGATGAAAACTTGTTAGATGCAAATGGGTTTACAAAACCAATTATGGACCAGATGGAAAAGTTGATAAACATAAAGCTTGTCTTGTTGCTAAGGGTTTTTCACAAGTTGAAGGCATTGACTCTACTGAAACCTTCTCCCCTATTGCCAAAATGAACTCTATCTGTCTTGTTGTTTCCCTTGCTGCCTCTTTCAAATGGGAAGTCCATCAGATGGATGTTAAATCTGCCTTCTTGCATGGGGACTTACATGAAGAAATCTATATGGAACAACCTACTGGCTTTATACAAATAGACTCCAGCCTTGTATTTCGGCTTAATAAATTCCTTTATGGTCTCAAGCAAGCCCCTTGGGCTTGGTATGCCAAAATGGATAGCTTTCTTTTAGAAACTGGCTTTTCTAGGTGTCACTCTGACAATACTGTCTACAGTAAGAAAGTGGACATGTCTCTTATCATTCTTGTTCTTTATGTTGATGATCTTATCCTTACTATTAATAATCCCAACCTTATAAACCATGTGAAGTCCAACCTTAAAAAGAAGTTTGAAATGACAGACTTAGGACACTTGCATTATTTCTTGGTCTTCAAGTCTTGTAATCCAAGGAAGGTATTTCCCTTTCCCAGTCCAAGTATCCCTGTGATCTTCTACGCCATTTTCACATGGAAGACTGTAAGCCAGCCCCTTCTTCCTTTCAGTTTGGAGCCAAACTTTCAGTCACTTGTACTTCCCATGAAGTTGATGCTACCTTATACCATCAACTTGTAGGAAAACTTTTGTATTTGACCCATACTCATCCTGACCTTTCCTTTGCTGTTGGCCTTATTGCTCGGTTTATGCAAAACCCACATGAAAGTCATTGGAAAACAGTTAAAAAAATACTTCGTTATGTTCGAGGTACAGTTCAGTTTGGGATTCATTATAGTGCAGAAGCATTTCCTCTATTGGTTGGTTTCACTGATTTCGATTGGGTTGGTGACCATGATGATCGGAAGTCTATTGCAGGTTATGTGTTCACTCTTGGTTCAGGACCTATTACATGGGTTTGCAAGAAACAAAGTGCCATTTCTCTTTCTTTAGCAGAAGCAGAGTATCGTGGTGCCGTAGAAGCTAGTAAGGAAGCCCTGTGGCTTCGTCAGATCCTGTGAGAGTTTGGCTTTTAGCAGTAGCATCCGACTACACTTTGGTGTGATAATCAATGTGCAATTCAACTATGCAAAGATTTAGTCCAACATCAACGCAGCAAACACATTGAACTACACATGCACTTCATCAAAATGCTCATTCACGACCATGTTCTTGAAGTGCAATATTGTTCAACAGATGATCAAGTTGCAGACATCTTTACAAAGGCTCTCACAGAGGCGAAGTTTACTAAACTTCGATTTATGGTTGGAGTTCAGGAAGTTGTCACTAAGGGGGGATAGGCTCTAATTCCTCCTTCCTTCTCCTATTGTGTCATATTTGTACATCCTTCAAGCCTATCCCAAGTTGTTCTTAAGGGGGGATGTTAGGATATTCCGACACATAGGAAATAGTTAAGTATAACTTGGTCTAGTGTAGAGTTAGGTAAAGTGTGTTTCTTTACTATACTTTGTAACTTACAATCGACGGCCATGATATGTAGTGATCTGATGGTTCATTCTCTCCTCGGTATTACCGACACTTGATCCGTGGCTTAACACCCAATTGGTCTATTATCTCTATTTAAAGAGCATGTAGGGTCATTTGTAGGGTAACTGTTCATGAGAGAAGCTTATGTAAATTTTCATTCTTTTACTAATAAATTGCTTGAAGTGGCCGCGTTGGCTCAGGCCATGGATTGTTCCCCTCTTTGAGGGTTTTAACCACGTCAACAATACTGGTGTATTGATCTGTGATCTGTTTGTGAGTGGTGTCCTTTGGTGTTCTGTTTGAGGAACTTACCCTGTAAATTCCTACATGATCCAAGAAAAATATCCGTTGCCATAAATAAGATGACCCACATGGAGTTTGGCCCTAGTTGCCAATTTTAACACAGTCAACAAGTTAAGGCAAGCAACTGCTATCAAGGTCTTGTTGTAGGGTATTACAACCTTATTACTATCATCGAACTCTAAGATAGTCACAAGTTGTTCACAATTACCCTACTGCTGTCACTATCATATTGGTGTCAAGGTCAAGCAAATTGAGTCAAAGTCAAGCCTATGAAACTTGTTATGTTAAGGCATCAACTCAAGCTTCTTTACATTAGGTCTAAGAATCATATTTCCATCAAAGGTGTTGTTCCTTCAACGTTATGACAATCGAATCACTTGTTGGCATGATGTATATAAGTGCTGTAGTGAGTTTATGGAACATTCAAGAGGTTCGAGATTTGTGTTCACAACGAAATCACCCAAAATAAAACATAAAAGGAACTGATTCACACTTCCACAGATCCGAGTGCCCTAATCCACAAAAAGTTGACTACTCTACCTACAACCAAGCCCTATCAGAGGTGCCGAAAATTCTATGACAAAAGAACATCATAGGAGGGAAGATTTTAACCTTACCTCAGAACATGCTAAGTTAGAAACACTTAAATGCAGTTCACTTTGCTTCAAAAGGGAGATCTGAACTACTGCCCTAAAAAGGAATCCACACTATTTTCCTCAAAAAAATTTCGCTTCCTCAGAAAGAAGGTCGAATAATTTTAGATCAAAGGTCATAAGTTGATGTGATTTGGCGAGGAATGTGAATGTCTTTTATAGTGTTAAGGGGAGGGCTTCTTAAGAGAGTCATTAAGGAAACTTAGGAAGGTTAGGCACCTTTTAGGAATGTAAATATTATTAATTTGTTATAAGTTTAGTTGGTTTGCATTATATATCAATTTGGACCTTAAGCAAAGCAAAGCCCATATGATGAAAAATTGACCTTAACTAAGGAGTTTTTGGATGCTCATTGATTGGATACTTTTCTAATCATGACCTCTCCTCAAAATATGACAAGGAACTCATATGCTTGATATTTGATGTCTACAACTAATAAGATTATGCCAAGAAATATTTTTAATTCTATTATAATTTGAAATCAATGATTGGCTTAGTGCATTTGGTCCTACCAAGGTTGTGAAGTCAATGATTGGTTTATTGTCTTTGATTCTTGAAGTTATTCAACTTATACATAATGAGATTGCGGTGAGAATTATTGTCATATATCGACAACCATAGGTGAATAAGGTGTCATGTCACTACCCCCTAGGGTTTTAGTGCACAAAACTGGATCTTGAACTTCAAACTCAATTTTCTCTCAAACCAGGAGGAACCATGGGCCGTACCTCATATCAACAGAAACATCTCTTTGAGGAGAATTTAATGACCTAGATCTCCAACCCAAACTCAATGGTTTGACCCTTCAAAAACCCTTTCAAAGTTGGGGTACACCTCAATCCATGGAACCCAAACCCTAGGACTTGGGTTTTCAACCATCCAATAATGGAGTTGCCATCTTTGATGTAATGCGACAATTACTAAGAAGTGTTCATTAACCATTTGACGTCAGTGACTAGTGTTTTTAGTCAAAGTCAAGCCCAGTCAACTCCATAGGTTGATTTCAATTGCAACAACATCCAACACTATATCTATTCAATATGTTTTGTATGTACGTGGTCTAAAAAGGAATCTTGTGTCTATATCTGCTTTAGAAGATAAAGGAATGAAAGTTTCTTTCCTAAATGGAAAATTTATCACTTGGTCAATGAGATCTAGCATTAGAGCTACCTTCACTCTGGGATTGAGATTTGAAGGTCGGTATAAAGTCAATGGAAGACCAACGAATGCACTGATTCAGGACAATGATCATCAATGTGAACTTTGGCACCGACGATTCGCTCATCTGCACTATAAAGCATTGACCCATGTGAGAAAGATGGTTTCCAGAATGCTGAAGATTAGATTGGATCATAATGGAGTTTTCCAAGGGCGTGCAAGTGGAAAGCATGTAAAGGGATCATTCCCTTCAAGCAAAAGCAAAACTGGTTAGGTACTTCATCTTGTACATTCTGATTTATGTGGACGTATGCTTGTAACTTCTCTTGGTGGCTACTTGTATTATATAATCTTTGTGGATGATTTTTCTCTCAAAACTTGGATTTTTTTTTGTAAAACAAAAATTAAACATTTGACATGTTTAAAGACTTTAAAGATCTGGTAGAAAAACAATCTGTAAAGCAACTCAAAATCTTTAGATCTGACAGCGAAGGAGAGTTCACTTCGAATGATTTCATTAACTTTTGCAAAAAAGCTATAATCAGGGAAGAGACCACTATATCACATAACCCATAACAAAATGGTGTTGCCAAAAGAAAGAACAAAACCATAATGGAAGTAGTCAAAGCTATGTTGCATGATCAGAAACTACTAAAGCTTCTTTGGGGAGAAGTTGCTCACATTGCTGTCTATGTCCAAAATAGATCTCCACACCGAGTCTTGAACAACAAGACTCTTGAAGAAGTCTTGACTGGTGAAAAGCCTGAATTTGGGCACTTGAGGATCTTTGGCTGCCCTGTCTACTTTCATGTGCCAACGGAAAAGAAGACCAAGCTAGAAGCTTCAAGTAAGAAAGGCACGTTTGTTGGTTATTGTGAAAATTCTAAAGCTTACAGAATGTATGTGCCTGATCAAAATAGAATTAGCAGGGATGTAACATTTGATGAAGATGTAGCTCTTGGAAAGGCAAAAGACACTCCTCCTCCTCCTGCTAATGTTGAAAGTCAGGATGATGCCTTGGATGCTCAAGAAGATCTTGAGCCTAAGCCTGATCTTCTATTGAAACCAGTGTTGCAAGAAACGTCCCGCTCGGCTCAAAAGCCCGATTTGCGTCTCATACGGAAATGCAGTTGATCTGCTACTGATCGGGGCCGCTTCTGGGCGGATCTCGACTGCTTCCGTGGGCTCGTCGGTCGGTTCTGCTGTGCGACCCACTTAAATTATTTTTTTTCTTATTTTTGGCTTAAGTTGGGTTGGGGGGTGGGTTAGTGTTGGGTTAGGGATGGAATGAAAATGATAAAAGTCCTTTTCACCTCTCATTTGCTCACTCTTATGTTTTTGGAGAGCTTGGAGAAGAGAGGAGAAGAGAGCTTGGAGAAGAGAGAGTTGAGGAGAGCTTGGAGGAGTGAAGGAGGAGCTAGGAGCATTGAAGGAGGAGGAGCTTGGAGGAGTAAATAAGGGCTTCCATCTACAAGAGCTAAAGAGGTAAGTGCAAACCCCAAACTCCCTCATTTTTTTGTCATTGTTTTTTGTATTTTCTCTCCTCCCTCTCCTACTCTTTCCCATTCTTTTTTCTTGCTCATTTATTTGTAGGTTGTCCACCACTTATATTCATATTCCAAGATGGTGTTTTTTTGGCTTATATGTATCATTCCACTTTTGGTTTTCATAATGGCAAGGGGGAATAGGAATAGAAGGGAAGAAGAGAATAGTAATCCCTATATGAGTGACCCAATTTATGATGAGGAGGAAGGGTTTGAAGAAGGGGATGAACCCGATGAGAACATTGAAACGCTAGAGGGGAAAGATGCATTGACACCCTTGTGGAACTATGTGACCAAACTTGAAGGGGGGAAATGTGGTCAAAGCTACAAGTTTTTGTGCTCTCATGGTTGTCATGGAGGAAAACCATATAGTGGTTCATATACCCGTGTGAGGGGGCATCTTTGTGGGGTGATGGACAATGATGAGAAAAAGGGTGCTGTGGGGATAGCAATTTGCCCAAAGGTTTCAGTTGAACAAAGAAAAAATACATCCAAATTAATTTTTTGTAAGTTTCATCCATTTCAGTGTATTTCTGAAATGTGGGTTTGATTATGAATAGATGTTTGATTTCATGCTTATTAATAAATCAAAACTCAAGCCTTCAATAAAAGCCGTTCTTGTAATAGTTCCCTTAATATTAGAAAATATGGATTTGTCTATAGCTATAGAATGCAACCTATGTTGGTATTCTTCAAGGGGAACCAGACTGTCTCCCATTCCTCTTAAACCTCGAAGTCCTTTTCAATGAAGCACATTAAATTTTGTATGGAACTTCTGAATGCTAGCTTCTAGATTATGGCATTTATTTTCTAATTGCAACATTAATTTTTTTTTTAGTGAGTATCCTTCTTACTTCCAAAATGGTTTCAGTTCTGTCCTCAATGTCATATTCTTCCAACTCTTCTCTTGTCTTTGAATTCAAAATCATGATCAATGCTATTGCATCTCCTGGTTTTTGACCCAGGGCTTTTTTTACTTTTACAATTACCTCCTTTGACCTTTCCAATAATTCTTCCTGCTCAAAAATAATTTCAATGGAGGGCTAGAGATTAGTCATAGACTCATTAATATCCAGCCAAATATTTTCTTTGGCCTGTGCAATAACATAATCGTTTTCTAGAGTCTCTATTCTTTGAGTTAGCCTATGACTTTTCTAAAGGTTTGCCAAAAAAGCATTATTAGTTTTTATTTTTTGCTCCTGGAGATTGTTGAGTTCAGCCTTCAACTTTTCAATTTCTTGACCTTTTATAGATAAATATCCCATTGCTTTAGCTAAATCGGTTGCTGAGTCTGTGGACTGTGTTTCCATTGTTATAGTTGCTGTAATAGAAGTCCCTGCAATAGAAGCTATTGAAGTACCTGCAATAGAAGTTGTTGCTATAGGATTCCCTGTTGCCACATCAGCGTGCTGTTCTTTTTCCTTTTATACATTTTCTAGTTCAGTCTCCATCCTTTGTATCTATAAATTTTGTTCAACAATAATTTTAAACATGCTTTTTTTTCTTTTTTCTAACTCACCAATTGATCTGATAATGAGATCTAAGACAATAATAAGGTATTACAGACTTATGTGCATGGATTAGTCTGTGTCATTTTATGCAATGGATCGATAAGATTGCGAAATGCACAGACAATCAAGCAGTGAACAAAACATAATAGACAACACATAACACAACAAATTTAATGAGGAGTTCACCCAATACTCTTGGGCTACATCTCCTGGTCTAGCCTTTAGTGGTGGCCTCTCTACACAAGCAGAGTTCTTTTTACAACAGTGAGCTCTATTTGAGCCTCACAGACAATAGAATACAATAAAAAGAGCTTTACTTGAACCTCTCAAGTTCTCTATGAGTACACAGACTCCCTCAATGCTCTCTGTCTCTGTGCTAACTTTGTCTTGGCATTTGCCTGCAATACTGCCTCCTCTGTTGCGCTCTTTGTCTGTGGCTTTATAGCAAAAACTGCGCTGCCTGTTCATTTTAGGTTCCTGTCTCTTGGTCTCCCCAGCCTCTGTCCACTTTGAATCCCTCTGCCAGCGTTATACAATCATTGCTTAACGCATAGAGAGGAGGTGGCCACCCATTCTGAAATGTAAGAGTGCCTCGGGCCTCTGCAACTCCTGAAATGGTCGCACTTTGTTTTCACAGTGAAAATGTGTTTTAACAGAGAAAGTCCGCCAAAACTCAATGTATCGGACTTCAAAAGTCCTTAAATCCTCCCTATTCTTCTATCGGGTTTGCTTATAAGTCGCCATCGCATGTCGCAATGGCCCTGCTCCAAAGTCCCCTTTGTATTTTTGAAATACGTTAAAAATCATGAAAATAATGTAAGAAATGGCTTATGGCGGATTTGAAAATATATATATTATCCTTAAGGAACCCTTTTAGGTTTGGCTTATCGCATCGGCCTTCCTCCTTCATATTTCGTTTAATAACGAAAATCGCGAAAATACATTGAAAATGTCTTTGCTGCAGATTTCAAATTTTATGAAACATTACTAATAAACCTGTCGGGTCCGGTTTATTGGGTCGCACATTATGGTTGCTCCGATTGCGATATTGCAATCGCTCATCGCAATAACCCCCGGGCCGTTGTAAGCGCTCCTCCGATAGCGATCCTGCGATTTAATATGGGCCGTTGATTTGTGCGCTTGATTGACGGTCCATATTAACTTCACCAATCGCCGTCGCCATATATATGTGTTAAGCGCCGATATCGCTGTTCGCCATCGCAATTCTTAAGTAGATCCCGCTGATCTCTGCCAAAGATTACCACCGATTGCGATTGCTGATCCGATCTGGACCATTGATCGGCCAGATTAGATGGCTACTGTGCATTACTTGTTCCGCCTCCAATACTCTTTTTTTCATTGATTTCACGGGTTTTTGCCTCCTGATAGTGTTTTAAAAGGCTTCCTTATGCGATTTTTCTTTGGTCTTGGCATGATTTTTGAGTTTTTGAAGACATAGAGAGTGTTTCTTGGATCCATTTGGATCACGCCTTCCCACTGAAAAGGCTTTTGGACCACCAAAAGTTGGTTTTCAAGCATTGTTTAAGCGAGGATACAGGTGCCTCAGTTGCCCAATCTCTATCAATTTTGCACTGCTGGGTTTTGAACCTTTGAGTCCAATCCTAAGGTACTCCACGTCCCCTCTGCGAGTAGTCCTCACCTTCATGTCCAGAACTGTATCTTCCTGCAGCTCATTGAGGTATTCGGGTAACAGACCTTCAATGGAAGGCAATTGACTTTGCTCTTCAGGATCTTCAATTAATGAAGGTTCAAACAGTCTTAAATTTTCTGCATTTACTACTGAATAGATGTGCATGTATGCTAGTAGATTAAGGCGGAAAGCGTTCTCACCAATTTTCTCAAGTACCTTAAAAGGCCCATACCTTATTGGCTTAAGCTTCTTTCCTTCACCTTGTATTCTGTCCTTGCTGATATACAGCCAGACTTGATCGCCAACTTGGAAGCTGTGCTCCACCCAGTGTTTATCATGCCTTGCTTGTATTTGTCTTGGCTCTTTTCTAGCTGTTCCTGCACTGCCTGGTGAATTTCTTGGATTTGTTCAATGAATCTGGTTGCTTTGTTCACATCACTGTGTCCAGCAATTGCTGTCTTTTTCAAAGACAAAATCCAAGGGAAACCTTGGTATGAAACCAAAACAATTCTCAAAAGGAGATCTTTGTGTAGAAGAATGTTTAGCACGGTTGTAAGCATGTTGCATATAACATAAGTGCTCATCCCAAAGCTTGCGATGCTTGCTGCAATAACCCCTGAGCAACTGGATCATTGTCCTGTTGACTACCTCTGTTTGGCCATCTGTCTATGGATGAAAGACTGTTCTTTTCTTCAGTCTGGTGTCTATTAATTCCCACAGACTTGACCAAAACTTCCCAACAAATCGGGAGTCTCGATTAGATACTATAGAAGTGGGTAACCCAAAATGCACCCAGACATGTTGAAAGAACAATTTCGCTATTTGTTCTGCTGTAATTTGCTTATTACAAGGTATTAACATACACATTTTGCTGAACTTGTCCACAATAACATATAAGTAGTCATGTCCCTTTTTAGATTTTGGCAATCCCCCAACGAAGTCCATGGAAACACTTTCCCAAGGACGGGAAGGAACTGGTAGTGGGGTGTATAAGCCTAGTTTTCTATTGCTGGGCTTTCTTTTAGCACACATTGTACACCCTCTTACATATCTAGAAACTGTTTCATTCATTTTTGGCCAATAGCAGTATCTTTGCAGCTGTGCAACTGTTTTACTTACACCAAAATGGCCTGATATGAGGGAAGTATGTGCCTCCCTAATTATGTTAATTATCTCTGTTTGTGGAATGCATAGCTTTCCAAAATGATACAAGAGTCTGTCCTTAACATAGTAATCCAATTCTTCTACCTTTTTGCCATTACTTAAAGCTGCATATACATCTTTAAAATCTATATCTTGAGCATATTGTTCAATGTAGCTTTCATGCATTACTGAGTTATGCTTAAGTATAGTAGATGCATTTATGATTGGTCTAGACAACATATCTGCAACTTTATTGTGAATGCCCTTTTTATATCTGATGACTAAGTGAAACTGCTGTAGGAAACCCATCCACCTATAGTGTCTTGATTGTTGCAATTTAGTTTGTGAGTGAAAGTACTGAAGTGGCTGATGATTAGTATGTATTATTGTTTCTTTGCCCATTAAGTAGTGTTTCCACTTCTTCACACTTTGAACTAATGCATACAATTCTTTATCATATGTAGGATAATTAACTATTGTAGAATTAAAAGTCTCAGAATGATAGCATATGGGTTTACCATGTTGTATCAACACTGCTCCCATGACATAATCATTGGCATCTGTTTCGATCTCAAATGGTTGTTGAAGATTTGACAGTGCTAGTACTGGTGCTGTACTAATTTTTTCTTTCAAGGTGTCGAAGGCTTTCTGCTATTTGCCTCCCCACTGAAACACCTTGTTCAATCCTGTCAAAGCATGTAAGGGAGTTGCAATTAAGGAAAAGTTAGCAATAAACTTTCTCCAATATTGTGCTGCCCCTAGGAAGCTTCTAACTTCTGTAGCAGACTTGGGTTTAGGCTAGTTTACAATGACTGCAACCTTAGAGGGATCTATCTTCAGTTCACCACCCCCTACAATATGACCCAAATAATTCAAAGATGTTTTACCAAATTCACACTTTGATAATTTAACATAAAGATTTTCTTTTTTCAAAACATCTAGAGTCTGCTTTACATGCTTCAAATGTTCTTCCCATGTTTTATTGAATACAAGAATGTCATCTAGATATATAATTACAAAATCATCAATAAAAGCCCTAAGTACATCATTCATAACCCTCATGAAAGTGGCAGGAGCATTAGTTAAGCCAAAAGGCATAACTAGCCATTCATACAGCCCTTGCTTTGTTTTGAAAGCAATCTTCCATGCATCTTGCTCTGCTACTCTGACCTGATGGTAACCACTACGTTGGTCCAACTTGGAAAAGTAAACAGCCTCCTTTAGGTGATCCAATAGATCATCAATGCGAGGAAGGGGATAACGATTCTTGATCGTTATTTTATTCAGTGCTCGGTAATCAATGCACATCCTCCACGAGCCATCCTTCTTTCTCACCAACACTATTGGAGATCCGCATGGCGATGTGCTTGGTCTTATGAACCCTTTCTCGAGCAGCTCTTGTACCTGCTTCTTGATTTTTGCATTCTCTAAAGCGGATAACCTGTACATTCCGATGTTAGGCAATGGAGCATCTTGCTGCAAATTAATATCATGTACAATTTCCCTTTTTGGTGGCAGACCTTTAGGTTCTTGAAATAAAATATCATATTCTGAAACAACTCTTTCTAAATTATCTTTTTGTTTAGCATCACAGCCCTCAAATACATTGGTATTTTTAGGTTTTTTTTTCTTTACAACCATTAGTAAAAATTGTTTGCATGAATTTACAATCCTTTTCATCTACCCTGAGTTTATGAGAGTATAATTATTTTTGAGTTTGTGAGCTCTTATAGTATATTCTATTCCATCTTAACAAGTTGATATTTATTTTTAGCTCTATAGAAAATGGCTTTTCTATCATACAAGTAAGGACTTCCTAAAACAATCCCACAAATATCCAAGGGAATTACATCTAACTCAACCTCATCTACAAATGCTGAACCAATGGCAAACCTAAGTTTACATTGTCTAGTCACTTGTCTTTATCACATAACCAACCCAATGGATATGGCTTCTTGTGAGGTGTGGTTGGTAATCCCAGCTTCTTTACAATTGCTTCAGCAATTTTATCTTGTATACCTGTGGTTGTGATGGTTGTTTCATCACCTGAGTCTGACCCCAAATATTTCTGAACAGCAGCAACAACCTTCTTCTTCTTGCCATCGAACTTCTTGGGTTTCAGCTTCGGATGCAAAGACCAGCAATGTTCATCATCATGTCCATCCTTCTTGTAGTGAGTGCATGAAGGTTTGGCCTTTTGTACAACATTTGCCTTCCTCTCTTTCCATTTCTACTTCCTCTTTTCCTTGTTCTTGCTTGCAGTGGGTTTTGATGATCCCCCAATCTTTGGGTTCACATTCTTGCCTCTAGCCTCTAGATGGGTAGCCTGAACAGATACCTCATCTATGCTAGTAGGGTTAAACATGAGAATGGTGTGCCTCAAATAACTATGTAGACCACCTATATACTTCAACAAAGTTTCAGGTGAGTCTAAAGAAATGCCTAGAATCAAAGCTCTTTTCTAAATTCTTGGGTGTAGCTTTGTACACTTTGCCCTTTTAATTGGCGAAGAGTTTGCCAACTCATCATAGCTTGCTGCATATAAGCTAGTGGATAAAATTGTTTTTTAATTGCAGAAACAAATTCACTCCAGACAGAAAGAATTTTACCATGCTTCTTCAAGTCAGCTTGTGCCCTGCCTTCCCACCATACCAACGCAATTCCTCCAAGGCGTAGGCTGGCCAACTAAATTTTACTCCTGTCTGAATCAATGCTCTGCACCCTGCAATACTCATCAATCTGTCTAATCTAGTTATCTAGCTTCTTTGCATTTAACTCTCCATCATATATTGGCAAATCAAATTTAACATCTAAATTAATCAAAGATGTCTTCTTCTTTGTATTTTCAGGGCTATCAGGAGGTGTGGGTAGAGGAGCCTCTTTTCCTTTCCCTTTGCCTTCAGAATGGCCATCTATAAGAGATTCTTCTGTTCCTTTGTCTTGTTTGGAAGTTGAAGAATCATCACTTCGGCCTTTCTTAAATTCTCTATACATTTTTTCTACCATGGCCCTCATGGTCATGAAACTGTCCATGAACTGAGAGTCTGATTCCAAGGGAATTTCTTTTGTCATTTTCCTCTTAGGATAGACTCTACCAATTTCTGGGTTAGTTTCAACCAATTCTCCTTCTCCTAATTTAAGTTTTGACCTAGTTATCATTCACAAACAGTGCAACACAAGCTTGTCTAACCTTAGCAACCTAAGGCTCTGATACCACTTGATTTGATAATGAGATCTAAGACAATAATAAGGTATTACAAACTTATGTGCATGGTTTAGTCTATGTCATTTTATGCAATGGATCAATAAGATTGCGAAATGCATAGACAATGAAGCAGTAAACAAAACATAATAGACAACACATAACACAACAAATTTAATGAGGAGTTCACCCAATACTCCTGGGCTACATCTCCTGGTCTAGCCTTCAGTGGTGGCCTCTCTATTATGTCTTCAAGCAGAGTTCTTTTTACAACAGTGAGCTCTATTTGAGCCTCACACACAACAGAATACAATAACAAGAGCTTTACTTGAACCTCTCAAGTTCTCTATGAGTACACAGACTCCCTCAATGCTCTCTGTCTCTATGCTAACTCTGTCTTGGCATTTGCCTGCAATACTGCCTCCTCTGCTGCGCTCTCTGTTTGTGGCTTTATAGCCAAAACTGCGCTACCTGTTCGTTTCAGGTTCCTGTCTCTCGGTCTCCCCAGCCTCTGTCCGATTTGAATCCCTCTGCCAACGTTATACAATCATTGCTTAATGCATAGAGAGGAGGTGGCCACCCATTCTGAAACGTAAGAGTGCCTTAGGCCTGTGCAACTCCTGAAATGGTCACGCTTTGTTTTCACAGTGAAAATGTGTTTTAACAGAGAAAGTCTGCCAAAACTCAATGTATCGGACTTCAAAAGTCCTTAAATCCTCCATATTCTTCTATTGGGTCCGCTTATAAGTCGCCATTGCATGTCGCAATGGCCCTGCACCAAAGTCCCCTTTGTATTTTTGAAATACGTTAAAATCATGAAAATAGCGTAAGAAATGGCTTATGGTGGATCTGAAAATATATATATTAGCCTTAAGGAACCCTTTCGGGTCCGGCTTATCGCATCGGCCTTCCTCCTTCATATTTCATTTAATAACGAAAATCGCGAAAATACATTGAAAATGTCTTTGTTGTGGATCTCAAATTTTATGAAACTTTACCGATAAACCTGTCGGGTCCGGTTTATCGGGTCACACATTATGGTTGCTCCGATTGCGATATCACAATCGCTCATCACAATAATCCCCAAGCCGTTGTAAGCGCTTCTCCAATAGCAATCCTGTGATTTAATATGGGGTCGTCGATTTGCGCGCTTGATCGACGGTCCATATTAACTCCGCCAATCGTCGTCGCCATATATATGTGTTAAGCACCGATATCGCTGTTCGCCATCGCAATTCTTAAGTAGATCCCGCCGATCTCTGCTAAAGGTTACCGCCGATTGCGATTGCCGATCCGATCTGGATTGTTGATCGGCCAAATCGGACAACTACTGTGCATTACTTGTTCCGCCTCCAATACTCTGTTTTTTCATTGATTTCACGGGTTTTTGCCTCCCAATAGTGTTTTAAAAGGCTTCCTTATGCGATTTTTCTTTGGTCTTTGGCATGATTTTTGAGTTTTTGAAGACATAAAGAGTGTTTCTTGGATCCATTTGGATCACCAACTTCTATGGTCTGTGGATCTTCAGTGGCAGGGAGTTTTAGCTGTTTTCTTAATGCTTGAATATCAACATTTTTCCTCTTGATCATTTCTTCGACAACTTTAACGTTACTGGGATGATATCCCAATTTGATTACCAGATCTTCTAAGGATTTTATCTTGGTATCTTTGGGCAAGGATAATAGCTTTTCTAGCTTTAGCTGAGAGTGAATATTATTCACTGAAACCTTCAACTTAGATGTTGTCATTGCTGAGCTAGTCAAGGTGGAGTAAATAATTTCTCCAGCTTGCTTGTGTAGATCAATCTGGTCAATAGGATGAATTTGTTTAGTATCAAAAGAAAAAACATATTTTTTGTAATCTTCTGCAGTTCTAGGAAAAGAAACTTTAGGGCTCCAGAAGGGCCATTTGAAACTGTCCTTTCTCAGTATCTAATGCCAAGAGAAGCTTGTGCTGGGAAGCTGAAGTTTGCTTCCAGAATTTAGAATAAGTGGTGGCCTTTAAGGCTTCATTTGTGTTCTTAATTTCCCTGTATCTAGCAAAGATACTTGGTTCTATTGTAGTATGAGTTAGCTCTCCTGTCTGAGCTGATTCTAATGGGTCTTAAGTGACTGAAGATACAAGAGAGCTTGAGAAAATTTCCTCAATCCTTGGAAATGTTGCAGCATGGGGACTTGTTAAAACTAATGTGGTCCGTTCTTGTGAACTCTCTTCCTGAGATGGCTCTTCAAGAGGGTTCTTCTTCTTCTTCTTGTACATTATAAAGTTTGTCTGCTGAATTTTTGAAACTAGAGGCGAAACACTTTCCCTTGTCCTATTAGCATGTTTTTGCTATGGAATTGGAGTCTGTGAAATTGTCGAAATGAAAACCTGCTCTTCAACTTCCTGCAATGTATTTTCTTGCCACTCCTCTTGGTTCATGTACGGTTCAATCTCTGGTCTAGGAGTGTGTTCATAAGGAGTAGTTTTCCAGTTCTACCCTTAGCTTAGAAATAATCCCCAAGGGATCATAAGACCAGGTAAAACTTAATTTAAATTTCATTTGTTTTAGAAGAAGATTTGCTTCCTTCACTGCTGCTCTGGTATTGCAAATAAAGGGTCCAATATGAGCTTTAACTGAAATTGAGACATCTTTTTAGCTGACAGAAAGTGCAATTCATCCATGTTCGTCATTTTCCTTATATACTGTAATGAAAAATTTCTGTTTCGCACAAACTTAGGTAGTTTATATGGAGGAAGCTCACATCCATATACTATGATCTCTGTGTAGTTTTGATACAAGTACCAATCTCCAGTCTTTGTCTGCTCACTGAGGTGGAGAATTCTCTTGATTTCAGGGGAAATCCTAGGAACAACATCACTATTGAGCAAGCATGAAACCATATATAGGAACTAATTGGTGTAATCACTGAAGGAAAATTCATTGGTGTTCTTCCTTACCAAGGAAGTCCAATGAATTACAAATTGAGGATTACCCTGTTCATCTAACTTCTATAATTGAAACTGAAATTTATCTACTTGATGAAACAAGAACAGGTATACAAGAACTAATTGATACTTAAAATCTCCTTTTGTAGAAAACTTCAAGATATGATCATTTATTGCTTCTGACAAAAATTATTGCAATTGAAGACCATTGAGGGTTTTTCACCCACTGAAAATACTGACAGAAATCCTAAAACAATTTCATCAACCCACTGATCAGTTGAATAACCTAATAGACAAGAAACTATTGAGACAACTTATCTAGTCATTTCTGGGAACATTGTAGAGGGGTATGGAGGATTCTTTCTTGGTAATTTAGCATTTTCAGGTAAGAATATCTCAAAGATCTTTGCTCTTTGAGGGAAAGTGAGGTTTTTATCAATGTTGCACTAATCGTTATCGGGATAATATCGACGCGAGGAAAAAATCGGAAAAAATCGTAATAATCGGGAAAAAATCGGTAATAATCCGGAAAAAATCATTTGGTACAAAAATATTCATTTTTTTTTCAAATTTTTTAATATCTAAACCATCAACAACATAAAATAAATACATTGACACATAAATATGATAAAAGAACTAATATATAAGATGTTTAATATCATTTCTAGTGCTAAAATCACACATAACAGTGAATCATGTCCTAAATAGTAAGTCTTGACTCCTGAGTCCCAACTCAACCTCAAAATATCAACAAAAAATATAATAATGTATCTCATATCATGAGTCATAATGTCATATACAATGAAGTGAATGAAATAACTAAAGTCTAATACTACTGATTTCCTTTGCCCCTCTAGATGTAGATGTCGGTGGAGTTGGCAGGCCGTAGTAGACTATGGAGTCTGTTGTGCTCTAGAAGCTGAAGAACTAGGAGCTACAGGAGGTAGACCACGTCCTCTACTTGTGACAGGGGTAGCTTGGGTCACCTCCTCCTCCTCGAATATATATATATATATATATATATATATATATATATATATATATATATTTTGCCCCACGATTTTTTTGAAAAAAATGCGACTTTTTCAAAAAATCATGCAAACACATTTTTATCCGAGTATTAAGCGCGATTTTATCTTTTTGTTGAAAATATTGCGATTATACGATAATCTCACCAAACACATTTTTATCAGAGTATTAAGCGCAATTTTATCTTTTTGTTGAAAATATCGCGATTATACGATAATATCACGGTTTTAACAACACTGGTTTTTATAGATTTCCATGAGGGAATCTACATAAAAAGGGTGCAAAAGGGATGAAGGTTTCACTTGAAGCATTTGGCATATAGACTTAAGGGATACTGTGAACAAAACATCATTGTTTTGAGAAATAATAACTCTTTGACTTGGAATGTATCTGAAATGACACCAGGCTACAAATTCTGGAAAGAAATGGGTCTGAGGGAAAATGAATTGAGGCAAGAAGGAGTCCCACATGCTCAATTCATCATTGGCATTAGAGAATTTTTGTTTGGCCCAATTGTGCAGTTCATAGAGGTCGAACTCACATTGGGTCTCAGAAATTTTATATTCCTAGTCGACTAAGGGTAACCTATCTAAGTCTATGACAAGGGGCATCATTGGATTTTCTTCAACCATTTTAGATTTTCCTTTGGAAGACATGTTGAAGATATAATAAAGCAAGGGCTGTCGTTTTACCAGGTGGTTAGCCGATTGCTGCAGTGATGAAGGTTGTGTTTTCGATGATGCTCTAGTTGTACTGGACCTGTGCATGCAGCGGTAAAATGGAATGCGTAAAAAGAAACGGAGGTAAAACATATGCGTTTTATTTATGCAATGGGGGTTTAACCGTTTGGAGGGATAACCGTTGACAGGAGCTGGACATTTATTGCAGGAAGGCAACGGTCGAGGGGAAATGAATGGATAAATAACAGTTAATTAGTCGACGAACGAGCGCTGGACAGATGGCAGAAGTGGAGTGGCTTTTATTCTTCTGGTGAGAGCAAAACGATCAATCAATGGTTTCCCGGGGGGGGGGGGGGGGGGGATGGTAAAATGTTTTTAGAGGGGGGGGGTCCGAAGTGGACGAGGCGAGGACACGTTGGCATCAACAGTTTTATTGAATCAACTCTTTGGACCCACGCCCTTGCAGAGGTGCGGGGGTAGGGGAGGGGGTCTGAAGTGTTTCCCCAACCGTTGATCTGGGTGGGGAACATCCCAAGGGTTGAAAATAACTCGATCATTACAAAGAAAGGACAAAGCATCAAATCAAGCTTTATCAAACAATTTAATTACTCATTAATTGATGTTTTGACTAATCAACAACTAATTAATCATATGTATGACAGCATTTAGATTAGCTTGCCTTCTTTATGGGATTTATTCCTTTTTTTCCTTTTTTCTCTTTTTTGTTATTTTTCTATATATATTTTTTTATTTTTTATCCCTTTTATTTTTTCTCTTTTCCTTTTTCTTTTTCTTCTCAACAAATAATATGTAAAATACAAAGTATGTTACAACATCCATAACATTAATTGAAAGCACATGATTACAAAATGATTAAAGTCACTGTCGATGGATGATCCACCTTCCTTCAAGAAGGAATGCTAGATGGGAGAGAGAAATCTGACTGGAGCAAAAAGTGGAAGATCCTGGCATCATGTTATGTGCTGATAAATTAGGGCTGTTGGTTGGCTGTCCTTTCAAGGAGGAGAAAAGTTTTCTCCTATGGATAACCCACTTTTTTGTGGGTAATAGGCTCTTTTGTTAGATATATTCCTAGACTCTTTACTCCACAAACTCAATCACTAGAAGTGCCACATTTTGAACTACTTGTAATCCTGTAGACTTTGTGAACTCTCTTTTTGTATGTCATGTTTTTTGAGGCACTCAAACTTGTATAAGCATTTGATGATTTATTGCAGGCGCCAAGGGAAGTAACAAACTGCACTCAAACTTATATAACCATTTGATGATGTATTGCAGGCAACAAGGGAATTACAAACTATCTACCATTATGCTTCTCATAAACCTCTTCTCCATGATATTTTTGCTTCCATGAATAATATATATGACTTTATTTTAAATTCTTTTAATATGCACTTTGCTTACCTCCTTGTTATCTTACATGTCTTCCCTTTTTCCTTTGCTGATTGCTTTATAACTATGCTTCTCATGTATTCCTCGTGTCTTCATTTAAGAACACGAGACTTATCGCTATGATTTTGTTGTCCTTGATTTCTTTATAACAGAAATATTTTTATTTAGCTACAAAAGGGTCCCTATATCTTCACTTTTGCTGCTGCAATCCTCCTATCAGTGCATGCAGTTCTTCTTTACAATCTCAAACCACCTCTAGTTGTTGTTGCTGCCCACCCTTGTGCTGATCTAGATTTTATTCACAATGATTTTTAGATGCAGCCATATGCTGGAGCAATAAAATGGGCAAGGCCCTAAATTTTAGGCTCCCTGGACATCAAAAGATTTGATACCTTGTAGAAAAATCAGTATTAATGACGGAAAGCTGTCTCTGAATCTTGAAAAAACAGAATTGATTTCAGTATACAACAGCAACATGCATGCTAGCCCTTGCTTTAGATATTATTGTGACGACAGCTCTCAAGTAAGCAAGCTGTACATTATTTCTTTTATGTAACTACCTCTTATTCCTTAAGACATCATTGTTGACAACTTGGCATTATTGAAGATATCATCTCGACATTAAGATAGTATCTTCCTATCATCAAAATTGTTTACATATCAATACTACTAACTAATTATGGCTACTTCCAGCGCTACATTAGTAACTTTTACCATTGGAAGATAATATAAAATAACCTTTGCATTTTAAGAATCAAGGAGAATATGCGATGCATCACAGAAGGCAGGAGATTCATCCTAGAGTTCTAGTGATATGCTACTACTCATGGAAGCTTGCAATTTTCTATACCTCAGCCAATATTTATTATGATTAGGATTGTGATGATGTTTTCTTATAATGTGTTCTACCTATTGCTTAATCTTTTTATTTTGTCCAATAGATTGCTCTTTGTTTATTGTGTTTATTTTACTTTTGACTATTGTGTTTAAAATAATTAATTGTTATAAAGAGTCCACTATACATTATTGATTATACTATGTAATAACACGTTTCATTATTCTTCTATTTCTAAGGTTTTGTTTTTTACTTTTGAAAGGTGGAATAAAATTTAAATTGAAAGAAATTAGAAGTTATTGGTGCCCAATTTTATATAATTTTTGGGTTTGAGATAGTTCTATTTCCTAGCTTTTCATGTTTGTTGAAACTTGGCATAATGCGTTGTTGTTTTATAGGAGATTGCTGTTGGTTTCTCTGGAGGTGGTGCTAGAAGTTATGAGGATGGACCTGCGTTTATACCTGCAGAGATTTGTCGAATGTTTCGATCAGTTGGTGACAATCTTTTACATAGTGTGAGTGTTATATGAAGCATTATGTGTTGCATATGATTATCTAATGCAATTTTACTTGGGTATGCATTGCTTTCTCTTTTAGTATGTATTTTTGATAAAATGTTCCAATGTCTTGGAATGAATTTTTAAAAAGTGACAAAAATATGGTTTTTTTTCATCTTTTGATTTGGAATAGAGGAGTCTTGGAGCTTGGTGTGATGCTTAGCATGAAGAAAACTTTGAACTTATGTTGTTGTACTTTTTGTATTCCATTGTAACATTGTTAAGTGGTCATGGTGCTTGTGTGATATGGGAGAAGAGGGCCTAGGGCTGGTGGGATTTGTTGCCCCCCATACAATATGAGGAGATTGTGACAACATGTTTGGGATTCCAATACCATCACCACTCTTCTAGTGGCAAGATGTTCTAGTTTGCAGTTGATGTTGTCTCTTCAAATTGGTCTTTCAGAGCACATGATTGATGACATCCTTCACAAAATTTTGATACGTGATGGCCTCCTTCATATAATGGACTTTTAGGTTGACTCCATGATGATATATTAGTGTGTCACACTTCAAATGATCATGGAATGCAAATTCTACACTATGATTCGTACACATAATTGTAGCACTTCTTTGCTTTAGTTGCATACTTTGGTTTCTTCATGTATTGGTACATGCTTATATGTGGTGATAGTGATTCTTATATTGGCCATGATTGTGGTAGACATTGGTGTAATCAAATAATTCGTCATATACCTCAAGCTGTTTGGAAATCTCGTTGTGTTTAACGGATGTCAACACCATCCTCTGAAAACATTGGTAAAATCCATCCATAACATTTGTTTTAAACCTAGATCCACATGCATAAGAGAATACAAGGTTGAGGTGGAGCCGTCCTACATGAATCAGACAATGGAGAGTGTTGGTCCATCGCTTATCAGTCACACCCCATATCTTGTCTCGTCTAGTGAATCCATCTTCCCCCTTGTCTTCGTAGTACTGATGGATAACTTCCTTGGCCCTATTCCTTGCCTCATACAAGTAGCCCATTGTGAGCTTCTTCTTGTATTTTGTAACAATGGTCAGTCTTCGTAATGTATATTATTGACTTTGATGTATTTATATTAATTATTGTAAAACATGCTTTTCATGCTGGAGTCAAAAGAACAATAATTTTTTTAAGTCATGTCCATTTGGACTTTTAAAAGAAGAAAATTTGAAATTAAGAATTTTGGCTCCAAAGATTGTTGAGTCGGCGTCCCTCCAAGTCAAGTCGGCCTACGCAAAAGACACCCATTTACCCCAACAGATCACTATATATAGACATTTGACCTCCTTCTCCAAGGCAATAATTTGACTTCTCTCAAGCAAGAATCTCCTGGGCATCCAAGCAAAGGATAATAAGGACAAGGAGGACAAAAAGAAGGACAAAATACATCTCTTTCTCTCTCTCTCTCTCTCTCTCATGCATATGTGTTGAAGGACTCTCTCTCTCTCTAGCACAGACGTGTTGAAGGACTCTCTCTCTCTCTCTCTCTTAGTTCGCATATTCTTTTGGGCAATTGCAGGGGGCTGAAATTTTCTGGGATTTTGGCAATTTCTAGGAGGCCAAAATTCAGCCTAGGGCAGATCAATGGAGCGAGTTGCTGGATTAGGTTGGAAGGCTTGAATTGGAGGGTTTGACTAGGCTTGACCATCGAATTGCCGAAGGTCAGTTTGATCTAGTTGTTGACTAGAGGTCTAAGTGTGTCTCTTGTTTAATAGAATAATTTTTCTATTGAAAAGGTTGTTGGGATTTTCCCCTTGTGGGTTTTCCATGGTAAATCTTGTGCTCTCTTTGTGCATTGTGAAATTCTGAAGTGTAATTGCTTAATGATATATTGGAAAAGTTAAAAGAACAACATCATTATAAGTAATTATCAATTTTTAGAAATATTGTGCTTGTATCTATTTCAATTGAAAAATCAACATGGTATTAGAGCTTTGGTAAAGGAAGGAACACTGAAATCACCCTTGAAGAAACCCTACATTGAGAGTACCATTGTTGAGTCCTTGTTGATCTACATCCTCAACTTCTTCTTTGAAATCAGAGAACAAGTTAGAAGGGGTTTGAAATTTCAGAGCTTGGAAAACTAGGATTGATTTTATTCTTGCAAAGAACAAAGTTTTGGATATTGTGATAGACAAGGTTGTAGAATGAGCAAATAATGCAAGAAAGGAAAAGCTCAAGGAAGATGACATCACTGTTATGAGTCTTATTGTGGATTCTATTAGAGATCATCTAATCCCCTATATTGCAAAGCTTGATACTTTCAAGAAGATGTATGATGCCCTAATTAAGCTATTTACAGTCAACAACATTGGTCAAGTCACTAGTTTGAAGAATGCGCTTCATGATGTAAGGATGATGAATGATGACACAGTGGCTTCATATTTTGTAAGAATTTCACAGATAAGAGACCAAATTCAAGCAATTGAAGAAACAGTCTCAGCAAAGGAACTTGTGACTACAACACTTAATGGACTACCTAGATCATGGGATGCATTTGCAGGTAGTATAAGTAGCAGGAAGGATGTTCCCTCTTTTGAGGAACTATGTGTTGGAGAATGTAACTAAGTTCAGTCTTCATAATTGTATTTTATGTAAAAAGCAACAATAAGAAAATGAAAAAATTATTTTTTGAAGCACGGGTTTCATGCTCAAGAAATTATTATTTTATTAGTTAAGCATGTTCTTCATGCTTCTAGGTTTTCTTGTGTCAAAGAGTCAAAGTCCTATTTCGACCTATTGTAAAGAAAAAGGAAAAATAATTTTTAATTATGTATTTTGGGAAAAATTCCCTCTAGAAGTCAAGTCAGCCTTGCATGTCATGTAGGCTTTGCCCCAAGGGACATGATTGTTCGCACCCCTTTGGACAAGTATAAATAGAAGAAAGTTGGAGCCCATTTTGGATAAGACAATTTGGAGCATCTGATCTGAAATTTCGTAGGGAAAGAGGGATGAAATCTGAGTAGGAGGGTTTGACTTGGCTTCTAGAGGGTGGAAGGGTCTTAGATATCTCATTTGATCTGATTCTATAAGAAGAGAACTTTCTAGGTTTTCCCCTTGGAGGGGTTTTTCCCTTGCTTGGAGCCTATATCTTGCGTTCTCTGTTTTTGTGATCTTCATGTTTTATAATTAGTAATTGCTTGATGAAAGAATAAGAATATAGTAAGATAATTCACAAGTAATTATTAACAGAAGGAGAAAAACAAATTTAACTTGCAAGCCTCCTATTTCTCGAACATGGTATCAGAGCGAGGGTTTGGCAAAGGAGGTTTGGAGATCACACTTTATTGGCAGAAGTATGATGTTTTTTTTGAAGGATATTTCTCTCAAGCAACTCGCATGTCAAGGCCCTACTCGTGGTTCACACCTATAATTTAAACATTGATTCAAACTAGCATTACAATAGAACACCGTGGTTAGATTTACAATGAACAATAGATCACACATACTATTCTATGGCTCGACGTATCATTACACCTGATGGACCTGTGGCTTGATTTGTGAACATCACTTAATTTAAGTGGCTTGTTGGCCCACATATCATCTGTGCATGGCTCGCTTCACCTATGGCCAACATTTGGTTCGAAGATCTCACTCACATTTTCTTATTACAGTGAAGTTCAAATTACAGTTAAGCTCGAAGATCAAAATATAAGTTTCGAATATATTCTGTGACAAGGTGACTCGAAATCCTTAAAGGCATGCCACAGTGGCTATAACATCAATCATGGGCTAATAATATGTAGAATTAGTAGCATTAAAAAGTATGTTTGCATCATACCACCATCTAGCAATGCATTCATATGCAACCCCCTTCTCTATCTTCTTCCATTTAGCATCAAGGGTTGGTTGACAACCAAGGGTGGTGCAAGGTACAAAGGAGTCAATCCCTTTACGTGTTGTTGTCCTCTTTAAGTTAAAAGCACTTGAACTACCCTCTCCAACTCTATCATGGAAACTAGAGGCATCTTCAAAGCTAGCATATATTATTCAAAATCAGGGTCACTAATCATAGCGTCATCCTTCTGACTTTTGCCAATATCTTTTTTAATTCTTTTGTTTTTCCCCTTTTCTTCATTGTAGGCTTCAATTAGACTTTGCATCTCTGCTTTAAGATCATCAGAAACATTTTCAAAAGGTTTTACTTTCCCTCTCCAATGTGTTAAGTGTTCTTTAATTCTATGGATCACCCCACCCTTAACTTTCTTCCCACAATAGTTGCAAACTTTAATCCCTTGTTCATTTAAATGGCAGTGAACCCAAGCCGGATCATTCTTGATTTTGGGGGCCATGACAACTTTTATAGGAAGAAATGAAAAAATTGCATAGAAAACCCTAGGTTTTTTAGAATTCTATGGCAATTTCTTTTAGAGAAAAATAAAAAAAGAATAGGGGCAATGAAATACCTGGAAAAGATCTGTAAATTTTGAGAAGAGAAGAAGCCCCAACCAATCAGAAAATAAACTCTTTAATCAGCTCCAAAATGTCCCTCACAAATTTGCCAATGGAATCCCGCAAAATAACCCTACAAATTTCAACTGTTGAGAAAAAAATAGAAGAAAATAATTGTCACAATTTTTTTTCCAAAAAAATTACAAATTTGGATTTTGCATAAAAACTCTAGTGTTTTAAATTTTTTAGGGAAAAAAAGAAAAGATTTTTGGAAAAAAATAGAACAATAATGTTTGAAAAAATACTTTGATTTTCCCTCTTAATTTTCTATAGAAAATCAACTCCAAAATCCTCCCAAATTAGCTTTGGAGCAACCCCTACAAATCTGCATAAAAGCACTGGGGTTTTTAGGTTTTTTGGGAAAAAAGGAACTGATTTTTGGAGAAAAATGGAACAAAAATAGATGGAAAAAATTAACTTGATTTATCCTCTAATTTTTTTTTGGAGAAAATCAACTCCAAAATCCTTTGAAATCAGCTATGTAGTAGCCCAAAAAAAAATAAAAATTCCTCTGAAATCAGCTATGTAGTAGCCCTGTAAAGTTCTGTAGATGTTCTATGCTAAGAGCAATTTCACTTTCCTCACAGCAATCATACAAGTAGTTAAGCAAAATGCAGATAGAACATAGAAGCAGATCTTACAGAAGACAAATCAGAAACAAGAAAAATGTGTGTGTTCGTTTCGGCGGTCAACAGGATGCTTCAACCAGCAAAGTCTCCTTTGGTTAGCCAGCCCAGATGTGTCACAAGATCCCTCCAACTAGTAGATGAGTCAACCCAAGTCAATTCTACAAAAGTCAATGCTGTCCTGAAAAGTCAATGCAGGGGCAGCAAGCTAAAAGTCAACGCAGCAGCAAAACGGTCAACCCTTTGACCTCGATTTTTGTGCCAGATAGTACGGCCTTCAAAAATCGAACTTTCCACCAATTTTCAGCTTGATTGGACCATGGTCAACGCTGGTCAAACTTTCTGCGAAACCCTAGCAGCAGAAACCCTAGCAGCAGAAAATCCGTACGGTCTGTCCTCTTCGTCCTTCCCACGTGTGGCTGAAATTCGTCCTCCAGGTAGCGTACTCTCTAAGATGAGAGAGGAAGATGTGAGTTGAGTTGTCTTAAAATTCTCTCCAACTTTTCCTGTATATATATCCATCAATGAGGGTGTGTGACACATCTGTTGGGCATGTGAGCCTACATTACAAAACTGGCTGACCTTGCACATATAATTTATTAAGAATAATAAATTCACAATATAAGTTCTGCTCATCGGATTAAGACTATTTTTATATGGATTTTACACCTCTCAGTAAGAGGAATCCAACAAAAATATTAGCCTCTTAATCTGAGCATCAGAACATGGAGTTTGGACCTAGTTGTCCAAATTTAACACTCCCTCTCAACTAGGGAGAACTCCATTTATTAGTGCAATCAACATCGTGAGTCATCCCGCCGAAACTTGCTTTGCTGGCTTCTTTATTTCAGAACAGAAGTGGGTCAGTCACAAAGACATCATTCCCCGACTGACATAGTCAGTCCAGAGGTCCCAGACCTCACAAATCTTGATCCCAGATCAAGTGGTTGGACCATGCCATCCTAGATAGAGAGTACGGCAATCTCTGATGCGTCCATCAGTCTTTGCTAATAGTCTCTAACTTTTCCACACCTCATTGGCCAAATGAGAGGTACTTCCCATGAGCCCTGAACTCAATGGGTAGGATGCATACGGGGCACAGATAAATGAGTGGCGAACCAGCTCAATAATCACAAGGGTGGGGCAAAAGCATTATGAGTGCTTATAGCTCCGAGAAGCTATCCCCAAAGCCCCCCAGAGCTCCCAGAGCTCATCGTCCAACAGGACCCACATCATAGGGTCTTTCCACGACACCAAGACTCTCACGGAAGGTTAAGAACTTGACCTTCCCCAGGGGCTTAGTGAGAATATCCGCGACCTGCTCATCAGTTCCTATATGATCGAGCCTTACGGCGCCTCGCTGTACCATATCCCGGATAAAGTGGTACCTGATATCAATATGCTTGGATCAGTCGTGGAACACAGGATTCTCAGTCATACGAATCCCACTCTGATTATCACAGAGTATCACAGTGGTATCTAGCACATGTTGGAACAGCTCACTAAAGAGCTTCCTCAACCAAACTGCTTCACAACAGGCCATACTAGCAGCAATGTATTCGGCCTCCGCGGTGCTCAAAGCCACCGACTTCTGCTTCCTGCTCATCCATGAGATCGAAGCAGAACCAAGATTGAAACAGCATCCAGATGTGCTCTTACGATCCACCACACTGCCAGCCCAATCGGCATCAGTATATCCACGGAGTATCACATTCCCGGCAGTGTATCTCAGCCCATGGTTTATCGTGCCCCGAAGATATCTCAAAAGATTCTTGGCACCAACCCAGTGAAAATGATGAGGCTCAACCATCTGTTGACTCAAAGTATTCACTGCAAAACATATGTCCGGACGGGTGTTCACTAAGAACATCAAAGCTCCTATGAGTTGACGATACTTAGTAGGATTGGCCAAGATAGGCCCTGCAGCGCTGCCACTCAACTTCTTAAAGTTGAGTTCCATTGGTGTCGACACGGACTTACAGTCCACCATCCCAAATCTTTCCAGAAGCTTCACAATATATTTTCCTTGAGAAAGGAAAATCTCTCCAGGTCTCTGCCAGACCTCCAGGCCTAGGAAATAGTGCATCAGTCCTAGGTCTTTCATCTCGAACTCAGCAGCAAGCTCCCTCTTACATTGATCAATGAGAGGGTCATCACCTGTCAGGAAAAGGTCGTCCACATATAGCACTAGAATGAGAGGCTTTCCTTCCACAACCTTAAAGTAAAGGTTTGGATCAGCATTGCTTCGAGTGAAGCCCAGCTTCATCAAGTAACTATCCATCCTCTCATACCAAGCTCTGGGTGCTTGCTTTAACCCATAGAGGGCTTTCTTCAACCTGCAGACATAAGTGTCTCGATCTAGAACTTCAAATCCCAGAGGTTGTTCTACATACACCTCTTCCTTTATTGCACCATGCAGAAAAGCGGTCTTGACATCCATCTGATGAAGACTCCATCCTTACGTAGCAGCAAGGGCTATGATGGATCGGATGGTGGTATATCGTGCCACAGGTGCAAATATATCGTCATAGTCAATTCCTTCCTTTTGAGAGAAGCCACGGGCAACAAATCTTGCCTTAAACTTTTCAGCACTCCCATCAGGTCCATGTTTAATCTTGTAGAGCCATTTAGAGGTGACAACAGATTTGTCCTTCGGTCTCGGGACCACATCCCAGACATCATTCTTCATAATAGCCTCATATTCTTCATGCATAGCATCCTTCCAGACTTGATGCTTGATGGCTTCCTCAAAAGATCCAGGTTCAGATTGTATAATAGAACTCATGGCAGCTAGATACCCTTGGTATCTACACGGCTTCTTGCTTTCTCGGAATGTCCCCCTTGGGGCAGCATGACCCTTAGCATCTTCGAGGGTGTCCCTGAGCCATGATGGCCTCTTTCCTAGAGAAGGGGAAGGATCAATAGGGTCCATAGGCCCTTCAACATCAATCATAGTCTCATCCTGGGGTTCTTCCAGATTTCCAGGTCTTTCTTCATGATTTTCTTCAGATCTAGGAAGATCTACTACTTTCTTCAGGGAAGCATCTTCGTCAAAAGTGACATCATGGCTTATCTCTACTTCCCTTTGACCAGGTACATAGACTCTATATGCCTTAGATGTCTCACTGTAGCCCACAAACATTCCTTTCTTTCCAGTAGCATCCAGCTTACTTCTCTTTTCTTTCGGCACATGAAAATGGACAGGACATCCAAAAATTCTAAAATGTGAGACATCAGGTTTCTTACCAGAGAAAACCTCTTCGGGAGTTTTGGAGTCCAAAGCGGAGTGAGGGCATCGGTTTTGAATGTACACAGCAGTATTTGCAGCTTCTCCCCACAGAAACTTTGGTAGACCCTGGTCACATAGCATGGCACGGGCAGCTTCCACAATAGTCCTATTCTTGCGTTCAGCAACACCATTTTGCTCGGGAGTATATGCAGTGGTAGACTCCCTCTTAATGCCAGCTTCTCTGCAAAAGTCTTTGAACTCATTTGACTCATATTCAGTGCCATTGTCAGTCCTCAAAATTTTGATCTTCTTTCCGGTCATATTTTCCACCAAGGCTTTGAAGGTACGGAACCACATGAAAGCCTCATCCTTCTTCTTCAAGAAGTATATCCAGGTTTTGCGAGAGAAGTCATCAGTAAATGTCATATAGTAAGAATATCCCCCCAGGGATGTTACAGGCAACACACCGGAAAGATCAGAATGGACCAGTTGCAATATCTCAGATGTCTTTGTGACACTTGAGGGGAAAGGTCCCCTTGTATGTTTTCCTTCAGCACAGCCCTTACATACACCTTCATGATTATTTCCAAAATCAGGCATCCCTGTCACCACCTTCCTTGCTTCGGGGAGAGCCTTGTAATGAAGGTGTCCAAATCTTCGGTGCCATAGTTCGGTTTGACGGATAGTATCACAAGTCATAGCTCCCAACGGACTCCCTCCAACATGGTAGAGTGTACCAACTCTAAAACCAATTAAGATAGCTTCCTTGAAGCTCTTCTTCCACATGAGTACCTTTCCATCAGAGAAAGTTACATTGAATCCTTTGTCTTCCATGGCAGATACAGACACAAGGTTCTTCTTCAATTTGGGTACATAGAGTACATCTTGTAGACGGAGGACTTGTCCTTGAGACAAGTGGAGGGTCACAGTCCCGGTCCCTTTCACAGGATAAGTGGCATTATCCCCAAGGATAATTTCTAAATCAGTATCCTTTTCAACCATGTCAGAAAGTGCTTCCTTGAATCCGGTGATGTGTCTTGAGGCACCACTATCGATTAGCCAGACATCCATAGTGTCGGGCGGAGATGCAGCTGAGAGAGCAGATATTAGAATATACTCATTTCTTTTATCAACAACATTAGACTCCTCATACCTGGTATTTCTGGTCTTTTTAGAAGGTGGATTGTTTCCTTCAAAGTGAGCCTTCCTCTTTCCTTTGGATTTGTCATTTCTTCGATTCCCATTCCTTCGGTTGTTGTTGTTGTCGTCACTATCGGGAGAATTCTTCTTGAAGGGGCATTCTCTAGCATAGTGTCCAGTCCTATGGCAGGTGAAACATTTACCCTTCTTCTCTTGAGTCTTAGTCCTTCCTTTGTCCTTAGAACCACCAGAGTTCTTCTTTCGGGAATGAGCAACATAGGCAGCATTTCTTTCATTATCAAATTCCTTCATCCTTGTTTCTTCTTGCATACATCTAGACAGAAGCTCATCAAAGTTAGGGATGGTATTATTGTTGAGAATGGTAGTTGTGAATACTTGCCATTCATATGAAAGTCCTCCAAGTGCGGTGAGAACCATCTCACGATCAGCTATTGTCTCCCCAATAGCTAGCAGATTGTTCCTGGTTTCGGTCAACTTCATAAAGAAAGTTTGAATAGACTCGTCTCGGCCCTTCTTCATATTCTTCAACTTGTTCTTGAGGAATAGCACTTGGTTCACATTGTTTACTTGGAACATAAGTATCAGTTTGTCATACATCTCCTTGGATGTGCCTAGTTCAGATATGTAGGCAACCAGACTCTTATTTATGGATTCCCTGATCAGCAGCTTTGCTCTGATTTCTCCCTTCTTATACTTGTTTCTAACAGCAGCAGAGGCATTTGATGGGGGTTCTTGAATCTTCCCTGTCACATGATCTAGGAGATCATGATCTTCCAATTTGAGATCTAATAACATCTTCCAGGCATGGAAGTCATCACTTCCAATCAGCTTGTCATTCTCCCTGAATTCAAGCTTAGTGGAATCCATTTCCTTTGATGATGATTGCTATAGATAGAGTTTGTCTTCTCCTCAGCTCCGATACCATGTAAAGTTTTGTAGATGTTCTATGCTAAGAGCAATTTCACTTTCCTCACAGCAATCATACAAGTAGTTAAGCAAAATGCAGATAGAACATAGAAGCAGATCTTACAGAAGACAAATCAGAAACAAGAAAAATGTGTGTGTTCGTTTCGGCGGTCAACAGGATGCTTCAACCAGCAAAGTCTCCTTTGGTCAGCCAGCCCAGATGTGTCACAAGATCCCTCCAACTAGTAGATGAGTCAACCCAAGTCAATTCTACAAAAGTCAACGCTGTCCTGAAAAGTCAACACAGGGGCAGCAAGCTAAAAGTCAACGCAGCAGCAAAACGGTCAACCCTTTGACCTCGATTTTTGTGCCAGATAGTACGGCCTTCAAAAATCGAACTTTCCACCAATTTTCAGCTTGATTGGACCAAGCGTTGACCAAAGTCAACGCTGGTCAAACTTTCTGCGAAACCCTAGCAGCAGAAACCCTAGCAGCAGAAAATCCGTACGGTCTGTCCTCTTCGTCCTTCCCACGTGTGGCTGAAATTCGTCCTCTAGGTAGCGTACTCTCTAAGATGAGAGAGGAAGATGTGAGTTGAGTTGTCTTAAAATTCTCTCCAACTTTTCTTGTATATATATCCATCAATGAGGGTGTGTGACACATCTGTTGGGCATGTGAGCCTACATTACAAAACTGGCTGACCTTGCACATATAATTTATTAAGAATAATAAATTCACAATATAAGTTCTGCTCATCGGATTAAGACTATTTTTATATGGATTTTACACCTCTCAGTAAGAGGAATCCAACAAAAATATTAGCCTCTTAATCTGAGCATCAGAACATGGAGTTTGGACCTAGTTGTCCAAATTTAACAAGCCCCCCCCCCCCCCCACAAAAAAAAAAAAAAAAAAAAAAAAAAAAAAACTCTTCAAGCAGCTCCAAAAACCATTGAAGAATACCCAAATATCTCTTGGAAAAAAAATCCTTGAAGTAGCTTGAAAATCTCCTTCAATAATCAACCGAACAACTCTTTAAGACTCCAATAAGCTCTTCAAATCTGCAAAATATCTTCCTTAGAATAACCCTGCAAAAAAATCTCTAATTTCTCTTCACCGAACTCAGCGCAAGAATTGCATGAGACTCGAATGAATAGTGTGAGTGAAATAGAGGTGGTGGGGATGTTTAAATAGCTTTTTTTTTTGGGGGGGGGGGGCTAGACTAGCATTTTTTTAAATCTCGGGCTGTGCAACCGTGGGCCTTTTTGATCGGTCGAATCAGCCTTCGAACTAGAATAGTCCATTTCAGTATCGGGGCCCGTTGGGATCAGATTTGGCCCCAAACTAGTCAGATCGTCTAGTTCAGCCGGTTCTGGTTTGATTCCGATAACATTGGTTCCTGCCTCATTACAATTTATATGGAGAAAGTAGAATTTCATATCCCATTCATAATTCAACGAACTTAAAAGTTTTTAGGATTTCAAGATTGGTAGGATTTTATCATTTCCACTGGATTGCACAATGATGAATTTGGATGGGATGAATTGTTATTGTTTGGATTTTATCATTATTATTTTTATATTTTATAGTCTTAGAGATGGGGATGCTTATGATAGGAACCTCGACATTACCCCGTACCCCCTAGATTTTCCTAAAATTTGGGGGTGCTCCCACACGACCCTCTTATGAGTCTCCCTATTCTTGTGCTCCCCCATCTCAGAAACTAGATGCAACATAGGTATTCCCCTTTAGTCCGGTCCCACAACATAGCTTGATTGATTATAGAAACACCCTTGTTAGGAAGTCCCTTTCCTATCCTTAAAGTGAGACGCAAAGCTTTTGAGGTGATAATGGCTAGCTTGCCTATTAGTTGCCTCTAGGTTCTCCCATTGAGGTTAAGACTTTTCCTCGTAGGGGAGAGCTCAAGTGGTAATAGGTCCCATTCATCTTAAATCATAGAACCAAAGATAAAAGATGACAAACCCAAAACTACATGTCATATTCTATATTTCTGTCTTGGTGAATGTCTAATGCATGAAATATTTTCTAGTGGTTATTAATGTACTCTAATTAATGATTTTTTTTTAAGCATTGATACGAATGGGAGTTTTGCATGCGTTACTCATAAGTTGATGAATGAATGAATGTTCCTAGAGGATAAATTGCATTTGCATCCTTGAAACTCCATAACAAGTGTCATAGAAGTATAAAAGTCTAGAGTAGCCGTGAAGCTACCTCCATAAGGATAGTGAAGCTGCTTCTTCAGGCCTCCTTGAAGAGCAAGTTGCCATATCTTGGTTTATTCTTCACTCCAATTCTCCTTGGTGATCACATCTCACTCAAAAATCATTCTTCTTTCGCCTTCTTTTCACCTCTTTTCATTGTCCCTTTAAGGATAGGAAGGCCTCTCTAGGGCTTGGTGTGAATTCCATTTGAGGAGTTTGTTTTCAATTCCGCTTGGATAGATTGCTTCCTTAGTGCCTCCTCTAGCGATCCTCGGATTTGATGCAATTTCTACCATGGGATCTCTAGAAATTTGATGCCCTAGCCATCACACCAAGTGGGAACGCTAGAAGCTAATTCTTCAACTTGGGGATTCCTTCAAAGCTTGTGCTTTAGTACTTGTTGACGCATATCATTCATAACCTTTGCTCTTACCTACCTTGACCTTGGATGTACATATATCACATGTCAATTCTCAATCCTAGGTCTCATGTGGCCTTCCTTTTCAAGGATTTTTTCGTGTAAGGTCTTATTAGCTTCTCCCAAAGCTCACAGATTTATTGAACCTTTCCATTGAATGAGCCACTTTCCTGCACTTCAAGCATTCCTTAGATACATATCTATCACAAGTGAGTCATATTGGGACTCCTCCCGTCAGCGAAAATCTGAGAAGAGCAGGGGGCTGAGGCTATGGTGACAGTGGGCCTCTGCTCCAAGTGTTGTTGTGACCTCTATATTTTGCCCAAGGCTACTTGGGAGCGGGAGTGACATTTTGGGAAGCTCCTGGGTCGAGAGCGAATTTTCATATAATATATATTTTGATGCATAAATGTCAACAAAAGCATGTAGAATGATGAATTAGATATAAAAAGCATAAAAAAATGGATTAAACCGTATAACATCAATCATCTAGAAGTTATAATCTTCATCAACCACGTCCACAAGTTACACGTTCCCATTTATATAGCATGTAAGGGTGCACATAACCAAAATAGCATCGAGTGCAATTCATTTCTGAACTTCAGATACATCAACACATAGGCTTTA
This sequence comes from Pinus tabuliformis, assembly GCA_031772625.1. Classification (NCBI taxonomy): domain Eukaryota; kingdom Viridiplantae; phylum Streptophyta; class Pinopsida; order Pinales; family Pinaceae; genus Pinus; species Pinus tabuliformis. The sequence goes on from CM062804.1 coordinate 1,244,112,402, forward strand.
GATGGCCTCTAGCATCCAAAAAAATCATGCTACAACAAATAGCTACACATCATCAAAATCATTGCCTTTCTTGGGATCTTTGTCATTAATATCACCCTCTAAGCAATTAACATAAGATAGAAAAAATGTAGCATGTCAAGTCAAGATTTTGTTTGAGTGATGGGTACATTTTTAGCAAGGTCATGATAGAGGAGTTCGACAACCAATGTCACTAACATCAAGGTACATAGAGGGTTCAATGCTCTTGATTAAATACGAGTCTCATACCCTAGTAGGCTAGTACATGACAAATCCCAATGGAAACATTGAAATCCCCCCAATCCTGAAATCTTGAAAAACTGATAAGTCTGCCGGATTTTGAGTGAGATCTAAAGTTTTACTTTCTCCATATGAAATCCAATGAGGTTGGAACCACTTTTAAACATCCTGAGTCATTTCATGGTAATGTTAAAAATTTAAGTAAAAAGAGAATGTCACTTTTACTTTAAGAATTTAACATTACCATGAATTGCATATCAATACTAGGGCCATAAGCATGAATATTAGGCTGCCCTACTCAAAAACTCTTGGTTCTTTTAAAAAAATTGCGTTTGGAACATCTTTGTGACAACTTTTTTATGAAAAAACCAGGGAGATTTTTTTTTTTTTTTTGTGGGAGCGCACTCCCGATTCGCCCTTGCTCGGACTGTGCTCTGGGAGTGATTTGGTGGGGGGGGGTGGGGCACTCTCCTGCAACCCTGCTTTTGCCTATTCACTAGGCCTGCTAGTTTGTGCAGCAACATGGCCATCAAGGAGGCTCAAAAAGCTAATTATGACAAACAGCTTTGTGTTTTGAAGGTCATATTTCCAGGTTCTGCTCATTTATTACAGTTTTCGTTGGTTGGATCAGTCATTTTCAAAGCCTTTGATGTTTGCATTGTGGGCAGCAAAGATAGTGCTTTTGTTTTGCATAGTTTCTTCCTTGCATTTTATTCAAATTATCAAACTATTATGTTTTTTTGTGACTTGTAAGTTGTTTGAAGTGTTAGACCTTGGGCATATCAATTAACAATATGCCATGTGATGCTTTGTTTTTGTAATTGGACAACATACATGGCACTCACTTATTTCTAATATATATACACACACATACGTAGTGAACGTAACATAGAAAGAAGGTGATGTCAGATTTAGGGTCCAATTTAACAATGTGGCAGAAATTGGCATTAGATTATTTTTTTTATCCTTCCTCCATTTCATATAGATTAGTTAAACCATAAATTGTTTTGTGCAGTCCACCTCTATTGTTTCCATGGACTATATACCTTTATCCTTCCCAAGGACATGAATTGCCTAAACTAAGTGCACCGATGGATCTTTTATTTTTTCATCTGAGTGTTAATCTTTTCCTGAGATCTACAATCTTCGGTGCTTCTTCAATAGATTGATCTGAGAATCCTCAAATTCAGTGAGAACTTCTTCAAGGGAACTCGCCCCTGAGGTTTGAACTTCTGTGACCTTCAGAAAATCTTTCTTAATATGTTCGGTGATTGGAACTGGAGGTTCATTTACATTCCAAATTTTCATTTCGTTAGTGGTGGACTTTTTAAGTTTTACACCACACGTTTGTTCTGTAATTTGGGAGCCCCAATCTGTTTTGGAAGAGCATGGGTATGCTAAATCACATTAGCAACAATGATAGAAGTGCTTGCATGAGAAAAGTTTTGTGCTTGATTGACATTTGGATCTCTAACAAAAGTAGTTGAGGTGGATTCACTGCTGCATAAAGTAAAAGTCTGCTGGTTCAATTCAAGTTTTAGGCATATATATTATCTTTGTATATCACAAACGTAATCATACTTATGATTTCCATCTATCAAGATATTTGATATTGATAATGGCATGGAATTAAATTTTACTTTCCAAACTGGATTTCAAAGTTCAACTCTTTACCAGAAATATAGAGACTGGGATTGATAGATTCCATCCTCATTAAACAAGGAAATATAGTATCAATTTTAACTGTTAGTTTATATTATTATGTAAAACTAAATGACTGATGCCACATGCTATTTTTGAAATATTTTTTGGAACAATAACAATAAATTTCACCCTCTAAAAATTAATATTGAATGCATGAAGTTGAGGGATGGCTACATATTTTCTCTTATGACAAATTGATTTGTTGTATAGATATGTTCTCCCTAGGGTTATCTTCTAGTCTTAGATGATTATATGAATATTGCTTTAATAGTTTACAGTAGTTAATGCATTTATTGTTATTGTTTATAGAATCTCTTTTCCTAAACAATACCGTGAGAAACATAGATGCACTTGAAGGAATGAGTTGGTTTATGTGTTCGAAATTTGGAGCATCAGTAGCTCTTTGTGAAATCTTTTGAATTTAAAAATTATAATTCTATATTTCTTTTTGCTGCAGTACATTAATATGCAAACATGCAAGCTTTCATTGTTGGTTAAAAAAAGCATAGCAACACCAAATTGGCTTAAGGTTAGTCCAATAACTTTCATGACTCATCTAAGAATTTTATTTAAGATAAATTTGGTATTCTTATGGGCATATTTTTTGTTGCTATGGTTTAATTTTTTTGTATTCTAGTATAAGGAGCCTCGGGATGTTCGCATGTTTGTGGATTTGCTTCTTCAAGAGGTATACATCATTTCTCCATTTACAACCCTTGCAAAATTAAGAGTTTGAAACTGACTTTTAATGCATTATATCATTGACGAGAAATCATTGATCTAGGTATTCTTTTGTATTTTTGCTTTATTCTTTCTAAACTAGTTCAGATTTTCTTTTTGGTCTTGACTGGCCTTTTATCTTGTAAGGAAGGCACCAAATATGAAAGATATTATTGAGTTTTAAAGGCTAATTAGGTAAGGAAGACTTATAGTTTGATGATCCTAATTCTTAGTTTCTGATAATACATTAGAATATAATGGTTGCCTGGGATAAGATCTTCAAGAATGTAACATTATTAGCACAGGTTTCAGTTGAGGAGGTTCATCTTTACCCCAATTAATTATAGGACTTTAATTTACAAGATAGAGATCGTCATTTGTAGGTTGCCTTCATCTCTCACCTCTTATTATGGAAGTGGTGAGCCTCTTTCATCCTAAACCATCCTTGTTTGGGCCTATGGGCATGTTGGAGTGTTGGAAAAATTGAGAGGGGTGAATCAATATATCTCTTCAACTAGATAATTTTATTCTTCAGAGCATTCAAATTAACATTAGCATTAGTTCAAACATAAATCAACATCACATCATTAAACAACACCATTCAACAATGAATGACATCAAGATAAAAGATAGCAGATTTTTAGGTGGAAACCTTTCCGGGAGAAAACCCATTGATCGCTTCTTAATATTTTTCTTCAATAAATTTATATCAAGATTTTTAGCTCTAGCTGAAGGAGGCTCCAACCCCCTGGTTTACAAGGTCCAACCTGAAGGACGCTCCAACACACTGGTTTACAGGCTCAACCTGAAGGATGCTCCAACACCCTGTTTACCAGTTACAACTGGAAGGGTGCTCCAATGCCCTGTGCAAGCTCCAACTTGCCCTAGCACCCCCTTGCTAGCCTAATCCGCCAACAGACCACGTTTCACAATTTTCAGATTGGATCCACCTGTGCTCAATATCAATACAAGAGAAATTGCAATAAGTGAAGAAGCTAATAAGTAAGAAAAAGTAAAAAAACATCACAAGCAATTATTAAGAAAAGAGAAATCATCCTAACTATTGCCCTATAGATTTCTCAACATGGTATCAGACCTAAGGTTGACTCAGAGCATAATGAAGATCTCTACTACATTGAAGAAGTTCCTAAAGAAGTGTATGAAGGTGGCAAGTCAACTCAAGAAGGGCATCAAAGAAGTATGGGATCTCCTATTTTTCTTCTAAGAAGGAAGTGACCAAGACATCTAGAAAGGATGAAGGATTATTCTCAACACTCACTGGCACATTTCTAGATGAGAATATTTGGGTGATCGATAGTGGCGCATCAAGGCATATGACTGGTCAACATAAGCAATTGAAAACTTTATCAAAAGGGGAGTCCTCTTACTCCGTAGAACTTGGTGATAATAAAAGCTACCATGTGAGAGTAATTGGATCAACTTCGATTGAGCTAGAAAATGGAGGTAACATTCATCTCAACAATATCTTATTTGTTAGATCTTATACTTTTGTGATCCATATTGATAATAAATTTGTCTTTCAGATTAATCACATTGTAGAGATTTGGTGACGTTTCGAACCAACTAATGTGGTTCATCCTCAGGACAAATGGTGAAATAGCAGAGAAGCATCCTTGCCCTAATTAGCCATAAGGAACTAGCCGTTAGGAAAATGTTGTTTAGAATTAGTTAAGGAAATATGATATTAGATTATTTATTAATTGTTTAATTACAATTTCAAGGATCTTATGTACTAAATTAGTGTTTATAAACACTAATTTAGTACATAAGATCCTAACACTAATTTAGTACATAAGATCCTTGAAATTGTAATTAAACAATTAATAAATAATCTAATATCATATTTCCTTAACTAATTCTTAACAACATTTTCCTAAACCTTGAAATTATAATTAAACAATTAATAAATAATCTAATATCATATTTCTTTAACTAATTCTTAACAACATTTTCCCAACAGCTGGTTCCTAACGGCTAATTCCGGGCAAGGATGCTTCTCTGCTATTTAAAACTTTGTGAAGATTGATTTTTTCACCATTTGTCCTGAGGATGAACCACATTAGTTGGTTTGAAACGCCGACCAAATCTCTAGAATGTGATTAATCCGAAAGACAAACTTATTATCAATATCTTATTTGTTCCAGGTTTGCAGAAGATTTTACTTTCCATTTCATGCCTAGAAGACAAGGGTGATCGGGTTGCATTCATTGATGGGAAGGTTGTAGTATGGGGTAAAAACTCAAGGATAGAAGATGCTAGAATGATTGGGATTCGTGAAGGAAGACTCTATAAATCTATAACTCCCCTCGCTCAAGTTTTGGTTCACATTGAAGTTAGCCCATGTTCACATTGACTCTATAGATTGATAACTTGCGCTGCTTCTCTGAGCTCAAGTCCTCCTCTGGCTTTGTTGTACAACTTTTGGCTCATCTAGTTCAAACTCGCTTGGTTTTTCCCTTTATACTCTCCACTTGGCCTTTCTGGTTGTACTCAATGTCGATACTTCTAAAAAGACCTCTGGTTAATGGATCATTGATCCTTCATTGGTCAACAATTAACGTTATCTCACTTGAGCTTATTCTTCCTTTGGCTTCTGCCGCGACTCTGATCTTGCTCCTGTCTCGATTCCTTTGCATTCTCTGCATTCTCGATTCCTTTGCATTATGTGTGGGTCCCTCCCTCTTGAGCTTCAACCATGTTTGTAAACACTTTGGTTAATAGCACACTATAATAAAGTATGTGATTATCAATGGAAGCTAGCATTCAAATTTCCAAACCACTCAATTAAAATGCTTCCTCTATTAACATATATGCATAAAATAAATATAGAGGCCCTCTCAACCAGATTTACAATAGAAGCTCTATCTTGGCCTGGAGGCTTTACTTGGCCCGCAAATCCTTTTTTGAACTCTCCCTTCCGCCATACATCTCTCTATTTGATTACACATGATTTGGAATAGAATTTTGGTTCAAATCCACTATTTCCTCACCTAAACCTCTAATCTAAGACTTTCTAGATCCACAAATCTTTCAAGGAATCCAACTACCCTTAAATCTCTCCAACTCACTCAGATATTCTCAAGATCCATCCTAAGGAATAGATTTGACTACAATTGCTTTCCTAATTACATATTCTTCTAAAATTCTTTAAATACATAGGATCTACAAATAATTTAAACAAAAGCACTCACTTAGGGAACCAACTCTCTTGGTAAAGAAATGACCCCTAGTGTAGTGACTTGGAAGTTGAATGATCCTGCATTAGACTCCCAAGGTTGAAAAGAATCATGGTCTCCTAACCATGTGCTTCCATATGTTGATGAAAAAATCCTCTTGGATCCCAAACTTTTGTTTGTAGTTGATCTTTCTCCTTGCTGTGTTGCTACTGCTTTATTGTTTCCAACTCTTCAAGTCTCCATACTTTATGCTATTTCTGTCCTTTTGATCTGTCGATGCATACTTTTTCAATCAACTGCAATTCTCTGTTGGTTTTCCTCCTCCTTTTGGTGTACCTTTTCCTAGATGTCTTCCTCATCAACATCCACATTTCCTCTATCACCTCATCAATCTCTGCTTTCGACTGAACTCCTCTGTTACCATTGTCCTCAGGCTGCCGCATATCCTCTTTTCCCTCAAGAGTTATAAAACTCTGTTTAAATTCTAGCTTGCACATCCGTTTATCAGTCCACTGTCTACATCTTGTAGTTTGCCTTTCATCACTTCTAAATATTGTCTCTTCTTCCTCTAACTCTGCTTTTGCACTCTGAATCTGCAGTTTTTGGCTCTCTATCTTTTGCTCCAAAAAATTTAAATCTTCAAACAATTCGAAATTACTTTGAATTGTCTCCATGTCCTCTGTGCTCAAATTCCTTGCCAGCGATTCCTCCTCATCTTCACTTATGTATTCTTCCATAGGCATGAGACCTCCAATTGAAATCTGCTCAAGCACATCTTCTTGAAATAATCCTTCTTTTTCAATCGTTGCTTCATCCTCTGAGGCTGCTCCATCTTTTACAATTGCATCATATTCCTGAAATGATGTTGCTTCATCCTCCTCTAAGTCAAAAATCAAGGATGGTACTCCGATTTCCTTTGGCATAACAACTTACTTGTTAACCTTGAACTCTTCAAAGTTATTAAACATATGCTCATAAAACCTTTCCATTTCAACCATTTCCTTGAGAAGTCTCATTTCTTCATTAGCCTGCATAAATACATTAGTCAAGTATTGATCACCACCGGCCAAACCTGCAAACATATACTAAATGTTGGATTCAAAAACATAAGTATCTTCTTTTTTCAAGGCTTCAACTGCCTCTTCTTCTTTCTGCAGATTGCTTATAAATCCTTCCTCAGCATCTCTGGCTTCTTTTGCACCAAAGAACACACTTCTATCCAACTCAATTGCTTTGAGTTCCTCCTTTAGCTTGTTATACTTCCTGCGTCTCAACTTTGTTTGCAATGAAGGCCATCTTACCTTCTTCTTCTTTATTACCCAGCCATAACACTGTTTCCTTTTGCTTTCTCACTCTGCAAACTGCTGCTTTAGCTTATTAAAATCAACTCTTAACTCAGCGAATTTCTTCTCTCTCTCTTCATTACTCATCTTCCTCTTCATGCCAACTGCTTTGGCATGCTCTTCCCTCTCATTGGGCCTTCCTTTGGAACCAATAGCCATCCTCACCTTCCTCTCTTGTGAACTCCCCTCATTCACGTGTGAGCTGCAAGAAGCTTGTCTTCCTCTCTCTGTAAAAAGTCTGCTTCTTGCTACCACTACCAAACTCTCCTCTTGGTTTCTTCTTTCTTTCTCTGGTCAATTCTACCCACACTCACTGTGGAACTACCTTGGAAACTTCTACCCCACCTCTGCTTTTTGGAAGTTGTCCTCCTTATGGTTCCCTGTAGTAGAACCTCTTCTCTTTCTTCTTTTGAGCATGTCTGCTCTTCAACTTTCAAACTTGTTAGGCTTCTGCATCTTCATCTGCTCACTCTTCTTGAGAACTCTACTGTCTTCATCTCAGTAATCTCATTTTGTTGCTATCGGTTCTGTCACAATCCTTTGTTTGAATTCTTTGGTTGCTTCCTCTTTCCTTTCATGGCTTTTCTGCTATGATGGCTGCACATTGTTTTTCTATCAATGCTCCTTGTTGTATGGTTGTTGCTACAAACATAATCTCTCACAAAAATCATCAAAATCAATAAGACCTCCCCCAAGATCTCATGTTCAATAATCTTTCCTTTGATCCTCTTCTCTGAACCAACTCCTTCCTCTAAACATCTCCAATAGCACCCCTGCTCACACTTTTTAGCCTTAAGAGCACATTAGCTCTCCAAACTCCCTATTTTGCATCCTCGAAAGAACTTCAACGTTCTTTCTTTTCCAAACTCAATCAAATCTCTATTCTACATCAAAATAAAAGTACCTTCCTTTTAATTCCTCACATCCTCTGCTTTGCAATTTTTGTCTTCTCAAAGAGCACAACACCTCTTCTCAACCAAATCCTTTGTTTCTCTAATATGTTCCAATCCTCTGTTGGCTCGGTCTTTGCTATTGTTCAATGCTTCTTTCCTTAAAACATTTTGCTCACCATCCTTCCAAATCTCCAACGCTTTTCCTGTGGGTATCAATCTTCAAACAAAATATAAAATATAATGTAGAAAACAAATTTTACCTCTTTAAGCCACTTTAATTGATTTTTTCTATCATATCTCATTCCACTATCTAAACAATCTTTCTGCTGCTATCTCCTTTCAACCTATCTATTATAAGGTTTCCAGAGCATTCCAATTCTGATACCACTTGATGCAAGCCCAATGTTGAGCTTGCTTTAAAACCTACAGTGCCCAAACTTTCTCTAAAAAGGCGCTTCCTTCAAGTCCTATATAAACCTCTCTTGGAATATAAATCCCTTTATACATAATAAAATGGGAGGAGCTGAAAGGGTAGTCCAAACCCCTTCTTAAAACCACCGGATTCAAGTTCCTCTGATATAGCCCCCGGAGCCAACCGCTGCATACAAACTCATGGCACAATCAATAACAAAACCACCGTGGCATCGACCTTCTCATAAAACTAGCGGGAAGAATTCTGCTTTAAAGCTGTTTTCCTTTAGGGCGGATGGCAGGCTAGACTGTTGGAGGTGTTGGAAGAAATTCTCATTGATGTCAAAGGCTGAATGGGTCACTGATATGTAATGTTGTCATTAATGTAAAATCCCTAATATTAGGGATGATGGCCTAGCTTTAGGGTGATCAAAGCATGTAACAATAATTCAAGAAGCCCTAAAGAGCAAAAGTGTTTAAGCCCTAAAATGAAAACTTTCAGGAAAAAAAATCAAGGAAAAGATGGTGAAAGCCATAGTAAATTCAAGAAAGGACTATATCATTGCATAGCCCCATCAAGACCTTTCTAACAATAGGTGGCACATCTCCTAACTCCTCACGATTGAGGAGAAATTAATTTTTGAAAGTGACTATGTGAAATCTGGTCGGCTTAAACATTGAGACATAACTTGGGTCAAGTCGGCCCTATTGAATGGCCATCTGGGCCTATAAATAGGTTGTCTCTCTCCCGTTTGCCTGAGTATCTTGGTCAAGTAAGAAAAGGAATATTTCGGACTTGTTTAAGGAGCAGAGAAAGGGTTTATGTCTTATAAACCATGAAGAGAAGCAAGAGAGGAAGAAATCAGATCTAAAAGCCTATTTTTCTTGTTTTGGTTAAAACTTTTCTGGGCATATTTTTGTTGGCTAGGTGAAATCATAAATCCCATGCAACCACTTTAGTGCCTCATCAATACCATGATTTCTTGTTTGGTGTTCAAACATCAGCGAAAACAAGGATACATCAAATATCAGGTACGCACATGCTGAAATCTCCATGGGACCTTTTCTGGAATAGAACATGAAACCATATGCATTATCAAAATGGTATGCACCACTGCAAGCCTCCTCTGTCCAAGCTTGGATGGGTCTAGTGTATGCATCATAACTTCATGAGACAATCCCATAGCAAATTCTACAACATTATCATCTCCTCCCTCAAACAACAAAAGCTTAGGGGCCTCTAGAAGATTACTCAAATCACCATTGCCACTATCCAAGTAAGATGTATGTGAAATATGAGACAATTCCAGCTTTAGAAACATTTTATAGGCCACTCCACTTCTGGGGATTGACAGTCTTCTTTTGCTGTCTTGAATTTCTGCAAAACAACTCATCGTAAAAGGTTTGCTGTTCCATACAAACTTTTGTATCAAAAACATCATTTCTAGCTGAAAATCTGTGCAAAAGAGGAGAATAATATGAGGTAATAGGTGCTTCAAATTTTTTACAATAAAAACATGCTGTACCATAGAATTTCTAACCACTAAATCACATTTTCAGTTGAAAAATTGTGCATGATTTCACCAAGACATGAAAAAGAAGATAGCTAGAAAATTTTGCATTTTTTGCATCACAATTCTGCCCCTTTTGTTGGGAAAAATTTGTATAAAAACTCATTTGACATGGCTGAAAATGCTGCAACAAATCTTCCTTAGACATGAGAGTACATGACTGAAACAAATCTGCATAAATACCTTCACAAGGCTGCCCAAAATTTAAATCATAAAGAGGGTTACATGGCTGGAAAAATGTTGTGCAAATTTCTTGAATTCACCTCTTTTATGTTGGGTTTCCCATAGACTTCAAAATATACAATTTCTCGAAGAGACACTGCACTATATGCATCATAAATAAGATCTCCATAATATTTCTAATAATTATCATTCCTCTTTTCAGTTTCTGATGCATTCTCATGTTTCAATGCCAGTTGAAAACAGTGGAGGCAGAAGTGCAACAGGTTCTAAATCAAGGATCAACAAGAAAACATCGACGTTCTGATAGTACAGGAAGCACTAACTCATCTCGTAGTAATCAAATACGAGATGATAGGGGTAATCGTTCAAGCAAAAATCGTGCCCGTAGTCGCTTGCTGGAAAGTCACATGGCCAAGCTGTTCAAACAAAAAGTTGAAATTTTTACAAAACTCGAGTATACACAGGTATGAAAATATAAGTTTAGCTTTTCTTGTATGAAATCATTTTAATGGAAGGTGTTTTTAGTGGAGTTGTTTTTTGGCACAGGAATCTGTAATTTCAGCCATAGTGAAGATGTGCTTAAAAAGCTTTCAAGAGTATGTGAGACTTGAAACATTTAGCAGAAGTGGGTTCCAGCAGATTCATTTAGACACTCAGTTTTTGAGGGAGCCATTAAAGGAAGTTGTTGAAGATGAAGCTGTTATCGATTTTTTGTTGGATGAGGTGAGAAAGATAATATGTGAATCACAAAATTAGGTGCCTCTGCTAATTTATAGATTGTTTTGTATTTCCATCTCATTTCATCAAACTGATTCAAATAGTCATGTCCTTGAATCTTTCACATAATCAACCAAGATACAATTGACAAGGGAGACATGGTGTAGATATGTAACAATGCTTGTTCCAATCTTTATATGATGCAGCATTCCTTTTGTCAAGATTTTTCCTTGCTTTTTCATGCATCTTAAGTTTGTGTTATGTTTCTATTACCACTAAAACTAGCTGGGGGTCCTAGAGGGGCACTTGCTAGGTCAAGAGCAACAATGAAGATAAAACCCATTGTCACCACAACTAAAGCTCGATGGGAGGAGACCTGATATATAGAGAATCACTTATGAAGGATAGAACAACTAAGATGGGTGTGAAGTGATCTCGGGGACCCTTTACTAGGGGAGGCTCAAAAATGGGACTTGCTTGCTTCTTAAGCAAGGTACAAGGCTTTCTAGGAGAAGGGGATGAGGATTTAAGGGTTAGGTTTAAGGAGTGTGAATTGTAAAGGAGCTTCTAAAACCCTAAAATCTTTATTGGACTTGGTTTCCCAAGTGTTTTTTAAGAGTTGACTTTTCAAAGGTATGGAACCACACAAGACCAAGTGGTCCCAGGTTAGGTCAAGAGGAAGGAGTCTATCAACCAATGATAGATTGGACCTAAACAAGGAGGAGAAAGGAATGAAAGAAGTGATTTTCATTCAAAGGTGCAAAATGATCCCTATGAGGAATTAGCCTAGGGAAACAAAGGGCAAAAACCTAGAATAAACACTATGAGGAATTAGCCTAGGGAAACTTAGGGCAAAAATTTAGGGCACCCTAATGTGGCTAAACCTAGAATAAAGAAAGAGAGGTGAAGAAAAATAATTCTTTAAGTGATCACCTTATGGTAGACCAGTGCCTAATCCTTTGGAGAGATTGGAGTCCAAAAGAATCTGAAGATAGACTTCATTTCTAGGTCAAGTAGGCTCTAAGATCAACTTTGCTTGTCATTAGGGCAAAGAGAGTGACCTTAAAAGCTTTTATACTTTGTTTTGCAAGGCAAGGTGGCTTTTAAAGGTAAATTCAAGCATAGCATTATCCCTAAGAGAATTCGTTCAACATAAATGGACCATACATAGAGATATGCTATATAGAAACATAATTCCACAATTTCATAGTAAATGCATGCAACAACTAGCCCTGGTATAGCGAAAATCTCATTATCAATGCATGTGACAAAGTTAAAGAATAATAGCATTAAATTTGCAGTTACATGTAAGAGAATATATCCAACCACCAATGGACTTGCCCATCATGAAGCTCCAAGATAAGAAAAGACAATCCATACATCAAAATTCATCCATGTTCCAAAATTTCGTCCACCAAGAAGGAATAGCGAAAATCGCAAGAGAGACAAAAGTCCAAACCAAGTGATGATACAAAATGAATTTATTTCTCTTCTATTTATACACTCATTAGGAGTTCAAATTACCTAATTTGAGCCTTACATTAGCCCATCAACTAAAATAATGTGCAAATAACTATCTATTGGTTACAAGCCCACCAAATTAGCTCATAAACAGAATAATAAGCTTCCCAAGAGGTCGAATAATCAATAATGCATGTCGCTGGGCTCTCTAAGAGGATAGATGAAGTCCATAAGTGCCAAAATGATGAAATGGACTTCCAAAAGAAATGGACAAGGGGTTGGCCCCTTGATCTCCACATAATAAACTTGTGGTGCTCCCAATGGCTGTGAGGGCACACAAGTGACCTCATGGGTCTCCAACTAAGTCAAAGATGCCTGTAGACCATCTGTAAGGGCTCAAATGATGGTGTCAATGATGCCAGATCAGCATACAAGTCCTGGGTCATCTACCAAGTGCATGGTACAACTGTGGGGCTGACTGGGAAAATGTGAACTAGGTGCATCTTCCTCGTCCAATAGGTGAATCTCAAGCAATCTCTGAACATATTTGGGAATCCATGGAGTGCTGTCTACTGTGTGGGGGCCCATGGCTCTCAACACACACCCTACATGTGCCAATGTAGGCCTCTGGAGGGTTAGGACCCCATGTAGGGAGACCAAACCCAAGATGGAGACCACCTGCAATCTTGCATAAGATCCAATGTGTCCCTAGCCTTCCAGTACAACACGTCATCAAGGAAATCGAGTAAAAAAGATTACAAACCATGGACAACAAGTGGGGACTTCATAATAGCATGCCCTTCCATAATGGGCTTTGGCATGTGATAATGTCTCCAAGCTCCAAATGGGGTTAACCAAGTATCCCATTAGGTGGTTTCTACTTCTAAAGGGGATAATATTTCCAAGGTACATCCTTTTAAAGGTGGTGGCATGTAATAAAGAGATGAATGGAGTAGGGAATGAAGAGGGGCAACCTTGGGCCACATGCTGGGGTTAAAGGGTAGCTAGTAAAATGGAAGCTCACACTTGGGTATATAATGTATAGGAAGGAACAATCCTGGTACATGAGGTGCCCCGATGTTGATTTTCCAACCTTATTTATATGCATTTTGCCTTTTTATGATTTTTCTTTAATTAACTGCTCGGGGCTCAAGGGGTAAGAGCGTGATGTGTGGGGTATGGCAGTTAGTACCCCCTTTAAGGTAAGGTGGTTCATTGCCCACCAAGGGTTGTGACAATCATGGGTTCCTAAATGATAAAGAAGGCTCATATAGGGCCCCTAGAAACCAGGGTGATGGCCATGATGATGGGGTAGAGCTCATGTGCTCGCTTTTTCCCACATGCTAAATGTGTTTTTCATGACCATCTTTTGCATTTTGTGGTACATTTTCCTGTTGAATGTGGCATACTTGTTGGACTACAATACTTAATTGCCAAATGACAAGGCATACCTTTAGGTTCGGGAGGCCCACCTTCAAACATACGATCATGGAAGTTGGGTGAGGGACCACATGATTGGCTTAGGTGGTAGAGAAATGGCACAATGAGCTAGTTGGTCGCTGCAAGGCGCTGCTGGCTTCAGGTTGAGGACCACCTTGGAGAATTTTTTTCTCATAGGGATATCACCCACAAAATGGTGTGTAATAGTCTCCAAGCTCTTATTCCATGCATCAAGATTTGAATCAGACCGTCCCCTGTAAAATTCAGCTTGTGTCCTCTCACAAAGGGTTTCCTTATGGATGCAAGATATGAAAAATCAACAAGTAGACACACATAGATATAAACATATGTCTAGGTGAAAATGCCGTGCAATTTTAATCAACTAATGATATGTGGCTAGCATGTGATGCATTGATTGTGTAAATGGCACGCCCCATATCATTTTGAAAATGTCATAAGGTAAACATTTAAACCTCCTGATGGCACACCCTAAGTAATGCATCCGAGGTTTAGAGCCTTGTCCTATTGTTACCCCAAATATATAGACATAAGTATGATCTGAAGACAAGATGTTTGTTATAGTTCTCATTGTCATTTTACTCCAATTGATGATAGTGGAGTATGCATCAATGTAATTCTTCCCTTATTGACTTAGTTGTATTTTGTAGCTGTGGCCGATCTTCATAATTTATATTTTAGCCCTTGTAATTTCTATTACATGTTCTTCATGTCATTTTGAATATTTAGCCCTTGAAAGAAATATTGTAAGACATGTTTTTCATGTCTGGTTTAAAATAAAAAAATTTGAAAATTGAATTTTGAATTTTTGGCTCCAAGATAGTCAAGTCGGCCCTCCCTCAAGTGAAGTCGGCCCCAGTGAAGAGACACACCCATTCGTGAAGGCATAACATCTATATAAAGGCATTTGAACTCCTCCACAAGAACACCATTCAGTCTCACACAAGAAAGACAAGCTCTGGGCATCCAAGCAAAAATCAAGAAGGAGGAGGAGGATGAAAAGGACAAAGATCATCTTTATCTCTCTCTCTCTCTCTAACTTGCATCTCTTTCCCTCGCTTGCATGTGTGTTTTTGCGCAGTTTTTTGAGCAACATATTTTGGGTTGGCCAAATTTCTGGGCAGACTAGGAGGCCGAATTTTTGAGTTTCTGAGTATATTCTGGAGGCTGAATTTCAACCTAGGTCATATTGGATTAGGCCGAGTTGCAAATCAGATTGGGAGGCTTGACTTGAGGCTTGGACACTAGGTTTGACCATTCACTTGTTGGCATAGTTGACTAGCAGGATTAGATGTATCTCTTTTTGAATTGAAAAATTTCTCTAAGAAAAAGGTTGTTGGGATTTTTGTGATATTCTTATTTAGTATTTTACTAAGTAAATATCAATTTTGTTCATTTTTGGTTTATTGCATGGATGCACTTATGAAAGGTGGGCTTAGAGGACCCACATTTGACTTTTGGCTTGAGATACACTCAAACATTAGAGCTAGAGGGAAAAATTGCGGCTTTGGTGGAGCGTGGGGGCCACCACATGAGATTTTCGGCCCACATGGGAAGTATGCTCTCATTGGAGTGGATTTGGTGTGGGAAGTTTGATGTGGGCCCACATGGGCATTTTGGAGGCATCTTGACAAAAGGAGGAAGAGACACTCATTTGCTCATTCATTCATCATTTGCAAAATTGTCTATGACAAGAGCACGCTTGGGCTGAAGCCAAGTCTGCAAGTGCTATTTAGCACACGAGTGTCTCCGAGCGAAGATCTCAACCCTTGCTTTGGTGGAATTCGAGGGCTAGCCCATGGAGGGAGTTTCACCTTGCCTTTTTCAGACTACTAGCAGGAGGGTCGATTTTCTGGGAGAGGAGGAGCTACGACAGCGCAGGGATTGCACAGTTCTTTGTGAGAGCACTCTGGGTGGTAGAGGAGTGACTTGTGATTGGGGTTGAAACTTGGAGTGAAGGTCGAGGAAGCGTTTTGAGGAGTATTGCTGCCATTTTGAAGGCCTTTTGCAGCAATTTACAGGTGGGTCGAAACATCCAGCAGTTGAGTCGTTGAGGAGAAATAGGGTCGAACTTCCGAATTCAAGCATAGGCCAAATCCTTTGTGGGTTATTCAGGGTATTTGGTGGAGAGGTCGAGATTCATTTCCCATAATTTTATGAGCACCAGAGAGGGCCTAGAAATGGATCCATTCAACCAACAACGTATCTCTGGGCATCTTCAGCACAGAGCTTGAGCAACAGAGCAACAAATCAGAGGAGGGTGTCTTATTTGTCATTTGGGGCTTTGTTATCTTGCCTTGAGAAAGCCCAGGTGCATTCATTCTAGCACCTTATTGTACACCCGTTTCTATTAATAAAAAGAGCTCAACAACGCAATTTTGGTGCAATTTTATGACCTAATTGTTTGTCATTGTTTTATGGTGTTTTTGTCTATGTTTTCTTTGCATATTTAATGTAACTTTCCTTGGGGATATTAAAGTGGTATCAGAGATCATGGACTTGGCACAGCCTGTGGGAGCAGCGCAATCTATAACACCGGAGGATAGGCAAAATGTGACATACTGAAAGAATAGGTATAGAAGTAGAGAGAGGAAGGGAAGAGCTGGAGCAAGTGTGAAGGACAAGTTATGATCAAGAGGAGGAGAACTTCAAGCAAAGAGCAAGAGCACTTCAGCTGCAAGTTGATTAGACATTGGTGACTTTATTCATTTTCATTTTCTTTCTTTCTATACTCTGTTGAACAATTGAAGAAATCTAATAGAAGAAGTATTATTTGGGTTTTCCCCTTGTCGGTTTTGCCCTGGGGCCTGATCATTGGACCTAACTCTCAGTGTCCCATATTTGTGCTTGGTTGTCTTCATATGATCATTAAGTTTATGTTTTATCTACACTTGCTGATCTGAAAAGTTATGAAAAAAAATTTGCTTTCTAAATAATTGTAACAACATAAAACATTCAATTCTCTACAAAGTACATTTAGTTTTCTGCAAAGTGCATTCAGTTTTCTGCAAGGTACATTTAGCTTTCTGCAAAGTAAATTCATCTTTCTGATAAGTACATTAAGTTCCATTCATTTTTCGGCAAAATAGATTCAATTTTTTTGCAAGTATATTAAGTTTTCTACATGGAAATTTCAAGTTTTTCCAAAGAATTTTTAAATTTCTGCATAGAAATTTCAGATTTTAACAGATCGCTACAAAAAAGGTTGGTTTAGAAAATTATCATTCCATCTTTTGCAAAAGTCATGATTTTTACATACAACCACTATTGTTAGTAAATTGTAATATCAAAATTACCAAAACGCATAAGATTGTGACATTTCTCATATAATGTGAGAGACTTAAAATCCCTCAATCTTCAACATTCAATTTCTATCAGTGATTCTTTCATAACCTTCTATGCATTATACACATTTTCAAGACAACACTTTTTTGCACATGCATAAATAGAAGTAAAACTACTATTTACTTTTGCAAGCATCAACAAATACCAAAACCAAAACTATTAAACACATGCAACACCTTAATTACTATCTGCAAAATTACCATCATATGTTGGGTTCCTTGAAATCTTGGAAGAACGGTAGCAGAAAAATTTCAGCAAAAAGTCAATGGCAAGTAGAAGGAACAAGTTATTAGAGGAAATTTCAGCCTAAAAGTGATCTTTTAAGGAAAAGTCAAGAAATTAATAAAAAGTGCTATGTAGACAATTTTTAATATTATTTTACTTTTATCCGTGTTCCACAATATTTATTAGCACGGGATTTATTAATTTTATTAAATATATTATTTATAATTTTTTATTTTTATCTAAATCCCTTAATATAGGGCACTTTTATTAAAATAACTGTGTATATATATTTTATATTTAAATTTAATTGTCTATATTTATATTTTATATTTGACTCTATGTATATAGTTTATATTTAACTAATTTTTTTGGTGTTTTTTTAACGGCATTGTCTACTAAAGCCACAATTTTGCTCGAAATATATTTTTTGGCCAGAATCTGATAATTTGTCATTTCTAGAATACATTTTTTAACTATTTTTCAACTATTTAACTATTTTATATTTAATTATATTTAACTATTTAGCTATTTCATATTTAACTATATATTCTAAATTTTTGGCTAGAATTTGACAATATGTCCTCTTTGGAATACACTTCTTAACTATTTTATATTTATTTATATATTCTATATTTTGGTTGAAAACCAGTTATTTGTCCTTTTTGGAATATGTTTTTTAACTATTTAGCCATTTTATATTTAACTATATTTTATATTAATTTGTCCTTTCTGGAATACATTTTTTTAACTATTTAATTATTTTGTATTTTATATTTAACTACTTTTAAGCTATTTAACTATTTTATATCTAATTATAACGGTATATATTTATATTTTATATTTAGCTCTTTATATATATTTTATGTTTAACTATTTTTTGGTGTTTTTTGAACATGGTTATTAATGTCAAATGGGCCCACATTTTTAATTTATAATTTTTCAATAATATCAAGATTGACATTGCATTAATTCATATGGGTAAAGTAGGTAAATAACATTAATAAAATATTTCACGAATACCCAAATTAATAATAAAATATTTCACCGATATCCAAATTAATAATAAAATATTTCACGGATACCCAAATTAAACAATTTAAAATTATTTAGGACATGTACCTCTTTTTAAATTTAAAGGATTTTGATTGGTTTACATATTATGACATGGAAATTACGTGAAAAGTTCATGGGCACTTTTACGTTGAAATTTCCTCTAATGGATATGTCAATAGAAACTGGGTTGCAAATAGAATGGACAACACTTGATATTTCAGCGAAAAATGTTTTTTAAATAGAGTGGAAAACAAATGATATTTTGACAGAAAATGAGCTGCTAATAGAGTGGACGGTAAGAGATATTTCAGCAGAAAATGGGTTGGAACAACACTTGTCTTCTTGAGCTTGTCTTCAATAAAGTTCTTATACCATGTTGAAATTCTGATGTTCTATGCTGGAACAATTACTTATTACAAAACATCTTTATGTTACAATATTAGATAAGAAATTGTAGATAGAACATAAATCAAATGCACAATAGAAGACAACGAAGAATGCAATGAGACACAGAGAATTTAGATCCAATGACTAGGGAAAACCCATCCAGATTCTTCTTTTATTATAAATCAATTGTTCAACGGAAATACAGAATTCAATGAAAGATCAAGAGAATGAGTAAGTTCACCCAAATCTGGACGAGTTGTAGCATGAAGATCACTGGTAGCAGCAACAGATGCATACACTGAATCAATAATCCCTTCAACTGAATCAAAATTGAAGCACTGAAACACTGAATCAACCTTCGCTCATCAAGTTTTTCTCTTACTCTTCAAGTCTCTCTCTCACAATCTTCTTCAACTCTCTCCAACACTGTTGATAATATCGACGATATTCAAAAATATCGCGATATTTTCGGCAAAACGATATATCGCCGAGAAAATATCGCGATATTTTCTGTTTTGATAATATCGCGATATTTTCAAAATATCGGCAAATATCGGAAAATATCGGCAAAATATCGCGATATTTTGAAAATATCGCGATATTTTGAAAATATCGGCTATATTTAAAAATTTGAAAAAATTATTTTTTATGCTTGCCGATATTTTGCCGATATTTTCGCCGATATTGCCGATAAGATATTTTCTGGACCCTCGCCGATATTTTGCCGATACCGATATTTTCAACACTGCTCTCCAACTCTTTCTCAATTTTGAATTCTTCTTTTGCAATGCACAAGTAGTTAAGGGAGAAAGAATGAGGCACATATATATAGGAGGAACAACGAATCCATGCCATAAAAGAGGATTGACTCGCATGCCAAGAGGATTGTAACTCACGCCCATTTAGTAAATGTAACTCATGCCATTAAGGAGGTACACATGCCTTTGTAACTTATTCTTTTAAGACAGTGTAACATATACATTAAAGAGTGTGTAAGAGGAATCTTTTATGACATGCTTTTATTGAGTGTAAGGGAGTGTAAGAGAATCTTTTATAACATGCTTTAATAAGTGTAAGAGAGTGTAAGAGCATTAATGAGAGTGTAAGAGGAATATGCCATGCCAATAATGAGAGTGTAAGAGAACATTAGTAAGTGTTATGATTGAGTGTCTTGAATTTCTTTTTAATAATAATATAATAGTATCATAATAACAATAATAATGTTAATGATAATATTGATGATTAAGTCGAAATTAAACTACTAGGATTGATTGATGATCAAAAGGGATTTTCCATCGATAATACTTGATTACCAATTGATGCAAGGTGATTTACTATCTTGAGACTTTCTATTTTTAGAAATTGATCTATGAGTTGCCAAATTTTCAACAAATATGCTTGGACTTGTCATTAAACACAAGATTCTTTGCCAATCGGATGCCACTCTTGTTGTCACAATATATAACTGTCATATCCAGACCTTGTTCAAACAACTCTCCAAAAAGCTTCCTTAACCTTGCAGCTAGCCATGCTAGTAGCAATATACTCTGCCTCCACTGTGCTTAAAGCAACAAACTTATGCTTCCTGCTCATCCAAGATATCATGGCAGAACCCAAACTAAAACAACACCTCGATGTGCTCTTCCTATCAATAATATTTCCGACCCAATCAACATCAGTGTTCCTATGAAGTCTCACATCTTCGACAATAGATCTCAGACCAAGATTAATCGTCCCATGTAGATATCTCAATGCATGCTTGGCAACAACCCAGTGTGCATGGAGAGGTTTAGTCATGAATTGACTCAAAGTATTAACTGCAAAACATATGTCCAAACGGGTGTTCACAAGGAACATTAATGCCCCAATCAACTGTCGATACTCGGAAGGATTCGCCAAATCAGGTCCTGCAACATTTCCACATAACTTCTCGAGGTTCATAGCCATCGGTGTAGTCATGGACTTGCATTCTACCATTCCAAATCTTTCCAACAGTTTCACCACATATTTTCCTTGAGAAAGGAAAATATCACCTAGCCTTTGCCACACTTCTTGGCCTAAGAAGTAGTGCATCAATCCAAGGTTCTTCATCTCAAAACCAGAGGCCAACTCCCTCTTACACTCGAGCACCAAAGGCTCACCACTTGTCAAGAATAAATCGTCAACATATAAAACCAAAATAAGGGGCATACCTTGGACCACTTCATAATAGATTCGTATTCTTTGACCATATTATCTTTCCAAACCTGCTCTTTCATTGCTTCTTCAAAGGTGTAAGGTTCAACTTGTATAATGGAACTCATAGCCACAACATATCCCTAGTATCGACATAGCTTCTTGCTTTCTCTAAAGGTTCCTCTGGTAGCGACATGTCTTTAAACATCCTGTAAAGTATCACGAAGCCAAAGTGGTCTCTTCCTGGCAGCGAGATCACATGGAGGAGGATCCAAGGGGTCCGTTGACCACTACGTGTCAACTACCAATGGCAGTACACTCCCTTTTTTCGCAAAAGGGTAGCGCTTGATCGTCGTGTCCGTGCCATTCAATTATCATCATCAGCCTGATCGTGTTATGTTGCAAACCCAGTCTGTAGGTGTAAATTGTAAATAATCTTAGCAGATCTGTGTCATGTATGTAATTGCCTAGGTAAACCTAATCTTCTAGTGATGATCTATGTTCCGGAAGGTTTTTTGTCTCACTGACCCATGGTCGGCAGAGTGTTCCTTCAGCCTAACCCCAAAGCCAGAATGGATTTTGTCATTAGAATTTTAGGGGAATCTTAGTGTGCTAGGTCGAGTCTATGTAAAAGTGATTTGGGAATAATCCTAACTATTTGGTTAGGTTATTTTATTACAAATTGCTTGATCTGCTAGATTATGTTTGTGTCGCAGAATTGGGTAGTCTGTGAGGGTCTATGTCAAATGGGTTTTTCCCCTTGAGATGTAAAAATGTAAAAATTATGATGTAAAATGTCTTGGGGGTTAGAAAAATAATTAAACCCCTCATAAGTCCTAGGTCCTAGGTAATTTTTTCCAAAGGCTAAGTTCGAGGGTCCAATAAAAATAATAAAAAATAAAATAAAATAATAATAAGTCAAAGTTTTGAGGAAATAAATGCAAAATTTATTTTTTTAATATATTAAAATGCATTTAATTTAAAAAAAATGTGAAATTTCCTCAACATTTAAAATTTTGACGGATGAGATTAAAAGAGATTTTGATTTTCATCGACGGTCGAGATTACTTTGACATGGATCACTCGAACTAGCCGTTGGGAATTTTTTTCTTTAAATAGGGTGTCAGTTGTCATTTGAGATGATTCGGTTTTAGAGTCGTGTGCTGAGTGAAAGCTATCTTGTAATCGTTTTTCATGTGCAAATAAAGAAAGACTTTGGGGTTAATCTCTGCTGGTGTTACTCTACGGGAAATGCTGTAAGATGTTTTATTTTCTTGCATAAATTTACTTTCAGCCATTGATGTTAGCTTATTGAAGAGTGATTTAGACACAGGTATCTTGTCTGATCACTGGGGTTTGAATGATAGTTTAATTTCTGAATATAATGGCAGGTATCTCCATTAGATCTAAATTTCATTGTCGTTTTCTCTCTCTATGTTAATGGT
Source organism: Pinus tabuliformis (assembly GCA_031772625.1). Classification (NCBI taxonomy): domain Eukaryota; kingdom Viridiplantae; phylum Streptophyta; class Pinopsida; order Pinales; family Pinaceae; genus Pinus; species Pinus tabuliformis. The sequence goes on from CM062804.1 coordinate 1,244,134,948, forward strand.
TGAATTAAGTTGTGCAGGAAATCCTTTATTTTGAGATCACCGGGCGTTTGGGGAAGTCTTCAGTTGGACCAGCCAACTCCCGGATATCATTTTCTGAAGAGCCCAGCTAGTTTTGATCCCGGGCTCATCATTAGAATTTTTGTTGTGGATGCATGAAGGGTTTTCTGAAGCATCTCATCTTAAACTTAAAATTTTAAAAAATATATCTGTGACATGATGATGAATCTGGCTGCGTAGAGCCTTTATCTTGTGAATACTGTAACTATTTAGTTAGGGTTTTTAAGGTTTTATTATTATATATTTTGTTTCTGGGCATTTTTGCAGGTACAGATCTTAATTTTTTTTTTAGGGTTTTCATTAGACAAATCTGAAGCAGGGTGATTTAAAATTTACTGGAAAATTTGGAGGGTTTTCTGATCCATCTTTCTGCGGTTGCCTGGGTTTTATTTTACAGGAAAATTGTCGATTTTTTTTTAAAGAAAAAATCAGGCTGCGGGATTGCTTCCTCACCTCCACAGCCTTTTCCACTAGCAGCCTTTCTCCCCTTTCTCCCCGCTGCCAATCTCTCCACACAGTCAATACTCCTCTCTAACTGCGTCTTTTCCTCATCCTCACATAGAAAATTCATCGTCGCTTCTCTGCCTGCATCCTTTTCCTTCTGCGCGTTCTTTTCCTCGGTCTCCTCATCTCTGCCCCACGGACCTGCAAACCCTTCCGCACTTCTAACCCACGACATATTTCCTAATCTGTGTCATCCAAACGCTGCCAAATCTCTGTGTGCTCTCCCTTCTTTCCTCGCACAACCCTTGTTGCTCCTCATCAACCTGCAAATTCTTCATATTCCACGCGTCCCGCAAGTAAACCTTCTCCCCACGTGTTTTTCTTTCCCTTCCTTACTTCGACCTGCAACCTCCAAGCTCTCCTCGTTTGGTGGCTTCTCCGTCTGGTCTAACCTACGCTGGCCATTCCTTCACCTAGCTGTAGCTCCCTCCAGGATTCCACTGCTCCCTCGACTTGCAAGCAAATATTGCATTCCCTTTTCCCATCGCTCCATTTCTCTAGTCATCGAATTGTTCTCTTCTCCCTATCTCTGTCCTCACCGGCATCCTCACGCAGCCCCATCATCTCCGCCCTCAGAGTTTCTCCCTTGCTGTCCTCCATTCCCACGCTTCTCCTCTATGCATAATGCTGCCTATCCGCGACAACCATCACTCTCATGAAACCAGCTTCCTACGCTGCCCAACCATGCTATCATCCTTCCAAACTCTGCTCACGGCTTTTCATTTCCGTCGCCCATCCAACGTGCAAACAAACCTCTATCTTCCATGCAGTTTTCTCCACCCTCGAACACAGCCTCTTACGCAGCTATTCCTGCACTCAATCCGCCATCAAATCCTTCCATACCCCTCGCTTGGCTCTGTCCGTCCTCCATTGATTCACAACACCATACCTCTGCTTTGCGTTCTCTTTCTGTCGTCGAGCTTCTCTTCTCACCTTCAAAACTGCACACAATAACAATACACCTCGATTTTTTTTTGGGCTAGGGTTAATTCTTTTCATCGTTTTTTATTTATTTATTTTAATTTATTTCATGGTGATAGTTTATGTTAATTCGCTTTTGTTTATACATATGGGTTAGGAATTCATAGTAAGTATTTTCGTTAGCTTAGGTTTTAGTTTAGTCCAACATTGCAGGAAGTGTTCCCCCCCAGTTCTAAGGCCCGATGCGCGTCCCGTGCGGATGCATCCAGGAAGCGTCCCTGGAAGCACGCTTCCAAAATTCGGAAGCACGCTTCCGCCTGTTTTGGATGCTTCCTGGAAATTTTGGAAGCTTTCCTCCGAAGTGCGCTTCATATGACGCTTCGGCAGTACGAAGCATGGCGCTTCGGAGGGAAAGCATACACTTCCGTACGATTCTAGAAAAGCGTTTAGAAAATCGTTTTTTTTTCAATTTTTTTTTTTTAATTTTAGGTGAGTTTGCTTGTTGGGAGTGGGTCCACCTTGGGTTAGGGTGAGGAATGAAGGCAAAAAAAATATAAATATAGCAGATGCTCTCTCATGGTAATGTTAAATTCTTAAAGTAAAAGTGACATTCTCCTTTATATTTCATTTTCATCATTTTACTTAAATTTTTAACATTACCATGAAATGACTCAGGATGTTTGAGAGTGGTTCCAGGCTCCAGCGTCATTGGACTTCATATGGAGAAAATAGAATTTCATATCCTATTCAAAATTCAGTAGACTTAACAGTTTTCAGGAATTCAGGATCAGTGGGATTGTGGCATTTCATTAGATTATATCAAGTATCAAGGTATGCGATTAGCATTTAATCAAGAGCATCGAGCCCTATATGTACCCTAGTGTTGGTGGTGTTAATTGTTGAACTCCTTTGTCACGCGGCACGCCCTTAGCAAAAAATTACCTTTCAATCAAGTCAAAATCATCGATCAAGCATGTTAAGCTTTTTCTATCATATTTTAAGTCTTGAATTAGGTAGTTTGATCAAAATTGAGCAATGTTGACTAATATCCCTAGACAATCGAGGTAGAGGCAAAGGCTAGACAAGAGGAGAAAAATCTAGATTCTAGATGGTTGATGCATCTAAATGGTTGATGCTCGAATAATTAATCATTAATGTACAATGGATGTTATATCTATCTTGATTTATGCAAAACTATGCGTGTTTTCATGTCTTCTACAACTAATTTGGTATTTGGGATGTTTGTTTTGAGTATAAATGCAAAATATATATATATATATGTGTGTGTGTGTGTGTGTGTAGTAGACGCTTCCACAGACGCTGCGCTTCCTAGTTTTTTGGAAAATGACGCTTCTGCGTCCTCGCTTCCAAAAAACGTCTCCGCTTCGTGCAACATTGGTTTAGTCTTAGGAGATAACCCTTTTATTTAGTTTAATTTAGAATTTTATTTAAGTTTTGTTTAGTTTTAGGTTTGTTTTATTTGGGGTAACGTATATATTATATTTTTTGTTTCATTAACTTTTAACTTATGACTTCAACAAAAATAAAAAATAAAATAAGATAAAAATTTTGATTTAGCTTATTTTTATTTTCACCTTTTACTTTAATTTTTCATTAAAAAAATCTAAACATTTAAAAAATCTTAAAGATGCAAATCATTAAAGAAAAAATTTATAATTTTTTTTTTGAAAAAAGACTAATTAAAAATTGGAAATTCCTTTTGATGTTTATTGTTGTTGTTGTTTTTGTGGTATCAGTATTCATCATTTTGCTATAGTTAAATGTACTTAAATTATTATCTGGAGTTTAACTATTGGAAAGTGATCAATTTCCTAGATTTGGAATTTCAAGCATAATCATTTAAAATTCTAGCTAGTTAGCATTTAAATTTTGTGGTTATTTAAAGCATTTGCATTTCTTGAAATCTAATCTCTAAGTCATTTTGCTTCTATAGAAAATCTTTCATTATTGCTTGAATTATTTAATGCTCGTTACTTATTAGACATTTTGTAAATTTATCAAAGCAATCATTAACTATTTTATAAGCAGCAACAACTATCATTGACTCCATAAGGCACTGGTTGTAATCATTTAAAATTTAATCAAATTCTAAGTCTCATTAGGCCTTAATCGAGTATTCAAGTGCTTCACTGTGTCTCTCGAACCGGCTGATTCATAGCTGGTTTTATTTTATCCCATAGGGTTTACCCCCCTTAGCCTGCCATAGGGAGACAGCTGAAACGGAGAGATCGGGGATCAGGGTGACAGTCCCCGGTCTGAGCGTTGTCGCGGTGCTTAGACACATTGCACGACAACATTTTTTGGCGCCGTTGCTAGGGATAGAGTTTTTTCTGTGCTTGGTTTATTCAACATTCATCATTCATCTTTCATCTTTCTCATCTCTCATTCGAGCCGGCAAAGTCAACATTTTTTGGCACATCTCATCTTTTTCGCCATTCATTAGCCTGTCAAATGGCCAACATTTCCTGGTGTCATTTGATCTTTTCATCGCTCTATCTTTCGTCATCTCGTTAATCGTTTCATCTGTACCTTTAGCACCTGGACTTCTTGGATCATTTCTTGTTTGGGTGGCGACTCCATTTCTATTCATTCATTTATTCTCAGACAAGAAGCCCTCCCTCATATCTGATTGTTTGTTGCTTTTTGGATCCTAGAGTTAGATTCATGTTCAAGTGGCGACTCCACTTCTTTTTCTTGAGCAGAGATCTCTCTCTATCATCCATTTGGTCCCTCATTATTCATCATGGATTATTCGTTTACCCCATGTCATTTTGCTGATGTTCTACATGATATTTCGGAAGTGGCCATTTCTAAATTTCCTTTGTTCTCGGGTGGTGATTCAGTCGCTGTTAGAAAGCATCTAGGCAGGTTTTCTTGTATAATGTTCATATATTGTAGACCTCCTTAGTATAATCATGAAGATGTCAAAATGCGTCTATTTGTCTTTTCTTTAGAGGGTGATGCTTTGAATTGGTTTAATAATTTTCCTGAAGACTCTTCCACTTCTTTACAAGACATTGTCAATGCTTTTAAAGATAGATATGGTTATCAAGACAGCTCGCCTTGTGCCCCTAAAATTGTGCAACAGAATGAAAGTAATCTTATAAAGGGTCCAACTGTCAATGAAAGATTTCAAGACAATTCTTCATATCAGAATATGCCATCCACTTGTACTGTTGCAGATCAAATCCATGATAGTGGAAAAGCAGGGACAAATTGTAAAATTAGTGTCGATAATGAAAGGGAAAATCATAAGCAAATTATAGAAGAACTAATGCGGCTGGTAAAAAATATGCAGATCAATCAAGAAAAATTTGTAACTGATTACGCCAATGATATGAGAACTTTATGCACCCACCTGGAAAAACATGATAAGGAGATGGAAATCATGAAAATTAAACACTTTGATCACGTAACCGACATGCAAAGTCAACATGCTAAGGAAATTGGGACCATGAAAGCTAATCATGACAGGGAAATTAATTTTATGCAAAGCAAGTTATTAGCCCTAGAGGAAAATATGATGATCATGGAACTCAATCATTCAAATCAAGTGACTATCATGGAAGCAAGTTATCAGAAAGAAATAAGTGCTATTCAAAACAAGTTGTCAACTATGGATGATGAAATGACCATCATGAGATTCAATTATAATAATCAGTTGGCTACCATGCAAGCAAATCATAAAAAAGAGATAAACTCTATGCAACATTGCTTGATGACCATAAAGGAAAAGGACGACAAAGTAATAAAAGATATGGAAGCTAGTCAGATATGTTTTCAGAATAAGTTATTGACTATGGAGGAAGACCATGCTAAGGAAATCGGTACTATGAAGGTTGAACACTCTAGCCAGATGGATGCCATAAGGATATAGGTATAGAAATTTCAGCATCAGTCAAAGGATGAAAGAAACAAGGAGATGTCAATAGATTAGAAGCCTTATTATCTGCTGCAACAAGCTCCATCTTATTATGAGGTCCTTTGTTCCATTGAAAAGTGGCTAGTTGAAGGTGACCTGGATAAAAGGGAAATTAATAATCAGGTTGATGCTCACACTGTTAATCCACCAGTCATAGAAGATCAAGTTATAACTCATGACACCTGTGAGACTGATCCATCATCCTTGACAAAGCAGATGCAGAATGAAGAAAGACATGTCATGCATATCTTACATACTTCATCTGAGAGTTTTGAAGCAGAATGTTCCACATCATTAGTGATACAGCCTGCCATGAAGAAAACCGTAAGAGAAAGAGAATGAGAAAAAGATTTGATGCATCGGATGGCCGCGAGCAACTTGATTTCCGGATAGGAAAAAGTCCTACCGCATGCAGGATTGGACATGGCACATCCGAGAAGCAACCGACAGATTTGCCTGAAAGTAGGCAAATGCTTAGTATACACTATATTGAACGCATCTGATGCCATGGGGCATCTTCTGTATTTCTAACCCTACTCCTTGTCTTTTCAACATTTCATTTCTGTTTTAGGATTAGATTTACTTTTCATGTTACTAGATAGTTAATAAATGAAGAGCTTATATCTTTCCTGTGCTTAATGTTATATGATGAGTTTTGAATGGACGCTACTTATGTTTTGTTGTGTGTTGCGTGGATGCAGATTCTAGATTCTCACATTCCTACAGTGCAACAACGTGTCCCAAAGTAGAGCCAGATGTTGACCACTACGTGTCAACTACCCATGGCAGTACACTCCCTTTTTTCGCAAAAGGGTAGCGCTTGATCATCGTGTCCATGCCATTCGACTATCATCATCAGCCTGATCGTGTTATGTTGTAAACCCAGTTTGCATGTGTAAATTGTAAATAATCTTAACAGATCTGTGTCATGTATGTAATTGCCTAGGTAAACCTAATCTTCTAGTGATGATCTACGTTCCGAAAGGTTTTTTGTCTCACTGACCCATGGTTGGCAGAGTTTTCCTTCAGCCTAACCCCAAAGCCGGAATGGATCTTGTCATTAGAATCTTAGGGGAGTCCTAGTGTGCTAGGTCAAGTTTATGTAAAAGTGATTTGGGAATAATCCTAACTATTTGGTTAGGTTATTTTATTGCAAATTGCTTGATCTGCTAGATTATGTTTGTGTCGCAAAACTGGGTAGTCTATGAGGGTTTATGTTAAATGGGTTTTTCCGCTTGAGATGTAAAAATGTAAAAATCATGATGTAAAATGTCTTGGGGATTAGAAAAATAATTAAACCCCTCATAAGTCCTAGGTCCTAGGTAATTTCTTCCAAAGGCTAAGTTCGAGGATCCAATAAAAATAATACAAAATATAAATAATAAAAAATAAAATAAAATAATAATAAGTCAAAGTTTTGAGGAAATAAATGCAAAATTTTAATTTTTAATATATTAAAATGCATTTAAATTTAAAAAAATGTGAAATTTCCTCAACATTTAAAATTTCGACGGATGAGATTAAAAGAGATTTTAATCCTCATTGACGGTCGAGATTACTTTGACATGGATCACTCGAACTAGCCACTGGGAATTTTTTTCTTTAAATAGGGTGTCAATTGTCACTTGAGATGATTTGATCTTAGAGTCGTGTGCTGAGTGAAAACTCTCTTGTAATTGTTTTTCATGTGCAAATAAAGAAAGAATTTGGGGTTAATCTCTACTGGTGTTACTCTGCAGGAAATGCTGTAAGATGTTTTATTTTCTTGCATAGATTTACTTTCAACCATTGATGTTAGCTTATTGAAGAGTGATTTAGACACAGGTATCTTGTCTGATCACTGGGGTTTGAATGATAGTTTAATTTCTGAATATAATGGCAGGTATCTCCATTAGATCTGAATTTCATTGTCGTTTTCTCTCTCTATGTTAATGGTTGAATTAAGCTGTGCAGGAAATCCTTTATTTTGAGATCACCAGGTGTTCGGGGAAGTCTTTAGTTGGACCAACCACCTCCTAGATATCATTTTCTGAAGAGCCCAGCTGGTTTTGATCCCGGGCTTATCATTAGAATTTCTGTTGTGGATGCATGAAGGGTTTTCTGAAGCACCTCATCTTAAATTTAAAATTTAAAAAAATATATCTGTGACATGATGACAAATTTGGTTGCATAGAGCCTTTATCTTGTGAATACTGTAATCATTTAGTTAGGGATTTTAAGGTTTCATTATTATATAATTTGTTTCTGGGCATTTTTGCTGGTACAGATCTTGAAAATTTTTCGGGGTTTTCATTAGACAAATCTGAAGCAGGGTGATTTAAAATTTACTGGAGAATTTGGAGGGTTTTCTGATCCATCTTTCTGCTGCTGCTTGGGGTTTTATTTTACAGGAAAATTTTCGAATTTTTTTTAAAAGAAAAAATTAGGCTGCGGGATTGCTTCCTCACCTCCACACAGCCTTTTCCACTGGCAACCTTTCTCCCCTTTCTCCTCGTTGCCAATCTCTCCACGCAGTCAATACTCCTCTTTGCCTGCGTCTTTTCCTCATCCTCACGCAGCAAATTCATCGTTGCCTCTCTGCCTGCGTCCTTGTCCTTCTGTGCGTTCTTTCCCTCGGTCTCCTCATCTCTGCCCCACAGACTTGCAAACCCTTCCACACTTCTAACCCGCGACATATATCTAATCCGCGTCATCCAAACGCTACCAAATCTCTGCGTGCTTTCCCTTCTTTCCTTGCACGACCCTTGCTGCTCCCCATCAACCTGCAAATTCTTCATACTCCACGCATCCCGCGAATCAACCTTCTCCCCACGCATTTTTCTTTCCCTTCCTTGCTTCGACCTGCAACCTCCAAGCTCTCGTCGTTTGGTGGCTTCTTTGTCTGGTCTAACCTATGCTGGCCATTCCTTCACCTAGCCGCAACTCCCTCTAGGATTCCTCTGCTCTGTCGATCTGCAAGCAAATATTGCATTCCCTTTTCCCATCGCTCCATTTCTCTAGTCATCGAACTGTTCTTTTCTCCCTATCTTTGTCCACACCGACATCCTCATGCAGCCCCAATATCTCCGCCTTCAGAGTTTCTTCCTTGTTGTCCTCCATTCGCACGCTTCGCCTCTACGCATCCGTGTACTGCCTGTCCGCGGCAACCATCACTCTCATGCAACTAGCTTCCTACGCTGCCCAGCCATGCTATCATCCTTCCAAACTCTGCTCACGGCTTTTCATTTCCGTCACCCATCCAACCTCCAAACAAACCTCTATCTTCCACGCAGTTTTCTCCACCCTCAAATGCAGCCCCTTACGCAGCTATTCTTCCACTCAATCTGCCATCAAATCCTTCCATACCCCTCGCTTGGCTCTATCCGTCCTCCATTGATCCACAACACCATACCTATGCTCTACATTCTCTTTTTGCCGTTGAGCTTCTCTTCTCACCTGCAAAGCTGCACACAATAACAATACACTTTGAATTTTTTTTGGCCTAGGGTTAATTCTTTTCATCGTTTTTTTGTTTGTTTGTTTTTATTTCATGGTGATAGTTTATGTTAATTCGCTTTTGTTTATACATATGGGTTAGGAATTCATAGTAAGTATTTTCGTTAGCTTAGGTTTTAGTTTAGTCTTAGGAGATAACTCTTTTATTTAGTTTAATTTAGAATTTTATTTAAGTTTTGTTTAGTTTTAGGTTTGTTTTATTTGGGTAACGTATGTATTATATTTTTCGTTTCATTAACTTTTAACTTATGACTTCAACAAAAATAAAAAATAAAATAAAATAAAAATTTTGATTTAGCTTATTTTTATTTTTACCTTTTACTTCAATTTTTCATTAAAAAAATCTTAACATTTAAAAAATCCTAAAAATCCAAATCATTAAAAAAAAAAGGAAGACTAATTAAAAACTGGAAATTCCTTTTTGATGTTTTTGTTGTTGTGGTATCAGTGTTCATCAGTTTACTATAGTTAAATGTACTTAAATTATTATCTGGAGTTTAACTATTGGAAAGTGATAAATTTCCTAGATTTGGAATTTCAAGCATAATCATTTTAAATTCTAGCTAGTTAGCATTTAAATTTTGTGGTTATTTAAAGCATTTGCATTTCTTGAAATTTAATTGCTAAGTCATTTTGCTTCTATAGAAAATCTTTTGTTATTGCTTGAATTATTTAATGCTCGTTACTTATCAGACATTTTGTAAATTTTTCAAAGCAATCATTAATTATTTCATAAGCAGCAGTAGCTATCATTGACTTCATAAGGCACTGGTTGTAATCATTTAAAATTTAATTAAATTCTAAGTCTCGCTAGGCTTTAATCGAGTATTCGATTGCTTCACTGTGTCTCCCGAACCGGTTGATTCATAGCTGGTTCTCTTTTATCCCATAAGGTCTACCCCCCTTAGCCTGCCATAGGTAGATGGCTTAAACAGAGAGATCGGCGATCAGGGTGACAGCCTCCAGTCTGAGTGTTGTCGCGGTGCTTAGACACATTGCACGACAATAGGGTCCATAGTTTCCATGGGATCATCTGCAACATCTTTCTCTGGCTCAGGCACATAAATACCTTCTAGTAGGTCCATGTCATCATCCTTCTTCTCAACATATGGAGGAGGAGGAATTTCCCTTGCTTTTCCAATGGTTGCATCTTCATCGAAAGTCATGTCCCTGCTAAACTCTATATTCCTTTGACCAGACAGATATATTCTAAAAGATTTAGAATTATGACAATACCCAACAAACATACATTTCTTTCCAGTGGCTTCCATCTTGTTCATGCTTTTTTGCGTTTGTTTTCCATTCCATGTTCAACACTCTACAAAATTCTACGTGGCATTTATAGTCATAATAGTTGACCAATCTATGATATATGAATCACGTGATTTGTCAAGTCATATTTTTGTTCAAAGAAGCAGCATTATAAGTTGATTAAGTTTGTTAAAATAAATAAATAAATTGTGTTTAATAAAAGGTTAAATTATGATCGGTATAATATTTAGGTTTATCCATGAGTTTATCAAGTTTGTAATTGGTATAATGAGATTATAAAGTTTATAGTCTCATTATAATTGTTTTGTAAAATATTAATGATTTCTTTTCTCAATACATACTTTTTCTATAATTTTTTTTATATTATTTAGGATGTGAGTATCTTTAAATTTTGAAATTAGTTTATTTAATAAAATTATTTTAAAACCAAAATTTTATATAAAAAATATAATTAAATGATTGAATATTTTTCCATTCACATATATTGTTTAAAAGTAATTCATTATAACCAAAATATACCTAAATAAATATTATAATAAATATAAAGTGACATGATTTTTTTTGTCCTTCAACACATGAAAATATAAGGTGCAGCCAAAGATTCTTAAATGACCAACATCAGGCTTGATACTTTGAACACTTCCTTTGGAGTCTTGTCACGCATGGCTTGCTAAGGAATCCTGTTTTGAACATAGACTTTTGTATTAGTGGCTTCTCCCCAAAAGAACTTCGACAACTTTTGATCATGCAACATTGCTGGGGGCAACTTCCATGATGGTCTTGTTCTTTCTTTCAACCACACCATTCTGCTCATGATTATAAGGTACAATGGTCTCCTTGTTTCCAATCTTCTTGCAAAAGTCAACGAACTCATTAGAAGTGTATTCTCCACCATTATCAATCCTGAAGACCTTGATCCTTTTCCCTATTTGACTCTCTATCAATGCTTTGAAATCCTGGAACATCTCAAACGCTTCATCCTTGTGCTTCAAGTAGAATATCCAAGTCTTCTAGGAGAAGTCATCCACAAAGATTATATAATATAGATAGACACCCAAAGATTTTACGGCATGGGTCTTGTTGCTGTGCAAACTAGTAGGCATAGTTGGTAGGCTAAAGCTGGAAGGCACGACAACAATTTGGGACAAAGGCCCACTGTGGCCACAGCGTATGCCCCCTTCTCTTCTCGGATTTTCACCTATAGGAGGAGTCCTAGACTCCTAGTATCCCTCACTTGTGATTAATATGTCTATGGTAGAGTTCAAAGTGAGGCAAGGATGGCTCATTCAACGGAAAGGTTCAATTAAAGTGTGAGCTTTGGGAGAAGCTAGTAGGAATTTCCACAAAAAACCCTTTGAAAGAAATGCTATACGAGACCTCGGGTTGAGAAATTTGGCAAGGTAAGAGTTCATCCAAGGTCAAGATAGTTAAGAGAAAAGGTGTCGTATGATATACTTCAATAAGTAGTTAAGCATAAACCTTCAAGAAATCCCTAAGTTGAAGTATTAGCTTCTAGGTTTCCCACTTGGTGTGATAGCTAGGGCATCAAGTTATTTGAAATTCCACTGTCGAAATTCATTCAAAACTGGAGGATGCCTAGAGGAGGCATGAATGAAGAAATTTGTCGGGATGAAATCCCAAAATTCCTCCACCCTAAAATTTTACACCAAGCTCTAGAAAACCTCCTTATCATTAAAGGGACGAAGAATAGAGAAAGAAAAGAGGTGAAAAGAAACATGTTTCACCAAGGATCTAGGACCAATGCCTAGCTATTGGGAAGATTGGAGTCAAAATGATCAAGATTCGGGAACTTCGCTCTTCAAGGAGGCCTAAAGAAGCAACTTCACTAATGTTATGTATGTAGCTACATGACAACTTTAGAATTTTATACGTCAATGGCAATTGTTATGGGGTTTCGAGGAAGCAATGCAAATAATCCTCTAGAAACATTCATTCATTATTTGTCCAATGAGTAACACATGCAAAAATATCCAATAGTTTCAATGATTTTATTAATTCACATTAATTAGGGCACATTATTTCACCATAAGAAAATGATTCCATACATTAGACATCCATTAAAACAGAAATATAGCATTATATTGCGCTTACAAGGCAAAGAAGAGTATATCCATAAAAAGTCTTGCCGACAAGAAGCTCCAAGAGAGAGCTATTTTTTTCCTCGCATCAAAATGCATTTATTCATCCAAATCATTTCACAATTGCAGATATGAATTCTTTAAAGAGAGATATCCCAAATCCAAGTGATGATGAGTTACAAAATGAGGCTCTCTTCAATTTATATGAGCCTCTCACAAGTTCGAATGGTCTAATTAGCCTAATTAAGCCCTTGATTATTATCTTAATGTGAAAATAACAATAATTTTGGTGACTAGTCCACCAAATAGCTCATATGTGTAAAATAAACCTTCCTAATGAGGGCAAAATGATAAAATAATGGTGCAAAGGGAAGTTGGAAGGCCATGATGAAGAGGAGGGCTCCAAAAATGATGATCAAGGGGGTGGTCGCTTGATTTCCAAGCAAAACATCTCATGGTGCTCCCAAGTGGCTATGGGGCATAATCAACGTCTCATGTCTCCAACTGGATCAAACATCTTGATGCTCCATTAATAAGGGCAAGAATGATGACACATGCCCTCCCATGTCTTCTTGGACAAGACATATCCTCCTTTGGGGGTTGGATCATCTACCAAATGCTTGGGGTAGTGTGGTCGAAGTGCATCATCATCTTTGGATAACTGGGGAAAGAACAAGCAACTGGTGGTGTTAAAGAAACCCATGGTAGTAATCAATGCTTTGCTTGTGGTGGAGGCCCATGGCTCTCAATGCTTACCCTACACATGCCACTATGACCCGCTAAAGGGCTTGGATCCTATATAGGGAGGCCAAGTCCATGATGGAGACCCAGCTGCAGTCTCGTATAAGATCCAATGTGTCTCCTCACCTTCTAGTACAACCAATCATTAGTGCAATTGAGTAAATAAGCTTGCTAATCAGGGGAAAAAGTGGACAAGTCATAGTGGCATGCCCTTCCAAATGGGCTTCAGAATGTATAGGTGTTTCCTTGCTTGACAAGAGAGGTCAATAAAAGCACCATATTAGGTGGTTTCAACCTCTAAGGGAATGACAGGTCCATGGTACATCCATCAAATGGCAAGTGGCATGTGAAATAATGATGAAATGGAATGGGGCAAAAGGGAAGGCTCCAAGCCACATGCAATGGTACAAGGGTAGCTAGAATGAGGGAAGCCCACACCTTGGGTATATGGATGTAGGAGGGAGCAATCGTGGTACATGAGTTACCTCGGCGTTTGTTTTTCCACCCTTCTTAATATGCCTTTTGCCTTTTATTGATTTTTCTTTCTTTACTGCTCGGGGCTCCAGCATGATGTGTATGATGTTGCGGTGATTACCCCCTTAAGGTTGGGTAGTTCATCACCCCCTAGGGGTTGGGACAATCATGGATTCCTTAATGATGCGGGGGGCACTCATAGGGGCTCTAGGAACTAGGGTGATGGCCATAGTAATATGGGGTAGAGCTCATGTTTGGCTTTTTCCCATGCATTAAATTTTTATATTCCAACCATCTTTTGCATTTTGTGGTACATTTCCTATTGTAAGTGGCCAAATTATGCTTTTATCTTTCTTTTTAGCTGCATCAACCTCTGGGGCATCGTTCTAGGCCTGACCCAAAGTGTGGACAAGGGGATGGGGAAGGCTAACACCTTGTGGACCCAATGGACAAATGTGGACCCAGATGGGAAAAGTGTGGAAAGGGCTTATAATGAGCAGAGGGGAGTGAAAGATATGGTGTCAGGAAGTGGGACCTCGCAACCATTAGGCTTTCCCATGTAGTGTCACTCCTAAAGTTGGAAGCCAATAGAGGAGATCCAATGGGACTAGGATACACGATTAACCACCAAGTTGGGACAAGGGAACAAGAGTACAATCCAAGACCATTCTTTCTGTCAAATCCCCACACTAGTCCATGTCCAAATGTGCCCAGAAAAGAAAGCATAAACACCCAATTACATAATGAAAAGTCATACCTTCGGGGTTGGAAAACCCACTTTCAAACATACAATCATAGAAGATGGGCGAGAGCACATAATGGCTGGCTCAGGTGGAAGACAATGGTGGCATACTGCGCTATCTGGTGGCTGCAAGGGGCTGCTGGTTACTGACTAGAGACAAATATAGGAGAAATTTTCTGCTGTAGGGGTCACCCACTGGTGGTGGGTAACTGGTTCACAAAGATCAAAATGAATGAGTTGTAGAATATCATTGGTCCTGCTTTTGCTAGGAGGGAATGGTCGCCTTGAATTCTTTCCACTGGAACATCTGAGGCATACTCCATCATGATTAGTTTGAACTTTAGGCATTTCATAAACCATCCTCCTTACTTTGGGCACGACTTCATAGTGTAGATGAGCAAATGGCAAACCTTTGGTGCCATAGCTCACTTTGATGATTTCTATCATGTACCATTGCTCGTAGTGGTCTTCCATTTACTCTATATAGTCCTTCAATTTTAGATCCCAAGGTGAAAGCATCCCTCCCGTGGGACTCCATAGGCCAAGTGAGGACCTTTCCTCTTATGAAGGAAACTCTCATTCCTTTGTCTTTCAAGACAAACATAGATATAAGGTTTTTCTTCAACCTCGAAACATACATAACATCATGAAGAAGTATGGTTTCCCCATAATCCAAATGAAATTTAACAGAACCAAAGCCTTTCACATGATAAGTAGAATTCTCTCTGAGAATGATTTTCAAGTTAGTCACCTTCATAACCAAGGTTGAGAGGACTTCACGATACCTTGAGAAATGTCTAGAGGCCCCACTATCTACCAACCAACTATTACAAGAATCTGGAGGAGAGGAATTAGAAAGAGCAAAAAATAAGAATATGTTCCGATTAAGTAGCAACTGCGTTATTTCCATACCTAGAGTTCCTTGATTTCTTTTGAGGATGATGGCCTTCTTCACGATCATCTGGAGCATCTCTTCTTCTTCTACCATCTCTTCTTCTTTTATCATCTCCTCTTCTTCTATCATTGAACTTGTTGTTGTTGAAGCCTCAATTGTTGCTGTAGTCGTACTTGTAGCATTCTCATTTTCCAGACAGTCTTTGGAAAAGTGTCCAAACCTATGGCACTTGAAACACTCAACTTTGTCCTTCTTAAATATTCTTTTAGAGTCCCTAGATGTTTGCTTTCTTGAATTAAATGATCTTCCTTTCCTTTCTTCCTCTTGTCTTGAGTAGCAAAAGCAAAGGGCTCTACTTCTTCATGTTTTTGAATTCTCCATTTGGAAATCATCCTGGTTTCTTTTGGAGTGCATTTACCAACCAGCTCATCAAATGACGAGAACTTGTTGTTGTTGCTTATAATAGTAATGAAGGTTTCCCAAATAGGAGGAAGACCTTGAGGAGTAACAAGCACCAACTCTTTATCAGATATAGGTTCTCCAACAATCTGCAATTGATCACTTAGTTGGGATATCCTCATGACATATGATTGCAAAACTTCCCCCTTGTTCATCTCTTTAGTTGATTCTTCAAGGATAGAATGTGATTCAAATTGTTGACCTCATACATCCCAACCAACTTATAATAGATGTCGTTATACTTCTTCAACTTTGCAATGTAAGTAAGTAAATGATCTTTCAAAGAATCATTGAGTATTTTCTTGGCTTTTATCTCACCTTTCTTATACTTGGCTTTGGCAGCATCAAGAGCATTTTCCGGTGGCTCATGTACTTTTCCTTCCACATATTCCAAAACATCATTTTCATCCAATGTCACTTCCAACCTGATCTTCCAAGTAACAAAATCTGATTAGTCACCCACTTTTTTTGCATCCTTGAAGTATGAGGTAGACATCTTGACCAAATAGCTTCTTCCAAATGGATTCCTTAATAGGTGATTGCTTTAATCTCTTGTCTCCTTGGACTTGTCTTCACCTTAGCTCTGATACCATGTTAATTTTCCAATGTTCTATGCTTAGCACATTCGCTTATTCCAATTCTTCTTCAATTAGCAACCAATTATCCAATAAATTCAATCTTCCAGTGATCAATAAGCAATTGTAGATAGAAAAATAAATCCAATGCACAATAGAAGACAACCAAGAGCAATAACAAGAGACACAAGATTTGGTCAAAGACTAGGGAAAACCCCACAAGGGGGAAAACCCTTTTAAATTCTTCTTCTATTAGATTGTCACCAAATGTTCCACAGAGAGATAAAGTGTTCCAATTCATCAACAATAGAGTCAAAGTCAAAGCTTTGACTATCGAAGAGACCATCTGACCAATGTACAAAAGATGAGCCCCAAAGTCAAATTTGGTCAACTAGTCATATCTGCAAATTCTGTAAAAGTCAACAACAATAAATGATGCCCTAACTAGTCAACAGTCCTCCAAATGAGCTCGGTCAACAGTCAAAATATTTGGCCTTCCTTGTTGGTCAAATATAAATCAAAACAACCCCAAAAGCTTGGTCAAAGGAGAGAGAAAGTATGCAGTCAAACTTCATAATTTTGTTGTCAAACTTCAGTCAACATGCCTATGGTCAACACAAGTCAGACTGCCCAAAAAGGTTCGGTTCCTTCATTAGTCAGTTCAGCCTCCAAAATCAGAATTTTCCAAGTCAAAGCAAGTCAAAACATGAAGTCAAAACTGGTCAACGACTAGTCAAATTGTTCCAAACAGAAAAGTCAATGTAAAAATCAGAACTAGCCTCCTTCCCTTTGCACTTGTGAGCTCGAACCTCCAATTGCAGACTTGTACGAACCTATCAAGAGAAGAGAGAGAAGATGTGATGATGTGAGGATGCTCCAAAGTGATGTGACATGTGGTGTATTTATATGGATATTAAGAGGTTGAATTAACTTGTCTAGGCCGACTTGTACTTTTGTGTACTTGTGGATTTCACTTTAAAAATTAAAATTTTCCTTGACCAAATTAAATTCTTCAAAGAGCTAGGCGGGGTCTTTGTTGATGAGGAAGGTTGTCCAAAGGAGGGGATTTATCCCTAAACTGCTAGATTAACAATGATGAAATAACATCGTGGACTGACACATGGACTGACATTCTCCATGTGTCAGATATGACCAGAATTTGGGAGAATGGTGTGGCAGAGGACAATCATTCTTTGTGTCAAGTATATTGACCATAATTAGGAAGAATGGTACTAGAGGCTTAGGATCACTCATATAGAGTGTGGCCCTTTCAACATCATTATCATTTAGCATCAGGGCAAAATTACTCTGGTAGACTATGGCCTTTGGGGATTCACCATGTTATGAAACCAACTCATAAAAAGATAGAAAAGAGAGATCCACGCCTTAGAATTCAGCCTCTTCGAGGGGGCAACCTCCTTTACATTACATAAATGAACAATTCTTCGATGATACAAATGACAAAACCTCTAAGGAGTCACAATATAATCCAGCCGACCTAACAATAATAATATAAAGCCACAAAAATAACAATAGAGGGATTCTATGGGGCACAGAAATAACAATATGGGGGTAATAGGGGCACAACAATATAAATAAGGGGTATAACTACAATAGTAATGGGGTAATCACTAGTATTATAGGGACCCAACATGCCCCTCTCCTTCAAAAAAGTGTTGTCCTCAACGCTTGAGCAGTTCTGGATACTTCTGCATAAAATTCTCATCCTCCCATGTGGAATCTTCAGCGGATAAGTTCTTCCACTTGATAAGATACTCTGAAATTGATCGATTTCGTAGCTGTCGAGTTCTTGTTTCTGTGACTGCTTCCGGTTCCAATATAATTTTTCCTTCCTCGTCAAGTTCTGGCAATATTGTTTGAATTGGGAGCTTGTCACCTATAACCTTCTTTAAACATGAAACATGGAAAACTGGGTGCAATCGAGAAGCTGCAGGAAGCTCCAATTTGTATGCCATAGTACCAATCTTTTCCAACACCTTGTACGGACCATAATACTTTGGTGATAATTTATTATCCTTCTTAGCTTGCTTTAGGGACATTTGCTTATATGGTTGTAGCCGTAGGAATACCCAATCACCTACATCAAAACTTCTTTCACTGCGATGTTGATCTGCCTGTTGTTTCATTCTATTTTGTGCCAACACGAGGTTATCCTTTAAGAGTTGGAGGACTTGTTGTTGATGTTCGATGTGATGTTCCACTGCCTGAACCTTAGAATTTTCTCTTAAATATGATGTGATGGATGGTGGTTGATACCCATAAAGTGCCATAAATGGGGTCATTTTTGTTGCTGTATGGAAGGAAGTGTTATACCACCATTCAGCCAGAGGCAACCATTTGACCCATTGTGTCTGTTTATCAGATACAAAGCAACGAAGATATCCTTCCAAACATTTGTTTACTATCTCAGTTTGCCCATCAGATTGAGGATGATAAGATGAGCTATGAGCTAACTGAGTACCAAGACAAGAAAATAATTCTGTCCAAAAATTTCCAGTGAAAATGGGATCTCTGTCACTTACAATAATCTTTGGGTTTCCATGTAGCTTTTGAACTGTTTCCATAAATGCAGTAGAAACTGTACTGGCTTTAAATGGATGTGATAATGCACAAAAGTGTGCATACTTGGTAAGTCTGTCAACTACCACCATGATGACACTCTTTCCCTCAGACTTGGGTAAACCTGTGATAAAATCCATTGAAACCTCCTCCCAACGTTGGCTTGGAATGGATAAAGGTTGTAATAGACCTGGTGTCTTAATTGTTTCAACTTTATTTTGCTGGCAAACCAAACATTCCGCCACAAACTTTTGAATATCTGATTTAAGGCCATCCCAAAAAATTCCTTCTTAACCCTGTGGTAAGTTTTTAAAAATCCTGAGTGCCCTCCTAAGGGAGAAGTGTGCAATTCCATAAGAATCTTTTGTTTTAGCTGGGAATTCTTACAGAGGTATAAGCGATCTTTGTACCATAACGAATCATTTTGCCAGCTAAATGTATCAGAAGTACTGGAATCTTGTTGTAGCTTTCGAATAAGTGCCCACACTTCTTCGTCATTCTTCCATTCCTCCCTTGCTTCGTTTATCCAATCTGGTTGGATAATAGAAATGGCACACAACAATGCTTCCACATCCTCATCCTTTCTTGAGAGTGCATCTGCCACCACATTTTGCTTCCCTTTTTTGTAGATGATTTCAAAGTCATAACCCAACATCTTTGTGACCCACTTTTGTTGCTCTTCAGAGGATAATCTTTGTTCTAAAAAGTATTTAAGGCTATCATGATCCGTTTTTACCTTGAAGTGTCTTCCCATTAGGTAGGGTCGCCATTTCTTAAGTGCATGGAGTATTGCCAACATTTCCTTCTCATAAATAGCTTTGCTTAAAAACTTTCCCTTGATTGGACGACTTTCAAAAGCAATGGGTCTTTCATCTTGCATTAGAACAGCACCAATTCCATTTCCTGAAGCATCACATTCCACAATAAAGGTTTTTGTGAAGTCCGGTGTAGCTAAGACCGGTGCTTGGCACATTGCCTCTTTAAGATGTTCAAAGGCCTTTGTTGCTTCCGAAGTCCATGAAAATGAATCTTTCTTCAATAATGTTGTTAGAGGTGCTGCTATTCTCCCATAATTCTTAACAAACTTGCGATAATACCCTGTCAACCCAAGAAATCCTCGCAGATGCTTTATGGATGTGGGGATTTTCCATTCCTTAATGGCTTTAATTTTGCTAGGGTCTACCTTAACTCCTTCATGAGATACAATATGACCCAAATATTCCACCTCCTGGACTCCAAAGAAACATTTGGATCTTTTTGCATATAATTGTTTCTCCTCCAATAGTTGTAGCACCCTGTCAACATGTTCAACATGATCCTTCCAAGACTTGCTGTAGATTAGTATATCATCAAAAAATACTAACACAAATTTTCTAAGGAATGGTTTGAAAATTGAATTCATCAAACCTTGAAATGTTGAAGGTGCATTGGTAAGGCCAAAAGGCATGACCAAAAATTCATAATGACCCTCATGAGTTCTAAATGCCGTTTTCGGAATGTCTTCAATCTTCATTCTGATTTGATGATATCCCGAACGAAGATCCAACTTGGTGAAGTAAATTGATCCATGCAATTCATCCAGTAATTCATCAATAACAGGAATGGGGAACTTATCTTTAATAGTGAGCTTGTTGAGCTCCCTATAATCTGGACACATGCGCCATGATCCATCCTTCTTGTGCACCAATACTACTGGAGCTGAGAAAGAACTTTGACTCGGTTGAATTATACCAGCCTCTAGCATTTCTGCAACCATACGTTCAATTTCACTTTTTTGGACATATGGATATCTGTACGGCCTGATGTTTGGAGGAACACTTCCTGGAATCAGATGAATAGCATGATCATGATCACGCATAGGTGGGAGACCTTTGGGAGTCTCAAATACCTTGGAATGATTGTCCAGGACTTTTTGGAGATCTGGAGAAATAGATGATTCCAATGTGGAAACATCTAGCGAACATAATTGTGCAATTACACCTCTTTGCTCCTTTTTTAGAAGCTTTGTCATGCCATTAGAGCTGATTATCTTTCCTGGTTTCCCTGCAATACCCCTTAATTCAACTTCCTTTCCTTCCACAGAAAATTTCATGAAAAGTTCTTGAAAATTAAAAGCTATTGTACCCAAGGATTGTAGCCATTGGACTCCTAGTACAACATCAGCACCTCCCATTGGAATGGAAAGCATTGGGCTAGTCAATACATATTCTCCCATGGATAGCTTGATATTATGGCACTTTCCAGAACAATTTATTGTTCCTCCATTTGCAATCATCACTTGACACTCTGGTGCTGGATATAGGAAGCAATTCAATTCTTTTGCTACCCTACAATGAATAAAATTGTGGGTGCTTCCTGAATCAATCAACACTATTACCTTTTTCTTCTTGATTTGTCCTTCTATCTTGATGGTTTGAGGAGTGGTAATTCCCGCCAATGCATTACAAGATATGGTCGGATTTATTTGTTCTTCATCTAGGCTTTGTTCCTGGAATATATCCTCTTCTTTTGACCTTTCTTGCTCCTTTTCTTCTTCCTCTTCACAATCTATGTAGAATAATTTCTTCTCAGCACACTTATGACCTTTTGTGTATTTGCTATCACAATTGTAACAAAGCCCTTTTGCTCTTTTTTCTTCCAATTGTTGTGGTGTCAACCTTGTAGGTTGTGGAAGACTATGGGCAACAACACTTCCGTCTTTATAGTTGTGAATGGTATGCTTCCTAGTTGCCATAATTTTGCTTTCCATTTTTCTTGCTAACCTGAATGCCTTCTCTAATGAATCAGGTTCCCAAAGGCGCACATCATGTTGGATATTATCCTTTAAAGACCCTATGAACACATCAATCCTATGCTCCTCTGGAATATCTTTTACCCTTATGTTCAATTTTTGGAACTCCTCAATGTGCTCCATTATTGAACCCTTTTGTTTGAGACTTATCAATTGGCTAAAAAAAGTGTTGCTTTTTGTATCCTCATAATGTGCTATCAATTCTTCCGTAAAAATTGCCCAAGTGATAAATTGTTTACGAGAACAAAGCCATTGATACCATACAAACTGATTTGGTTCCAAATATAAAGTTGCCATACGTACCTTTTGTGTGTTTTGCACATTATTGAGATCGAAGAATTGCTCCATCTGTAATATCCATGTGGCGGGATCCTTGCCATCAAACTTCCTCATATCGATTTTTGGAACATGGTGAGTCTTCGATCCAACATTAGAGTCTATGGAATCATGATTAACATTTCTTTTGTTCTCATCATGAGTTTCCTTTACTACCTTTTCACCATTAGTGACCCTTTCTTGTAGCAACTTCTTCAATTCTTCCATGTCTGTCTTCAAATCTATCTTCAAATTTGCCATCGAATCCTCCATCTTATCTTCCATGCCCTTTATCTTAGATTCCACGCCATTTACCTTAGCTTCTGTTAGCTTTTGTGAGCGTGACATTTGTTGCACTTGTTCTTGTAATTTTGATATATCATGTAGCATTTCTTCCTCTTCTTCATGAGTCATGCTAGAGCTTTCAGGTTCCTTACTAGGTGTTTGCATTTTCTTTCCTCGGGGCATCAGTTACCGATAATAATGCTTTACTATGCCCTTTGAATTCCGTTAAACCAAGCTTACACAAAAATTTAAAAAAAAAACTACACACCTTTTTTCACTTTATAGAAGCCTGATATTGAATCTGATGTATCTCTGTAATTTTGGATCATCCAATTCTGAAATTGCTACCTGTAGTAGCCTTCTGTGTCCTCTTTCCAATGCCACAAGTCTGAGCCAAATTGGATTCTCCAAGGAAGAGTTATGTGAAATCTCCCACAGTGACTTGCTTTTAGACTGGTTCAGTAGAGTAAACTTGTACGACGTGCCACGAGTCCCTGTTTCAACCTTTGAATCTGAAACACACATACAAGAAACTACAGTCCGTCCTCTTTCTGTACCTTCTTACGAAATTTCAATCCGATCCCCAGAGAGAAAGTTATGATGATTTTCCCCAGGTCACCTGTTTTGAATGTAATTCAGGAGTCTGCAAAAAGACCAACTTCCTCAGATCATATCTCTGCAAATATCGCGCGAAAAGCTCTGAAATTCGAACCCAAGGTTCAACGCGATTTCTTCTCAAATGGGTTTTTTTGCGACTTCTGAAACGTCACAGAAAAAAAGTTATAGCGAAAATGCCACGATGACCTGTTTGGAGCAGCGAAACCCTAGAATCCAAAGCTCTGATACCAAATGTTATGAAACCAGCTCACAAAAAGATAGAAAAGAGAGATCCACGCCTTAGAATTCAGCCTCTTCGAGGGGGCAACCTCCTTTACATTACATAAATGAACAATTCTTCGATGATACAAATGACAAAACCTCCTTTCTATATATAGGAGTCTAAGGAGTCACAATATAATCCAGCCGACCTAACAATAATAATATAAAGCCACAAAAATAACAATAGAGGGATTCTATGGGGGTAATAGGGGCACAACAATATAAATAGGGGGTATAACTACAATAGTAATGGGGTAATCACTAGTATTATAGAGACCCAACACACCATGTGTCCAGTATTGACCAGAATGATGGTGAACCAAGACTAGTCTGTATACCATGTGTCAAATAGACCAAAATTATGGTGACTAGTTGATGCTAATGATGTGTGTGTCAAGAGTACTAACCATAATTATGGTGAGGTTGCACCATGTGTCAGAGGTGCTGACCAGATATATCACAGCCCAAGTGATGTTGTTGATCTATGATGTGTCATAGATACTTGACCAAAATTATAGTAGTTTGTAGATGCTATTATCCTACCATGTGTCAATTTATCTGGCCAGAATTATGGTAGTTGATTGATGATGATTTGCTATAGCCTTTTCTTAGAGAAATTTGTTCACAAGAAGAACATCTATCTAGTCATTATGAATATCTCCTTAGCTAAGTGGGAGTGTTCAATTTTGTAGCTATGGTTAGTCTTCATAATTTATATTTTAGCCCTTGCAATTTGTAAGACATGTTCTTCATGTCATTTTGATTATTTAGCCTTTGAAAGAATTATTGTAAGACATGCTTTTCATGTTGGGTTTAAAAGAGAAAATTTTGAAATTTGAATTTTGAATTTTTGGCTCCAAGACAGTCAAGTTGGCCCTAGTGAAGAGACACACCCATTTGTGAAGGAAAAACATCAATATAAAAGCATTTGACCTCCTCCACAAGAGCACCATTCGATCTCACAGAAGAAAGACAAGTTGTAGGCATCCAAGTAAAGATCAAGAAGTACAAGAAGGACGAAGATCATTTCTCTCTCTCTCTCTCTCTCTCTCTCGCATCTCTTTCTCTAGCTTGCACATGTGTTTCTGGGCAACGTATTCTAGGCAGGCTGAATTTTTGGGCAGATTGGAATTTATGAGTTTCTGGGCATATTCCAGAGATCAAATTTCGTCCTAGGGCATATTGGATCAGGCTAAGTTGTAGTTCAGATTCGGAAGCTGGACTTGAGGGCTAGAGACTTGGTTTGACCATTAGCTTGTTGGCATAGTTGACTAACAACATTGATGTATCTCTTGTTGAACTGAAGAATTTTTCTAAGGTTGTTGGATTTTTCCTTTAAGTGGGTTTTCCAAGGGCAAATCTTGTGTTCTCTTTGTGCATTATGATCTCTACTACCATTATGGTTTTATGGTTTAATTTCTGCAATGTAATTGTATAATGATAAATTGTAATTGTTAAAAGAAGATAATATATCATTAGAAGTAATTATCAATATTTCAGAAATTTGTGGTTGTATCTGTTCCACTTGAAAAATCAACATTTATCTTACTCGCAGTAGCCATGCTAAGACTTGGCAAGGTAGGTGAGTTTCCATACTTGTCATACACAAGAGTATGGCAAGTAGTGACTGGTCAATATTAAATGTGTTTTGAAGTGTATTGAGCCAAATACTCACATCAGGGCTAGTTGACATGCTTAAGAGTTCTTGGTCATCATAGTCAAGGGTATCTCAACTATGTTATTACTCACAATATGGCAAGGTCTGTAAGCATGGTGTTCTAGACATTGTAAGGCATAGACTATACTCTAATGATGTAGCCTCTCCTATGATCATTGTGGCACAATATGCAATAGGCAAATACAATTTCTACTAGCTAAGTTGGTTTGTGTAAGTTGTAATGAGCATGAACCCATTATGAATCTATGATTCTTCATGTCCACAAAGCATTTTAGACTTAATCAACTACCAGTAGGTCCACCTATCACTCATTATATCATTCATGCATAAAATAGAAATAACACTATTGCAAATAAGTAAGCACTTAATCCCATAATCACATCCTACCGTAGTCATCAGAAAAGGACATGGAAACTAGACTATCATTAATAAACCATAACAACATATCATGTGTAACAACTTCAAACATCAAAATAAACAAGTTGCCAAAATATCATTCATACTAAGTCACCGGATTCATCCCCTTCCCCCCACGTGTTGCAAATCCAACATGTCGGACACGTTTCACTACTGAGACGTGTCTGATTCGTTGTTGGTGCGTTTCTGAATTTTGGGATTCGTGTCAAGGAGTTTGATTTGTGCCTAGAGAGAATCACAATTTTCAGTCATGTGTCCATCAAAAAGTGACCCGCGTGCTTGATAAAAGCTGGAATTGGGCCGCATTTGTCCATTTGCATTCGCTGGTTGGGTGTTGTGGCACTGTGGGAGCGACCAATGAAGGAGATAGGAGCGTTTTGGAGGTGATTCAAGCTACAAGTAAGTGGATGCCCCTTCCATTTTTTCTAGTTTTGCTATGATAGTCTACCTATCCATTTTGTTTACATGCACAATGTTACAACATTGCATTTTTTCTTTATTTTACAACATTCATGGCTTAATCAAGGGCAAGAGGAAAGGGGCATTGGCCAATTTGGATATTAATGAGCCAGTGCTAGAGCCTATCACTTTTGATGATGGTGAAACTCTTGATGGTTCATCCTCCACACCAACAAATGCAAAGATTACATTGGATACATAGGAGGAGGATGCAAAAGAGAGTAGTTGCGTACTCATGCTAATTTTGATGTTGATGAGATATAGGCATAGGTTATAGCTTGTTGGCAACAACCTATGAGATTCTTCCTTCCTGTTCTATGGTCTCAGGTTCTAGTGTCTACCTTGTTTTGTATTTGCTATTTGTCGTTGGCATTCCTAGTCAGGAGTCCTCAGGACTCAGTACCTATGTAATACATTTTGGTTTTGATGACTTGATGAAAAAAATTGCAGTTTATGGTTAATTTCTTGTGTTTGTCCAATGTCAATTTATAGTATTCGTCATTGATTTAGTAGTAAGTGCTAGTTGTAAACTTGTATCATTGATGAATCATGATTGTATGCATAATGTTACAATGTACATGTATGATTGAATTTGTATCATCATGAGAATTTGTGTAATATCTGTTATATATATATATATATATATATATATATATATATATATAGTGTGTGTGTGTGTGTGTGTGTGTGGGTGTGGGCGTGTGCTGTGTCATGTTCCGAGGGGTCTCTGTGTCTCATGCCAGACTCTCGTATTTGTGTGTCTCGTGTCCCAGTGTCAAGTGACCTAACATTTATACTAGTCCCACAAATTACAATAGCATGAAGAATGTTGAAATGTAATAAGGAAATACTCTGTTGTGGTTCTGATCTACACAATCGCATTTGCTATCATTTGATATAAAATATATAGGTCAGATGCTAAAATTCCCAATTAAAGATGCTTATTCTTTGTAGAATATGTGGAGAATGTTGATTTGGGGTTGCATCGGATGTGCTCTAGCCACGAAATTTGGTGGAGAAGTTGGGGCACATGAGATCTCCAATACCCAGAAAGGGTTTGGGCAGATTCTAAACAGATCAGGAGATATTAAAATAATTAATATTTCTAATGGAGTCCCTAAGTTTAAACTTAGGGAAAATAAAATATTAATGAGTATTAATATCAATCTGTGTTAGAGTGGTCCAAAAGACATGGATCAAGCCAGATCTAATTTTAGCCGTTGATTAGGGACTTAATCTCGGCCGTTGATATGTCAACGAGAAAAGTATAAGAAGAGCCTAGAGGGTCACTTGGAGAATACACCAGAGGATCAATCATTCTATTCCCTAGAGCGGGGTTTGCTAAGAGAGATAGAATCAGTGATCAGGAGAGTAGTTGAGGGGCATTGAGTACAGAAAAACAAAGAAGGCAGAGATTGTGCCGGGAGAGCAGCGCATCAGCCAAGGAGGGTGACGCAGAGCTAGCAAGGGCTCACGCAGGGCCACGCAGAGGCAGCCAAGTGCCGCGCAGAGCACCAGAGGGGCCAACATAGTTGACACAGAGGCTCCTAGAGCTGACGTAGGGCCTCTTGGGGCTAAAGCAAGCCAAGAGGGGTTGATGCAGGGCCAGCGTGAGACAGAGAGGGGCTAACGTAGTCCAGATTGGGGAGACGTTGGGGTTGCAGGAGCAGTTTTGTGCTAAGGAGCTGTCGGAAGGATTTTCCGGGGTTTCAGCTAGGATATTTCTCTCAAACTGTGAGGTATAGCTGCTAAGGAAATTCCCTGTTGGGTAGGCCAGCTACGACACCCAGATTGTACTTTGATATTGCTTAATAAGAAAACCCTCAGATAGCTACACCAGTTTTCCCACATTGGGTTTTTCCGGGGACATTGGTCCAAAAATAATGGTGTCATGTGGTGTGTTTGTTCTTGTTTCTTTTAGTTGCTGATCTGTAATATGTTAAGCATGCACTGGTGTTTATTTTCAGTATTTACTTTGTAAATAACTTCTTAAAGAAAAATTAACAAGTAGGTAGGAATAAATTAGGAAAAGTGCATGAAGGGTTTCTAAATTAAGTAAACTTAGAAACTTCAACATGGTATCAGAGCGTGATTGCAGATCGCAGGAGGACTAAGAGATATCAGCCAAGTGGAGCAATAGCAACAGAAAATAGTTGTCCCGAGGTGACAGAAGTTGTTTCTAGCAGCACAGAAGCCAAGGAAGTGTGATGCAGAGCCAGCCAGAGCCACGCAAAAGAAGTCGAGAATTGCATAGAGCCTCAGGGAGGCCAGTGTTGCTGACGCAAAGGACCAGAGGGTTGACGTAGGGCATCCCAGGGTTGATGTAGACCCATCCAGGGTGACACAGAGGTAGTGTGAGGCAGAGAAGGGTTGACGCAGTTCACAAAGATGCAGTTGCTGGGGACTAGAAGGCTGCAGGAATATTGCAGAGTGGAGCTAGTGAGGTACTGTAGTCCAAACAGTACCTGACAGAGCAGGGCTAGAGGAGTTGTTACCGAGGGTTTCTAGCCAAGGAACCAAGATCAACAGTGCAGTTGCACAAGACGATCAGAGTAGGGGGCATCTTGACAAGCGATAGAAGGATTTCCAGGAGGGAAATCAAGACTCAGAGGGAGTCCAAAAGAGAACTTATAGATGGGAAGTAGAGACTTAGAGGAGTCGAATAGAGAACTTCCAGGAGGGAAGTAGAGAAGCGTCATGGCACTACACGGGGTAAGAGACCAAGATAAACTAGACGGAGCATCGAGCTTCGCAGTCTGGAAGGCCAGAATCTTATCAGTGCTTGACAGGAATCGTGTCAAAAACTTCGCCTTGAAGATTATAGCTATCCCAGTCGATCCCAATGATAACGACAAGTACGAGGAGGCGATGGCGAGGGCCAAGTGCATTATCCTTCACGGGGTCAAGGATCATGTGGTATCACATATAGCCGAGAAGGAAACGACAATTGAGATGTGGGAGGCTCTCAAGAACCTGTACCAACATACATCTGTGTAGAGAAGAATGTTGCTCGAGAACCAGATGAGGTCATATCATATGAAGAAGGGTCAAACGATTGACTCCTTCCTTGGAGGACTGAATGAGATACGAGATCAGTGGAATGCTATAGGAGTGACGTCAGATCAGGAGCTTATGGTGAGGACAGCCCTAAATGTTGTCTCAGAAGAGTGGGAAGTGTTTGTCTAGAGCATCCTGGGCAGAGGGACTCTCCTACCTTGGGACGAGATGTGGGTAGCTCTTCGCCAGGAAGAGATCAGACGGCAGTCAAAGACAGGTAGCGACAAAAAAGGGATCAAGGTCAAGCAGGAGGACGAGGATGTGGCCCTAGCATCTGAGGGAAGGTAGGAGAAGCAGAAGAAGAAAGATCTCTCCAAGATCAAGTGCTTCCATTGTGGGGAGATGGGTCACTATGCGACCCAGTGCCCAAGGAAGAAGAGTAAGGGAGAGTCTTTCGAGACTAAGGCAGCGCCAGCACAGGCAGAGATGGAAGTTTTGACAGACGATGATTGTGCCATGAATGCACACACGCCACTTGAGCAGAAGTGGGGAGACATCAAGCTGTAGTCAAGTGGACTACAAGCGATGAGGGGCAGGATCCTCGAGGTACCTGGCCTCTTGGATTAGACCTTGTTACAGGAGCCCCGACGAGGTGTAGCAGGACTGGTCGAGTGGGTCGAGACGGATGTGGATGGAGCGGCAGAGAGAGCTGCAATGCAGGAGTCCCAAGACAGCGCAGAGCTAGCAGGCTGCAGCAGTGCGAGAGGCACAGGAGTGTTGCACCAGTGCAGGAAGGCACAACAAGGTGTGCAATGGTGCGAGATGCAGGGAGTTGTTGCAGCAGTGCAGAGGTCAGAGAGAGGGAGCACTTGTCAGCGGCAGAGGGAGCTTCAGCATCAGTGGGTGTTTCTAGCCCAACAAGGAGGTTAGTTGGGAGATCAGTTACTTACTTCTCAGTAACTGAGTTGCAGTGTAGCAGTGGCCATCATGATGCAGCATGATCAGAGGAGGTGTAGTGCGAATGCAGTGCTGGGAGAAAAGACCAGCAGCAGCACGGATGCAGAGGGAGTTGTCGTACAAATGCAGTAGTGGCAGTGGAATAACCATGGGCAGCAGCACAGGAGGCAACAATGCAAAGGATGTTGGGCAGGAAGGCCTAGCATCAGTGCAAGTACCAATCCCAGATGATTAGAGTAATATTCAGTGAGGAGTATTGCTAGAGCACAGTCCTCACTAAGAGGGAGTGTTGATTTGGGGTAGCATCAGATGTGCTCTGGCCATGAAATTTGGTGGAGAGGTTGGGGCACATGAGATCTCCAATACCCAGAAAGGGTTTGGGCAGATTTTTAATAGATCAGGAGATATTAAAATAATTAATATTTTTAATGGAGTCCCTAAGTTTAAACTTAGGGAAAATAAAATATTAATGAGTATTAATATGAATCTGTGTTAGAGTGGTCCAAAAGACATGGATCAAGCCAGATCTAATCTTAGTTGTTGATTAGGGACTTAATCTCGGTCGTTGATATGTCAACGAGAAAAGTATAAGAAGAGGCTTGAGGGTCACTTGGAGAATACCCCAGATGATCAGTCATTCTATTCTCTAGAGCGGGGTTTGTTAAGAGAGATTGTTAAATTATGGTATGTTCTATGCTTATAACAGTTCACTTCTTTTTCTTATTATATTGCACAGATTAGCAATCACATGTACATAAAGTAAAGTGCAGATAGAACATTAAACGATCGACAGAAAAAAAGCCAAGACAAGAGACACAAGATGTGGTGGCTAGCTAGAGACAAACCCCACAATATGTGGGGAAACCCTTTGATCAAATCTTCTTTTATCTTCAATAATTCAGCAGAGAGAAATAGTACAATAAATCTGATTTATATCAGTAGTAGAAAACCCTAGATCAGCAGCATCAGCATTAGCGGATTCATCATCAAAACTAGGGTAGTCGATATCTCACAAACCGACCGTCGGATCGGCTTGATTCCACCACCAAAAGTTGCAGCCTTCAGAGGAGGTTCAGATGAACCTACAACGCAGTTCAGATGAGGAGATCTTCTGGTCCACGCAGGTCAAACTTCACTTCTGCAGTTGTAGCTTCAGTTTCAACAGCTTCCTTCAAACTAGGGTAGTCGATATCTCGCAAACCGTCCGTCGGATCGACTTGATTCCACCACCAAAAGTTGCAATCTTCAGAGGAGGTTTAGATGAATCTACAACACAGATTAGAAGAGGAGGTTTGATTGTCCACACTGGTCAAAGTTTGGATCTGCAGTTGCAGCTTCAGTTTCAGCAGCTTCTAGCTTCACATGTGTGAGAGAGAGACCCTTTTCTGCGCAGTAGAGAAGAGACTCTTTTCTGTGCAATAGAGAGAGAGAGATGTGATGAGATGAGTGAGTGCAAATGAGGAAAAGTCCTCTTGTATTTATACACAACTGTTGATGTCTGAATAGATGCGACTGTTGGGCTTCTGAGCCTACATGAGTTGTAGGTCGGCTTGATAACAATTCCATAATCAAAATAAATTCATATCTCCATGAATACTTATCGGAATCGGATGATCTTTAGATCAATCCTACACCTCTCGACGAGAGGAATCTAATGAACATATTATTAGCCATGAATAAGATTACCCACATGAAGTTTGGCCCTAGTTGCCAATTTTAACACTCCCTCTAAACTAGGGAGAACTTCATCTGCAATCTATCTGTTGGTTGCTTCTATTCATCCATCAATGCACTGCCCTGTACAGCCTGTCCCTTGCCCTACTCTGCTCTATTCTGCCTATTCTGCTTTGTCTTGTTCTGCCCTGTACTAATCTGTACGGCTCTACTCTGTTATGCTCTGCTCTGCTTTGTTCTGTTCTGCTCTCCTTTTGTCTGAATTATGAAGAAGAAATGATTGAGAATGTATCATACTGACTCAAAGTCAGTCTTGGAGTATGTACCACTAGTCCTAGACCAGTCTCAACCAACCCGAAGTCAGCATCATAGTGAGTACAACTCCTACCACTAGTCCCAGACCAGTAACATCCTGCACTAACTCAAAGTCAGTCTCAGAGTGCGTACCACTATTAAAAACCGACCCGAAGTCAGTGTCATAGAATGTACCACTCCTACCACTGGTCCCAGACTAGTATCATTGATCCCAGATCAATGGAGGTCATCCTAGTGTAGGGAGTACGGTAAATACAACGATGCATCCATTGATACTACTATGGTCCCTAACTTCATTTCCCTGCTCATTGATCAAATGAGAGGTACTTCCCTTGAGTCCCAGACTGCATGGGTAGGATGTCTCGATAGGAGAACTTAATCAATCCAGGCCTCATAGGAGAACACATCAATCTTGCTACAATCGCCATGGAGAACACATCAATCCAGGCCTCACAGGAGAACACACCAATCCTGCTACAATGTCGCCACGGGGTGTACATGTATGCCACTAGGGGATAGTGAATCATCCTGTGGTCATATGCTGCTCCAAGAAGTACCCCGCACCCCCCTGGAGCTTCTAGAGCTCAATGCATCATACAGGACCCTCATTGGAGGGTCTTTGAACAACTCCAAGTTGTTCTCGGAAAGTCAGGAATTTTACTTTCCCAAGGGGCTTTGTTAGAATGTCGGCGACCTGTTCATCTGTACCGATATGTTGGAGCCTTATAGCTCCCCATTGCACCATATCTTGAATATAGTGGTACCTGATATCGATATGCTTGGAGCGATCATGAAATATGGGATTCTCTGACAAACGAATCCCACTCTGGTTGTCACAAAGGATCATGGTGGTATCCAATATAAATCCAAACAGCTCAGTAAAGAGCTTTCGCAACCAGACTGCCTCACAGGAGGCCATGCTAGCAGCAATATACTCTGCTTCGGCGGTGCTCAAGGCCACCGACTTCTACTTCCTGCTCATCCAGGATATTGAAGCAGATCCCAAGGAGAAACAACACCCGGAAGTGCTCTTACGGTCCTCCACATTGCCTGCCCAATCAGCATCTGTGTATCCAAATAGTCTCACATCTCCGGCAGTGTATCTTAACCCATAAGTGATTTTCCCACGAAGATATCTCAACAGATTCTTGACACCAATCCAATGTATGTGGTGGGGTTCAACCATATGTTGACTCAACGTGTTGACTGCGAAGCATATATTTGGACAGGAGTTCACTAAGAACATTAATGCTCCGACGAGTTGTCGATACTCGGTAGCATTTCGTAAAATAGGTCCAGCAGCACTACCGCTTAACTTCTTGAAGTCAAGCTCCATCGGGGTAGTTACAAGCTTGCAGGCCACCATACCGAATCTTTCCAATATCTTCAACACATATTTTCCTTGAGATAGGAAAGTTTCCCTTGGCTTCTGCCACACTTCAAGTCCTAGGAAATAGTGCATCAGTCCTAGGTCCTTCATTTCAAATTCAGAAGCCAACTCCCTCTTACATTTGAGAATGAGAGGGTCTGTCCCTGTTAGAAAGAGGTCATCCACATACAACACTAGTATGAGAGGTTTGTCATCTTCAACCTTAAAGTAAAGGTTAAGATCGGCTTCACTCCTAGTGAATCCCAACTTCATCAAGTAGCTATTGATCCTCTTGTACCATGCTCGGGGTGCTTGCTTCAACCCATGAGAGCCTTCTTCAACTTGCATACATGAGATTTTCGATCATAAATCTCAAATACTTCAGGTTGCTCCGCGTAGACCTCTTCTTTGATCGAACCATGCAAGAACACGGTCTTGACATCCATCTGATGGAGGTCCCATCCTTGTGAAGCGGTAAGGGCTATGATTGAGCAGATGGTCATATATCTGGCAACAGGTGAAAATATCTCATCATAGTCTATACCTTCCTTCTGGGAGAAACCACGAGCAACAAAACGAGCCTTATACTTTTCCGTACTTCCATCTGTTGCATGATTTATCTTGTAAAGCCATTTGGAAGTAACAACTGTCTTGTCCTGGGGTTTGGGAACTACTTCCCAGACATCATTCTTCATAATAGACTCATATTCTTCGGTCATAGCATCCTTCCATACTTGATGCTTGACGGCATCTGAGAATGATGAAGGCTTATTTTGTATGATCGTGTTCATGATGGTCAAGTATTCGTGATACCTGTTAGGTTTCTTACTTTCACGAAAGGTTCCTCGGGGTGCAGCATGTCCTTCAGCATCATCAAGTAGCCCCCTAAGCCATGAAGGCCTCTTCCTAAAAGAGGAAGGCTCATGTGGAGGAGGATCAATCGGATCCATGGGTTCTTCTACATCAAGCATTGATTCATCATCCTTTTCTTTCGGTTTCCTGGTGTCGGCTTCTTGAGAGCTCCTCAAAGTCGAAAGATTGTCCACCTTGCTGAGAGCCATATCTTCGTCAAAGGTGACATCATGACTAATCACAACTTCCCTCTGACCGGCTATATAGATTCTATAGCCTTTAGTATTTTCACCATAGCCTACGAAAATTCCTTTCTTTCCAGATGCACCCAATTTATTTCTTTTCTCTTTCGGCACATGAAAATATACAAGGCTTCCAAAAATTCTAAAATGAAAAACATCAGGTTTCTTACCGGTGAACATTTCTTCAGGAGTCTTGGAACCTAATGCTTGATGAGGGCATCGATTTTGTACATATACAGCGGTGTTTGCAGCTTCAGCCCATAGAAACTTCGGAAGTCTTTGATCATGTAGCATGGCTCGGACAGCTTCCATAATCGTGCAGTTCTTCCTTTTCGCCACACCATTCCGTTTAGGAGTATATGGTGCAGTAGTCTCCCTCTTAATGCCAGCCTCTTTACAAAAGTCATGAAACTCGTTAGATTCATATTCAGTTCCGTTATCAGTCCTTAAGATCTTGATCTTCTTTTCGGTTTGATTCTCGATCAAGGCATGAGATGTGTCACAAGACATGACACCTAGCGGACTTCCTCCGACCTGATATAATGAATCAACTCGAAACCCAAGAGTGAAGGTATCTTTAATATTGTTTTTCCATGCACGTACCTTGCCATTGATGAAGGTTACCTTATAGCCTTTGTCTTCCATTTCCGAGATGGATACCAGGTTCTTTTTGAGATCAGGTAAATACATCTTGTAAGTGGATCGTATTACCTTGATTCAATTTGAGAGAAACATTGCCTACACCTTTCACGGGGTATTTCATGTCATCTCCAAGGACTATTTCGAGTTTAGTTTCTTTCTCTACCAGATTATGGAGTACTTCTTTGTAACCAGTGAAGTGTCTTGAGGCACCACTATCAATGAGCCAAATTCCCATTGAGTCCGAAGGAGCAGAAGTAGATAGGGTAGTTGGTAGATAATATTCAGCCTGCTTATTGTCAATAGTGTTAGATTCATACCTGGAATTTCTAGCCTTCTTGAATGGTTGCCCTCTTCCTTGATTTCCACCACTCCTTTTACCTTTGCTATTAGATTTGCCATTCCTTTGATTGCCATGGGAGGGATTTTGATCATCATCTCGGTGAGAGTCCTTTCTATCAGGGCATTCCCTTGCATAGTGACCTGCTTTATTGCAAATATAACATTGTCCTGTTCTTCCACCCTTAGATCCAACCTTTCTTTTTGATTTAGACCCGGAATTATTTCCTTTCTTAGCATGAGAAGAAAAAGCAGCAGGAGGACCTTTAGGCAAGGGCATTTCTTGCTCTTCTACCCTTGTTTCTTCTTGAATGCATCTAGCCATTAATTCCTCGAAACTAGGAATTACATTATTGTTCAAAAGAGTAGTCTTGAACATGTACCATTTGGATGGTAATCCTCCAAGAGTTGTGAGTGCCATTTCCTTGTCAGTAATAGTTTCCCCAATAGATAGGAGATCGTTCTTGATCTCGGTGATTCTTAAGAAGTATGCTTGCATGCTCTCATCTTTACCCTTCTTGATTTCCCTCAGCTAATTTTTAAGAAACAAAACTTGATTTGCATCATTGATTTTAAATAAACTCACCAGTCTATCGTAGATTTCCTTGGAGGTGTCCAGTTTAGAGATGTAGGCCACCAAGTGCTTGTCGATAGAGTCCCGGATGATCTTCTTTGTTTTGACTTCTCCATTTTTCCATTTGTTCCAGGCAGCAGCGGATGCATTTGATGGAGGCTCAACAATATTGCCTCTTACATGGTCCAACACTCCTTGATCTTCTAGGGTTAGATTGATAGACATCTTCCATCTGTGATAGTCAGCTTTCTCATGGAGCTTGTCTTTGGCAGGAAAGAGTGTTGAGGACCCCATAGTTCTTTTAGGATAGCCTTGCCAATCTTCTCTTCGGTGATTGCTCTTGCTCTTGCTCAGGCTTTGTCTTCACCTCAGCTCTGATCCCATGTTAAGTTATGGTATGTTCTATGCTTATAACAGTTTACTTCTTTTTCTTATTATATTCCACAGATTAGCAATCACATGTACATAAAGTAAAGTGCAGATAGAACATTAAACGATCAACAGAAAACAAGCCAAGACAAGAGACACAAGATGTGGCGGCTAGCCAGGGACAAACCCCACAATATGTGGGGAAACCCTTTGATCAAATCTTCTTTTATCTTCAATAATTCAGCAGAGAGAAATAGTACAATAAATCTGATTTATATCAGCAGTAGCAAACCCTAGATCAGCAGCATCAGCATTAGCGGCTTCATCATCAAAACTAGGGCAGTCGATATCTCACAAATCGACTGTTGGATCGACTTGATTCCACCACCAAAAGTTGCAGCCTTCAGAGGAGGTTCAGAGGAACCTACAATGCAGTTCAAATGAGGAGATCTTCTGGTCCACGTAGGTCAAACTTCACTTCTGTAGTTGCAGCTTTAGTTTCAGCAGCTTCCTTCAAACTAGGGCAGTCGATATCTCGCAAATTGTCCATCGGATCGACTTGATTCCACCACCAAAAGTTGCAGCCTTCAGAGGAGGTTCAGATGAACCTACAACGCATATCAGAAAATGAGGTTTGATGGCCCACGCTGTTCAAAGTTTGGATCTGCAGTTGCAGCTTCAGTTTTAGCAACTTCCGGCTTCACATGTGTGAGAGAGAGACCCTTTTCTGCGCAGTAGAGAAGAGACTCTTTTCTGCGCAGTAGAGAGAGGGAGATGTGAGGAGATTAGTGAGTGCAAATGAGGAAAAGTCCTCCTGTATTTATACACAACTGTTGATGTTTGAATAGATGCGACTGTTGGGCTTCTGAGCCTACATGAATTGTAGGTCGGCTTGATAATAATTCCATAATCAAAATAAATTCATATCTCCATGAATACTTATCGGAATCGGATGATCTTTAGATCAATCCTACACCTCTCGATGAGAGGAATCTAATGAACATATTATCAGCCATGAATAAGATGACCCACATGAAGTTTGGCCCTAGTTGCCAATTTTAACAGAGATAGAATCAGTGATCGGGAGAGCAACTGAGGGGCATTGAGTACAGAGAAACAGAGAAGGCAAAGATTGTGTTGGGAGAGCAGCGCATCAGCCAAGGAGGGAGTGAGGGCTCACGCAGGGCCACATAGAGGCAGCCAAGTGCTGCGCAGAGCACCAGAGGGGCCATCGTAGCTGACACAGAGGCTCCCAGAGTTGACGCAGGGCCTCTTGGGGCTGACGCAGGGCCGGCGTGAGACAAAGAGGGGCTGACGCAGTCCAAATTGGGCAGACGCTAGGTTTGTAGGAGCAGTTTTGTGCTGAGGAGCTGCCGGAAGGATTTTCCGGGGTTTCAACCAAGAAATTTCTCTCAAACTGTGAGGTATAACTGCTAAGGAAATTCTCTTTTGGGTAGGCCACTTACGACACCCAATTTGTACCCAGATATTGCTTAATAAGAAAACCCTTAGATCGCTGCACTGGTTTTCCCGCATTGGGTTTTTCCGGGGACATTGGTCCAAAAATAATGGTGTCATGTGGTGTGTTTGTTTTTGTTTCTTTTAGTTGCTGATCTGTAATATGTTTAGCATGCACTGGTGTTTATTTTTAGTATTTACTTTGTAAATAACTTGTTAAAGAAAAATTAACAAGTAGGTAGGAATAAATCAAGAAAAGTGCATGAAGGGTTTCTAAATTAAGTAAACTTAGAAACTTCAACAGAGAAGTTACAGAGTCATGCAGTACAACCCTAGAAACTATACAATATGTTACTATTCGTTATTGCCTATGTGCCAAGATGAGGAACCATGGTTTCCTAGACACCCTAGCACGTATATCACACTCCAAAGGTGTGTTTCCTATCCTGTGATCGTAGTGGCTTCAATTTCTCCTATAAGTACCTACCATACTCAGCTAGGTTGGTCCATATGACTATAATAAACCCTCTGCAACCTTCCATTTCTAGATGTAATTAACCATCTTGGTGTGGTATCATGCGTACATAAAATAAGGCATTGCTACCTAGGATCATTGGAAATATATAATTTCTACATAATATAATCATATCATGTGATAGATGCCAGCCATATATGTGCAATGATATGCAACTAAATAAGCAAGTGTCCACAATATCATTTATGCTAACAATCCCTAGGAAAATAATTTATGCTAACAAACTCCAAAGGGTGAAAAGGGTTGGAAATGCAATATGAAAAACAGTAAATACTGCGATATGGTTCTTGAATCTGGTATCTAAAGTCATAAGTCTCCACATCTGCTAATGAAGCAAGATATAGGTCAGTTGCCAAAGTCAAAGGTATAGGTTGTTTGGATGTAAAATATGTAGAGAAGTAAATTATGTGGTATAGCCCCATAAATTTTCTACAACTGCAAAAACTGTGCAGTACGCATCACAGTTGTACCAGAAATGTTGGGCTTTGAAAAGACCCCTGATTTTAGTATATTGCTAAGTTACAACATGTTATGCAATTTATTACTCATTTAGGCTATGTCAACTCTGAAATATGGAATTGAGTAGGCCATCCTTCGCTAAGTCCAAGAATATAAGCATGAAATAAGTTTCTGCAGCAAAAATAGACAACAGATCCCTTATAACAAACCACATCAACAAAAGTTGATTGAAATGGAGCAGAATAATATGTAAGAATGGTAGCGTATCACTTTTCCAAGTCACCCTACTTTTTATAGCTAAATCCCTTAATGGTGCAATAAATGCAATCTTACATAGAGCTAATGATGCATGATAGCCAAAATGAGCAAATGAGACATAATCTGTGGTATATATACATGTTAAATGCTCTTGGGCACCCTCTAAGTTGATCCTGCCATAACTTTAACTGGCCACTTTCACTATCTTTATATTTCTCTCGTGCATCAAGTTTTCCACTGGGAAACATTCACTAGCTTCTAGTAAATAGGAAATCACATACCAAGCCACTGGTTGCCCCATCAGACGATATTCTCCACCGTATAGTTTGAAAAATATCTGCCAATGGCTTCGGACTGTTTGTAAGGAAAGAGCATACATGTGTATTTGGCTGATAATAGCTTCGGACTGTTTGTAAGGAAAGAACATACATGTGTATTTGGCTGATAATAGGCTACTTTCCATCTGAGAAAATGAGGTTTATCTTATGATTTTATTGTCATCTGCATCCTAGCATTACTTAAAAGGTGTTTAATGTTTATTTCAGGTCTGTGTGGCTGCTGCTGAACGATGTTTGGACCCAATTCCACTTGAACCTGCCATTTTGGATAGGCTTATTCATGCCAAGATAGCCAAAAATTTGGAGAATAATGTGATTTCCTAGTGCTAATTTTAAATTATTACCACCAATTTCATGGTGTTTTGAGTAGAGAATTTCCAGTGGCTCAGGATCCTTTAGATTGGATGTCCTTCCTACTCTGACTTCAACGTGTGGTTGTATGAAGCTTCCCTTATAATATCTGTAATATGTGGGATGCTGTCACAATAGACTATGTTATGAATGTCAACCACAATGGATGGATTTTTATTTCTTCAGTTTGAAATTTTGGGCTGCCATTTTTTCTATTGTATAGGCAGTAATAAGATTTTGCTCCACCAAATTTTTTCTTAGTGTGTGTTCAATTAAGAGGGTAACATAAGTTCAATGATAAATGAAATATGATATCAAGTTTTGTTTTAGATGCTACATAATATGGATCACCAGTTTTCAGTATCTCATTTCATGTATTTAAGCATTTTGATTAATCAGGGAAGCTTAGCACAAACTGTTTCCATGGTAAATTTCAGTATTTTGTTGCATCATATTCATGCAAGCAGTTACTGAAACAGGCCTTAAAAGTTAGCAATGTATGAGAAGTGACAATTATTTACTCTCCAATTTTAATCCAAACTATTTTAAGCAGCGGTCAGGTTTATCATGTCCTGTGATTTTTAATTGTCTCTGCATTACTATGATTAACAATACAAACATTTTAGTTCTCTTGTGATGGTTAAGGGAAAAGGACAAGCCCGTCTAGTTACTAACATTCTCTGTTATTTTCCATGTATCTCCTTTACAATCATTTACATGTACACAAGTCTAGGAATCTCTTGTAATAATCGAGGAATTTTCAT
The DNA here is from genome assembly GCA_031772625.1 of Pinus tabuliformis. Lineage (NCBI taxonomy): Eukaryota > Viridiplantae > Streptophyta > Pinopsida > Pinales > Pinaceae > Pinus > Pinus tabuliformis. Next base: position 1,244,175,019 of record CM062804.1, read on the forward strand.
TTTGATATTCATCGTTTCTTGTTTTGGTACAATCATTTACATGTACGCAAGTCTAGGAATCTCTTATAATAGTCGACGAATTTTCATTTTGATATTCATCGTTTCTTGTTTTGGTGCAACTTTTGTTTCAAACAAGTGGGTGAATATCGAGGCTCTAAATGGACTTTAGAGTCCAAAAAAAATGAAGCTCCAGCCTGCAGGCTACAACAAATAACCACATCATCAAACTCTTTTATATATTGGTCTCCTCGTTATCAATAACACTCCTTTTCTCCCCCACCTCCCTCTCCTCCTTTGGTCACTTCCTTCAACCTCTAGGGTCATTAGCAGTAATGCTTGGTGTTGATTGCAGATCCAAGTCCATCCACCCAAAGGCACCATATTCAAATTCTGTTGGCCAGGTAGCCACTATCCATTTTGAGGAGTATCAATACTCTCCATTGCAATGGATCTACATTAGGGCTTTGGTTTAGCAATTGGTTGTGCCTTGGTTGAAGGTTGTATTGCACAAAGATGATCATTCAATTGTAGTTATTCTGAATGATTTCTCATCTTCATATTCAATTCTTGTTGCTCCAAATAATTTCTTATCTTTGTGTGAATGCACTCAAAGACAAGCTAATCATGCTCACACATGGAAACATTGCAAGTTTGACTCAATATCTAAATTGCAAAACCTCTCCAAATGAGGGCATTGGCTACCAAATGATTCCTACCATATCAAAAATCAAGAAGTTAGCTTTTAACTTTCGCTATAAATTTTTCAATGGCTAGAACAATGAGTATGTGAACTTAGTAACTTTGGAATTGCTTATGTGGCTTGTTAAGCCCTAGGCAAGTCCCATGTTAACCTTAAAACCCCTTATTAAGCACAAGATATTGGATTATTACATTTCTATTGTTATATTGGTGTGGTGGTCAGAACCTTTCATTGTACCCTCCCATTATAATTGTACCCTTTGTCTCATCTATGTATATATACACACACACACACACCAAGGAGACTTCTTAGAATCATGAAATCTTGTTTGGTACATTGTATTCTAATTATTCTTTTTTTTTTTGTTTTTTTGTTTTTTTTTATCATTTTAAGGTGCAAGATTCATAACAGTTGATATAAGAGCATATGAGCCTAAGGTTTTGCTGCTTTAGACGAGTCATCATGGAATTTTAGCAATAACTTTCTTTTGGGATGATTTAAAGCATGAAATTTTGAGACAATTGACAAGCAGTGTCTATGTATATCTCATAAATATTTCAGATCCTAGTTTGCTACATTTTCAGAGATGTATCCTATATAAGTTAGGGTTAGGGAAGAGCCCTAAAATCAGTTTCAAAAGAGTGATCTTCAACTTTCTCTATAACTTTTTTTTGGGACACTGATTTTTTTCAAAGATCTAAAGAGATATATCGAAGTACCTCAGGAAGAAATATTAGAATCAGATTCAAAATATTGGAGACATTGCACATTGTACACATTTTCTCTTAGGAAGAGGTAAAAAATTAACAAGTTTTGGGAAAGTTACCATAACTTTTCACTTGGCACATCAAATTTTGGTCAAACTGGTGGACCTATAGAGAAGACATATTATAGTACTATAGGTCGAATATTTAGATTCGGAAGGGCTCAAATCATAGGGATATATCAAGGAAAAGTTCAGTCATCCAAATAGTCTCCAAATTAATATTTTAAAGGTATGTAAACTACAAGTGATTTAACTTTGATTGGAAGATCTATTTTTGGTGATTCAAAATTTGTGATAAAGAGTAAAAAGAGGAGCATTATTATTTTTCTCATATGACTCCTAAGGGTGCTTCAGAATATACTATACCAACTAAATCTCTAGAGAGCTCTACTATGAATCAAGAACAAAGAGAAGAAATTTATCATGAGGTGTGTTTCTTTGAGCCCAAACTCCTAGAACATGCTTTCAATCTAGCAAGGTAAGTGAAAAGTAAAAATATGGCTACTAGAAAGTTGGCCACTAACAACTATAGAGAACATCATACTCACTCTCATAAACCGACAAGGTTGATACCTCAAGAAATGGTTGAAGGAAGAGAAAAGGGACCACGTTTCAATTTTGACAAGAAGTATAGTAAGGGGTGTAAATGTGTTGAAAGGAAATTATTCTACATAGACTATGAAGATGAAGAAGATTAAGAATTGGAATTGTTATAAGATCTAGAGCTAGAGGAGACTACTTCAAAAATATCTTGCCATGCATTGGCCAACATCAATAGTCCATAAGCCCTTAAGATATAAGGATATATTTAAAATGAAAAAGGTGGCATATCGATTGATTCATGTAGTTCCCATAGCTTCATCAATTACAAATTGACAAAACTTCTTAATTGCTTTGTATTTCTAGCTCTAAAATTTGAAGTGATGATTGTAGATGGCGTTACCGTAAATTGTTCAAGGAAGTGCCATAATATTGAGCTAAATATGGGGGAGTATCTATTGGATAGTCACATGGCCACAATTGAAATGGGTGGTGCCGATGTTGTATTAGCAGTCCAATAGTTACAATCATTTAGAATAATGGCCCCTAATTTTAAAGATGTTTTCATGATATATTTTCAGAAGGAAAGGTAATTCAACTTGGATGTATCCAAGGGAAACCCTCCAAAATGATAAGCTCTAAAACACGACAAAATTACTCAAAAAGGGACACCATGGTGTAATTGCACAATTGCATTTATTAGATGTTCAAACATCTTTATCCTTGCTCTAGTGGATTTCCAAAAATTTATCAACAATCATTTCAAGATATTTGGAGAGATGCCTAAGGGTCTTCCACTTGCTTGAGATAATGACCAGCTATTCATTTGCAACGTAGAAGTGTGCCACCTAACATTAGGCCTTATAGGCATCCATATGCATAGAAAAGTGAGATTGAGTGTCTTATTCAAGAAATTTTAGAGGTCGACATCATCTGTCTAACCAAAGTTCTCTCATCCCCAATAGTGATAGTTACAAAAATGAATGGTTCATGGCAGATGTGTCCATATTATAGATAACTCAACAAAGTGACCATCAAAGATAAGTTTCCCATTCTTTTCATTGATGAATTATTAGATGAATTGCATGGAGCAATTTTCTTTACTAAGATGGATCTTCAGTGTTAATTTGGCAGCTCAGGGACAAAATCCTTTCGACAACCTTCCTCATCCAAAGAAGACCCTCTTTGCCCTTGGGAATAATTTAATTTGGTCAAGGAAAAATATATTTTTAATATGAAACCCACATGTGCACTAAAAGTACAGGTCGACTTTAAAGACAAAATGGGTCTCCTAAAATCCATATAAATACACCTTAAGGCACATCACTTTGGAGCATCCTCAACACATTTTTTTCCTCTTATATGGTTTGTACAACTCTGAAAATTGTAGGATATTTTCACATGTGCGAGGAGGAGGAGGCCTTTTTCTATTGACCTAAGTTTGACTTTTGTTTGTGAAATTTAACTAGCTCGTTGACCAACTTTGACTTGTCATTTTGACTCGTTTTGACTTGATTTGGATCTATTTTTTGGAGGCTGCATTCTTTGGCACAAAGATCAAGGTTTTCTAGGCATTTTTGTTGAGAATTGAATATGGCAGTGAATATGTTAGTTCTCTTTAACTTGATAATTGTTTGTGTTACTTTTAAGTTTTTACCTTATTAGCTTTGTTACTTATTATTATATTGTGAGATACATCAAATAGCTATCAAAACCATAAGAATAGTGACAATATATAGGCTGCAAGCCAGGGCCAAAACTCTTCCTCTTGAGGGGAAAACCCTTAAACTTTTTCTCTTCTTATAGATCCTTCAATTGACGAATACAATGACCTAGAGTCTCATGTTAATTCTCTTTAACTTGATAGTTGTTTGTGTTACTTTTAAGTTTTTACCTTATTAGCTTTGTTCCTTATTCTTATATTGCGAAATAAATCAAATAGCTACCAAAACTATAAGAATAGTGACAATATATACGCTGCAAGCCAGGGCCAAAACTCTTCCTCTTGAGGGAATAACCCTTAAACTTTTTCTCTTCTTATAGATCCTTCAATTGACGAATACCATGACCTAGAGACTCAGACAAATACCCTCCAAGATAAGATAAATTCGGCCTTCTTCTGCAAGATCTTCGACCTCCTATTTAGGATCTGAAATTCTATCTCCAGACAACTGCTGCTGCTCCTCAAGAAGACTTTGATATTCTTCATATGGCCTCCTTTCCTCTTCGCTTGCCTTTCCTTGAAATTTAGGTTTAGTGAGATGCCCTAAGACACCTTTGACTTACTTCTTTTTCCTTTTGTCTCCAAGATCGAACCAAAGATATCCCCAACACAAAAACCCTAGCTTCGACTTTGACGTGGGAGAGACAGAGACATAACCCGAGCACTTCAACTTCCTTTTCTTCCTCTTCGTCTTTCTTCTTCAACCTCTTTTAGCCTTCTTCTTTGTATAGAAAGAGATGTGTGTAAGTGTGTCTAATGGCGGATGAGTTCCTCTCTTTATATAGGCTTGTTCAAGGGTAGACATGGCTCTTCATGTAGGCTGACTTGGCAGCTTCTAGGCTGACTTGATCTTGGAGGGCATTTTGACACTTTAAAGACAAAATCAATTTTTCTTTACATGATACAATGTGCGCATAGGGTCTTCAATATATGACAATGTCTCTTAAACTCTAGAAGCACTCAATGGGCGCTTGAGCTATAAAATAAAAGGACTTAAGCATGAAACCCATGCTTCAATAATAAATTCTTTTCATTTTATATTTTATAAGAATACATTTCATACGTATGAAGACCAAACCTAGTTACACATTTTTCAACACTCCCTCTTAATTAGGGAGGTATTCATAAGAGGTACATGGTCTTTCTCAATTTGAAGAGATCTCATAAAAAGAGTCGGATTGGTAACCCATCTATCTAGCATCATATTTAACCAACATTGTAACATAGCAAGGCCTTGGCTAACAACTCTCTCTCCATAAGATCAAAGCACAATGCTGGCGAGGCCAATGACTTATAGCCACCATGATCATTGTCTCTTGAGATACATACTCCACCCAGGTGTTCAACGAGTATGACCTTTGTTGAACTATTCTTATCTTGGGTAGCTAATCCTCAAAGAATATCGGTCCACAACTACTCTTATTTTAATTGCCCTACCTCATTCTCAAAGAGTATCAAATGCCAGATGGTTACCCAATCCTCCATTCTTTCTTCCTAAGTGAAGACAAGAGCGTAGTGTCTATCTGTCCCTCTCAATTAGGGACGATACATCAACCAAACGAAACTTGTCTCTTAAGTACACAATCTTCTTGTTTGGAAGTGACTTTGTCAATATGTCAACTACTTGTTAATCAGTGGAGATATACTATAGTTGCAACACACCATTTTGCACTAGCTCTCGAATGTAGTGATACTTGTTGTTTATATGCTTTGTCTTTCCATGAAACATTGGATCCTCAGACAAACATATACAACTGGTGTTATCACAAAGTATCATTGTAGGGTTCATTGATCCTTCAAATAGGTCAGATAGCAGCTTCCTTAACCATATTGCTTCCCTGCTTACTTCACAGGTTGCAACGTATTCAACTTCAGGCCTACTTAAAGCAATTGTGTCTTGATTTCTGCTCATCCATGAGATCATGGCAGATCCCAAATTAAAACATTCTCCTGTGGTGCTCCTTCCATCTTTGCTTATTGCCTCCCCAGTCGAAGTCCGTGTATCCAATCAATTGGACATCATTCCTTCTATCATACTTCAGATAGTGGTGGATGGTTCCTCATAGATATCTCAGAATATGTTTCCCTGCTACCCAATGATCATGCTTTTGCTCCACTTGGAATTGACTGAGAACATTTACTGCAAAGCATATGTTTGGTTGAGTCTTCGCCAAGTACATCAATGATCTAATAAGTTGCATATACTTGGAAGGATCCACAGGACTAGACTCAGAACTTCTTAGTCTCTTCAAATTTGTGATCATCGGAGTAGTCATAGGTTTGCAATCCATCATGGAAAAGTTTTTCAAGAGCTTGATCATGTATTTTCCTTGACCCAAATAAACTTCATCATGCCCTTGCCAGAGTTCTAGTCCCAAATAGTAACGCATCAACCCAAGTTCCTTCATGTCAACCTCTGCTGCTAGTTTCTTTTTGCAATCTTCAATTCGACCTTCTACACCTGTTAATAGACGATCATCTACATATAGAAGAATGATTACAAGTTCCCTGTCTACCACCTTAATATAAAGGTTTGGACCTGCATAACATTTTGTGAAGCCCATTCTTTGAAGATATGCATCCATTCTAGCATACCATGCCCTTGGTGCATACTTGAGGCCATATAATGCTTTATTTAATCTGTAAACATATGCCTTTCTATCTTTAGCTTCAAACCCCAAAGGTTGTTCTATATAGACTTCATCTATTGTGCCATTTAGAAATGTAGTGTTGACGTCCGTTTGGTGGATGTTCCATCCCATCGATGCTGTGAGAGAGACTAGCGATCAAATTATTATGTGTCTTGTTGTTGGAGCAAATGTCTCTTCATAGTTAATGCCTTCAAGTTGAGAGAAGCCCCTAGCCACAAATCTTGCTTTATACTTATCTATACTTCCATCAACCACATGTTTGATCTTATAGATCCATTTGGAAGTAACCACGGACTTATCTTCGGGCCTAGGTATGATCTCCCAAACTCCATCCTTCATTATAGATTGATATTCTTCATTCATGGCATCCTTCCATTCTTGATTGTTTACAACCTCTTCAAAAGTGAATGGTTATGCTTCTATTAGTTTTGTCATGTATGCAACATACCCATAATATCTTTTGAGTTTCTTTCTTTCTCTAAATGATCCTTTCGCTGCTTCATGACCTTCTACATCATGTAGAATAGATTTTAACGAATTAGATCTTTTTCTTGTCTTAGGGATATAACCATAGGTTGAACAGGCTCACTCAGACCTTCTTCTTCATGGTGTGATTCTTCTTCTGCCTTATCCACTTCCTCCTCAAATACAGGAAGTTCTTCATCATCAGTCTCTGGAAAGTTCCTTTGATTTCTTGAAATCTATGCTTTCGTCAAATATGACATCACAACTGACTTCTATGTGATGTCCATCTTTCATGTAGACCCTATAAGCTTTTGATGAGTTGCACTACCCAACAAATGTTCCCTTCATTCCTGAAGGATCCAACTTCTTTCTTTTGCCCTTGGGTATGTGGATAAATACAGGTCACCCATAGATCTAGAGATGATCTACATATGGATTCTTTCCAGTGAACACTTCTTCCAGAGTTTTGTTGTCTAGAGAATCATGGGGACTTCGATTTTGAATGTAGACAATGGTCTTCATGGCTTCTCCCCACATGAACTTAGGAAGATCCTGATTGTGTAGCATTGCTTTTACACTTTCTTCAATGGATCTATTCTTTCGTTATGCAACTCCATTTTGCTCGGGAATGTATGGGACTATCAACTTCCTCTTAATCCCAAATTTCTTACAGAATGCTATAATCTCTGTGGATGTATATTCTCCTCCATTATTAGATCTTAATATCTTGATTCTTTTTCCTGTAAGGTTCTTCACTTCAGCTTTGAATTCTTGAAATTTCGAAAATACTTCGTCCTTGGTTTTCATTAAGTAAACCTAGGTTCTTCTTGAATGATAATCAATGAATGTGACCAAATACATTGGAATGAATGAGATCCAAGATTTCCTTTGAAGATGAAGCATTGCTTCCAAATGGTCTCTTGGTATTCTTGCCCAATGCACATCCCTTGGAAACTCCTTCATGATCTTCCTTTAGATGCAAAATTCCATCTACTATAGAACTTAGAGTTGGAAGGATTTTGAAATGTAGATGACCAAATCTTCTATGCCAGAGTTTGTTGGGATAAACACTGAGAGGGGGGCGGGGGGTTGAATCAGTATTTTAAAAACTCACAATAATAATTTTCTTTTTTGAAATATGTATGCGACTTCACTGAACCCAACTCGTGTATGTATGCGACTGTTGTAAAAGAAACTAGCGTATTCTTAGCAAACTTGTAAAACAACTAATTCTTTATCTGTTAAACTTAAAACAGAATGTAAAAGGTTTATCAGACATTTGATAAGCAGTAAGCAGGGGCAATAAGAACACAATGAAGTATCACACATAAGAAACACACATGAACACCAGGATTTAAGGTGGAAACCCAGTGTGGGAGAAAACCATTGTTGCTGTCGTCTAAGTCTTCAAACTTATTAATATCAAAAACCTCTTACATTCTTGTGTTTGTGCAGACTCATGCTAGTACACAGATACTCACATGTTGAAGGCTACAACCTTCACTCATTCTCCAGCTCTTACTAGAAGGGAGCTCCAACCCCCTGATCTGATTACTAGCTACTACTGGCAGGAAGCTTCGACTTTCTCACTGAAGGCTCCAACCCTCAACAACATCTGTTGACCACGTTTCATAAATTTTCACACTGGATCCACCTTCTTAATACATCACAACTTGTAGATCAACTGAAGCAAACACCAACTTAATTCAAACAGAACAGTGAGATCACTGTACACAGAACACAAAACTGAACTCAGAATACTACATCAACAAACAGAATCAACTGCAACCCTGATCATTCATATGCCAACATGTCTATGCTACTTCACTTAAGGAAACCCGCGTGTATACACACTTTTTTGTAGAGCAACTTGCGTACAAATCTCAATATACTAAAAACTTTTAATTCTGAATTAGACACAGAGTTGACCAGAGTTATTCTAAAATATTAGGTTAGCTTACAGAACCCTCATAAAGTTAGCAACATCAATAATATTTTCAGCCAATGAACATGTAACTAAATTCAACTTCATCATTCAATCAGTTCTACTTAAGACATTATCACTCAACCTAGATCAACATGAGCACATCATTGATAGACAACAAAGATACAATCATACAACAACACTGATCAGGTTGATCAGTCATTTATGAACATAAACCCTTCCTTTATATACGAGACTTTGAAGAAACGAACTCGCGCGTATACACGACTTTACTAAGACCAACTTGTGTACAGATCTGTAAATTTTGACCTAAAATTGTGCAGCTCTTCAAAACTTTAGAAAGACCTAGATCATAATATTCAGAGATAAAAACATGCGTCAATACTTAGATCTAGTCAATCCATGAGCAGATCATACAATGGAAAGTCATTTCAAGTCTCATGATCCTGATCCATCATTGTATTCATTGGTGCATAATTATTTCAGATCTATGTCTCAACTATGGCCTTTACAATGCAAATATACTTCAGATTGAAGTATTCATCAAAAACCTTTCACATGCACACTTATCCCTTTGATCTTCACCTCTTTATATAGTTAGAGCCTTAGCCAATACCATGAGTCAAAACTACACTAGTACGAGTGGTAAGCTTGGACGAGATCAAGTAATCGTTATTGCGCTCAATATTGTGGGCTAATACCATTGTAAGGACCCTTGGTATTTTTAAATTAGTGCTCCAGCATGTACGCGACTTTGCTTCTTTGTACCTATGTGTATACGTGGCTTGGCTTTGACGAAATCGCGTAGAGATATTCAAATATTCACCTTTATCAAACTTTTGATTATGATCTATAAACCTTTGTCCCATCATTTTGTTATTCTGTTCCATCACTCTGTCACCTCTGAACTGACCTGTGGATTCATCTAGTTACCATATACTTGTTCAGTTACAAGTGAGTTTCCATAAAGGACAACACATGCATCATAATGGCAACAATCTCCCCCTTTGGACTTGATGGCCACCATGTTGGTGTTGATCACCTCAACCTATAGAAACTTGTCAGATACATCAAATAACTGTTATTCAAACACAAAGATACTCTCCCCCTTTGACATCAAGGGCAAAGGGCAGACCAAATCTCCCCCTTTGGATCTGATTTGCACTATATTGTCCATGCTCTCCTTGGGAACACGCTGAGAATCATCATTAGAACTGAGGCTACATCCTGTCATCATGGGAGTACATACATGTTTGCAATCTTCCATCCCATACTTCTTCAGAATATGCTTGAGATATTTTGTTTGTGAGAAAGATGCCATCTTTTGCTTGTTGCACTTGTAGACCAAGAAAATAGGTTAGTTCCCCAAGTAAAGACATTTCAAATTCTTGCTGTATAACAGAAGGAAAGTTTTGACTCATAGATTCTTCATTACTGCGAGAGATGATATCATCAACATAAATAACAATAATTAGCAATTTATCATCCTCAATTTTTGTGTACAAGTTGTTGTATGGAGATCCTTTTGTGAAATCTTCTTGTTGAAGATATTTGTCAAGACGATAAGACCATGCCCGTGGAACTTGTTTTAGCCCATATAAAGCCTTTTTGAGTTTGCATAGAAGGTTTTCATCATTCCCTAAAATGAATCCTTTTGGTTGTTCAATATATACTTCTTCTTCTAGATCTCCATTAAGGAAAGCAGATTTTACATCCATTTGATAAACTTTGAAATGTCGAAAATTTGACAATGCAAGAAACATTCTTATGGCTTCAAGTCTGCCTACTGGTGCAAATGTTTCTTCAAAGTCTATACCTTCTTGTTAAGCATAACCTTTACAAACAAGTCTAGCTTTGTTCCTAATGACCTCTCCATTTTCATTCAACTTATTTTTGAATATCCATTTTGTCCCAATAACATTTTTATCACGAGGCCTTGGAACCAATTTCCAAGTATCATTCTTTTCAATTTGATCAAGTTATTCATTCATGGCCTTAACCCAACATTCATCTTTACTAGATTGATTTACATTTTGTGGTTCAATGGTGGATAATAAAGCTAGATAACTAGGAGATCCTACAAGCGTTCTTCTTGTTTGTACTCCATATTCCTTGTTTCCTAGAATTTGAGTTTCTGGATGATTCTTTTGAACATACTTGGATGGAGCCTTTTCTTTGTCTGATGCGTCTTCTTCTACTGCTTCATTAGTTTCTTCTTCTATATTATTGCAATTTGATGTGGGAAAGCATTCTTCATCATCATCCTCTTTTGCTAATGTTACCTTTTTGGGATCTGTGCATGCTTCATCAATCACAACATTAATGCATTCAACAATTTTCCAAAGTCTCTTATTGTAACATTTGTATCCTTTGCTTCTAGATGAGTAACCAAGAAGTATTCCTTCATCTGCTCTAGCTTCAAACTTACCAAGTTTTTCATCATTATTTTTGATGAAACATTTGCTTCCAAAAACTCTAAAATGCTTTACAGTGGGAGGCTTACCATACCAAAGTTCATACAGAGTTTTATCACTATTCACACGAACATGAGCCTTGTTGAGAATATTTACTGTAGTATGTGCAACTTCACCCCAAAAGGTGTCAGGAGTTCCAGACTCATCAAGCATAGCACGAACCATTTGTTGAATAATTCTATTCATTCTTTCTGCCACGCCATTTTGTTGAGGAGTTTTAGCTACATAAAATTGTCTTTTTATGCCATGTTGTTCACAGAAATCAAAGAATTCATCTGATATGTATTCTCCTCCTCGGTCAGATTTGAGACATTTGATTTTTAGATCTAATTCATTTTCAACTAATGCTTTGAAGACTTTAAATTTATCAAATGCTTCATCTTTGTGTTTCAATAAACCGATCCAACACATTCTATAAAAGTCATCAATGAATAATATATAATATTGTTCTCCACGAGGCGAATTTTTCTTTATTGGTCTACACAAATCAGTATGTATAAGTTCAAGAGGCTTACTTGCTGATCCTTCTTTGGCATTGAATTGAACTCTGGTTTTCTTATTGAATTGACATGACTTACATATGGTACTTTCTGGTAGGGTGATGTTGGGTAGATCACGAACAACTTTGAGCCTGCTTGATTTGTTTATTTGAGAGAAGCTTAGATGTCCCAACCTTCTGTGCCATAACCAGTTTTCCTCTGCCTTGCCTAGGTAACATTTTTCTTGGTCACTTTTACACATTGCTCGGGGTTCTTGTTCCTTTTCTTATGGTCTTTCTTGTGTCAAGTTCATGAACCACACATTCTTTTGATCAGAATACCACCTCATTTCCTTGGTCACACATTTGGCTAACACTCAACAAGTTATGCTTTAATCCATCAACATATATAATATTACCAGGTTTAACCTTTTCTTTTAGAAAAACAAAACCTACCCTTAATGATAGCAGGTGAGTCATTTCCAAAAATGACATTCTTTTCTTTCTCTAAAGCATTGTATGAAATAAGTTCATCTTTATCACCTATCATGTGTTTTTAGCATCCACTATCAATGTACCATTGATTTTCTTGTCCTTTTGCAAACAATGTTATGCCACAACTTTCAGACTGTAACTCCTTCCTTTTCCATACCTTAGAATTTGTTGATATTTTCTTTTTTTGAGATGTTAGCTGTAATTTGCTCTTGCATTTAGATTCTTCATGTCCAATGTTATTCCAAAATGAGCATTCAATTTCATTTGTAAGAGGTGAGAAGTTATTATAAGTGTTCTTCTTGACTCCTATCTCATTCCTTTGTTTTCTTGCTTCTCTAGTCATGATGGTTTTGTATGCAACACATTGAGCAGCCTTATGACCAAAATTATGACATGAGAAACATTGTCCATTAAAGAAGAAATTTTTGTGATCATAGAATCTTCTGGTATTGTTTACCTTTTGGATGGTGCTTCTATTGTTGTTCATTCTTGGATTAGAGTGAACATGATTTATGTATGGAATGCCTTTATTATTTTGCTGAGGACTGAAGCTTTGCTGACTGGTTTTTGCTGCATTTAGATAGCCTCTGGTGATGGCTAAAGACTTTTCTATTTGAGATGTTTCTCCAGTGTATCCAAGACCCGTTTTCATAAGAGGAGAGCATTGTACCTTGACAATTTCATCTAAGGTTTCAGATCCTTTAGCAAATCTAAGATTCAAAGTTTTTATTTTCTCAAGTTCCTTTCTTAGACTTACTACAGATTCTAACTTCTCATTATGCTTTTCCTTTTCTATGAGTTGATGCTTCAATGTATCTATGGCTACTTTGTTTTCTTCCAAGCAAATTTCAACTTGAGTAATTTCTTCAAAGAAATCTTTTTCCTCTAAAGCATCCACAAATTTATCATTAGACTCATTAGTATTTTTCTCAAAAGCCATGAGTAATTTAAGATCTTGATCAGATTCTCCTTCTTCACTATTTGACAAGCCATCACTATCTTCATGAGTATAATAACTTCTTCTATTGTCAAACCATCTCCTATTACTTTTTGCAGTATACTTCTCTTTCTCATGGTTGTCTTTATGAAGACATTTAGTAGCATAATGACCAACTCTACCACAAACAAGACATTTGAAGGGAAGCTTACCTCTGAACCTTCCGTTACCCACTTGAAGTTTTTTACAAAGTTCACCTCATTTTCTTCTGATATATATCTTGATTCCTTGTGTTCTTCCTTTTCTTTTCCTTTTGCAAATGCCTTAAACGCGACTTCTCTGACTTTTGAGGGACCTCCTTTCCACATTTCAAAAGCAACTAGGATCCCATGAAGTTGAACAACAGTAAGAGTCTGCAGATCTTGCTTCTCTTCAATGGCAGACACTTTTGACTCGAATTTAGGAGTTAGAGATCTTAAGATTTTCTCTACTAAAGTGGTGTCCTTTATTTCTTCACCCAGATTTTTCATGCGATTTACAATCTCATCTATACGTAGAAAGAAACTAGCAATACTTTCATCATTATGCATTTTGAGAGTTTCATATTGAATTTTGAGAGTTTGGAGTTTATCACTTTTTACCTTGGTATGCCTTCATAGCTTTGAATGATTCTGTCCCATATTTCTTTTGTTGTGTTTAATTGCATAACTTTGACAAATTTTGATTCTGTTAGACTTCCCAATAATGCATTGACAACTTTGGCATTGGTTTCATATGTCTTCTTTTCTGCTGCATCTGTGGGAACTGCGGTTGGATATTGGTAACCTCCTTCCACAATTGCCCAAACATCTGCTCCAAGGGACTAAAGATAGGATCTGGTTCTTGTCTTCCAATATATTAAATTATTTCCATTGAAGAGTGGTGGTCTGATAGATGTCGTTTCGTCTTGATTGCTCATCTTGGGAGATCTTCCTTCAAGCGATCAAGCTTCTTTTGAAGGACCTGCTCTGATTCCAATTGTTGGGAAAAATATTGCGGGGCCGCGGGGGGGTGGTGAATTAGTGTTTTAAAAACTCTCAATAATAATTTTCTTTTTTTAAATATGTACATGACTTCACTGAACCCAACTCGCATATGTACACAACTGTTGTAAAAGAAACTAGAAAATGCTTAGTAAACATGTAAAACAACTAATTCTTTATCTTTTAAACTTAAACCAGAATGTAAGAGATTTATCAGACATTTGATAAGCAATAAGAAGGTGCAGCAAGAACAGAATAAAGTATCACACATAAGCAACACAAATTAACACCAGTATTTAAGGTGGAAACCTAATGTGGGAGAAAACCACCGCTGGTGTCGTCTCAGTGTTCAAACTTATTAATATAAAAAACTTCTTACATTCTTGTACTGGTGCAGAATCATGCCAGTACACAGGTACCCACCTACTGAAGGCTACAACCTTCACTCGTTCTCCAACTCCTACTGGAAGGGAGCTCCAAACCCCTGATCTAATTACCAGCTACTACTGGTAGGAAGCTTCGACTTCCTCACTGAAGGCTCCAACCCTCAGCAACATCCGTTGACCACATTTCATATTTATTCACGCTGGATCCACCTGCTTAATACATCACAACTTGTAGATCAACTGAAGCAAACACCAACTTAATTTAAACAGAACAATGAGATCATTGTACATAGAACACAAAACTGAACTTAGAACACTGGATCAACACATAGAATCAACTGCAAACTTGATCATTCATATGCCAACATGTATACGCTACTTCACTTAAGGCAACTTGCATGTATACGCGCTTTTCTTTAGAGAAACCTACGTACAGGTCTCAATATACTTAAAACTTGTAATTCTGAATCAGACACTGACTTGACCAGAGTTATTCTGAAATATTATGTTAGCTTACAGAACCCTCATACAGTTAGCAACATTAATAATCTTTTCAACCAATCAACATGTAACCAAATTCAATTTCTTCATTCAGTCCGTTCTACTTTAGACATTATTACTCAACCCAGATCAACATGAGGACATCATTGACAGACAACAAAGATACATCAACACTAATCAGGTTGATCAGTCATTTATGAACAAAAACCCTTCCTTTATATATGCGAATTTGAAGAAACGAACCCGTGTGTATACGCGACTTTACCGAGACCAACTTGCGTACAAATCTGCAAATTTTGACCTAAAATTGTGCAACTCTTCAGAACTTCAAAAAGACCCAGATCATAATATTCAGAGATAAAAACATGCATCAATACTTAGATCTAGTCAATCCATGAGCAGATCATACAATGGAAATTCATTTCAGGTCTCATGATCCTGATCCATCATTGTATTCATTGGTGCATAATTATTTCAGATCTATGTGTCAACTATGGCCCTTGAAATGCAAATATACTTCAGATTGAAGCATTCATCAAAAACCCTTTCACATGCACATTTAACACTTTGATCTTCACCTCCTTATATAGTTAGAGCCTTAGCCAATACCATGAGTCAAAACTTCATTAGTGTTGGTGGTAATCTTGGATGGGATCAAGTAACCGTTACAAGACTCAATATTGTGGGTTAAAAACATGGTAAGGACCCTTGGTATTCTTAAATTGGTGCGCCAACATGTACGCGACTTTGCTTCTTTGTACCTACATGTATAAACCCACATATAGATCTTCAAATATTCATCTTTATCAAACTTCTGATTCTGATATGTAAACCTTTGTCCCATTATTCTGTTATTTTGTTCCATCACTTTGTCACCTCTGAATTGACCTATGGATTCATCTAGTTACCATATACTTGTTCTGTTACAAGTGAGTTGCCATCATGGACAACACATGCATCATAATGCCAACATAGTTCACATGGGCTAATTTCAATGTGAACTAGGGCTTGGGCCACATGAGACATTAGTCCATAAAGTCTTCTTTCTTGAATGCCAATGACTTTAGCTTGATCTATGCTCGAGTCTTTACTCCATACAATGACCTTAGCATTAATGAAAACTACTCTATCACCCTTTTCTTCTAGACTTGAAATGGAAAGTAAATACTTGTGCAAACCTAAGACAAATAGAATGTTGTTGAGGTGAATGTTGCTTCCATCTTCCAGCCTTATGGAGGTTGATCTGATACCTTTCATGGGATAGCTCTTGTTGTCTCCAAGTTCCACTGAATAAGTGGATTTTCATTTAAATAAGGTCTTTAATTGATTTGAGTGGCCAGTCACGTGTGTTGATGCACCACTATCAATTACCCAAATGTCTTCATCTTGGAATGTGCCAGAGAGAGTCGGAAAGAGACCTTCGTCCTTTTCTTTGATTGATACCTTCTTTATAGAGAATAAGAAACTCCATGCTTCGTTGATACCTTTCTTGAGATGACTTGCAATCTTCTTGATGAACTTGTTCACTGTAGAGGAGACCTTTATGATGCCCTTAGATGACCTTAGCTCTGCAACCATGTTGAGAATTCAATAGGGCAGTGAATATGTTAGCTCTCTTTAACTTGATAACTGTTTGTGTTACATTTTACCTTATTAGCTTTGTTCCTTATTATTATATTGTGAGATACATCGAACGAATACCAAAACAATAAGAATAGTGACACAGTATATAGGCTGCAAGCTAGGGCCATAACCCCTCTTCTTGAGGGGAAAACCCTTAAATCTTTTCTCTTCTTATAAATCCTTCAATTGGCGAATAACATGACCTAGAGACTCAGACAAATACCCTCCAAGATCAAGATCAATTCGGCCTTCTTCTGCAAGATCTTCGATCTCCTATTTCGAATCTGAAATTCAGTCTCCTAACAATTGTTGCAACTATTGTTGCTCCTTAAGAAGACTTTGATCTTCTTCGTATGGCCTCCTTTCCTCTTCGCTTGCCTTTCCTTGAACTTTAGGGCTAGTGAGACACCCTAAGACACTTTCGCCTTACTTCTTTTCTCTTTTGTCTCCAAGATCGAACCAAAGATACCCCCAGCGCAGAAACCCTAGCTTCGACTTTCATGTGGGAGAGAGAGACATAACCCAAACACTTCGACTTCCTTTTCTTCCTCTTCGTCCTTCTTCTTCGACCTCTTTTAGCCTTCTTCTTCACATAGAAAGAGATGTGTGTGAGTGTGTCTAATGGAGGATGAGTTCCTCTCTATATATAGGCTTCTTCAAGGGTAGACATGGCTCTTCATGTAGGCCGACTTGGCAGCTTCTAGGCCGACTTGATCTTGGAGGGCATTTCGACACTTTAAAGACAACCAATTTTTTCTTTACATGATACAATGTGCCCATAGGGTCTTCAATATATGACAATGACTCTTAAACCCTAGAAGCACTCAATGGGTGCTTGACCTATAAAATAAAAGGACTTGAGCATGAAGTCCATGTTTCAATAATAATTTATTTTCATTTTATATTTTACAAGAATACATTTCATGCTTATGAAGACTGAACTTAGTTACACATTTTTCAACAAGTTTGACTTTTGTTGACTACAAACTTTGACCACATGGAATCTAAAGTTAGGTCGTGGACTTTTTCTTTCCTGTGATTGAATTCTTGCTCATTGTTTTTTATGGGTTTGAATGATTTTTGAAGGAAGATTTTAATGCTACCTTAATCGAGTTGTTTGGAGGAGTTTGATTGTTGTCTTGTGGATTGGTTAGGGCATCTTTGACTATTGTTGACTGTGGCAGAATTCCAGACTTTGACTTGTTGACCAGATTTGATTTTGAGGCTTGTCTAATGGTTATTGGATGGTTGATCTCATGGATAGTTAAAGAATTGACTTTGACTCTTTTGTTGATGAATTGAATCATTGTATTTCTCTGTTGAACATTTTATGACAATCTAATAAGAAGAATTTGAAAGGGTTTTCCCCCTTGTGGGTTTTTTTCCTAGTCTTTGACCATATCTTGTGTCGCTTATTGCTCTTGATTGTCTCCTATTGTTCATTGCATTTATTGTTATGTTTTTAATTGCTATTTGTTACTGGAAGATTAAATTTATTTGAAAGTGATTGCTAATTAAAGAAAGAATTATGCTAAAGTGATTGTAAGAACATCAAACAATCGAAAATTAACATGGTATCAGAGCTAGGGTGAAGACAAGCCCAAAGAGAAAAGAGCAATCATCTTTGAAAGAATCTAAAGGAGCCTATTTGACTTGGTCAAGATTCCTACCTCCTACTTCAAGGATACAAAGAAGTTAGGTGACTCATAAAACTTTTCTTTTTGGAAGATCAGGGTGGATCACATTCTTCGAAAGGTGGTAGGTGCAAGAAGGATGTCACTGTAGAATGGTTTCTCGGGATACAACGAAATCCTTGTTCATTTGGACGATCAAGACAAAACTGCATTTACTACACCATGGGTTACCTTCATGTATGCCAAAATCCCTTCGGTTTGATGAATGTGGGAGCCACGTTTCAACGAGCTATGGATATAACCTTTGCTGATGAGAAGGACAAATTTTTGGTCATATATCTTTATGACATCACAGTGTATTCAAAGTCTAATGAGGATCATTTGTAGCCCCTGAGGATTGTGTTTGAACAATGTAGAAGGTATGGCATCTCTCTAAATCCTAAGAAGTCTTTGTCTAGGTTGGAAGAAGGCAAACTTTTAGGACATCTAATTTCCAAAGACGACGTTAGAATAGATCCTAGCAGAATAGAAGCAATTCAAAAGGTGGATATCGCAAGAAACAAAAAATAAATTAAGTATTTTCTTGGAAGAATAAATTTCTTAAGGAGGTCCATCTCTAACTTATTAGAGATCATAAGGACAATTAGAAATATGCTGAAGAAAGATAATGAGATTATGTGGACTGAGGAAGTGAAAAAATCTTTTAATGAGGTGAAATCTACTTGTCTCGTGCTCCTGTACTTATTAGTCTCGATTATACTCAAGATTTTATTGTTTTTTCATTTGCTTCGGAGCATAGCATAACATCTGTCCTAATGCAAAAGAATCAGCAAGGTGTAGAGCAGTCAATAGCATTCTTCAGTAAGAGTCTCAGAGATGCTACCCTTAAATAAAACATTATGGAGAAGCATGACTTTGCATTGGTGAAAGCTTTAAAGGATTTTCGGGTGTACATTTTGCATTCACACATCATTGCCTATGTGCCAAGCTCTGTTGTGAAGGACATCCTCACTCAAAATGATGCAGAAGGTAAGAGGGGTAAGTGGATTGTTGTGATACTTGAATATGATGTGGAAATTAGACCCACGAAGCTGATTAAAGGGCAAGGACTAGAAAAGATGATGGCATAATCAAATCTGCATGCACTTGATATTCATTTTTTGGCTATTTTGTCGGAAGAGGACGATTCAAGGTTAGTTCAATAGATATTGGAAAGATTTGCTTCTTCTCCTTGGTATGTGTTGTTGGGAAAAGTATCCAATTCAGAATGCCCCTATCCCACTCTAAGGTGTGATAGTGCCTTAGCAACAAACAAGGTAAACTAATTGAGTATTCTTCTTTATGAGATGTAAATGAGGAAGAAGGATGTAACTAATCGGTGTCTTCCGCTAGTTTGTCGATCCAAATCACTCCTCTCTTCCGTAGCTCCCAGCTTCTTGCTCCTTCACCGGCCCAGCTTCACCGAATTCCTGCAAGATCACAAGAGAGAGAAACTACACAAAGATACAGATATACATTCATAAAAAGCTCAAGATTAGATTAAGCTAAACATGTAAGCATAACAAAACATCATTGGTACACAGCATGTAGGAGAAACTCAAATAGTTTATTGATAAGATAAGAAAGTCCAAGAGGAGATACAACCAAGTGAGTTCCGATCCAGCATCTACCTCCCAGCAAAGGAATCCCTTCCTCTCCTCCAACAAAGCATAAATCACCCAATGTACTAATCTCAATCTCAAACCAACAGCAATTCTCTGCAAAGTACAAAATTCCAGCCTCCTGAACCTCTGGGTGAGAGATCCATATATAGATGTAAGCAGAGAGGATGAGTCAGCTTATGTTTTGACTTGTGGCTTCTCTCTGTCAGTTCTTGCTTCCACTTGGAGGTTGAGAACCTCTTACTCGTCATTCGTCGAATTCATTGTGGCAAGTGTCATTGGAGAAGATTCTGGAAGCTTCCAGGGTCTTTCCACCTCGTTGAATGAGTTTGCCATTTGTCATTTCCCGCTCAGCGCACCCTGGTAGTGCTTCCACCTGCGTTGCAGTGCACCTAGCCAGTGTAGTCTCTGCATTTCAACGCAGGCAGCTAGTGGAGCCTCTGAATTGATCCTGAATTGACTGTTTCTGAGTGGTTTTTGGTGGAGAACTTCTGGGAGAAGCTATCATTGGTTGACCTTGTTCCTTTAGGAGCTGTAACAACATCTTTAGGGACTTTGGATCCCTTGAATTATGGACATTTCATGCTTATAGCTGTAAGGCACAAAAATGTCTATAACAGTATGCAGACATTATATATGTGTTGTGGCATTTACAAGAACCTCCACGTTTGACTAAAACAAAAGCTATATTCCTAAAGTTGAAAGTTGTCAGGTACTGTGTTATTAATCAGTCCTTATATTGGAAAGAGCTCGATGGTATGTTGTGAAAAACCATAGAGGAGTTTCATAAAGGGGATAGTGGAGGACATTTTTTTTGGAATACAACTGCTAACAAAATCTTAAGGGTTGGTTTTTGTTGGCCAACATTGTTCGTTGATGTATATAATAGAGTTTCCAACTGTCATGAATTCCATATTTTTGAAGAAAGGAGGAAGCTGCTCCCACTACCCATAAACCTATGGTGGTTGAGTCACCCTTTCAGCGGTGGGGACTTGATTTAATAGGTAAAATCCAGCCGGCCTCATACAGACAACATAAGTGGATCTTGACAACCACCGACTATTTTACTAAATGGATTGAAGAAACCCCAACTAGGCAGGCTTGTGGTCATCATTCAGTTTTTGGAGAATAATACCTTGTGTAGGTTTGGCTGCCCTCATAAAATCATTACGGATAACGCTGTTGCTTTCAAATCAAGGTGTTAGCGTTTGAATTTGGCTTCAGGCTGAAAAAGACAAAATCCAAGGCAACATCAAACCACTTAGCCTCGTAGCTAGCCCTACGGGGCAGGAGAGGGCTCTCTCCGGGTCTATCTCGGCAAAAGGTCTTTAAAGGGCAGAGATGACCAATAAAGAACACTGATTTTAGGCTAGTAAACTGATTGAAAAGGTTTGATTTCAGATTTTTAGGGTTTTGGTGGAAAACAGGGGGAAAACAATTTGGGGTGCGGGGATGGGACACAGCTTCTGCAGAGGTCTTTTTGGGGCAAGGTAGGAGATTTTCTTGATGCATTTGATTTAAGTGAATGGATGGAAATGACCAGTGAGGGGCTAAAGAGAGCAAGAAACCATCGAGAGTTCTCTTTAGACAGAGGAAAACATAGATATTAAGCAAACTTAAAGGCAGAGCATACAAATTATGAATTCTACCTTAACACTTCATTTACTTAATGTGCAGAAAAGAAAAGTGGGAAAATGATACACATAACACACTTACAAGTACATGAGAGAAGCACACCATCAACACAATAACCACAGGAATCCCAAAAAGTGCTGCAAAACCCTGGTCTTTCCTTTGCCAAAATTGCAGAGATACAAAGTGTAATACAATAGAAGCTTATCCCTCAAGAGTCCAACCATGAAAATGACTAAGAAAGTACATAATATAGGCAAGCTAACACACTTCCTTGCCTCTAGGGGTCGAGCTCATCATCCTAGGAGCTGTTTCAACCAATTCTAAACTGAGCACTACAATCTAGGCAGTCAAAACAACTTGCCTCTATAAGCTAGGAAACCAATTCATTCATTAAATTTTTGACTTTTTATGAATGAATCTTCTAGAAGAGATAAATAAGTGTCATGACATCATAAAATTACATCAATTACATCAAGGAGGATGAAAAATCACTCCAAAAAGTCAAAACTAGTCAAATCTGCGTTTTGCTGAGCTGTAGGTGAAAATCTGGCAAACTTCCCTGATGCGTAGCGCCCCAATCCTGAACGCGTAGCGCGCCTTTGAGCCAACTTTTGAGGCACTTCCCAACATCCAAATGAGGCAAAAGTAGGCTTGTTCGAAAGGTCTGGATGTCTACTTTCCATCCCAAGTGGAATTTATCAATTTGGTGGTCATTTGCCCCTCAAAAATTGCAATCTCCCAAGACTGCTTCCTGTGTGTCCAAAAAGTGGCAGAAAGTCATTTTTTGACTGTTTTTTGACCTTTTGAGGGCTCAAAACCTGATGAAATGTCTTGGTAATTGCTGAGAAAGTGTAATTTATCATGAAAAATCCAAAAATGCTGAGTTTTTGAGGAATGGACTTGCCCATCTTCAGGGTAGCGCGCGGCGCGCTACGCGTTCAGAGCAAAAACCTGTGTGTAGCACAAAAAAGTCAAAATTGACCAAAATTGCTCAAAATTTCCTGAAATTTGTGGTGGAAGTGCATCATTGAGCACCATGCTCCTTCAAGGTAGCCTCAGCGAGAATATGAAGGGGATCGGGCCTTTTCCTCCGTTTTAGTGCCTTGGCCAACCATCCTTTGAGCACCTTCATTCTTGCTTTACACACATGCATTCGAGCCCAATAGTGATTCTTCATGTGTCGGAGCATGTCCTTGTCCCTGTTGGCCTTCGCTATCAACCTCTCTAGATGTGTGTTCACCTGAATGAGCATGGAGTTTTGCTCCTTAGGTGTCAAATCACCGGGTCTCTTGCGAGCCAAGTTCCGGTCTTCTCGGATCCTCCGCAACTCATCAAGAGAGTGTTCATCCTCTAATTGCTTGTTGCGCTGCTCTAAATAAGTGATTGTCCAATTTTCCATCTCCAATTTTTGCTGCAACAAGTCATTTTCAGCCCTTAACTGCTGGATGATCTCCTCTGACTCTAGGCTAGGAGAAATGATATCAAGATCAACAACATCTATGCCTGGAACACCTGATGGCCCCTCATCAATCTTGGGCTACTTGCCTCTCTCTGGTACCTGTGCTGCTGTCGAAAGCGAGGACCCTTCCACCTGATGTGGAGATAACACTCGCTGTGCTGATGAAGAAGGCGAGACCCCTTCCACCTGATGTGGAGATAATACTCGCCGTGCAGATGCAAATAAGACCCTGTGGCCTCTCTGATATGTAACATAAGGAGGAGTGCTGACATGCTCGGGCTCTAGAATATCAAAATGATGTGAAGGCCCTCCCTCATCATGGACAACCTCAGGAGGTGGCTGTGGCACCGTGAACAAGTCACGAGAAATGAAATCCTCCCATGGAATACCCTGTTGTGCCAACTGATGCATGACCACAATCTTGATCAGTGCATAATGATAAATGCTCTTGTGTTGCTGTGCTGGGCTCTTTCTTTGCACCAAGGGCACCATCCTCTCTATATTTCGGCACATGAAAAATGGAATGTTCATCATTCGTACCCGTGTGAAATGCATCAACAAATGGATATGGTACGAATACAAACGTGAAAATCTGCCCTCACAAGTGAAATAGCGAATGATGATCTTCATCATAGGTGCATACTCGTCTCTTAAGAATCTGAAGGGAAAAACACCAGTTAGGTACCTCATATATGCAGGTTTGATATATGGCTCATAATGAAATCTGTTCAACGGCTGGCGCTCGCTCCATTCTTCTCCAATATTGGGTATCCCTATTGCTTGAGCAACAATTTCAGGTGACAATGTGAAGTCCACTCCTGCAAGATTCACATGCCCATTGTGCAAATGTAGGACAAACAAGCGGGCCAATTCCTTGTGGTGTTGAATTTGGGAGATTCTTTCACAATATTCATAGCATGATAGATATCTGAAACATGACACTGCAAGTGGACAAGTTTGTAGATAAGCCAAAGAGGTGGGTTCCTCCCTGACATGCTGACCACCCTTACCACCCCTGTGATGCCTCCTTGGCACCTCTACCTCTGGTGTTGATTCACGGTCATCACTTTGCTCATAATCTGTTTCGGTTTCTGACATGATTTTGGAGGCAAGTGACTGAAAAATAATGCTGACTGTGCACCCAATGAACTGCTGTTTTGACTTGTTTGAAAGCTGTTACCAAGGGGACAAACACACATGGGAAATGTTAGGGAAAAGGGAAAATTGAGGGGATTAGGGAAAAAAAATGTGGAAGGAAATGTTAGGAAAGGAACATGGAACATATACAATCATAATTTGTAGGATTGTAATGGGAAGTAGGGTTTAGGAATTTACATAGGATTTTAGGAATTAATAGGGTTTAGGGATTTACATAGGATTTTAGGAATTAATAGGGTTTAGGGATCTTAATGATTTTTAGTAGGGAAATTATATGATTTGCATGGGAAATGTCAAGGAAAATGGTGAGGAAAATATGGGGAAAGAGGAATGGGAAAATGGGTTACCTTGGGCAGCAAATTTCAAATGAAACCCTAACACATTTGCATTTTTAATATTTGATACAGCAAGGTAGGGTTTACTCCATATTAGCATGGCATTTTTGCATTTTCATTGCTCATTCATCTTACCCAAACCAAAAATCACCATGATTAGAGGCCTACCTGAAAAGATTTGGAGAGAAAAGCAGTTTTGGTGGCTTGCTGGCGATTTCCTGAGCAAGAAATCCAACGCGTAGCGCGCCCAGCCTGATGCGTAGCGCGCCTCCCAACGCGTAGCGCCTGAGTAAAATTGAACTGGAAACTGCGTGCTGATGCGTAGCGTGCTCCCCAACGCGTAGCGCGCCTCTTCTGATGCGTAGCGCGCTGCTGCAACTGCTCAATTCACCCAATGAACTTTGAAAACGACTTGACAACTATTCTCTTGGAGTGTTGAGAGGCAAATGAATTGCCAATGAGGGATGGCATGCTTTTATAGGCTTCCTTTTAATTTTTCACTTGCCCAAAACCCACTTTGTAATGTTTGAATGTTGACACTTTTTGCTTTAATTGGCTTTGACCTTTAATTTCATTTCTTTGAAAAATTGGTTGAAATGATGATTTCTTCTGAAAATTTTTGCAGGGATAGCTTCTGGGATGCTTTGGCAAAGGAGACCAAGGCTGCACTTCGACATTGAAGAATTTGAAATTTTGATGATTTTTACAAAAATGAGATAATGACCTTGTTTTCAAAAACAAAGTTTTTGAGAACAAGGCAAAAAATTTAGCTGTACAATGATAAGAAATGTTTAATGAAGGACATCCCTCTGGCCTACTGGTCCTTGATGACCTCACAAGACAAAATTAGACTCAACCCTAGACCTAAAACCTAAAAACTTAAAGCAAAATGAATGACCCTTTGAGGACTTTATTTATTTGAACAAACCTGAACCAGCAGTGCCAAACAAGAGGGGAATAACGACATAAACTCCTTCCACCAAGATTATGGCATGCCTAACGGAATGCAACATGATCACACTGATGAGACACCTAACTATGAATGCAAAGAGCTTTGATCTCTAGTGGAGGGCTACTAGACTGACTCTAACACAAGGAATATGGTGGATTTTTGTAACAAGTATAACATCACCCTTGGACACTCAACAACCTCTTACCCTCAAGGTAATGGCCTGGTTAAGGCCTCTAACAAAAGTTTGGTCGACATCATCAAAAAGTTGCTGCAAGAAAACAAAAGGAATTGGCATAAGAAGTTGGTGAATACATTATGGGCTGACCGAGTAAGCACGAAAAAATCAATAGGCATATCCCCTTTCTAGCTAGTTTATGGGATCCATGTTGTTTTCCCTCTTCATTAGGAGTTTCGTTGATGAAGTTGCTAAGGAGGCTAAAGTGGAACCTAATGATGTGCAAAGAAGGATCAATCAAATGAACCAATTGCAACAGACTAGGGAAGAAATTTTTAAGAATACTTAGATGATACAAGATTGGATTAAGAAGATTTATGACAAGAGAACTAAAGCATAAGATTTTCATATTGGAGAATTAGTGTTAAAATGGGATGCAAGGAACGAGGAGAAAGGAAAGCACGAGAAATTTGATAATTTGAGGAAGGGGCCCTTCAAAATTGTTGCTTTCCATGGGAACAATGCTTACTTGTAGAAGGATTTGACAGATGAACTACTCCTCGGAGGGCCAGTCATGTTGATTTGGGGTAGCATCAGATGTGCTCTAGCCACGAAAATTGATGGAGAGGCTAAGGCACATGAGATCTCCAATACCTAGAAAGGGTTTGGGCAAATTCTAAACAGTTTGGGAGATGTTAAAATAATTAATATTTTTAATGGAGTCCCTAAGTCTAAACTTAAGGAAAATAAAATGTTAATGTGAATTAATATAAAACCGTGTTAGAATGTTCCAAAAGTCATGGATCAAGCCAAATCTAATCTTAGCCATTGATTAGGGACTTAATCTCAGTCATTGATTTGTCAAGGAGAAAATTATAAGAGGAGGATTGAGAGTCACTTGGATACGACAAGTGCCAATACGGACTTGTGCTCTCACATACCGTCGAGTATATATTGGGAGATCACAATAGGCTGATATCCTTTATCCTTAGGAAGTCATGTCTATCGCCCTATCGATCGCAATGCACTGAACACAACATTCGCGAAGATTGACTACCGTACGTAAAGTCCTCGGTAATTTCTCTATAATTTACCACCGAGGTGTATATTGCAGTTTTGCGATTGGTTTGGTAATCCCTCTGTCTAGATTTCCAGAGTAGTCACTTTCGTTCCTTTTCAGAATCCTTAAAAGAAAAGGTCCATCTTAGCACTTGTCACTTCAAGCTCATTAAAAATCGAAGGCGACTAGAGTCATCTTTAGCTTTTTCTTGACTCTTAAAAATTGAAAAAGCAAGTTGTGTCAAAGTGTCATAAAATTCATTTAATTCGGAATAAAATTTTCCCCTATTTTATTTTGAGTTGATCGAGTAATCCGCAATCGTGGAAGAAAGTCAATCAAAACTCCATCGTTCGCGAAGACGAGTCAACCATCTTTGACTCCGGAAACAAAACCATTCCGGGCCAAGCTATCTCGTTTAACTGGGTCGAAGTCTCCTGGTTTTTTTGAAACTTGTGTTTGAACATCCTCAGAGACTCCAGTTACTCCAATTATTTCTGGTACCCTTGCCTCTACAGAAGAAATTCCGCAGTTACAAGAGGACATTAGAACTTATCCTAGTGTAACGGTAAACACTTATATTCCTTAACCAACTCCATCTAGGGCTGATTCAGAAGGTGTCACCCCTCCAACATCTGTCGCTGCAGAGTCTATACCTTCTTTAGCACCAGAAATATTTTACGGACTTGATGGTCTACCTCTTCCACCTGGACTAATTGCTATAGAAGAAATTGTGGAGGATCTTCCATCCAGTACCCCATTTCATTTTGGAACTAGGATCCACCTATATTCTTCTACCACAGAAGTTAGTTCTTTTGATCACCCTTCATCGCAAGTTCCTGTCGAATCGCTAGGAAATCTTTTGGATAGACTCAATATGTCTGAACAACCATCGACATCTAGGACTGTGTCCATTGATACAGCAGTAGTAGAACTTCCTGCCGCTACTCCAACAATGTTCACTGGTATACCATCTGTCCCAACTAGTTCCCAACCACTAGATGGAGTCCACCCAAGGACTATTTTGACAGCATGGTTTGTTCCTATTTGTTCATCCAGAATCTTATCTGGAGTTTCTTATGTTGAGACTCAACAAAATTGATCCTTCACATCAATATCAATTTGGGTAGTCCAGTTTCCAAAGATCAATTTACCCTTTGAACATTGGATTGCCACCATATGGGGGGCAGTATTCCTTTTCATTGTTCCCTCCGGGGGAGTAACCATATGAGAGTTTACAACAAAGTTCGGGTCAAGCTGGAATTACATCCAGTGTTTGGGTTCCAATACTGCCTCAACAACCAAGAGTTATATATTCAATATGTTAACACCCAGGTTGTTCCCTTTGACTCCCAAGGGAATACGGCCGGGGTAACCACTAACCAATCTTTAGATTACAGCTTCTAGCCACACTGTAATCAGAGAGGGCTCTCTCTTTAAGGTTTGTCTCTGTTTTGTGAAGATTTTAGGCTAGTTATGAGTTCAGGGTTTGGTTTATGTTTTGGTTGAGGGATATCTTTCTGTACCTAAGGTGGAAATCTTCAGATAGTCCTAATCCATTGGGCTATGGAGTCTGTGGCTACAGGTTGTTTGAAATATTGAGTTGAGTTGCTGAAACTATAGGGCCTTTTAAATACTTCATGAAACAAAATTTAAAGTGTGATTATGAGCTGTGATCAACCAGTGAAAAGAAATTAAGAATTCTCCACTAAGCTGGGGTGTAAGAATGAGATATATTGCACAGGAGCATACTTGAATTCCTGAAACAACAATCACTGTGAAAGATATAGTTTGGAGGTGCAGCATTTAAGAATTACACCTTATGACTATAACTGAAGAAAAACATTTGTAATACCATAGATTGAGTTCAGGGTAATCTGTGATTAAATCCTAGAACTATTCTTTTTCCTTGCCATTAACTGTGAAACACAGAACATGAATGAGCTATGAAAAGATGACAAAACACATAACGAAGAGTTTTAAGAAAACTTATTGAACCATGAAATATGCAGGAATCCTGCAACATTCAGCAAAAACACCACAATGCCTTAGGTAACGCAGAGCTTTGGAAATTCCATCAAGCTTTGTATTAATTCTCTGAAAATTTACAGCATAAGAACTCTAGAAGAGAAATCAACAACAACCCCTGCAAACTTATGCGAGGGGGGAATATATACAAGCGGTCATACAAAATATCTGAGGCGTTGAGTCATCTGAGAAATAAATGTGTTCACCAACTTGTACAGAACAATAGATAAGAAGTTATTACAACTTTGAATACAACATAAATGCTCTTTAATGCTGTCAGAAAACTTTTTGACCTTTGGAGGCCATTGAGTCGGTTGAATGCTCTGTTATAAATGATGAATGACGTGTCTTTGTAGCTCTGTCCTCCTGTAGCTTTTCGGCCCTGTCACCTGTGACTGTCACTGCTGCCTTGGTGGCCGAATAGTTTTGCTGAGTTGGCTCAGCCCATTCTTCTCCATGCATGCTGATTTTATCAAAATTTTCCTGTGCATGATAACTTATATTTTTTGATGAAAAACTTAGTGAATGGCTTCTTGTCTATAATATCATCTGTATCGCCTTAGTCCACCATTCCTGTATGGGCAATTGATGTCTCAGAATTGCCTCTAAAGTCTCATCTGCCTCTGTGTATTTGTAGAAGTTTGGAGGCACTTCAAACAGATGTTTAATTTCATTCATTATAAAGAATAAGCTCTCTACCTTGTTGTAGAGACTTTGTCCTGTTGCTGGTCCTGTTTCTTCTGAGGTACTGGGCCTTTCAGTGATCTGATTAGTAGCGAATGTATTGACCCTCTTGGCATAGTGCTCATGTGAAAGTAGTCTCCCTGCGCTGTTCAGTAAGCTAGGAAGACCTTTGCCCTGTAGTGTTGTGAACTTGTCCATGAACTTATTTACCTCTGTCTGCATGTCCTGGCTTCTTCTTTCCAGCGTTTGTACCAGGCTTCTCAGTGTAAGGACCCTCTTTATCAGCTGGATGGTCTCAGTTCTGCTTGTGATTCCCATTGTCGCCAGCTGAGCACTTGTTCTGTTATTGAGCACATTAATCATTCTGTTGGCAACCTCAGGCATATTGGCTAGAGATGCCCTTGCTCTCTGGATTTCCCTCTGTGCTTTCCCTATGAGCTCTATCTGCTCATGAATTGTCTCAATGTATTGCCATTGATCAGTTATGGATTGGCCAATGTTGGCCCATAGGACTGTCTTGAGCTCAGCTGTCACTTTGTCAAGTGTGAGCTCCTTCTCCAGCTCCTTTATCTTATCCTTAAGGGCCTTTATTTCCCTGCCCTTTTCTGCTAAAGTATGCTTGGATTTATCATATCTTTCATTGAGCTTGGCTAGACTCTCCCTGGCCTCGTTTAGCTCTGCCATTTGGGCTTCCAGGGCTTGGATTTCATTCTTGAGCTTCTGCATATCTAGGATTGGAGCCTGCTCTGTTGTTGGTGCAGTTGCTGATGTAGATGGTGCTGTCTGTTCAGTAGGAGGAGCTGTAGTCTGAGGAGGTTCCTCCAGGTTAATTATTTCTGGAGGAGGCTGAGATGTTTGTCCTCCTTCTTTTTGTTGTAATGCTGCCTGCAGTGCAGCCTGTGCAGCCTCTGATTCTCCCAATTTTTCTTGTGTTTGGATCAGCTGTTTGTATAGGGACACCAGCATAGCTGATGCATCTTGGTCATGTCTCAGCTGGGCAACTTCTCCAGTTTGTGGGTGAATGGTTGCTGGGACTTTCACCATTTTTCTTAATGCTGCCATATCTGCATCTCTCAATTTCAACAATGCCTGCACAGCCTTGATGTCCTTGGGATCATGCCCAAGTTCTATGATTATCTCCTCCAAGGCTTTGATTCTGTTGTCCTTTGCTTGAGAGGATGCTCTCTCCAACTCCAGTTGGGCAGCTGTATTATTTAGGCTATTTTCTAGCCTGTAGTTCTCCAATGTCTTATCTGCCAAGGAGGCATACACCATCTCACCCGTTTGCTTGTGTAATTCGATTTTATCCATTGGGTGGATGTCCTTGGCAAGGACCTCAAGGTTGGTCCTTATGTAATCTGCAGCTGACTGCGGCTGCAACACGGCTGGCATAAAGTGGCTCATGATCATCTTGCCCTCCTGGACATCAAATGCAGACATTAGTCTTTGCTGGTTAGTGGGAGCCATTTTCAACAAATGATTATATAGCTGTACTCTTATGGGCTCATTCCTCTTCTTTATGTCAATGAACTGCTGCTTGATGCCCACCTCAGCTCCTATTTGCTGGCTTGAGGAGCTGACTTCTCCTCCCACTGTCCTCTCTTGTCCCTGCTGGAAGGAACTTGCAGATGCCTCCATACTAGGTGGGCCCATGCCCAAAGATTGCCCTATTGGCATTTCTTCCTCAGAAAAGGGATTCATTCTGTGTCTTTTCTCCCCATGAGTTGTTGATGTTGTGAGGGGAGTCTCTCTGTCCCTCTTTCTGCTTATGTCTTCTTTTTGTGGGGTTTGGAGGACTGAGGCCTCCACTGTTGTCTCCTGCCTAGGAGGCAGAGTGTCCTGAGCTTGCTGCCTGGTGGATTCTGGGGCCTGTGCTGTTTGCTCTTGTTGCACTAGCTGCTCCTTTTCATGCTGCCCCCCTTGTTGCTGTTGCACCTGTTGCTGAGGTGGCTGCACTTCCTGCTGCTGTACCTGTTCCTGAGGTGGCTGCTCTGGCTCCATCTCTTTCTCTTTGCCTTTGCTAGAGATTTGATTAGTAGCTTTGGCTGCTTGCTGATGTGCTGTGGAAGATGAGGCAGCTGCTCCCACTTGAGTGCCTGGAAGAGCAAATACCTGTGCACAAAGCTCTAAGTCAGCCATCTTTTGGATATTTTTAACTGCTCTTTGATTTAAATCTTCTTGTGTGGCAGCCTCCTCTAAGGTTCCTCTCCTCCACTTAATTTGATTTGCATACTTTTCTATGTGAGGCAACCTTACATGGTCATAACCGGACAACCTATATTTGACCCTTCTTAAAGTTATGAAGTGATTGGGGTCATAAGGTTTCCAAAGGAAACTGGTCTGTAGGCCAAGGGACTCTAGCATTCTATCTGCTTCTTGCCAACCTTCCTCCCTTTTGTTGTAGATGAAGTGGCCTAATTGGTTTCTTACTTTGAGCTGTGCCTTCTTGCCTTTCCCTGAAAAATGTAGTATATCAGCATTCCCAAACTGCCTGAAATATTCAAGGGCAAATAATCTCATGGGCACATATCTGGGCAATCTGTATGGGGGCAACTCACACCCATATATTCTGATGACTGTGTGGTGTTGGTAATAGTACCAATCCCCAATGCTGTATGCCTTGGACAGCTGAAGAATCCTCTGCATCTCATCAGTTAGTCTAGGAGGAGGTGAGCTCATGAGCAGAGACATGGCTGGGTGGATGAAAAGGTCTATAAACTCACAATAAGTATATGGAGAACAAGATCTGCAGTGGAAGGCAGAGGACCAATAAACCACTGACCGTGGATTTCCTTGTGCATCCACTCTCTTCATAGCAAAGTGAAACTTCTCATGTTGATAATACAGAATTAAGTGGTAGATGTAAGAGGTGTATCTGAACACCCTTTCTCTTGACAAGTTCATCAATTGCTCATGTATTTTGTCAGATATGTAGGTGGCATAGTCATAGCAGATTGGAGACTTGCCAGGGGAAAACATGAGCATCATCACCAGCACAGTTTCATCAACGAACTCAATTGAATTATAGCCCAGAATGGGACTGATCATGTCTACAAGGGCCCTGCCCAATTGGTTAAGGTAAACATGAGAAATGGGAGGGTACTTCACAGTGTCAGAGTCAATGAATAATTGATTTAGTTTGGTGACCTGAGCATCTGTCAATTTAGCTCCTTACTTTATTAGATCAGCCAGTGATAAAGGGACTAATTTCTTCTCAGTTTTGAAGTGCAACATCTCTCTGATGGCTTCAGGGGTGACATAGAAAACAACTGAGCCTGAAGGGTCAATCACAGCCCTCTGAGTGGCGTCGTAGCATTCAGCACATAGGTGGATTAGGTCAGGGAACTGGTTGACCTGAGGGAGCTTGAAGAGAGGGAGGAAAGAATCCCAAATGCCCAATACATCTGTTCCAGCCTCATGTTTAATCTTCAATTCGTTTAACAAGTGGATGTGGTACTTGCTGTGCATTAGCATTTCTTCTGATATTTGATAATCCAGGTCTGCTAATGGTTGCCATTCCAATTCTCTCTGAGGAGCATTTAAAGGAGCAATGTTCAAGGCTACAGGAGCTACTGGTGCATCCATGGTTACTTTAAAACTCTGTTTGTATGTAAACTGGTGTTACTATGCAGAGCAACACAAAAGAGTAATTCTTGAAAAGAGAGGTGATTTATTGAGGAACAGAGGATAAAATGGTGATGGCAGCAATTGAAATACTGCACAAGCGCTGATAGGGCAAATGCTTGGCCTTAAAAAAACTCTTTTTCGCAGCAAATTGGTGCGGTTTGGGTTCCCCGTTCACGATTGCGCGAACAGAATGCAGGTTTGTGAAAACTCGGGTAAACAAGGCTTAGCAGGTGAATTTCAACCTTACAGTTGCAAATGGAGACTAGGCACAGAGGATTTGCCGGTAAATTATGTGATTTTTCAGTGTTTTACGTTATCCTTGGAGAATTATGGACAAACTTAGGTGCAGGGAGGATAATTCGGATAAATACCTGGTACACTGCGGCAATGGTGACAAATGCAGGTGGGTTTGGCGCGCCAATGGTCTCCAGGTCGAATTCAGCAGGTTGGTGAGAGCTTGGACGTAAAATGCATGCAGAATAAACAACAGTCGTTTTTGCAAAAAGTGCAAAAAACACGGTTTTTTGGCCAAAATATGGATTTTTTGGAACATTTGGCGCTTTTTTGGATGACGTCAGCATGACATCATCAGGTGGGGTCAAGGTCGGATGACGTCAGCATGACGTCATCGAGACACGTGGCGGCTTAAGAGTGGTCCACGGGGATGGTGAGGTGGCGGACAGGTCGGAGCAATGGCGGACGGGGGTGCTGA
This sequence comes from Pinus tabuliformis, assembly GCA_031772625.1. Classification (NCBI taxonomy): domain Eukaryota; kingdom Viridiplantae; phylum Streptophyta; class Pinopsida; order Pinales; family Pinaceae; genus Pinus; species Pinus tabuliformis. The sequence goes on from CM062804.1 coordinate 1,244,208,842, forward strand.
CGCGGCGATGACGTAGCAGTGACGCTGGCATAGCGGGTTAATGGAAACCGGAAGCGGTAAGCGGTTTGATATCGCACTGCCCTCTATACGGAAGCTGAATTGTCAGAGGGGGCTCCGATACGATGTGGGGGTGACGCGTGGCAGAGGCCTGACATCACCCTCTGACAAATATCGGAAGCTATCTTACGGACGTCGGGGCCGCTCCAATATGCATGTGGGCCGTCGGATAAAAAAGGCCAGATCCGACGGTTGACGGATCGTTAAGCTGCCAGGTCGATACATATATTGGTGGGGAATAAAATAATATTTTCTTTGGTAAATGTGCCCGGCGGGGACCTTAGAACTTTGGCGGATTCGCATGATTTTTCAATGTATTTTGTAAAAACGCGCATAGCGCCCAGAACTTAGGATAAAGGGAAAAAGTGGGTTTTCATGTATATTTTGCAAATGAAGCGGGATAGGGGTGAAAATGGGGTTTTTTACAAGGATTTTTTAGCAAATGAAGGTGTTTGGATAACTTCTGAAGGGGGAAGAGGGGTTGGGTTTGGGTTCTTAAACTGACCGGATGTCAATTTAATCCCAGACAGTGAACATATGGCTATAATGCCAAGGGGAAGGGATATTTATAGAATGCTTGGGGTTTATACACCATAGTGTTTATAATAATAGGGAAAGGGTAACATAGGGGATTTACATAATAAGAAGTTAGGGGTTAATATGAATGGAAGAGGTGAATAAGGAGTGACGTCACTAAGTTTATATACAAACAACTTAGCTTAGGGAGTAGATCAAAATGAAAAGAATTTTTAGACAAGAAATGTGGCTTTTAAAGGAATAAGAACCAACATAAAACCTTAAACTCTTTCATGAATACAACTGATGAAGGGATGTTAGTGATGAATGTGAAAGGGGAGAAAAGGGAGTTAGTCATGCTCCTTTGCTTTGCTGCAACATGATGGAGAAGAGGAGCTTCTCTATCCACTGATGTTCCTTTCTGCTAGACCAGCAGAACTCATTTGAGAGTAACAACATTTCTGCAACCCCATCTGCCTACCCATCTACTTGCCTAGCATTTTTTGTTTCTTCAAGGAGGGTGCACTTAGGCTTGCAGACCCTTATGTGCCTTTTTCTTTTCTTTTGGCTTTTCTTTTGAATTTCTATCTAAGGCTACCCTTATTGCTTCCAAGGTCCCAGATTAAGCAGTTGGAAACCTTACTTTCTCTACCTAGCTACTGGTCTGCCAAGATTAAACAGTTTGGACAGACTTCTTTCTCTATTCTACAACAGAAAATTGAAACATGGCATGATCCAGATTAGGCTGTTGGACCATCCATCCAAAATTGAGTCAACATCAAGTTTTTGTACGCACCTTGTCTTCTCATGGAAATATGGGATCTTTGGATCACCAAAGCAGAGCATATTTGGAACTTTTATTTGCCAATCATGAAATATGAAACCTATTGGTATAGGTAGCTAACAGTGGCTCCACATGGGGATGGTTTTTCCATTTGAAAGACCAAGAACAGCAGGTCAGAATGCCTAGGTCCATGAGTTTTCTTACCAAACTTGGAGTACTTCTCTTTGAAATCTCAAAATTGTGCTCTTCCCATCTTGGTAGATCTCTGAACTTATTTGCCTTTTGCTGATAACTAATAAAACTTGAGAAACTGCATTTTTACATGTTAACAGAAAGTAAAACATACACCTGAATATGTACAAGGGAAACTTAGGCTGCAGTTATGGATGGTAGTCAAAATAGTGCTTCAGCATCCTGCCATTTACAGGACCTTCATCCAAATCAGTTTCATCAAGATTCCTAAGGAAGTAAGTATTATTTCCTTGCACTGCTTGAACAACAAATGGTCCTCTCCAAAGGGAATCAAATTTTCCATGTTTTCCTTTGTCTTCCCTTCTTGAATCCCACTTGAGGACTTTATCACCTATGTTGAAATCTTCTGCCTTTGTCCTTCTGTCAAAGGCTTTCTTTAACTTTTCTTGTAAAACTTGAACTCTGTGATAGACTTGGTCTCTAGTTTGCTGCAAACATATAATTTGATTTACCCTTCTTTGCACATCATTTGGTTCTGCCTGGCTTTCTTGAAGAAGTTTCATGACAGGGATCCCTAGTGATGAAGGGAATTTGGCTTCTAATCCATAAACTAACTCATATGGGCTGATCCCAATTGATCTCTTGGTTGTTAGTCTATCTGCCCATAAGGCATTGACCAGCTTCTTATGCCAGTTCTTTTTATTTTCTTCCAACACTTTCTTTATGATGTTTACAAGGCTTTTATTTGATGATTCAGCAAGGCCATTTCCTTGGGGATAGTATGCAGTGGAATGGCCCAAGGTAATGTGAAATTTGTGGCAGAAATTCACCATCTTCTTAGATTTGAAGGCAGCAGCATTGTCTGTTATTATTTTATCAGGACAGCCAAATCTAGAAAGAATATTAGTTTCAAGGAACTGAATGATTGTGGAATCATTTGCTTATCTGCATGGAACAGCTTCAATCCATTTAGTAAAGTAGTCTGTAGCTGTTAGAATCCATCTATGTTGGCCTGAAGATGAGGGATGAATCTCCCCAACGAAATCCAAGCCCCATTGTTGAAAAGGTCTCTCTGTTGCAATAGGCCTCAAAGGAAGTGGCAGTAACTTTATCTTTCCCTCAAACACTTGACATTTATGACATGAGGTGGTAAATTTCTTGACATCAGAGAAAACAGTGGGCCAATAGTAACCAGCCCTCAGTATCTTATCCACAGTGGACTTCCAATACAAGTGTCCACCACAGTCACCTGCATGAAATTCTTTGGTGACATTGTTAGTCTCATTCTCAATCAGGCAGTTTAACAATATACCTTCATGGTTTTTCCAAAGCAAATTGCCATCCATAACACAAAATCTTGAAGCTTTCATTTTTAGGAACCTACATTTAGTTCTGGACAATCCTGGGGGAGCACACAGGTTTTGTAACACATAACAGATATCATAATACTAAGGGAATTGTTCAAAGGCTACATTGATCTTTGGAGTCGCCAGCTCTGGTTCATTGTCCAGCTGGTTTATGTCTAAGGCTTGGAAGTTTGCTTCTGTCATTAGTTTGGCCAAACCTTGCCCTTTTATTAGTTTTGTAGATTTTATTTCAATATCAAATTCCAAAATGTTGGCAATCCATTTTCCTCTTCTGCCCTCTAAATTTTCTTGAGTGAGTATGTCTTTCACAATGGGATTTGGCACATAAGCTATAACATGGGAATAAAGGATGTAAATCCTGAAGTCTTTAATGGCCTTGACCAAAGAATAAGCTTGCTTTTCCATGATCTGATATTTCAGAGGTGCATCTCTAAGAGCTCTACTAAAGAAAGCAATGGGTTTCTCATTTCCTTGGTCATCTTTCTGTAATAAAACAACAGCAATAGTATGTTGGGAGGCAAAAGAGAAAATGATAAATTCTCTATCAAATTGAGGATTTGTTAAGACTGGGGTTTGGGTAAGGGCCAATTTTATACCTTCAAAGGCTTGATTTGCTTCTACTGTCCATTTCACTTTTGAATCCTTCTTTAGCATGTTGTTCAATAATCTGATCAGTTCTGCTAAGTTTGGGATAAACCTTCTTAAGAAATTGATCTTCCCTAAGAAAGCTTGCAATTCTTTGATGTTTCTTGGGTGGGGCATTTGTAAGATAGCTTGTATCCTGTCTGGGTCAATTCTTATGCCATCCTTTGAAATGATATGCCCTAACAGCTTACCTTCTTCCAAACCAAATAGAGACTTCTTGGGATTCAAGGAGATTCCATATTTCCTACATGTTAAGAAGATCTGTCTTAAATGCTTCAAGTGTTCCTGGTCAGATTTTGAGAAAGGTGTGAGGTCATCCAAATAAATGACAAGAAATTCATGAATCTCTTTGGCAAAAGCAATATCCATTGCCCTTTGAAATGTTGCCCCTGCATTTTTCAATCCAAAATGCATTTTTACATATTTGAAAGTTCCCCATGGGGTTGTGAATGCAGTTTTGTCTTGATCATCAGGGTGCACTAGGATTTGATTAAAGCCTGAGAATCCATCAAGTAATGAGATCCTTGAGGCCCCTACCACTCTTTGGAGAATGTGATCCATCTTGGGTAAGGGATAGTTGTCTTTGAGGGACACTTGATTTAGATTTCTAAGATCAACACAAAGTCTTATCTCACCAGTTTTCTTTCTTGTAGGTACCAAATTAGAAATCCAATCAGAAAACCTGATGGGTGCTATGATGCCAGCTTTAAACATTTTTTGCAGTTCTTTTTCGATTGAAGGGAGAAGCATGGGGTTGATCCTTCTCAATTTCTGCTTGAATGGCTTTTGATTAGGCTTGAGAGGGATGGTATGCTGGATAACAGAGGTGTCATAGGATTTTAAATCCTCATAACCCCATGCAAAGACATCTTGAAACTCTTTGAATAGGTCAATGTATTTGTGTTTTTGATCAGGAGGCAAGGACGCAGACAGTTTTATTATTTTGGGCTTTTCAATAGTTCCAATGTTGCATTCCTCAATAGCAGCATTAAAGGGCTGCATTTTTGGTTTTCTAGGGATATCATTTGAGTCAAAGATGTCCTCTAATGGAGTTAAGCCCGTTGGAAGAAAATTATCTTTCAGCTCTATGATCTCAGCCTCTGTAGCAGCTATTTCTTCATAACTGGTTTGTTGAATTTCTTGTATGTTGTTCTTGTTAAAAATTGTTGGATGTAGGATTTGGTGAGCTGTCTTGGGTGATATTGGCTTGTTATTCTGTTCACTCTGTATTTGTGATTGACTTGCTCCTTCAGTGTCAATGTTTAATCCTACAAATTCTTGTTGCAAGGTCAAGAAATTATTTATTTGTGTATCATCTTCAAATACTTGCCAATCTTTAACATTGTTTGGGACAGAAGGTCTGTGTTTTACCTCAGCTGTAAAGCAATGGCTAGGTTCAAAGGGTAGTTTACAGGTGCTTGCAAATGTGGCCAAACTATGGGCATGTAGGTTATGGGTTCTAGGGATTTTGGTAATTTGAAATTCAGTGAAGGACTTTAGTAGTTCAGCAGCAGCAGATCTATAAGATCTCAGTCTTTTATCATTGGTGACAAAATTACCCTTTACTTGTTGGACAACTAGGTCTGAATCTCCTAGTATTGAAACCTTTGTGGCTTGTAAGAATTTTACTAGTTTGAGGCCTAGTAAAAGAGATTCATATTCTGCCATGTTATTAGTGCATCTGAAATTTAGCCTATAGGCTCGACCTTCTGCATGATTGTTCTGCTTGTTATGTATCCAAACTCCAGCTCCTGCCCCTAATTTGTTGACTGACCCATCAAATTCAAGAAACCATAGGATCTCTTTTTCTAGGGGAGACTTAATAACTTCTCTGTGATCTGGGATTGTGAGCTGCAGTTCTGGTTTCTCATTTAGTTTGTTTTTTAGGACAGTCTCATCACTTGATTGGATCAACTTTATTTCTAGAGCAGCAGCTTGTTCATTAATGTCCTGATCTTGTTTGAGTGTCTTGGTTTCTTCATCATTTATAAGGCCTGAATTATCATTGAAGAGAATATATGAATCTATATCAGAATGGATAGCATATATGGGAAAGTTTTGAGGTTTTTCTTCACTGCTGACCATGTATTTCATAAGTGACTCTCTATATAACCTCTTGGGTTGACCAAAGACTGAGATGGTTGCATACGACATGTCTAATTGTAGGGAACCTTGGAGTTTAGCCCCCCATGATCTTGATAACAGCATCCCATATTTGGGTGGGATATCAGCAACTACAACGTCCATTAGAATCGTTTTATTTGGGTACTGAACTAGGGACACACAAAGATCTTTTATCAGACCTAAACACTTAACTTGGCTGGAGTCAAATGAGAATAAGTCCTTATATGGTCTGGTAATATCTAGATTCAATCTTTCCATGACTGATTTAGGCATCAAGTTGTGAGAGGCACCTGAGTCAAACATTGCATTGTGTAGTATTTTATCATGAACATGCAGGCTGACATAGAAAGGTAAGATCCCTGTAACTGCTGTCTTTCCATCAACCTCTGGACCGAATAGCAATTCTGGGGTGTCATCCAACACATTGACATTATCTTTATTACGAGTAATTTGAAGGGATTTCTTGATTTGTTGTCTAAAAATGTCATGCTTGGCTAGTTCTGAAAGAGGAATAGCTACCTTCAATTTGCCAATTTCAGCTTCTAAGTCAAAGGGTCTTTCAGATAGGGTCTTGGTATTTTGGTTAATAGCCCTTTCCTTTTCAATGGAATCCTTGATGCCCTCCTCTTGATTCTCTTTCTGATCCTGAGGCTTATCCCTCTTACTTGTCTTTTGAGAAATGTTGCTTGGGTTGTGTTGGGAGGGTGTTGTATCTACTGGTTGCTGTTTTGAGGGGGATGTTTGAGTTACTTCTTCAACTGTTACCTCATCTGTGATTGGACCAGTTTTTTCACTTGGTTCTGTGAAAATAGCTTCCTTAGGCTGTGGAGTGTCCTTTGTCTTGTCAGGCTGTGTCACATTTATAGTTCTGCTTCTTAGCTTGTATTGCTTATGGACTTCATAGACAGCTGTGTCATATCCTTGTTTAAAGTCAAATGACTCACCTGACCTAGTTTGGAATTGCTGAATGTCATCATCCTTATGATCTTCTTGATTCAGAAAAACTTGCTGCTCATCATTCAGGCCCATCAGGTTAATGTGGGTGTCATCTGTTTGCTCATTTGAAGTGGATGCCTCAGTATAGTTTTCCTGGAAAGGAGGCCTTATGTCTGGATCAGAACCGGTTTTGCCAATGTTTGGGCTTTGATTTCTCCTAAAATTTGGATTCCTGATAGGGTTATTTTGTGGTGCTTCCCATGATGACTTTCTCTCAACTGATTCTACCCTGTCACCCAATCTCTTCATACCAGTGAGTATTGCATCCAGTTTTTGATCAAAGGCTGAGGGTTCTTCTTTGAAGGTGGTTCTCTTTTCCAATCTTGCCCTGTTTCTTTTGGCAATCAGGTTAGCCTCTACTGTGACAGCAACCTTTTGGGCATCTTCAAGGGTTTCAGGGGCTCTTTCCTTCAACTGATATGCCATATCAGGGTCAAAACCGTCAGGAAATTTGTACAAGGCTAAATCAGGAGGAGGTCTTAAATTCTGTGGTATTGCGTTATACACATTGTTGAATCTTGCACAATACTCCAAAACGGTCTCTTGAGGACCTCGTTTGATTGTATCATATTCACCAAGTATGTGCAGGGGGTCTTTCTTTTTCTCCCATCTGTTAGTAAAGGCTTGATAAAGCTCATCAGGAGTTGTGATGGTATTTACAGCCAGTGATCTAAACCAAGTTCTTACATCCCCTGTCAGGCTCTGAACAAAGATTCTCATTCTCACACTGTCATCATCTATTTCATAGTTCTCAAAATGGTCTTGCATCCTTCTGGCATGCTGAATTGCTGTGAAAGGGCCAGTGGAGTCAAAATATGAGATCTTGGATTGGTAGTCCTGAGGTAGAGCTGGAGCATTGGCAGGTAACTGCAGGGGTGCATATCTATTAGCCATATTTGCAGGATTTATAGGGTTGACAGGGATAACATGAATGACTGGTACAACAGGGGTGGTGGGAACGGTGGAAACTAGGGTGTTGGTCAAGGAAATATGTGCAGTGGATGGAGGTGTGAAAGGAGGGCTTTGAGATGTGGATGGTGAACTAGGGGAACCAAGGGTAGACCGAAATAGAACCTTGATTGGAGTTGGAACCGGGTTTGGATGAGCTGTCTCCGGACTTGAATCAGCGAGAGTTTCCTGTCCCTGCTGCTTCCTAATGATCTTAGGGATTGTATTAGGATTTTCAAAAACAGTTGGAGGATTGGGGTCAGGATTTGACCTTGTATATCGCGGATTCTTCTTGGGAGCCAGCTTCTAAACTATTTTTGAGTATGTTTTTGGAATATTTGTGTCTACAAGGGCCAGACAAGATTTTGGAGTGACTGTGTATGTCTTAAAGCCAGCATGAAATTTGACTGAAGCAGCTTAAAGAAATATACAGAAATTAGAAAATCCTGAGGGAGTCCCCAGTGGAGTCGCCAATTATGTTAACACCCAGGTTGTTCCCTTTGACTCCCAAGGGAATACGGCCCGGGTAACCACTAACCAATCTTTGGATTACAGCTTCTAGCCACACTGTAATCAGAGAGGGCTCTCTCTTTAAGGTTTGTCTCTGTTTTGTGAAGATTTTAGGCTAGTTATGAGTTCAGGGTTTGGTTTATGTTTTGGTTGAGGGATATCTTTCTGTACCTAAGGTGGAAATCTTCAGATAGTCCTAATCCATTGGGCTATGGAGTCTGTGGCTACAGGTTGTTTGAAATATTGAGTTGAGTTGCTGAAACTACAGGGCCTTTTAAATACTTCATGAAACAAAATTTAAAGTGTGATTATGAGCTGTGATCAACCAGTGAAAAGAAATTAAGAATTCTCCACTAAGCTGGGGTGTAAGAATGAGATATATTGCACAGGAGCATACTTGAATTCCTGAAACAACAATCACTGTGAAAGATATAGTTTGGAGGTGCAGCATTTAAGAATTACACCTTATGATTATAACTGAAGAAAAACATTTGTAATAGCATAGATTGAGTTCAGGGTAATCTGTGATTAAATCCTAGAACTATTCTTTTTCCTTGCCATTAACTGTGAAACACAGAACATGAATGAGCTATGAAAAGATGACAAAACACATAACGAAGAGTTTTAAGAAAACTTATTGAACCATGAAATACGCAGGAATCCTGCAACATTCAGCAAAAACACCACAATGCCTTAGGTAACGCAAAGCTTTGGAAATTCCATCAAGCTTTGTATTAATTCTCTGAAAATTTACAGCATAAGAACTCTAGAAGAGAAATCAACAACAACCCCTGCAAACTTATGCGAGGGGGGAATATATACAAGCGGTCATACAAAATATCTGAGGCGTTGAGTCATCTGAAAATAAATGTGTTCACCAACTTATACAGAACAATAGATAAGAAGTTATTACAGCTTTGAATACAACATAAATGCTCTTTAATGCTATCAGAAAACTTTTTGACCTTTGGAGGCCATTGAGTCAGTTGAACGCTCTGTTATAAATGATGAATGACGTGTCTTTGTAGCTCTGTCCTCCTGTAGCTTTTCGGCCCTGTCACCTGTGACTATCACTGCTGCCTTGGTGGCCGAATAGTTTTGCTGAGTTGGCTCAGCCCATTCTTCTCCATGCATGCTGATTTTATCGAAATTTTCCTGTGCATGATAACTTATATTTTTTGATGAAAAACTTAGTGAATGGCTTCTTGTCTATAATATCATCTGTATCGCCTTAGTCCACCATTCCTGTGTGGGCAATTGATGTCTCAGAATTGCCTCTAAAGTCTCATCTACCTTTGTGTATTTCTAGAAGTTTGGAGGCACTTCAAACAGATGTTTAATTTCATTCATTATAAAGAATAAGCTCTCTACCCTGTTGTAGAGACTTTGTCCTGTTGCTGGTCCTGTTTCTTCTGAGGTACTGGGCCTTTCAGTGATCTGATTAGTAGCGAATGTATTGACCCTCTTGGCATAGTGCTCATGTGAAAGTAGTCTCCCTGCGCTGTTCAGTAAGCTAGGAAGATCTTTGCCTTGTAGTGCTGTGAACTTGTCCATGAACTTATTTACCTCTGTCTGCATGTCCTGGCTTCTTCTTTCCAGCGTTTGTACCAGGCTTCTCAGTGTAAGGACCCTCTTTATCAGCTGGATGGTCTCAGTTCTGCTTGTGATTCCCATTGTCGCCAGCTGAGCACTTGTTCTCTTATTGAGCACATTAATCATTCTGTTGGCAACCTCAGGCATATTGCCTAGAGATGCCCTTGCTCTCTGGATTTCCCTCTGTGCTTTCCCTATGAGCTCTATCTGCTCATGAATTGTCTCAATGTATTTCCATTGATCAGTTATGGATTGGCCAATGTTGGCCCATAGGACTGTCTTGAGCTCAGCTGTCACTTTGTCAAGTGTGAGCTCCTTCTCCAGCTCCTTTATCTTATCCCTAAGGGCCTTTATTTCCCTGCCCTTTTCTGCTAAAGTCTGCTTGGATTTATCATATCTTTCATTGAGCTTGGCTAGACTCTCCCTGGCCTCGTTTAGCTCTGCCATTTGGGCTTCCAGGGCTTGGATTTCATTCTTGAGCTTCTGCATATCCAGGCTTGGAGCCTGCTCTGTTGTTGGTGCAGTTGCTGATGTAGATGGTGCTGTCTATTTAGTAGGAGGAGCTGTAGTCTGAGGAGGTTCCTCCAAGTTAATTATTTATGGAGGAGGCTGAGATGTTTGTCCTCCTTCTTTTTGTTGTAATGCTGCCTGCAGTGCAGCCTGTGCAGCCTCTGATTCTCCCAATTTTTCTTGTGTTTGGATCAGCTGTTTGTATAGGGACACCAACATAGCTGATGCATCTTGGTCATGTCTCAGCTGGGCAACTTCTCCAGTTTGTGGGTGAATGGTTGCTGGGACTTTCACCATTTTTCTTAATGCTGCCATATCTGCATCTCTCAATTTCAACAATGCCTGCACAGCCTTGATGTCCTTGGGATCATGCCCAAGTTCTATGATTATCTCCTCCAAGGCTTTGATTCTGTTGTCCTTTGCTTGAGAGGATGCTCTCTCCAACTCCAGTTGGGCAGCTGTATTATTTAGGCTATTTTCTAGCCTGTAGTTCTCCAATGTCTTATCTGCCGAGGCATACACCATCTCACCCGTTTGCTTGTGTAATTCGATTTTATCCATTGGGTGGATGTCCTTGGCAAGGACCTCAAGGTTGGTCCTTATGTAATCTGCAGCTGACTGCGGCTGCAACACGGCTGGCATAAAGTGGCTCATGATCATCTTGCGCTCCTGGACATCAAATGCAAACATTAGTCTTTGCTGGTTAGTGGGAGCCATTTTCAACAAATGATTATATAACTGTACTCTTATGGGCTCATTCCTCTTCTTTATGTCAATGAACTGCTGCTTGATGCCCACCTCAGCTCCTCTTTGTTGGCTTGAGGAGCTGACTTCTCCTCCCACTGTCCTCTCTTGTTCCTGCTGGAAGGAACTTGCAGATGCCTCCATACTAGGTGGGCCCATGCCCAAAGATTGCCCTCTTGGCATTTCTTCCTTAGAAAAGGGATTCATTCTGTGTCTTTTCTCCCCATGAGTTGTTGATGTTGTGAGGGGAGTCTCTCTGTCCCTCTTTCTGCTTATGTCTTCTTTTTGTGGGGTTTGGAGGACTGAGGCCTCGACTGTTGTCTCCTGCCTAGGAGGCAGAGTTTCCTGAGCTTGCTGCCTGGTGGATTCTGGGGCCTGTGCTGTTTGCTCTTGTTGCACTAGCTGCTCCTTTTCATGCTGCCCCCCTTGTTGCTGTTGCACCTGTTGCTGAGGTGGCTGCACTTTCTGCTGCTGTACCTATTCCTGAGGTGGCTGCTCTGTCTCCATCTCTTTCTCTTTGCCTTTGCTAGAGATTTGATTAGTAGCTTTGGCTGCTTGCTGATGTGTTGTGGAAGATGAGGCAGCTGCTCCCACTTGAGTGCCTGGAAGAGCAAATACCTGTGCACAAAGCTCTAAGTCAGCCATCTTTTGGATATTTTTAACTGCTCTTTGATTTAAATCTTCTTGTGTGGCAGCCTCCTCTAAGGTTCCTCTCCTCCACTTAATTTGATTTGCATACTTTTCTATGTGAGGCAACCTTACATGGTCATAACCGGACAACCTATATTTGACCCTTCTTAAAGTTATGAAGTGATTGGGGTCATAAGGTTTCCAAAGGAAACTGGTCTGTAGGCCAAGGGACTCTAGCATTCTGTCTGCTTCTTGCCAACCTTCCTCCCTTTTGTTGTAGATGAAGTGGCCTAATTGGTTTCTTACTTTGAGCTGTGCCTTCTTGCCTTTCCCTGAAAAATGTAGTATATCAGCATTCCCAAACTGCCTGAAATATTCAAGGGCAAATAATCTCATGGGCACATATCTGGGCAATCTGTATGGGGGCAACTCACACCCATATATTTTGATGACTGTGTGGTGTTGGTAATAGTACCAATCTCCAATGCTGTATGCCTTGGACAGCTGAAGAATCCTCTGCATCTCATCAGTTAGTCTAGGAGGAGGTGAGCTCATGAGCAGAGACATGGTTGGGTGGATGAAAAGGTCTATAAACTCACAATAAGTATATGGAGAACAAGATCTGCAGTGGAAGGCAGAGGACCAATAAACCACTGACCTTGGATTTCCTTGTGCATCCACTCTCTTCATAGCAAAGTGAAACTTCTCATGTTGATAATACAAAATTAAGTGGTAGATGTAAGAGGTGTATCTGAACACCCTTTCTCTTGACAAGTTCATCAATTGCTCATGTATTTTTTCAGATATGTAGGTGGCATAGTCATAGCAGATTGGAGACTTGCCAGGGGAAAACATGAGCATCATCACCAACACAGTTTCATCAACGAACTCAATTGAATTATAGCCCAGAATGGGACTGATCATGTCTACAAGGGCCCTGCCCAATTGGTTAAGGTAAACATGAGAAATGGGAGGGTACTTCACAGTGTCAGAGTCAATGAATAATTGATTTAGTTTGGTGACCTGAGCATCTATCAATTTAGCTCCTTGCTTTATTAGATCAGCCAGTGATAAAGGGACTAATTTCTTCTCAGTTTTGAAGTGCAACATCTCTCTGATGGCTTCAGGGGTGACATAGAAAACAACTGAGCCTGAAGGGTCAATCACAGCCCTCTGAGTGGCGTCGTAGCATTCAGCACATAGGTGGATTAGGTCAGGGAACTGGTTGACCTGAGGGAGCTTGAAGAGAGGGAGGAAAGAATCCCAAATGCCCAATACATCTGTTCCAACCTCATGTTTAATCTTCAATTCGTTTAACAAGTGGATGTGGTACTTACTGTGCATTAGCATTTCTTCTGATATTTGATAATCCAGGTCTGCTAATGGTTTCCATTCCAATTCTCTCTGAGGAGCATTTAAAGGAGCAATGTTCAAGGCTACAGGAGATACTGGTGCATCCATGGTTACTTTAAAACTCTGTTTGTATGTAAACTGGTGTTATTGTGCAGAGCAACACAAAAGAGTAATTCTTGAAAAGAGAGGTGATTTACTGAGGAACAGAGGATAAAATGGTGATGGCAGCAATTGAAATACTGCACAAGCGCTGATAGGGCAAATGCTTGGCCTTAAAAAAACTCTTTTTCGCAGCAAATTGGTGCGGTTTGGGTTCCCCGTTCACGATTGCACGAACAGAATGCAGGTTTGTGAAAACTCGGGTAAACAAGGCTTAGCAGGTGAATTTCGACCTTACAATTGCAAATGGAGACTAGGCACAGAGGATTTGCCAGTAAATTATGTGTTTTTTCAGTGTTTTACGTTATCCTTGGAGAATTATGGACAAACTTAGGCGCAGGGAGGATAATTCGGATAAATAGCTGGTACACTGCGGCAATGGTGACAAATGCAGGTGGGTTTGGCGCGCCAACGATCTCCAGGTCGAATTCAGCAGGTTGGTGAGAACTTGGACGTAAAATGCATGCAGAAGAAACAACAGTCGTTTTTGCAAAAAGTGCAAAAAACACGGTTTTTTGGCCAAAATATGGATTTTTTGGAACATTGGCGCTTTTTTGGATGACGTCAGCATGACGTCATCAGGTGGGGTCAAGGTCGGATGACGTCAGCATGACGTCATCGAGACACGTGGTAGCTTAAGAGTGGTCCACGGGGATGGTGAGGTGGCGGACAGGTCGGAGCAATGGCGGACGGGGGTGCTGACGCGGCGATGACGTAGCAGTGACGCTGGCATAGCGGGTTAACGGAAACCGGAAGCGGTAAGCGGTTTGATATCGCACCGCCCTCTATACGGAAGCTGAATTGTCAGAGGGGGCTCCGATACGATGTGGGGGTGACACGTGGCAGAGGCCTGACGTCACCCTCTGACAAATATCGGAAGCTATCTTACGGACATCGGGGCCGCTCTGATATGCATGTGGGCCGTCGGATAAAAAAGGCCAGATCCGACGGTTGACGGATCGTTAAGCTGCCAGGTCGATACAGATATTGGCGGGGAATAAAATAATATTTTCTTTGGTAAATGCGCCCGGCGGGGACCTTAGAACTTTGGTGGATTTGCATGATTTTTCAATGTATTTTGTAAAAACGCGCATAGCGCCCAGAACTTAGGATAAAGGGAAAAAGTGGGTTTTTATGTATATTTTGCAAATGAAGCGGGATAGGGGTGAAAATGGGGTTTTTTACAAGGGTTTTTTAGCAAATGAAGGGGTTTAGATAACTTCTGAAGGGGGAAGAGGGGTTGGGTTTGGGTTCTTAAACTGACCAGATGTCAATTTAATCCCAGACAGTGAACATATGGCTATAATGCCAAGGGGAAGGGATATTTATAGAATGCTTGGGGTTTATACACCATAGTGTTTATAATAATAGGGAAAGGGTAACATAGGGGATTTACATAATAAGAAGTTAGGGGTTAATATGAATGGAAGAGGTGAATAAGGAGTGACGTCACTAAGTTTATATACAAACAACTTAGCTTAGGGAGTAGATCAAAATGAAAAGAATTTTTAGACAAGAAATGTGGCTTTTAAAGGAATAAAAACCAACATAAAACCTTAAACTCTTTCATGAATACAACTGATGAAGGGATGTTAGTGATGAATGTGAAAGGGGAGAAAAGGGAGTTAGTCATGCTCCTTTGCTTTGCTGCAACATGATGGAGAAGAGGAGCTTCTCTATCCACTGATGTTCCTTTCGGCTAGACCAGCAGAACTCATCTGAGAGTAACAACATTTCTGCAACCCCATCTGCCTACCCATCTACTTGCCTAGCATTTTTTGTTTCTTCAAGGAGGGTGCACTTAGGCTTGCAGACCCTTATGTGCCTTTTTCTTTTCTTTTGGCTTTTCTTTTGACTTTCTATCTAAGGCTACCCTTATTGCTTCCAAGGTCCCAGATTAAGCAGTTGGAAACCTTACTTTCTCTACCTAGCTACTGGTCTGCCAAGATTAAATAGTTTGGAAAAACTTCTTTCTCTATTCTACAACAGAAAATTGAAACATGGCATGATCCAGATTAGGCTGTTGGACCATCCATCCAAAATTGAGTCAACATCAAGTTTTTGTACGCACCTTGTCTTCTCATGGAAATATGGGATCTTTGGATCACCAAAGCAGAGCATATTTGGAACTTTTATTTGCCAATCATGAAATATGAAACCTATTGGTATAGGTAGCTAACACAATACAACAAAATCAATCTGTTTTGAACATTCCCACTACACTCGCTATTGTGACAGTGTCGCAAGTACAGGCGCTGCCTATTGTATGTCAACCTCAAGTCCCTTAGGTCGTAATACAACAACCTCTTGTCCCCGCGACTCAATCACAACTGCTGATTAGTGGCTCCTTAACTGACGTGACGTAGGCTCAAATGGGTACTATCACCCCTCATCTTGGTCAAACATCTAGTATTGGACAACAGCAAATGGTCTCACAGCCATGGTTGGTGCAATATCAACAACTACAATTCCAGCAAGCTTACCGAGGACCTAAGAAACAAAGCTTTGCAGGTAATGGGCAGCCGTATATTCAAAACGGTTACCAACAATCATATTATAATGGTTATGCCCATCAACGTTATCAAAGTTATCAGCATCGAATACATTATGTTGGTATGCAAAGACCCACTGCTTAGGCGATCCCATCTTATCCTGGGTATGCTTCGACAAACCTGAATCAACAATTGCCCTTCGTAGCAACTTTAGAATTACCAGATCTGAATCGACTAACAAATGATCTAATTGCTTATGCCCCTTGGTGGCCAGCGATTCCTCATAAACTTCCGTAAGATATTCCTAAATTCAATGGAAATCCAGGTGAAGATTCATCAAATCATGTGATGACATTCATCTATGGTGTTCATCCAACACCCTCAATGATGATTCGATTAGGCTTCGCCTTTTTCAGCTAACGCTAATTGGTCCGACAGTGAAATGGTACATCGAATTGCCTAGAGCTTCATTTGATAACTTCAGCGCCCTTGCCACCACCTTTTTAACACATATTCAGTTACCCATAAGGTACGAAACAGGAATGGAAATCCTTACCAATTTTAAACAGACAACAGCCACTCACATATCTGATCATATTAATGAGTGACAACGTCGTCATCGAATGGTAAAGACATATGTTCCTAATCAACTTCTAGCTGAATGGTTTATTAAGTCATTGTTACCTTCTATTACAGAAGATGTGGCTAAGGGAGGAGGCGTCACTGAAGAGCAGGTCACTGCACATGCACAATATCTAGACTTGATCTATACTCAGTCTGGCATGCTCTATGAAAAAATTCCTGATGCTCCTAGACCAGAATTTTCTGTTCCTCCTCCTCCTAAATCGAACAAGGACTCTCATGCCGGCGACGGCGTGATTGGCACCTCAAGTACACAAACCGCAAAGACCCCATCTGGTAAAGCCCTTGCAGTTTCCAGTAAAAAGGAAAATGACAAACTTCCTGCCTCAGAGGTTAATGCCGTGTCAATAGACAAAGGAAAAAATGCTAAGCAATCAGGGGGCAAGAAGAAAGGGACAAACAAAAAGAAGAAACGGGAGGATTCGACTCCTGAGAAATCTTCTGGAAACCATACTGGGCAAAATAAACCTCGTCATCCATGTTACATATGCGACGATGAGCATTATACGAGAGATTGTCCACATAAAGCTAAGGTTATGAATTTTTTAAAAACTTCAAATACCCCAACGGTGTTGACTATTCGGTTTCCGAGCCCAGAAACTAATCTGGTTGCTAGTGATCGTGCTTCCCCATCCCAAGTGCTTATGTTGTCCATTTCGAAATAGCAAAATGATGCTTTGATATCAACAAGGAATAAAGATTATGGAAATCCACAATTATCGAACAACAAGGCTACAGATCAACCCGGTAATTCGACAACAACTTCGCCAGAGGTTGTTCCACCAATCATTCCTGAATTAACAATAAAACCGCCTAAGGGAGTAGTACATAAATCGATGTTTAATCCTCGTGCTCGAGTAGCACATAATTATAATATAATGGAAGATCTGGCCCAATCGCCATCCGCTATGTCGACACTTGAAGTACTGCAGAATTACCCCTCCCAAAAGCAGGGTTTGTTATCAACGATAGATGGGATTGATCCAGCGGATTCCAATCTAGTGGCCTTTAATCATAAAGGATATGAGCCTCAGTTACCGGCCCAACTCGCTTTCCTTATACAATTAAAAACCCTCAACAAAATTGTTCTTCGAACAATCATTGATGAGGGGGCATCTACCTGTATTATGTCAATGAGTTGCTGGAAAACTTTAGGCTGACCACCCTTGTCACGATTATCAATGACATTAAAAGCGTTCAATGTAAGAACATACACGCCATATGGGATATTAAGTAACTTGTAGGTTGAACTAGGGGGCAAGACAGTAGAAATTGACGTCGAGGTCATTGATGGAAACCTTGACTACAATATCTTACTGGGAAGGCCCTGGATATATGCTATGGTTGTCATTGTGTCGACATATTTTAGAAAGATTGCATTTCCCTTCCAAGGTGGAATTACAATCGTTGACCAACTAACCTTTTTCCCCAACAATTCACAAGCTACTGGAAGCATTCCATTGATCCATGGAAGTTCTCTATCGCTTCAACATGTCGGAGTAGGTCTCCTAAAAGACTCATCGTTAATGGGTACTTTTGTCCTCCCACCTCCAAGTAACCTGGCAGAAGTGGCCACAGTGGGAACCTGTCATATGATATCTTCTACATCATCAAAGATTAAGAAGAACTCTGACCATTTCGATAGTGTGGATCATCATAAGGTATTGCCTCCAAGCCCTACCATACATACATCATCTGATGATCAATTCAGTGATGTTGTACATTATGTACTGGGGGCATTGGAACCAGATCTTTCCTTCATGACCCCTTATGAGTTGTGATCAAAGGTCGCCAAAGGATAGTTTGTTGACTGGTGTCAACCTCGTTAAAAAATGAAACTAAGGAACTAAGCAGAATTCCTTGTCTTGTGTCAAGCTCGTTAAAAAATAAACAAGGCTGAGTAACAAGGCTAAGTAAAGGAACCTTCATTCCATCCACCGAATTATCGTGAGTAGTCTGGTGAATGTAACGAAGCTTAGGGGGCATGCACCCTTGTCTATTTTGCGGACAAACCCAGCTGTAGATATAAGTTTCCCTATAAGTTATGTGATTGGTCCGAGTGACCTTTCACCTTTCTCTATTTGGCGGACAAAGTGCAGGAAGTGTTTTGTATAAGTATTAACAAAAAATCATCCTGCTTAACCACAGTGAGTTTCCATATGGTTACTGAAGACTCTTTTTTATGCTGGGGGCATGCAAACCTTTTTATACAAGAAAAAAAGACCAATTTCAATTTTTTAGCTTTTTAGCTTTATAGTTTGGTCATTCCTAGCTTACATAAAAAGGAATACGAGCAGGTTTACACAAAGTTCAAGCTCGTTAAAAAATAAACCTAGCGATGAGCATATGTTCCCCCAGAGTTCAAGCTCATTAAAAAATGAAGCCACCTTCAGTAAATAACCTTTGTGATCGCATTGCTATCAGCTTTTGAGCCTTGTTCGTATTCTTACCATCACCTCCACCTTTTTAGCCGATCATATGCCTCCACTTGATTATTTACCCTTTCGAGGAACGGTTGCGACGAGTGATTCTATTAGCCACCTTCTTTACACTGCCATGATTGAAAAGTTCCACATCTTACCTGGAATCAGTTGCTATCTGAAAACATCACTCGTTCCTCAAAAACAAGTCTCCTTTAAGCTCTCTTTAGACTCATAAAATATGAAAAGATTGCCAAGCAATTGGCCTCTCCAGCTCGTTAAAGTGATTGGAAGTGCCATCCCTCCTTTATTCTTTAATCTTTTTGGACTTGAGGGATCATTACACAAAAAGATCGAGTGCTTGTCTTTTTCGGCTTGCTAAAGTGATCGGAAAAGTCATCCCTTTCGTATTATTTTATACTTTTTTTAGACTTAAGGGATTATACTATGAAAAAGGACTACTGGAGTTTCCTTTCTGTCTCTTTTCAGAGTCTCAAAAACTGAAAAGGACTGAGTTATCTTTGTCGTTAAACTCGTTAAAACAATAGCGACAAACTTGTCCATACGGACAAGAGCAAGTTTCACTGTCGCTAGGCTCGCTAAAACATAGCGACTGGTTTGCCCGAAGGGCAAATTATAGAAAAAGCATATGTTATCCTCCTCAAGTTTGACAAAAATAAAGAGGTTCTCGTCAGCAATGACTGGGGAAAAAGGGAAGAAAACTTGAAGAACTTCATTGGTAGCAGGTCGCTCTTGAACATGACACTTTCACTCCATCACCATGATTGAGTCGGGTTGGGTTATTCTGTTCACCGGTCATATCACCATTGGTCCTACGTACCATCCATTTTGGGGTTAGCGCTACTAATCCATTCCAATGTCGCCAATATGTTCAAGAGAAGTCTCGCAGAGAATTCACCAACCCAGCTAATGCCTCATCCGCTGCAATACCTTAACGCTCCATTCTTTCATGACCGCCACCTTGAATCTTGTATCATCAGATCGTTTTCACCTCCACAAAATCATTTGCTCCATTCCATGTCGTAGATGTGGGATTTATTAAGGCCCTCCTACGACGGGTCACTTCTTGTCGACATCAGCTCATTATCCAAGAAGTTGGCTTAGGAACAACCCTTTCAATACTTTTAAGCTTACATGCCTCAATGGCAAGTTTCTCTCTTTTGGCGACAGGTTTACATCAATGGCCTTCGACTGAAAGATTTTGCATGGTGTTCGACATCGACTCATGTATTCACACCACATGAATTGTACTGCAGTACGATGAAGGTCATCATCATTATCGATGATTCCTCTCGCGCCTGTTAACAACTTACATCATTGGCTGGTAATCAGGTGATGTCTTTCCGTGTTCGACATCAGAACATCTTTTCACATGAATCGACTTGTACTTCGGGCGAAGATTGAACGAGTTTGAAGACCCCGAATCTAGTTTCATCCATCCGGGCTGCGATATATTCAGGAAAATAAAGACATCAAATGTACATCATAGCTGGACATATAATCATCCAAGCTAAGGGACGATGGCTCTACCAAAATCATCAGTTTGCCACACAGACGATTATCTGTCCTATGTAAATGAAAATGAATTTATAAAGCTGAGCATGGGAATGCTCGCCTTGACTAGATTATGAAAATATTATGAAGATAATGTATTGTATTGTATCTTATTATAGGTCACCTTCCAGTTCGAAAAACCTCAGATTCTCATGATAAAGCATTTCACCCGACATCATAGGATTTATGACTTCATGTTTTAGGGGGCAACTGTTATAGGCATATTTGGGCATTGCAACCCCAATCACATATGTCAATAAACCAAGGGCTCTCAAACCCCTAAAAGTGTTGTTTCATACCCTAAAGGATCAAGGTCCATTGATTACATCATTTCCCAGAAGTTCTCCCTGAAAAACTGCTCAGAACTGGTCAAGACTGAACCATACAGATTGCTCCATGCTGAGGATGTGATGCATCTCACCTGCAACACACAAAGGGTGCGATGCATACTGAAAAGCCCTTTTGTAGGGTGCGATGAGCGAGAGCAGACAAATGGCAGAGGCAATTTGCTAGGTGGAAACTCAAAGAATCTTCTAGAAACTGCTCATATGACACTTGGCTCTCTGAATTCGTCCAGGGATGAGTAAAAGATCATGAAATTTCCAAGTGGAACCAATGACTATCAGTGAAATGACACTAATCAAAATCCCAAAAGCTGACTCACCCCCCTGCAAATATCTATATATGGATCCCTCATCCTAGAGATCCAGAGGTTGGAATTTTGTAATTTGTAATGAAGTGCTGTTGGTTTCTCTTTGAGACATTGTATTGTTGGGTGATCTTGCTTTTCATGAGGTGAAGAGGGCTTTCATGCTGGGAGGATGATGCTAGATCAGACAACTGGGTTGTAATCCTCTCTTCTAATACTTCTATCAATAAAGCTATTTGGGTTTTCCTCCATATACTTGTATATTTCTGAATCTTGTATTTGTGTATGCATTTGTATGGTTAATGTACATCTGATTCTACATTGTTTATGGTTATAGATCTCTATGCTTTGATGGTATTTTGCTACTTTGACTCTATAGGTGTTCTTTGAAGCAGGACACGTGAGAAAGGAGTGGCGAAGCTCTATCAAAGGAGAGAGGAAACAAGTAAGGAGCCAAGCGAAACACTGAGGTTGGTACTCTCTACTTCTCTCTCATCTATCTCTCATAAAGGAAAACACTAGTTACTTTGAATTGTTTGTTTCTAAAATAGCTACCCGTCTTAGTGGGACTAGCAGCTCTGAATGGACACTAGTTTTCCCGGAAACAGGAGGGCTAATGCAGTTGGCTAAGGAGGCTGATTTTCTGGTGCCAGGATTGTGCAGAGCCTAGGAGCTCTAACCTTCAGTTTGTTGGGGTTTAGGAGGTTGTGGGTAAGTTGCAGAGTGGAGCTGGTGGGGTACTGTAGTCAGAACAGTACCTAACAAGGCAAGACCAAGGTAGAGGGAGTTGTTGTCGAGGTGGATTTCTAGCCAAGGAATCCAGATCAGTGTTGCAGTTGCACAGACGATTGGAGAGGGGCATCTCGACATTGGAAGAAGAGTTTCCAGGAGGGAAATCGAGGCTCAGAGGAGTCATACCAAGTATTTATAGGAGGGAAGTAGAGGAGCAATAAAATGACACTACACAGATTAAGAGACTAGGATAGACTGGACAAAGCCTCAAACTTTGTTGTCTGGAAGGCTAGAATCTTATTCGTACTAGACAAGAATCGTGTCAATCACTTCGCCTTGATGACGATAGCTATCCCAGTTGACCTGGCTGATAACGACAGGTACGAGGATGTAATGGCGAGGGCTAAGAGTATCATCCTTGATGGGGTCAAGGATCATATAGTACCACATATTGTCGAGAAGAACACGACACAGGAAATGTGGGAGGCCCTGACCAAGTTGTATCAGCATACTTCCGTGCAGAGGAAGATGCTACTAGAAAATCAGCTGCGATCATACCAGATGAAGAATGGAGAACAAATCGACCCATTCCTCAGTAGATTGAAGGAGATCCAGGATCAACTGATTTCCATAGGGGCAACGCCGGATCCAAAATTGATGGTGAGAACAACCCTCAACGCAGTCTTAGAAGACTGGGAGGTGTTTGTCCAGAGCATATTGGGCAGGGCTACCCTTCCAAATTGGGAGGAAATGTGGGCTGCTCTTTGCCAAGAAGACATCAGAAGGCAAGGTGGGAAGCAGCGACAAGGGGATCAGAATCAAGAAGGGAAAGAAGGAGAAATAGAAGAAGAAGAACCTCTCTGAGGTCAAATGCTTCCACTGTGGGGAGTTGGGTCATTATGCGACCTAGTTTCCAAGGAAGAAGAGTAAGGGAGAGGCCTCTGAGATCAAGGCATCGCCAGCAAGGGCAGAGAAGGAAGTGGAGACAGATGATGATTGTGCCATGAGAGATCATGTTCCACTTCAGAAGAAGTGGGGAGACATCGAGCTGTAGTCAGGTGGACTACAGGAAATGAGGGTTAGGATTCTCGAGGTACCCAACCTCTTAGATTAGACCTTGCTACAGGAGCTCCGAAGAGTAGTAGCAATACTGGTGATGTCAGTAGAGACGGATGCAGATGGAGCGACAGAGAGAGCTACAGTGCAGGATTCCCAGGGCAACGCGAGGCTAGCAAGTTGCAACAGTGTGAGAGGCACGGGAGTGTTTCATCAGTGCAAGATGGCACAAAGAGGTGTGCAATGGTGCGTGATGCACAGAGTTGTTGCAGCAGCGCAAAAGTTAGAGAGGGAGCACTTGTTAGTGACAGAGGGAGCTTTAGCATCAGGAGTGTTTCTAGTCTGACGGAGATGTTAGATTTGGGAGATCAGTTACTTACTTCTCAGTAATTGAGTTGTAGTGCAGCAGTTAGCAGTGGTAGTGATATGGGCAGCACGTTGCAACATGATGGGAGTGGTTGCAGTGCAGATGCAATAGTGGCAATGGCAGGGCCATGGGCAGCAACACAGATGCAGAGGGAGTTGTAGTACGGATGCAGCAATTGCAGTGGCAGGGCCATGGGTAGCAATACAGGATGTAGCAGTGCAGATGATGGGTAACAAGCTTAGCATCAGCATAGGGACCGATGCCGGATGATCAAGGTGATACTCAATTAGGAGTATTACTAGAGCACAGTCCTCGCTAAGAGGGAGTGTTGATTTGGGGTAGCATTGGATGTGCTTTAGCCACGAAAATTGGTGGAGAGGCTAAGGCACATGAGATCTCCAATACCCAGAAAGGGTTTGGACAAATTCTAAATAGTTTGGGAGATATTAAAATAATTAATATGTTTAATGGAGTCCCTAAGTATAAACTTAGGGAAAATAAAATATTAATGTGAATTAATATAAAACTATGTTAGAATAGTCCAAAAGTCATGGATCAGGCCAGATCTAATCTTAGTTGTTGATTAGGGACTTAATCTCGGCCGTTAATTTGTCAATGAGAAAAGTATAAGAGGAGGCTTGAGGGTCACTTGGAGAACACACCAAGAGATCAAGATTTTGACTTTCTAGGGTTGGGTTTGCTGAGAAAGTTGAGAGAGTGATTACAGTTGCAACTGAGGGGAAGTGAATACAAAAGAAGAGAGGTAGAGATAGCAGCAGGAGGATTAGTGCAGTTGTCGGAGAGAGGAATGCAGAAGCAACCAAGGGTTCACGCAGAGCCAGCCATGTTGCGCAGTGCTTCAGAGGGCCAGAAGTAGGTGACATAGAGGGCAAGAGGGCTGACGCAATGTCTCCAGAGGTTGACGCAGACGTTTGGCAAACATTGGGCCAGAGAGAGGATGACGCAATCCCTAGAGTCTGACGGCTAGGTTTCATGGGGCAGATTGTGTAGAAATTCTCATCGTAGATTAAACCATTGTTGATAATATTGGTGATGTATCGCCGAGAAAATATCGTGATATTTTCAAAATATCAGCAAAATATCGGCAAAATATCGGCTATGTTTAAAAAAAAAAGATTATGCTTGCCGATATTTTGCCGATATTTTCGCCAATATTGCCGATAAGATGTTTTCTGGACCCTCGCCGATATTTTTCCGATACCGATATTTTCAACACTGGATTAAACTGATGATGCAATATACTAAAGGAAAATACTTAATCTACTTCTACAATCAAAGTTGTGGAAGCTTAATCTGTAAGGACCAGATTGAGTCCATGTACATTTTTTTTTTAAACAACAATGACAACCAGAAAAGAAATGCATTGAAATTCAAATTTATTTAGCACACACATTCCTGCCACTCATTCAGGAAACATACCATAACATTTTCATACCTTTAACTAAGATCAATAGTAATGAAATACATATGTACCGTTCACCAGAAGGCGAGACTCCGCTTGCTCTGCTGTTGCTGGTATTCCCTTGTAGCTGGTCACCTCCGCGAGTGAATGATGATGCACTTGATCCGAATGCGAAGACTCACCGGTTAACCTCTCAGCCTACTCCTTGGGTACTCTTCTTCCCCGCGGACCCCCGAGCTGCAATGGAGTTGTACAATGGAGACAAGCACTAGCTAGTAGAGGAGAGCACACCTTGGCTCAAGAGTCCCCTCTCTAAATCCTCTACCTCACCTAACTCACTATAGCTTCATAATCACTGCTCTCACAACATCTCATCCATCCAACAATAGGGTTCCCAAAAGTCCCTTCTCCCATGGCTTGCCCCTTCTTTTATAGTAGTCCTCATAGGTGACACTTGTCATGTCATGCATAATTAATTAATTTTTTTTTTTATAATTCAATAGCTTGATTATTCACCCACCCATGTGTCATTCTCACATCAAGGGTCTCCCAAAATTATTTACTTAAATTTTTATTTAAAACTAATATTTTCCTCACCTCAACAAGATTCCTATTTCTTCTCCTAGTTGTCTCTTTATTCCCCCTTTTATTCCTTAATTTGTGTTCATTACTTGAAGTCAATTAATGAGTCAAGATTTTATCCCCAATCTACTCCCTAATTTAACTCAGGTTATCTCCTAGATGGATATTCTTATGTTGGTTGTTGACACATGGAGCTTCTCTACATTTCTCTAAATTTAATTTATTATTCTCATTTTAATTCACCTTCCCCTTTTCTTAATTAGGTTTAAATTAGTTTAGGATTAATCTTTATCCTTACCATTATGTTTGTCTTTCCCCTTTTTCCTAATTAAACCACATAATCTTCCTAGTATTTTCCAAAATGGGAAGGGTAGAGTTTTTAAGGTACTCTATTTTAATTCTTCCTATGATCCTCCTTATTCCAAGTTTTATTTTTGATTTAATTACATTGGTTTCTAATCATCATTTACCCTTGATGTAAATTTACCTAGTTTTCATTCCTTGCTTATATTTATTTATTATTATTTATTTTTAATGATTCCAAGGATGCCAAGTTTGGTTGTGCCCTTCAAGAACTTCCCTAGAAGTTCCAAGGGTGCCACACCTAATAGTTTATTTGTGATGTCAAGGGTGCCAGTTTGGTTGTGCCCTTCAAGAACTTCCCTAGAAGTTCCAAGGGTGCCACACCTAATAGTTTATTTGTGATGCCAAGGGTGCCAAGTTGGTCGTGCCCTTCAAGAAATTCCCCTGAAGTTCCAAGGGTGCCACACCACTTGCCCTTCAAGCATCCAGTGATTACGAGGGGAAAATATAGTGCAACGTCATAGACCACTATCATCTCTTATGTTGCCTACTATAGTGAGACTAATGGTGTCGGGGATCAAGGAATCCGCCTTGATGCGCGCCCCCCGGTAAAGTCCTCATGAGCGACCCAACTTTGGAACCTGCCCTCATGGCATCGTGATCTTCAAGGCGAAGGTGCTTCAACCCTTCCAGCCCAAGTCACGGCGGGAGTGCTAGTGGATGAGATCAGGGACTCTGTCCCACCCCTCCCATGTAGTTCCATCCACTTGTACAACCCCATCACCCATATGTGAGTCATTCGGTCAAGCAACTAATCTGTGCCTGCAACCATTAATATATCATCTGAATATAGTTAAACATATATGGCAGATTCCAAGATTGACTTAGACTTTCAAAGATAAAGTAATATAAATTTTCATCAAACCAGGTGTCATCGACATGTCATATGCGAGTGCCTCTGATGGTTTCCTGCCATACTCAATAATCATCAGTAACAAGGTTTCTCAATGTTAGTGAATTATCATAATAGCATCATTAACAATTCCTGGTCATTCACATCATTGTCCATTGTAAGTCTGAACTAAAGGAAGTAGGTAACATAGGGGACACATCCCTCATGGATATCATCAATAATCATCAATGGAAACATACCTATTCATTAAGCTATCAACATCGTAACATCGTAGAAATATACCGATCCATAAAATTTATCCTCATTATGCTTTTAGTAGAGCGCATACATATTCTTTACTACCCTCGTCATAATTTCAAATAGAGACCAACTTAACTATTTAATATTGCAATCATCAGAATGCTGATAGATAAGATACATAACCATTCATGCTACCATAATATCAATGGAAAGCATTCATAACATCACAACCATGAATATCTCAATCACTAATAATAGTGTCATGGGTCCAGATCCTCAATCTGAGGTCCTCGAAGAATAGAGTGTCTAAGATAATGTCGTATTAGGGTCAGGAAACTAGAGTGGGCACTACATACACCCCCTCTTAACAATGGACTTCGTCCCGAAGTCCTTAGAACATAAAGGAAAAACGACGACACATATTCTAAGAATCCTTTCTGAAACTCTTGCTAACCTTCTGGTGGGCAGGTTAAAATTTTCCCAAGGTATCTATGACACGAATTCCGTTATAACTGAAGGACTATAACTGGGGAACATTGCAACCCACTTTTTGTATAAAGGTACAAAACATACATTATAGATATTATTAAAATTAATAGTTAAAGGAAGCGTCATACATAAACTTTTCCAACAAAATCATCATAATCAAAATCACAACTAATTAAAGCAACAATTAATCACACCCACCTTCCTTCAATTTACAAATTGGCTATTTTAGGAGAAATCTCTCTAGTTTTGTTCATTCAATCATGCACTTAAGATAGCAATAATTTTGTATTAACTCAAATTCATAGGGGATGCCTATGCCTTTTTCATAGGAGGAACTACCCACCTTAAGCTTGGACTTCAATATTTGTAATGGTCAATAATAATTGTGTTAATTATTGTTTGATATTTCACCTATGACGTAATCCACCTTTGTTTACCATGTTCTAAATCTTCAATTTTGTTAGGAACTACAATTTGCACTTTGAAAATAAACATATGCCACTGCTTGCTAGGGGGACCTAACAATGCCTACTACACCTTCTTAGAGACTTGATTTACCTTCATGATCCATGTTCTGAAAGTTCAATGCTGTACAACTACCATTTGCACTTTAAAATAAATGCATACCACTCCTTTCTAGTGGATACCTAATGGTACACACTATCTAGAGATAAAAAAATGTTAACTACATAGAACGTAATCATCACTTGCAATGAATGAGTAGTCCAAACCTTCATCCCTTCAAACCCAGCTACCCTACTTCCTTTCACTAGGGTAAGCGAGTGAGGCTATCTGGGGCCTATCTTCATTTGATCCTACTGAATCTAATGATAAGGAGTGCAATATTGTTGCAATCTTTAAAGGTGTTGTGACTATTAAGGCTCTTAATTTCCTGGTGATGAGGAATGCATATTCTCGCAGTTTGGCCATCCAAGCTAATGGAAGACAAAGCATATAGCAAGTTTCACTAGTGACCAAAGATGGCAGGCAGACATCATTTACCAGTCTTTGCTTGATTCCAAGCAGAACTAAAAACTATATGGATTGAAGTCAAAGATATGCACAGAATGTAAAACAATAGAGAGAAACCCATGTCTAAAATGATCATTGACTGTATCGAATGGCATTGGTAGAAGTATGGTGCTCCAGATAACCATAAACCAATACTATAGCTCTATTTCTACATTAAGAACTAGCAAAGAATCCAAAAAGTCATAAAGGCAAAGTTTTCTTGTTACATTACAAAACATTGAACAAAGAAGTCAATTAAATCAAACAAGGAGAGCTCAAACTCCCTGTGAGATTACAGGAAGAGAGCAGAGAAAGAACGACTAAGTTTGGCATCTAACATTCAAGGTGATGTAATTGAAAATCTGCTGCCTATGGTGGACCATTTTGAAAGAGCCAAAACATAGATTAAGATATAAATCATAAATATTACAATGTATAATATCAAAATCATGATTGTAATATGCTCCTATGTTGCTTCTTGTTGTTCTGGTCCATTTTCAATTGTTCTAATTGGAAATGGTCTCAGTTAATCCTTTACCATTGATAAACAATAAGACCTATTTAGACATTGCATGAACATAACCACTCTTTGCTGGATCATTCCTTGTTGTTGGATAAAATAAATCTTAAATAAAGTTGAACTCTTGGAATCAAACTTCATCTACCAGCAAGGGGTTTATTCCATTATAAATTTGATAAATTCTTTATAGAAGTTTCAAGAATAAATATAGTTCTATTACCACTATTATGATTTAAGTTTATATATTAGATTACTTTTTATTGTATCAATTTATAGGGAACCAAAATGAGCAAGCTAAACATCAAGAGAAAAATCACAATAAGTCAAGAAAGTTGAATACTTAATAGAAACTAAAATAATTAGAATTACACTGTAAATTTTTATTGGAAATTTTATTTCAATTAAAATAATACCTTCAATATATCTCACTTAAATTCTCCATGGCAAAACAACCTGCTCGAAAACATTAAAATATCAAATAATTTACAGACCAAAATACTCGACCAACCGCACAGAATCCATAAAATTGTAAATGCAATTGAAATGGAAAATCGTTGCAAAGAAATTTGAAATACAAATATCGAAGAAAGATATTTTAAATATTCTAGATTTACCCAATTTTAATGAATGGAAAATGTCGAATGTATATGATTACATGTTCCATGTTTTAATGAATGGAAAAGGCTTCTGCATACTCTTCAACAACTTTATTTTTCTTTGCCAATAAAGCAGAGAAACAATATATGTAAGAATTAATTGTGACAACTAAGAGTTCTATGTCACCATATAACTGGTAAACCCAGAATACAAAGAGATACATGTTCAATAATTCCTTAAAAAGAAAACCAGTAAGATGGCTAATGTCAGGTAATTGGAAAATTGAATTGAAACTATAGAAACTGTTTAAGATATGCCTTGAACTTTTTTATCAAATATTTTTATAATGCTTATTATTACTTTTATGAACCCCTGTCATATGCGAGTGCCTCTGATGGTTTCCACTACAACACAGAGGCAAAGGAGGGCTGTCTACTATTGAGGTGCACTCCATAGAGCCCAGATATGTAGGCCTGGTAACTCAATAAAGACCTCTGGTTCCAACTCCCTCCCTGCATGTAGTCCATGATTAAATTGGACTGCTTCATTGGGTTGCCTATCAAATGCACATGGGAATTAAAATTTGATAATTCTCGTGCCATTTTTCTTTTGCTGATCTGAGGACATTCGTCTGCCTTTTACCAGCAAAGGCCAATCTCATGTGAATTGGCCTATAAACAGCTATCCTTCATACTCTGTTGAAAATGACTTTCTTGCAAGTTGGTTAGGGTTAAAGCTTCATGCAAAGATAGTGTTCTTTTGGTTTCCTTCTTTCTCAAAATTCATTAAAAGCATATATAAGAGTACCGGCCCACATGAATACCGTTTGTACAACCTGAACTGAGAAAATATCTAGGCTGAGAATATAAATGAGGGTGCAATACAATTAGCATTTCCTCTACATACGAATCTGTTTTGGAAGACGCCCACTCTGGCTCTGCGCTCTTAGAAGTTCTTTTGCAAACTCTTGACTTCCAGTTAGAAAAAGTCCATTAATAACACGGTTATACACAAAACGCCGAGGAATAAAACCCTTTTGTACCATTTCCTGCAGCAGCTTTCCAGCTTCCAGTAGACCATCTGACTTTCGTGTAGCACACAGAGCACTCAAGAGAATGTTGTAAGTGTCTAGATTGGGAAGACAGGGTCCAGCTCCCATGTCCTTCAAGGTGCTGAGAGCTCTTTCAATTTGACCTAGATCACAAAAATATCCAATAATAATGTTGAAGGTCCGAACATCGGGGTGACAACCATTCTCTTCCATCTCATTCTTGAACTCCAAAGCTCTCTCCATTTGTTTAGAATGGCAAAGCCCTCTGATCAGTATATTGTAAGTAGTCAATTGGGAAAATATCCCCTCCTAAGCATCTCATCAAAGACTTCAAATGCATCTGTCACAGACTTTTTCCTGCAAAGCACCTGAATCATCGCATTATAAGTTGCGACATTAGGAAGGCAGTCATTCTCAATCATATTATCGAAGATCTTTTTCGCTTTCTCGACCTTGCCAGCCATCCCAATTCCATATATTATTGTCGTATAGGTCACAACATTCGGTGAAAATCCTCTGCGCTTAATCTCCTTATAAAACAACCATGCCTCCTTCACCTGACCAGTAATGAAAAAAACCATGGAGGAGGGTATTGTAGGTCACAGGTGTGGGTTCAAATCCCTTGTCAACCATTTCCTTCAAAACCCTTTGCGCCATGGGAATGTTCTTCACCATACACCAGCCGTTGGCAAGGGTATTATAGGTAATGCTATCTGGACGAAACCTATACTTTAAATCCCTAAAAATCCTATCAGCCCTTAAAACCCTTTTTGCTTTACATAAGGAATCCAGAAAAGCATTGAATGCAGGTAAATCAGGTGGGCAACCATATTCAGGCATTGAAAAAAAAAACACCCTCGTTGCCTTATCCTCTCTCCCTGCTGCAATATACCTTTCTATTATAATAGCAAATGTTTTGGGTGTTACGGGGCAACCCTCCCTCTGCATATTGGACATCAAATGCCACAGAGTTCGGTAGTCTTTCATTCTACCTAGAATATCAATCATGTAATTATAAGCATCTGGACTATGCTTGAAACTCTTTTGCTTCCCCACCCAATTGAAGAATTGTAAAGCTTGGGTTCCATCATTCCATATGTTTTTAAGAACTTTTTCTACTAATGGGGGCGACCAACGGATTCCAGACTGTTCCAGTCCTGAAAACAGGGACTTGCCCTTGTTTTCTAATACAATTGCAGTGGCTTTCTCCAGGTCTGATTCTGAATAGCTGGGGTTTTGGGTGTGAGTAGAAAATGAGGAAAAATGACAAACAGAGAGCCGATTGTGATTCCTTACCTGCAAGGGGAGTACCCATCTCCCCATACTTAAGGTCTGCTGTAAACTCTATGTTCTGAAATATCTGAACTGCATTGTTCCTTCTTCGGAGACGTCTTTGAGATGTATGACTTTCATGTATCAGGAGACTCCTCCACTCATCGGTTGTTTGTTTTTGCCTTTTTCAAAGTGAGACTGAGATGGAGAACGCCAAACTCCTTCGAAGAAATATGTAAAGAACAAATGCGGGTTGTGCGGAAAATCCAAATTGGGTTTTTTGTGGTCGACTGCGAACAATCTACCAATATAGCACAGCCGAACCAACATCTTCATGAATCGTGGTACTCATGTGAACAAAATCCTAAACTAAGTGTGATGCCACGAAAACACAAATAGCTGAAGAAACGTAGATTGCACAACTGCACAATTCGTAGGTCCATTAAAATGTATGCGCTCAGGTGGAGAAAAAAAAAAGTTCATTAGTTGAAACCAAAAAAAATAGCTTCGAAGACTGGAGCAAGTGATGTCAACTGGGAGGAAGAGCCAATTGCCACAAGAATACAGAGGGTTACTTCAGTCATTTTACAAAGCAACACCCGGTACAGACATTCTTAGAAACGAAAAATGTACAGGCATTAAATAGAATTAAATAGAAGCCATGTCGGCTTACACAACAGTTCACTTGATCAAGTCGGCTAATTATAGAGACGAAACCACTATATATATCCAGTGAGGGTCTGCGCAAAACAGAGACAGGAAAATCGGATTCCTCTGTGATTTTCGTGGGTACAGTATAGAGGAGAAACTCGGACATTCTGAATTAATTCGATGGGTGCAGGAGTCTGTAATTCGTATTACAGGAGGACACTATTTTGAGGTCTCTGAAATTTCGTGGATATTTGCAGTGGCACAAGTTGCAGTCTCAGCGTAATCATTCATGATGGAGGATCACAATGATCCTACTACAGTCTTGACACCTGTTATATTACACTCTCGGCATAACTATAATCACAGTGTCTCTGTCTCGGCATACTTACAAGATGAAGTCATGGTCTCGGTATCTTCAACAATGAAGGGATACACACTGAGAATACTCTATAAGAACAGTCACAGTCAAGGCGTAAGTATGATGATAAGGATCTTAGCAAACACACCTTGTCTCACGTTCTGGACGCAGTTATAATCATGACACAGTGAGTTCATGACCGTAACGTAGATATAATTGCAAAGGCATAATCATAATAGAGTATCTCGGTGCAGTTTCAGTAGATAGACTTCGTAGCAAGAGTGATGATCTTCGTAATTACACAGTGATAATCTCAGGAAATATGCAGTGATGGTCTCAGTAAATGTACAGGCATTCTTAAAAACGGTGATAAATAAGCACCCAGTAATAAAATGCTGGAATGTTCACCATTGGATTAAAATGTAAACATTGATATCCCAATATTGATATCGCTATGCGGTGTGTAAATTGTAATTTACTGTGGCGAGTGTTCAAGGGTGTTTGAAGACCTAAGAGTAAATTGTAATTTACCGTGAGAAAGCGATTGATGAGATAACCAAGAAAACACACACGCCCGATAAATACATTTTCTCACGTGTAAGCCAGCCGGATGATAAACGTCGTTGGTTTGCAGGGTGGGAGCGTAAGTAAGTATGGTGGAAGGGCCTGAGGGAAAGAATTGACAGAGAAAAGCTTTTTCGACTATAAAGCCATCCGCTCCGCGCCGTTTATAAAATCCTTCGCCTCGCCTCGCCTGCTCACCAATTTAATTCAATTCTCTCTAACGGAAATGAAAGAGCCGAAGTCTGGGAGTTAAATTTTAATTTTAGGCCAGCTGAGTAAGGATGCACTGGTGCAAGAATCAATGCATTCAGTGAGGCTGCAAGAATCAATGCACTCAGGGAGGCTGCAAGAATCAATGCACTCATGGAGCGGCTGATCAGCTATAGGGATTCTTTCATGCTTTTGTGGATGCAGGGTCAGGATACATTTTCATGGATGCATAGCTCAGTCACTGACTAACGTTGCAGCCATGACAGAGTACGAGAGTGAGTTTGACTACAAAGAGGGTCCGAAGGGGGAAACTCAAGGAGGAATGGAAGGCCTGCGTGAACGGGACGCATCAGTCTCCCATCGAGGTGGTGAAGAGACATGCCATAATTTATCCAGACCTGGGCAGGCTCTGCAGAATCTATTACAACAGGGGCCACGACATCATGGTCAGTGAACTGGTCGGAAGGCGCCGGCGGCAGTGTTGAGATAGAAGGGAAAAGGTTCACACTGCGTCAAAGCCATTTGCACACCCCGGCTGAGCGCACTCTAGATGGAAAACGGCACAGATTAGTTTAACAAGTGTAAGGACCAGATTCATGAAATTTAAACAGAGATGTTTTAGATTTTCTCGGCGGATAGAATTTCAAAGAAAAAGAAAAAACAGGGCAACAGCTAAAATTGACGAATTTGTGAGCAGAGATTTTTTTAAAATTCCCCGCCAGACGAAATTGCAAGGGATAAACGAAGGAGGAGGTCGGAGTTCGTCACATTAGTTAGAGATTTTCATCATATTATTTAACAAAACTAGCCATACATGCATGGGCCCATAGGCCTCAAGGGTTCAACATAGCTCTGATACCAAGTGTAAGGACCACATTGAGTCTATGTACATTTTTTTTTTTTTAAACAGCAATGACAACCAGAAAAGAAACGCATTGAAATTCAAATTTATTTAGCACACACATTCCTGCCACTCATTTCAGGAAACATACCATAACATTTTCATACCTTTAACTAAGATCAATAGTAATGAAATACATATGTACCATTCACCAGAAGGCGAGACTCCGCTTGCTCTGCTGTTGCTGGTATTCCCTTGTAGCTGGTCACCTCCGCGAGTGAATGATGACGCACTTGATCCGAATGCGAAGACTCATCGGTTAACCTCCTAGCCTACTCCTTGGGTACTCTTCTTCCCCGCGGACCCCCGAGCTGCAATGGGGTTGTACAATGGAGACAAGCACTAGCTAGTAGAGGAGAGCACACCTTGGCTCAAGAGTCCCCTCTCTAAATCCTCTACCTCACCAAACTCACTATAGCTTCGTAATCACTGCTCTCACAACATCTCATCCATCCAACAATAGGGTTCCAAAAAGTCCCTTCTCCCATGGCTTGCCCCTTCTTTTATAGGAGTCCTCATAGGTGACACTTGTCACGTCATGCATAATTAATTTTTTATTTTTTATTTTTTTTTTATTTTTATTTTTAATTCAATAGCTTGATTATTCACCCACCCATGTGTCATTCTCACATCAAGGGTCTCCCAAAATTATTTACTTAAATTTTTATTTAAAACTAATATTTTCCTCACCTCAACAAGATTCCTATTTCTTCTCCTAGTTGTCTCTTTATTCCCCCTTTTATTCCTTAATTTGTGTTCATTACTTGAAGTCAATTAATGAGTCAAGATTTTATCCCCAATCTACTCCCTAATTTAGCTCAGGTTATCTCCTAGATGGATATTGTTATGTTGGTTGTTGACACATGGAGCTTCTCTACATTTCTCTAAATTTAATTTATTATTCTCATTTTAATTCACCTTCCCCTTTTCTTAATTAGGTTTAAATTAGTTTAGGATTAATCTTTATCCTTACCATTATGTTTGTCTTTCCCCTTTTTCCTAATTAAACCACATAATCTTCCTAGTATTTTCCAAAATGGGAAGGGTAGAGTTTTTAAGGTACTCTATTTTAATTCTTCCTATGATCCTCCTTATTCCAAGTTTTATTTTTGATTTAATTACATTGGTTTCTAATCATCATTTACCCTTGATGTAAATTTACCTAGTTTTCATTCCTTGCTTATATTTATTTATTATTATTTATTTTTAATGATTCCAAGGATGCCAAGTTTGGTTGTGCCCTTCAAGAACTTCCATAGAAGTTCCAAGGGCGCCACACCTAATAGTTTATTTGTGATGTCAAGGGTGCCAGTTTGGTTGTGCCCTTCAAGAACTTCCCTAGAAGTTCCAAGGGTGCCACACCTAATAGTTTATTTTTGATGCCAAGGGTGCCAAGTTGGTTGTGCCCTTCAAGAAATTCCCCTGAAGTTCCAAGGGTGCCACACCACTTGCCCTTCAAGCATCCAGTGATTACGAGGGGAAAATATAGTGCAATGTCATAGACCACTATCATCTCTTATGTTGCCTGATATAGTGAGACTAATGGTGTCGGGGATCAAGGAATCCGCCTTGATGCGCGCCCCCCGGTAAAGTCCTCATGAGCGACCCAACTTTGGAACCTGCCCTCGTGGCATCGTGATCTTCAAGGCGAAGGTGCTTCAACCCTTCCAGCCCAAGTCACGACGGGAGTGCTAGTGGGTGAGATCAGGGACTCTGTCCCACCCCTCCCATGTAGTTCCATCCACTTGTACAACCCCATCACCCATATGTGAGTCATTCGGTCAAGCAACTAATCTGTGCCTGCAACCATTAATATATCATCTGAATATAGTTAAACATATATGGCAGATTCCAAGATTGACTTAGACTTTCAAAGATAAAGTAATATAAATTTTCATCAAACCAGGTGTCATCGACATGTCATATGCGAGTGCCTCTGATGGTTTCCTGCCATACTCAATAATCATCAGTAACAAGATTTCTCAATGTTAGTGAATTATCATAATAGCATCATTAACAATTCCTGGTCATTCACATCATTGTCCATTGTAAGTCTGAACTAAAGGAAGTAGGTAACATAGGGGACACATCCCTCATGGCTATCATCAATAATCATCAATGGAAACATACCTATTCATTAAGCTATCAACATCGTAACATCGTAGAAATATACCGATCCATAAAATTTATCCTCATTATGCTTTTAGTAGAGCGCATACATATTCTTTACTACCCTCGTCATAATTTCAAATAGAGACCAACTTAACTATTTAATATTGCAATCATCAGAATGCTGATAGATAAGATACATAACCATTCATGCTACCATAATATCAATGGAAAGCATTCATAACATCACAACCATGAATATCTCAATCGCTAATAATAGTGTCATGGGTCCAGATCCTCAATCTGAGGTCCTCGAAGAATAGATTGTCTAAGATAATGTCGTATTAGGGTCAGGAAACTAGAGTGGGCACTACATATTTTTTGAAAGGGAGGGGCTAGTTCCCAATCAGAAGCATTATAGGGCCCTCTTTTTTAATTAGAATATATGCATATCAGCCAAGTTGATATCTGTCACATCAAAGCCAACATATGACCAAGCTGTTACATCCACATTCACAGAATACGCTGCTGCGCAGCTACACCATGGGGTCGAACGCGGGCGGGGTGCGAAGTAACCGACTTCCCCGACCGCTGTGTCATGAACACAAATTAAGGAATAAAAGGGGGGAATAAAGAGACAACTAGGAGAAGAAATAGGAATCTTGTTGAGGTGAGTAAAATATTAGTTTTAAATAAAAATTTAAGTAAATAATTTTGGGAGACCCTTGATATGAGAATGACACATGGGTGGGTGAATAATCAAGCTATTGAATTATAAAAAAAAATAATTAATTATGCATGACATGACAAGTGTCACCTATGAGGACTCCTATAAAAGAAGGGGCAAGCCATGGAAGAAGGGACTTTTGGGAACCCTATTGTTGGATGGATGAGATGTTGTCAGAGCAGTGATTACGAAGCTATAGTGAGTTTGGTGAGGTAGAGGATTTAGAGAGGGGACTCTTGAGCCAAGGTGTGCTCTCCTCTACTAGCTAGTACTTGTCTCCATTGTACAACCCAATTGTAGCTCGGGGGTCCGCGGGGAAGAAGAGTACCCAAGGAGTAGGCTGGGAGGTTAACCGGTGGGTCTTTGCATTCGGATCAAGTGCGTCATCATTCACTCGCGGAGGTGACCTGCTACAAGGGAATACCAGCGACAATAGAGCAAGTGGTTACTACCCTCGTCATAATTTCAAAAAGAGACCAACTTAGCTATTTAATATTGCAATCATCAGAATGCTGATAGATAAGATACATAACCATTCATGCTACCTTAATATCAATGGAAAGCATTCATAACATCACAACCATGAATATCTCAATCGCTAATAATAGTGTCATGGGTCCAGATCCTCAATCTGAGGTCCTCGAAGAATAGAGTGTCTAAGATAATGTCGTATTAGGGTTAGGAAACTAGAGTGGGCACTACATAATCGATTTTGAGCAAGATCAAACATAACACATATAACAGAGAAGAAGATTCAATCACACACGAAACACAGAAGAATACTCTGGGGAAAGCCTCAGCTAAAAAGCCTGCTATCTGTATTTTCATACAAGTGGAAATAACTCAGGATTACACAAAGCTTTAGATCTCAAGATATCCAGCTCTCAGTACAATCCCTCACTGTTGCTCATAGATAGAATAGACAACACATATGCCTTCCTTCAGTCCTCCAAGCCTCCTATTTCCTTGCACTGTTTCTCCTGGGTGATCATAATGTTACCAAGTGTAACACTGATCACTCGCACTGATCTCACACCCTGTAAAACTACACAATCCTCAAAGAACCTTGTTCCTTTTGCATGGATGAGTTTCCTTTATAGGAAAACTCATGCAATTGATAGTACAATGTCCCTGCCTTTAATCTCAACTGGGTCTTTCTCTGAATAGGCATGCATGAGTTATTTATGAGAGAATCTTCAGTTATCTGGAGTACACTAGTTTGATGCATACATGCATTAACTGACTGAACTCACAATTAGTTCCTCAAACTGTTTGGAACTAATTTAATTGGACTTAACTCAGTTAACTGAGTTAACTAATTACAACTCAAATACAACTTATCCTTGTCTCTTTAATTAAGGGATAACTTCTTCAATCAAAGGGATAACTGTTGCATGTCTTCACAAAGACTTCTTGTTTGAATTTCTTCAACTAATTAACTCAAGATGAATTAATTAATTATTTTTCAAACAGCTGGTGAGACTAAATTCGAATTTTGATTCTCAATTTTAATTCAAAGACAAATTAAAATTGGAATATATCCTGAAATGTTATCTATAGCAATGCTATTTTTAGCATTTCTTGTTGCTATTTTCAACATATTGGAGCTGTGGAGCTGCCAGAGTGTGTATCCGGGGTTTCAGCCAGAATATCTGCTTCTGAGTAGAGAGGTACTACTGCCGAGGTTTTTCTCCATTGGGTGAGCTGGATTTGGCGCTCAAATTGATTCTGAAATTGCTTAATAAATCAAACCCTCAGATAGCTGTACTGGTTTTCCGGCATTGGGTTTTTCCGAGGACATTAGTCCAAAAACAATGGTGTCAGTTGTGTGCTTGTTTCTATTTCCTTCAATTGATGATCTGTACTGTGTTGATCAAACATTTGTATTTATTTCCAGTATTTACATGGTAAATAACTTGTTAATTAACAGAACAAGTAGATAGGAATAAATCAGTAAAGTGCATGAAGGGTTTCTAACGTGTCAGACTTCGAAATTCCAACATGTCAATGGAACGCTGCTAAAACACTATCTCACTTTAAATTTAGCTGGTCCAAGACTCCATTGTAAATACCATTTTTCTTTCCAAGTACTGCAAGTGCGGGTGGCCAATTATTGGAACTTGAAGTCCAAGGAGAAGGCCCTGAGGTCCAGTGATCTACTGCCATATGTAAGGTAAAATTCAAGTTAGTCATAATCAATTGAGTCTTTATTTTTGACTCCATTGCCCAATGGTTATGCTACTAGTCTGCACTATTCTTGGCACCTCACTAGGAGGCTTCCATCCCCATTAGAGCCAATGTTAGGGTCCTATAGTCTAGGAGTCATAGTGTTTGCTTATCTTACTATTCCATTTTTGAGGTCTGTTTGTAAATTCTAGCCTATGAATCACAATGTGCCATAGTCTAAAGGTTTCTGTATGAAAGCATTTATGTGTGTCACAAGTTGTCATCCCCCATTTAAAAGGCTCATGTCATAAAGGGTCTTTGAATCTAAAATTGAATTTTGTAAAGTCTAAAGTCTAAATCCATGTGAGGGTTATAAGGTCATAATTTTAAATGTGTAATCATAGAGGGAAAAGGAAAGCATTGGGGGTTTAAGGGGTCAGTTCACGGGGTTCATCCATCATTAGTCAAAGTCATGCTAGTTAGATTTAGTTAATTAGAATTGCTATGGTTCTGGTTAGTGGTCTTTATTTCCCATAATTGATCATCGTTTGGAAGATATCCTCATGTCACTTCACTCTTCCTCCACTTAATCATTCATACTCATGACATGAAACAAAGCATATGGAGGCACTAAATTCACTTTTTTTTGAAGCTGCGCTCATTCCCACTCCATTGAAACCCACACTTTGAGAAGTTTTGGAAGGGATTCAATAGTAGAGTTTAGGCTTCTGTGATCCATATCAAGTTTACAAAGGATTTTTCAGCGAAGAACACAAATGATGTCTCATGTGATCTTTGCCGAAAATTCCTTTGTAAAGTTTTGGAAGGTTGCAAAAGGTCAAAATTTAGTGTTTGGAAATTAGAAGGAAAGAGGCCGTTGCGCAATTGCTACACAAACTGCCCATGACTATGCAACTATTGCGCACGAGGTTCAATCTTCACAAGGGTTTGTGTAAGCCTTTTGTTCCGTTTCCTCGTTTTTTTAAGGCATCTGAGATAGGAAATATACTATCCAGTCATTGTTTTTGTTAGAGAATCGATCAGGCATGGTTATAGATTGAGTGTGTTTAAATTTGCTTTGTATTTTCTGCGCAAAGTCTGTGTGTTGTTGGTCATTGCAAAGTTTGTATTTCACAGCTCTGTGGGTTTTGTATGTGTTCAATCATCTAACCTTTGGCTCCTATTTCTGAAAATTAGTGTTTGATCCTACGACTTCGCCAAGAAATCCGAATCAGCGGTGTAGTTGCACAAACGATTAGAGTGGGGCATCTCGACATTGGCAGAGGGATTTCCAGAAGGGAAATCGAGGCTCAGAGGGATTCAAACCGAGAACTTCCAGATAGGAAGTAGAGAGACTTGAAAGAGTCGAAAGAGGAGTAGTGAAATGGTAGTGAATGGGCTAAGAGATCAGGATAGATTGGACGGAGCCACAAAATTTGTAGTCTAGAAGGCCACGATCTTGTCCATTCTAGACAGGTATCACATCAAACACTTTTCCTTGAAAATGATAGTGATCCTAGTTGATCTGGCTAAAAATGAGAGGTACGAGGAGGCAATGGCCAGGGCTAAGTGCATCATTCTTGACGGGGTCAAGGATCATGTGGTACCACATATTGCCGAGAAGGGCACAACAAATGAGATGTGGGATGCCCTGAAGAAGTTGTATCAACATAATTCTATGCAGAGAAAGATGCTTCTAGAAAATTCGCTGCGGTCATACCAGATGCAGAGGGGAGAGCAAATAGATATCTTCCTCAGGCGATTAACAGAGATCCGGGACCAGCTGACTTCCATAGGGGCCACGCCAAATGAGGAGATGTTGGTGAGGACTGCATTGAATGCAGTCTCAGAGGATTGGGAGGTATTTGTCCAGAGCTTACTGGGAAGGGCAACCCTTCCGGATTGGGAGGAATTGTGGGCAGCTCTTCGTCTAGAAGAGATTAGACGACTGACCAAGGCAGGAAGCAGCAACAAGGGGGTCAGAATCAAGGAGGAAGAGGAGGATGATGCCCTAGCATCTGTGGGGAAGCAGGAGAAATGGAAGAAGGACCTCTCTAAGGTCAAATGCTTCCACTCTGGGGAACTGGGTCACTATGCGAACCAGTGTCCGAGGAAGAAGAGCAAGGGAGAGGCTTCTAAGACCAAGGCAACACCATCGAGGGTGGAGAAAGAAGTGGAGACAGATGACGACTATGCCATGATTGCTCATGTTCCACTTGAGAGGAAGTGGGGAGACATCAAGCTGTAGTCAGATGGAGTACAGGCGATGAGGTGCAGGATCCTCGAGGTATCCAACCTCTGGGATTATACCTCGCTATGGGAGCCCCGAAGAGGAGTAGCAGGACTAGCGGATGTTGGTAGAGACGGATGCGGATGGAGTGACAGAGAGTGTGATAGTGCAGGAGTCCCAGGACAACGTGAGGTAGCAGTGCGAGATGCATGGAGTTGTTACAGCAGCGCAGAGGTCAGAGAGGGAGCACTTGTCAGCGACAAAGGGAGCTTCAACGTCAGGAGTGTCTCTAGCCTGACAGAGATGTCAGAGTTGGGAGGATCAGTTACTTACTTCTTAGTAACTGAGTTGTAGTGCAGCAGTTAGCAATGGCAATGCTATGGGCAGCATGATGCAACATGATGAGAGGGGATGCTG
Organism: Pinus tabuliformis; assembly: GCA_031772625.1. Classification (NCBI taxonomy): domain Eukaryota; kingdom Viridiplantae; phylum Streptophyta; class Pinopsida; order Pinales; family Pinaceae; genus Pinus; species Pinus tabuliformis. Next base: position 1,244,250,637 of record CM062804.1, read on the forward strand.
TGCAGATGCCTTAGTGGCAGTGGTAGGGCCATGGGCAGTGCCATGGATGCAGAGGGAGTTGGCGTACGGATGCAACAATGGCAGTGGTAGGGCCATGGGTAGCAGTACATAATGCAGTAGTTCAGAGGATGTTGGGCAGGGAGGCCTAGCATCAACACAGGGACCAATGCTAGATGATTAGGGTGATACTCAGTGAGGAGTATTACTAGAGCACGATCCTCGCTAAGAAGGAGTGTTGATGTGGGGTAGCAGCGGATGTGCTCTAGCCATGAAAATTGGTGGAGAGGCTATAGCACATGAGATATCCAAGACCCAGAAATGGTTTGGGCAGAATCTAACCAGTTTGGGAGATATTAAAATAATTAAAATTTTTAATGGAGTTCCTAAGTCTAAACTTAGGAAACATAAAATATTAATGTGAATTAATATAAAAGTGAGTTAGAATGGTCCAAAAGTCATGGATCAAGCCAAGTCTAATCTTAGCTATTGATTAGAGATTTAATCTTGGCCATTGATGGACCAACGAGAAAAGTATAAGAGGAAGCTTGAGGGTCAGTTGGAGAATACACTGATAGAGATCAAGAACTCGATTTTCTGGGGCAGGGTTTGCTGAGGAAATTGAGTGATCTGAGTTGCAGCTGAGGGGTAGTGAATACAGAGCAGAGAGGCAAAGTTAGTACCAGGAGGATCACTGCAGAAGCTGTGAAAGGTTGACACAGAGCTAGTCAGAGGCCACACAGAGGCATCTTGGAGCTGCGCAGAGCTAGATAGGGCCAGCGTGTGAGATGCAAAGGCTTCAGAGGCTAATGTAGAGCCTCGAGAGGCTGACACTGGGCCAGAGAGGCTGACGCAAGCCTTAGAGGCAACGCTGGGAGATTTTTGTGGGACAGATTGGAGCTGGAGAGCTGGATAGGGTGACGCAATCCCTATCAAAGTGACGCTGAGAAATAGAAGCTGCATTGTTGTTGTGGGATCATTCATTTGGTGATTTAGTCAGAGTATCTGTCCCCGAATGAGAGGTACTATTGCCAAGGGCATTCTCTATTGGGTGAGCCATTTCTGGCACCCTGGTTGTATTCTGAAACTGCATAATAATAAAACCCTTTGAATAGCTACACTGGTTGTCTCGCATTGGGTTTTTCTGGGGAAATTAGTCCAAAAACAACGGTGTGCTTGTTTCTTTCAGTTGATGATTTGTATGTGTTGATACTGTACTTGTATTTATTTTCAGTATTTACATGGTAAATAACTTGTTAAGTAAATGAACAAGTAGGAAGAAATAAATCAGATAGTACAGGAATAATTTCTAACAATTAGACTTAGAAATTCCAACACAAATACTTTGTGAAACCTCAGTACAAAGCCAAAAAGGGCCTACATTTCCAAGAAGTTATACTTTGAACCACCACAATGAACTGCTGAAAGTAATACAAAGGTATTTCACTTTGGAACGTTGATTTAGCAGAGTATACCAATACCATATTAGGCTGCTCATGCACTTCACTGGAAAAAGGAGCCTTAAGTTACCTCATTACCTCTTCAAAAGCTTGGGAAAAATGGAAGAAAAGGTTCAGTCTAAGGGAGAGAAACATTTTCCTAGTTTGTTCCACTTTGCACTAATTAAATTGCTGGTCTTGAATGAGTTAGAGAAGAGGAAGAGGTATTGGGAGGTTTTCTTGTCAGCCTCAGGTTTGTTGGCCCATTCAGACAACTCCAAAAGCCAAGAAGGCCTTCCTTCAGTAGGAACAAATGAAGAAACACCTACAGCTGAAGAATCTGTCAGTAGGCCTGAAGTTGAAAAGACAGAGAAGTCATTGAAGGATAAGAGAGCAACAATCAAAGGGAAAGGTAGGGTGCCACAAGCTGACCAAGAAACACACTTTCTCCACAAACCAAGAACCAGGTCAGCTACAAAGAAAATGATTGAGGAACCAGCCTCTAAGAAGACAATTGAGCCACATGATGATGCACCAGAGCAATTAGAGGAAGGTGGTCAAGAATTTGGAGAAGATAGCCAAGAGGCTCCCAGGGAGGACAAGGATCTAAAAATCATAGGGTTGCAGGACAACCTTGACAAACCTCATCTCATGGTGGCTTATTTACAGAAGGAAAACATTGAGCTTAGACACAAAGCAGCAGAGGCAGCCACATATAGTCAATGTGAATCATGCAGGAAGCCTTCTAAACCTACAACCCAGGACAAAGGCAAGCAAGTGATTGAGGTGGAGTTAAATGTGCCAAAACAGTCAAGGAGACCCAGGAGAAGATCAACAACTAAGAGGGAAGAGAAAATGAAAGAGACCCTTCTAGCAACATAAAAGCTAGAGTTTGATGAATGGAAAGAGTATCAGAAACTGTTTGAGCAAATTGAGGACTGCCAACTTCAGATTGATGAGGCGCTAGAAAGGAATGAAAGGTACAAAGAGAAACTCTATGCTGATGTATTGGAAGATCTTGACACAGTTGATAAAGCCAAGGTATTTTTGAAGTGGACTCTTCTTGTACACAAACAGGTGAAGAGCTACTATAGAAGGAATTTGATCACGAGAAGAAGGTTAGAACTGATGACACAAAAGCTAGCCAGGACTAGAAAACAACTCCAGAAAACCAAGCAGTCATCCAAGCAAGTTGAGCAGTCATCTAGCAAGCAGACCACAGTTACAAAGCAATCTAAAGAAGCCAAACCATCATCCAGCAAGAAGAGGAGGAGGTAGCCTTGGCATCATGGCTGAGGCTACCCAAAACGGAGGTGGCATAAGGAGGTCTTGTTCATGTTGTCATTTTTGAAAATGTTGAAGTTATATGCTCTGTTTCATTTTTCTTAAGGTTAAATCCATATGACTAAGGGCTTGTTATGTACTGAAATATTGTCATATTTTGGTGAAAATATGGAGATTTTGGTAGGTTGGTACTATAAGGTTGGATGAGATGATTGGATGGTCACTAAAATCAGTTTGGAGCAGCGACTGTCAATACAGTTTCATAATTTGACATCTATTTCACAAGTGGGGATTAGTCAGTTGGGAGGTCTGCAGAGTTGAGAAGAGTATTTCAAGGGTTTTTCACCAAAGCATCATCATCCCAAGCACACCTATTAGCTCAATTTTATCCAGTATAGCCTACAACCATGCTGAGTTGGAAACCCATTTCAGACTGCTACACAAGTTTATCAGTTAGGGCTATTTTTTACAAACACTTATTTTGGAACATTCTAGAAATGTTTTTTGTGGTTGGATAAACATGGATGAGTTAGTTTAGTTGATAATTTCGGACATAATGTTTCTAAATTTTTGTAAGCTTTAAAATAGTCATGTTTCCAAATTATGATAGCTTCTATATCATAGGTTCTTGTTTTTTTGGAAATACATTGTATCTAGCGAACTAGTTTTTTGTGCAATGAATTCGACCACCTAGGGTGGTAACTTCGAATTCCTTTTGTATTTAATAAGGTGAAGACATGAAAAAGGGTTCCAGTTGGTAGTTTCTTTTTTGAGAGAAGACTATTGACATTCTCTGTAGTTTCTGAGAATATTAAAACAAATCCAGTTGCAGAAGTACAAATTTGTTTTTTACCAGAGATTCAAATACATGGTGATTTGATGTATGTCCCTTTTCTTATGTGAATGCACATTATTTCTTTGTTTACCTCATTATCTCTAAAATCTTATGAATGTTTGAACTGTATTGTTTGGAATTCATCCATTGTTACAAGGTGCTCCAACACATGCAGTTTAAGCGTTATTCCTTTTTGTTATGATTATATGTTCAAATTTCTTTCCAAGATAAATGCTCTGCTCATAATAATCCTCATTTTAGTCTTTTCTACTAAAGTTATATCAAAGATTTATCCTTTGCTAGATGCCTTTGGTATAATGGCTTGTTAGTCTTATTCTTCCTAGACACCTCAATAATCAACTTTTTCACTGATAAGCCCTATTAATCTCGCCTCTGATTTCTAAAAAGATTTACTAGTCACTGGTTTGATCATAAGCATTCAAAGTTTGACTTCATTTCCCAATGGTACTTCTTTCGAAACCCTACCAACACAAACTTTAATTGAAAAGTCATCCTTTGCCCAAGATCTAGCCACTGTTCTTCATCGAAACCAGTGTTTTGTGACTAAGTTTGAAAGAGAGATCCCTCTCTGGAGTTGAAAGGGTTGGTTTCCAATTCTGCAAATGTTTTGTGGTTACCCCTTTAATCCTTCCTTCAACCTAGAGGTTAGTTATAGGGTGCTAACATATTGGCACCGTTGCCGGGGAACAAGAGTCAAATATTCCTTGGGAAGACTCATTTGAGAACTATATCCTAGCCTTGTAGGTGACATGTTGCTAGACATCAATAGGGTGAACAATCACCTTGAAAAACAATGTTGAGATCCCCAACAGTCTTGAGGAATTATGGCTTCAAGGAGATATACTAGACAAAATCCTGACCCAAATCCTCCAGAAATTGTAGACAACCCTGAAAAATTGCTTAGAAGAAAGAGTAGACTTGAAGAAGGTCAAGGGAGTAATAGCCCCCTTGAAAGGTCCTACTCTTTGCCTGAAAGTTTGAGTACAGTTGAAGACATTAAATTCCACTTATCATTTGAACACCTTATGTTTAGGACTAAGTCTAAATCTTTTATTTCCAAAATTGTTGTAGATGAATCAATATTGAGTCCTTATATCCCACCTCCAAAGACTGAATTTGGCAGGAATATATTATAGTAGTTTAAAAAGCTTAAGGGTTTAGTCAATAAAGTGCAACAGACTGTTGTAAAGGTATTCCTTCTGTTAGCGCTTGAAATTTCACCTCAGGCTGAGAAAGGTAAACCTCAAGGCAACATCAAACCATTTAGCCTCGTAGCTAGCCCTACGGGGCAGGAGAAGGCTCTCTCCGGTCTATCTCGTAAAATCTTCAATAGATGAGATGACCAATAAGGTAACACTGATATTAGGCTAGTAAACTAATAAAAGAGTTTGATTTGGAGTTTTTTGGGTTTTTGGTGGCAAATTGAGGAGAGGGCAATTTCGGGTGCGGGGATTGGACACAGTTTCTGCAGGGGGTTCCTTGGGGCGAGGTAGGAGACAGCGTTGATGCCTTTAACTGAGGTGGATGGTCAGGAATGAAAGATGAAGAGCTAAAGAGAGCAAACAATAACTTTGAATTCTCTTTAGACAGAAGAAAACATTGAAATTAAACAAACTTAAAAGCAGAGCATGGCAAGCATGAATTCTTACTTTAACACTTCATTTGTTTAATGTGCAGAAGTAAAAGAAAGGAAATGAATCACATAAAAAGCTTACAAGTACATTGAGAAACACACCATCAACAAGAATCCCAAAGAGGACTGCAAAACCCTGGTCTTCCTTAGCCAAAAATTGCAGAGATACAGTGAAATAATACAATGATAGCTTCTCCCTCAAGAGTCCAACCATGAAAATGAGCAAAAAAGTACATAATATAGATGATCTAACCTCTTTCCCTGCCTCCATGGGTCAAGCTCACTATCCTAGGAGCTGTTTCAACCACTTCTAAACGAAGCACTACAAATTAGGCAGTCAAAACAACTTGCCTCTATAAACTTGGAAACCAATTCATTCACTTAACATTTACCCTTTTCATGAATGAATGTTCTAGAAGTGTTACATAAGAGTAAAAGTGTCTAAAAAGTACAATAATTACATCAAAAAGAATCACATTTCATCCCAAAAAGTCAAACTGAGTCAAATCTGCGTTTTCTGGGCTGTACAGTGCATTTCTGGACAAAACTGCCTGACAGGTCGCGCGCCCCTGCCTGATGGGTCACGCGCCTTTGGAGCCATGTTTGGGGCACTTGTAGGTGTCCAAATTGAGCAAAAGTGGGCTTTTTGGAAAGGTCTGTGAGTCTACTTTCCAACCCAACTGGAATTTCTAAATTTGGAGTTCATTTGCCCTGTCAAAACTCAAATCTCCCAAGACTTCTTTCTGCAATTCAAAAAAGTGGCAGAAAGTCAATTTTTGCATGTATTTTGACTTTCTGGAGGCCTAAAACTTCACCAAATCTCAAGTCCATCCATGAGCATATGTAACTTTGCATGACAAATCTGGAAATGCTGAGTTTTGGTCAAAAGGAGTTGCCCTGATGTAGGGTCGCGGGTGGGGGGGGGGGGGGGGGGGGGGGGGGGGGGGGGTGAGACCCATTAATGGGAAAAAACCTGCAAATTGCCAAAAAATACCAAAATTCACCCAAAATTCTCAAAATTTCTTGGGATTTGTGTTGTGGCTGGGCTATTTAGTGCCTTGATCCTTGAGTGAAGCCTCAGCCAAGATACGGAGGGGATTAGGCCTCTTTCTCCGTTTTAGTGCTTCGGTCAACCGCCTTTGAAACATCTTCATTTTTGCCTTGCACACATGCATCCTCGCCCAGTAGTGGTTCTTCATGTTCCTCAGCAATTTCTTCTCTTGGTTGGCCTTAGCCAACAGCCTCTCCAAGTGTGCATTTACCTGGATGAGCATGGACTCTCGGTCAGCGGGCAATGGGTCACCGGGTCTTCTTCGATTCAAGGTTCAGTCACTACGAATCCTCCATAGCTCATCAAGTGCCTTCCCCTCCTCCAACTGTTTGTTGCGCTGCTCTAGGTATGTAATGGTCCATTGTGCACCCTCTAATCTCCTCTGTAAGGCATCATTTTCAGCTTTGAGATGTTGAATGACCTCCTTTGCCTCTTGGCTCGGAGAAATGGCCTCAAGATCAACCAGATCAATATCTGGAACTCCTGATGGCCCCTCATCAATCTTGGGCTGCTTGCCCCTCTGTGCTGCCTGTGCTGCTGAAGAGAGCGAGGCCCCTTCCACCTGATGTGGAGATAACACTCGCTGAGCTGATGATGAAGGCGAGACCCCTTCCACCTGCTGTGGAGATAGTACTCGCCTAGCTGCTGCAAATAAGGCCCTCGGGCCTTTCTGATAGGTGACCAGAGGTGAGGAGCTGACATGTCTAGTGACAGGGATGTCATGCTGCTGTGATGGTCCTCCCTCCCCATGAATAATCTCAGGATGTGGCGAGGGTGGTGCTGTGAAAAACTCACAAGAGATGAACTCCTCCCATGAGATGCCCTGCTGAGTCAACTGATGCAATACTACTAGCTGAATCAAAGCATAATGATAAAGGCTCCTGTACTGCTGTGCCGGGCTCTTCCTCTGTAACATGGGCACCATCCTCTGAATGTTCTGATAGAAGAAAACAGGGATGTTCATCATCCTCACTCGGGTGAAGTGCATCAAGAGGCGAATATGATATGAATATACCTATGAAAATCTGCCCTCACAGGTAAAATAGTGCATAATGAGCCTCATCATGGGAGCATACTCGCTCCTGAGAAACCTGATCGGAAACACACCTGCCAAATGTCTCATGAATGGTGGCCGGACAAAAGGCTCAAAATGAACATAATCTAGCACCTTGCACTTGTTCCACACCTCCCCAACATTAGGTATCCCTGTGGCATGTGAGATCACCTCGGGTGTCAATGTAAAATCCACCCCTGCAAGGTTGACATGTCCGTCATGCAAGTGTAAAACAAAAAGGTGAGCCAACTCTCTGTGATGCTGAATCCGAGAGATCCTCTCACAAAACTCATAGCAAGACATATACTGAAAACATGTGACTGCCATAGGACAGGCCTGTAACTCTGCTAAAGAGGTGGGCTCCTCTCGCTTATGATGTCCACCCTTTCCACCTTTATGAGGCCTCCTCTATACCTCAATCTCTGAAGCTGATGATTGGTCATCACTTTGCTCATAGGTTTCGGTTTCTGACATGTTTTAAAAGAGCAAAGTGGACAAATGTATTGCTGCTTCTGCTTTATAAAATGCTGATTTGTATGCTGTTTCAAGGGGACAAGGAACATGAGGGAAATGTTAGGGGAGGGACCTTTTTACAAGGAATTGGGAATATATGTATACAGCAGGGAATTTAGGGAAATACACTGTAAACAATTATTGCATATAGGAATACATGTTTATAATCAGGAATATTGGGAAATCATTTGCAAAAATCACTGCATATGGGAATACATGTATAGAAAGTGAACATATGGGAATATGAATACATGCACTAACAGGGGAAGATAGGGAAACATATTTACAAAACTCTTTACATATTCACCAACAAATTCTTGTGTTTACACATGCATATGGTGCAGCAAGATTAGGGTTTGAGTTTTTTGATGCTTTGGGAGAGAAGTAGGGTTTGCATTTTAGTGATTAGGGAGAAGGGAGGGTTTGCATTTTATTTATAAAATAGTATGGGAAAATACAAATGTGAGTGGAAAGGGGAAGGAGGGAAACAATTACAAAGGGAAAAAACCTTGAAACAACACAAACCCTAGCACATTTTAACCATTAATATTGCAGTCATATGAAGCCTCTTCCACTTGCACAATTTGATTCTTAAACACAAGCATGAGGGCCTTCAATCATAACCAACAACCAAATTGAAGTGTAGAGGGCCTACCTCAAACAACTTGAAGATTTGGAGGGAGTTTGAGCGATTTTGAGTTGAGTTTGCAGGGGAAACGTTGACGGGTCGCGCCCGTTACAAAACAACACTGCTGGATGCTCGCTGACGGGTCGCGCGCACCTGACGGGTTGCGCGCCTGGCCTGACGGGTCGCGCGCCTATCTTGAGCCCGAATTTGACCAGATTTTGCCCAAAGCTCTTGGATACTTGCTCACTCGCACTTGCCAATGCCTTGGATGCATAATGAGAGTAAAAGGAGGGAGATTGGGTTTTTATAAACTCCATTTGAAAAAATTTCATGCTCAAACCCACTTTCTAAAGTTTCTCATTGACACTTTACAAAACTGACTTTTTGGCTTCCTTTGTCCTGAAATTGACTCATTTAGTGCTTTGACTTGATTCTTTTTGCAGGTAGATCATCTGAGGGATCTAGGCAAGGGGACCAGGGTTGCATTTTGTCCGCTGAACACTTTTGAAATTTCATCACTTTTTACAAAAATTTAAAATGACCTTGGCTTTAAAAACAGAGTTTTTAAATCCAAGGTGAAAATTAACTGTACAATATTGAAATTTGTGAAGAAACACTTTTTAAAATCATCCCTCTGGCTTGCTGGGCACCATTTGACCTTCAGAGACATGACCTTGTAATCCATCTTGACCAAAACCCTAGACCTAGGAATTTGACCTTATGACAAAACAAGACAAGCTTTGAGAGAGCCTAATGACTGAAATGACCTGAACCAGCAATGCCAAGAGGGGTATAAACACACCAGCTCCTCCATCAGGGTTATGGCATGCCTAATGGGATGCAAAAATTAACACTGATGAGACACCTACATATGCAAATGCAAAGAGCTTTGATCGCTGATGGAGGGCAACAAGACCGACTCTAACACCTTCTCCAGCAGACAATCCCTCTCTCTCTGTTGTCCCTACTTCATCTGTTGTTATTACATTCACATTTTCTTCGACTCACCTCACAGCTCTACTCCTATAACATCTGTTGTTTATACATCTCCTATCATAATGACAACTCAACAAACTGCTTTTCTGCCACCTCTTGTATCCACAACAACTACGACCACAACAAGCTCATCAGTTGCTCAAACACCAACCATGGCTGCCAGGTATGCTCCTTTGAACTTGCCTGCATAGATAAATCCATTGCCTTAAAATTTTGGTCAAAGACTCCCTCAGTATGATGGCACTGGCGAACTTACTACAAGACACCATGTAGAAAAGGTCAATGATTTTATTGATCTTGAAGAGGTTGATGAGGAGGATGTGAAGATGAGGCTATTGGCACAAAGTTTCTCTGGGGATGTGAAAAAGTGGTTCAGAGGTGTGAGAGCTGGAACTTTTGCCACTTTTCAAGAACTTGAAGATGCCTTCATTGCAAGATGGGGTGAGAAAAAGAACCATTTGCAAATCCTTGCGGAGTATGATAGTTTGAAAAGATAGCCTGGGGAAACGATCCAAGACTTTTCAACACGGTTTAACAAAGTCTATGACTGCATTCCAGTAGATATAAAGCCTCCTCCTGGATTAGCCTTGCTCCACTACCCTGACGGTTTCAATCCCAAGATGGCGTACCAACTTAGAGAAAGGAATCCTACAACACTTGAAGACATGCAGAGTAATGCAATTAGTGTGGAGGCAAACCTTTTGGTGAAGAAATCTAAGATGAAGTCAAAAAGGAAAGTAACCATTAAAGAAGAACCTTCTACATCATCTGAAGCAAAATTGGACACCTTAGTAAAGACCATGGAGAAAATGATGGAAAAGATGACATTGTCAGACATAATGGTTGCAAGAGAACCCCAAGGAGGTCCACAGATTCAGAATCCAACTTTAGGAGGTAGCAATAGGTCCAAATTAAGTGAAGGGAGCAAAGAGGTCCTGAACAACAACAACAACAGCGAGTGAGACCCCCCTTCTAGCAGAATTATGCACGATATCAAGATGAGGAAGATGAAGAAGCGTCAGAAGATCAAATCCACTTCTTTGGTGATGGGAAACAAACTGTCTTTTTAACTAAGGAAGACCAAGAGCAGTTTGGAAACCGCTTGACAGAGGAAGAGGAGTTGTTATTTTCTCAATCATGAGAAGCTATCATGATGGCTGAATCTCAGGAGTATAGAAAGGGTTACCAAAATGGCATTATGCAAGTCCAAAGGCAATTCAATTTGAGGAGTAATAATGCTGGAGCCAGCGTTGCAAACAAAAATATAGTAGGCAACAATCATAAAAAGGATACACCAAGAAGAAATAATCAAAAGAAAGATGAATCTTCCAAAGATAGGGAAGACAAGAAGGATTTAACTCCTAAGGAGATTTTGTTATGAAACCAGCTCACAAAAGGATAGAAAAGATAGATCAACGCCTTATAATTCAACCTCTTCGAGGGGGAAACCTCTTTTACATTACACAAATGAACAATTCTTGGATGATACAAATGAAAAAACCTCCTTTCTATATATAAAAGGCTAAGGGGCCACAATATAACCCAAGCCAACCTACCCATAATAATATAAGGCCACATAAATAACAATAGTGGGCTTATGGGGTGCACAATAATAACAATATGGGGACAATAGGGTCACAACAATGACAATAAGGAATACAATGACAAAATTAATGGGGTAATCACTAGTATTATAGGGACCTAACATGCCCCTCTCCTTCAAAAAAGTGTTGTCCTCAACACTTGAGTAGTTCTGGATGCTTCTGTAAAAAATTCTCATCCTCCCATGTGGAATCTTCAACGGGTAAGTTCTTCCACTTAATGAGATACTCTGAAATTGATCGATTTTGTAGCTGTCGAGTTCTTGTTTCTTTAACTGCTTCAGGTTCCAATATGATCTTTCCTTCCTCGTCAAGTTCTGGCAATATTGTTTGAACTGGGAGCTTGTCACCTATAACCTTCTTTAAGCATGAAACATGGAAAACTGGGTGCACTCGGGAAGTTGCAGGAAGCTCCAATTTGTATGCCATTGTACCTATCTTTTGCAACACTTTGTATGGACCATAATACTTTGGTGATAATTTGTTATCCTTCTTAGCTTGCTTGAGGGAAATTTTTTTATATGGTTGTAGCTGTAGGAATACCCAATCACCTACATCAAAACTTCTTTCGCTGCGATGTTGATCTGCCTGCTGTTTCATTCTATTCTGCGCCAAGGTGAGGTTATCCTTTAAGAGTTGGAGAACTTGTTGTTGATTCTCGATGTGATCTTCCACTGCTTGAACCTTAGAATTTTCTCTTAAATATGATGTGATGGATGGTGGGTGATATCCATAAAGTGCCATAAATGGGGTCATTTTTGTTGAAGTATGGAAGGAAGTGTTATACCACCATTCAGCGAGAGGCAACCATTTGACCCAATGTGTCTGTTTATCAGATACAAAGCAACGAAGATATCCTTCCAAACATTTGTTTACTATCTCAGTTTTCCCATCAGATTGAGGATGATAAGATGAACTATGAGCTAACTGAGTACCAAGACAAGAAAATAATTCTGTCCAAAAATTTCCAGTGAAGATGGGATCTCTGTCACTTACAATAATATTTGGGTTTCCATGTAGCTTTTGAATTGTTTCCATAAATGCAGTAGAAACTGTACTATCTTTAAATGGATGAGATAATGCACAAAAGTGTGCATACTTGGTAAGTCTATCAACTACCACCATGATGACACTCTTCCCTTTGGATTTGGGTAAACCTATGATAAAATCCATTAAAACCTCCTCCCAACGTTGACTTGGAAAGGATAAGGGTTGTAGTAGACCTGGGGTCTTAATTGTTTCAACTTTATTTTGTTGGAAAACCAAACATTCCGCCACAAACTTTTGAATATCAGATTTAAGGCCGTCCCAAAAAAATTCCTTCTTAACCCTGTGGTAAGTCTTTAAAAATCCTGAGTGCCCTCCTAAGGGAGAGGCATGCAATTCCATAAGAATCTTTTGTTTGAGTTGGGAATTCTTACATATGTATAAATGATCTTTGTACCATAATGAATCATTTTTCCAGCTAAATGTATCCAATGCACTGGGATCTTGTTGTAACTTTTGAATGAGTGCCTCCACTTCTTCGTCATTCTTCCTTTCATCCCTTTCCTCATTTATCCAAACTAGTTGGATAATAGATATGGCACAAAGCAATGCTTCCACATCCTCATCCTTTCTTGAGAGTGCCACAACATTTTTCTTCTTTTTTTTGTAGATGATTTCAAATTCATAACCCAACATCTTTGTGACCCATTTTTTCTGCTCTTCTGAAGATAATCTTTGTTCTAAAAAGTATTTAAGACTATCATGATATGTTTTTACCTTGAAGTGTCTTCCCATTAGGTATGGTCGCCATGTCTTAAGTGCATGTAGTATTGCCAACATTTCCTTTTCGTAAATAGATTTGTGTAAATACTTTCCTTTGATTGGACAACTTTAGAAAGCAATGGGTCTTTCTTCTTGCATTTAAACAACACCAATTCCATTTCCTGAGGCATCACATTCCACAATAAAGGTTTTTTTGAAGTCTGGTGTAGCTAAGATCAATTCTTGGCACATTGCCTGTTTAAGATGTTCAAAGGCCTTCGTTGCTTCTGGAGTCCATAAAAATGAATCTTTCTTCAATAATATTGTTAGAGGTGCTGCTATTCTCCCATAATTCTTAACAAACTTGCGGAACTTGTGGTAATACCCTGTCAACCCAAGAAATCCTCGCAAATGCTTTATGGATGTACGGATTTTCCATTCCTTAATGGCTTTAATTTTGCTGGGGTCTACCTTAACACCTTTATGAGATACAATATGACGCAGATATTCCACCTCTTGTACTCCAAAGAAACATTTGGAACGTTTTGCATATAATTGTTTCTCCTTCAATAGGTTGAGCACCCTATCAACGTGTTGAACATGATCCTTCCAAGACTTGCTATAGATTAGTATATCATCAAAAAATACTAACAAAAATTTTCTAAGGAAGGGTTTGAAAATGGAATTCATCAAACCTTGAAATGTAGAAGGTGCATTGGTAAGGCCAAAAGGCATGACCAAAAATTCATAATGACCCTCATGAGTTCTAAATGTTGTTTTCAGAATGTCTTCATTCTTCATTCTGATTTGATGATATCCTGAACGAAGATCCAACTTGGTGAAGTAAATCGATCTATGCAATTCATCCAATAGTTCATCAATGACAGGAATGGGAAATTTATCTTTAATAGTGAGTTTGTTGAGCTCCCTCTAATCTGGACACGCGCTATGATCCATCCTTCTTGTGCACCAATACTAATGGAGCAGAGAAAGAACTTTAACTAGGTTGAATTATACCAACCTCTAGCATTTCTGCAACCATATGTTCAATTTCACTTTTTTGGGCATAGGGATATCTGTAAGGCCTGATGTTTGGAGGAACACTTCTTGGAATCAAATGAATAGCATGATCCTGATCACGAATAGGTGGGAGACCTTTGGGAGTCTCAAATACCTTGGAATGATTGTCCAAGACTTTTTGGAGATCTGGAGAAATAGATGATTTTGATGTGGGAACCTCTAGCGAACATAATTGTGCAATTACGCCCCGTTGTTCTTTCCTTAGAAGCTTTGTCATTCCATTACAGCTAATTATCTTTCCTGGTTTCTTTGCAATACCTCTTAATTCAACTTATTTTCCTTCCGAAGAAAATTTCATGAAAATTTCTTGAAAATTAAAAGCTATTGTACCCAAGGATTGTATCCATTGAACTCCTAGTACAACATCAGCACCACCCATTGGAATGGAAAGCATTGGGCTATTCAATACATATTCTCCCATGGATAACTTGATATTATGGCACTTTCCAGAGCAATTTATGGCTCCTCCACTTGCAACCATCACTTGAAACTCTGGTGCTGGATATAGGAAGCAATTCAATTCCTTGGCTATCTTACAATGAATAAAATTATGGGTACTTCCCGAATCAATCAACACTATTACCTTTTTCTTCTTGATATGTCCTATCTTGATAGTTTAAGGAGTGGCAATTCCAGCGAATGCATTACAAGATATGGTTGGATTCATTTCTTCTTTCTCTAGGGTTTTTACCTGGTGTATATCCTCTTCTTTTGGTGTTTCTTGTTCCTTTTTTTCCTCCTCTTCACAATCTATGTAAAAATAATTTCTTTTCAGCACACTTATGACCTTTAGTGTATTTGCTATCACAATTATAACAAAGCCCTTTTGTTTTTTTTTCTTCCAATTGTTGGGGTGTCAACTTTGTAGGTTGTGTATGGCTGGGGGAAACAACACTTGCATCCTTATAGTTGTGAGTGGTAGGCTTCCTTGTTGCCATAATTTTGCTTTCCATTTTTCTTGCCAACCTAAATGCCTTCTCCAATGAGTCAAGTTCCCAAAGGCGAAACTCATGTTGGATGTTATCCTTTAAATTCCTTATGAACATATCAATCTTATGCTCCTCTGGAATATTTTTTACCCTTATATTCAATTTTTGGAAGTCCTCAATGTGCTCCCTCATTGAACCCTTTTGTTTGAGGTTTATCAATTGGCTAAAAAAAGTGTTGTTTTTTCTATCCTCATAATGTGCTGTCATTTCTTCTGTAAAAATTGCCCAAGTCACAATTTGTTTACGAGAGCAAAGCCATTGATACCATACAAATTGGTTTGGTTCCAAATATAAAGTTGCAATGCGTACCTTTTGTGTGTTTTGCACATTATGGTGATCGAAAAATTTCTCTATCTGTAGTATCCATGTTACAGGATCCTTGCCATCAAACTTCCTCATATCGATCTTTCGAACATGGTGGGTCTTTGTTCCAATGTTAGAGTCTATTAAATCATGATTAACATATCTTTTGTTCTCATCATGAGTTTCCTCTACAACATTTTCGCCATTAAGAAGCCTTTCTTGTAGCAACTTTGTCAAACCTTCCTTCAATCCTTCAATGCCTTTCTTCAAATCTTCCATGTTGTCATTCTTCAAATCATGATTAATATTCCTTTTGTTCTCATTATGAGTTTCATCTCCTACATTTTTTCCATTAGGAAACCTTTCTAGTAACAATGTTTTCATACCGTCTATCTTAGCTTCCATCTTAGCTTCCATGACATCCATCTTAGCTTCCATGCTATCCATCTTAGTTTCCACTCCATTCATCTTAGCTTCCATGCCATTTATTTTAGATTCCACGCCATTTATCTTAGCTTCTGTTAGCTTTTGTGAGAGTGACATTTTTTGCATTTGGTCTCGTAATTTTGATATATCATGTAACATTTCTTCCTCTTCTTCATGAGTCATGCTAGAAATTTCAGGGTGTTTACTAGGTGTTTCCATTTTCTTTCTTCGGGGCATTAATTACCAATAATAATGCTTCACTATGCCCTTTGAATTCCTTCAAACTAATTTTTCAAACCAAGCTTATGCAAATATTTAAAAAAAATACACACCTTTTTTCACTTTGTAGGAACTCGATATTGAATCTGATGTATCTCTGTAATTTCAGATCTTCTAGTTCTAAAATTGTGACCTGCAGTAGCCCTCTGTGTCCTCTTTCCAATGCCACCAGTCTGATCGAATTTAGATTCTCCAAGAAAGAGTTATGCACAATCTCCCAAGATGACCTAATTATATACCTTTTTAGAAGAGCGAACTTTTATGAAGTGCCACATGTCACTGTTTTTACTTTAGGATCTGAAAAATATACACAAGAAACTACATTCCGTCCTCTTTCTGTAACTTCTTATGAAATTTCAATCTAATGCTCAAAACAAAAGTTATGACTATTTTCCCCAGGTCACCTGTTTGGAATGTAATTCGAGAGTATGCAAAAAGGCCAACTTCCTCAGATCATATCTTTGCAAATATAGCGCGAAAACCTTTAAAATTCGGACCCGAGGTTTAGAACGATTTCAACCCAACTGGGTTTTGTTTTTAGCATCTGAAATGTCACAGAAAAAATTTATAGTGAAAATTCCATGATGACCTGTTTGGAGCAGCAAAACCCTAGAATCCACTACTCTGATACCAAATGTTATGAAACCGGCTCACAAAAAGATAGAAAAGATAAATCAATGCCTTATAATTCAGCCTCTTTGAGGGGGAAACCTCCTTTACATTACACAAATGAACAATTCTTGGATGATACAAATGACAAAACCTCCTTTCTATATATAGGAGTCTAAGGGGTCACAATATAACCCAAGCCGACCTAACCATAATAATATAAGGCCACATAAATAACAATAGTGGGCTTCTGGGGTGCACAATAATAACAATATGGGGACAATAGGGTCACAACAATGACAATAAGGAATATAATGAAAAAAGTAATGGGGTAATCACTAGTATTATAGGGACCTAACAGACTCTTAAGGAAGCAGATAAGATGCAGAATCTTTTTAGTTTTGAAGAAGAAGAAGCTAAACTTAAAATTTCCATTCCTTTAAGTGAATTGTTAAAGAATGAACAATATAGGGCTCAGATTATAAAGGCTTTGAAGATTGAGAAGACTTCTAATACTGTAAATGTAACTGATGATCATCCCACCATTTTATTTGGACCAAAGATTGAAGACAAGCATCAAGATGGTGAAGTGCCTCCTTTCTATGTGCGCCTAAATGTACATGATGTAATTCTTCACAATACCATGTTAAACTTAGGGGCTTCCCACAACTTGATGTCGAAGGTAATCATGGAGAGGCTTGGGATTGATGTGACTAGACCATACAAAGATTTGTACTCTTTTGACTCTAATAGAGTGAAGTGTTTGGGACTAATAAAGGACCTAACGGTTTTCCTAACTCAAATTCCATCCAAAAGCATGGTGATGGACATTTCAGTGGCAGACATACCTCCTATGTTTGGAATGTTCTTACCAAGGTCATGGATAGAAAAATTGCAAGGGGTTGTGCAGACCAACATGTCATACATCACTATTTCAATTTTTGGTGGCCAAACTAGGAGACTTTATCGGGAACCATTGATGTCATACATGATTACCAGTAAAGAAAAGCCCACCAATCACCCTATTTATGCAATACATTTTGATTTGGATTCTTTTATTTTATTCAACTCAGAATGCCCTAAAGAGGAGAAGAAATGTCCAATTATCATTTCAGAAATAGAGGAAATGGAAAACACGAAACATGATAGTGAGACAAATGATGAGGAAGGAAAAGAGCTGAGTACCAAGGTAGATGAAGAAGGGGAAAAACATCTTTGGAGTATTCATTTTAACAATGCAACAAGTAAGGAAGGTGCTAGTGCAGGCGTGTGGATAATCAGTCTAGTAATTGGAAAATCCAAGTTGTGTTCCTACAAGTTGGATTTTGACTGCACCAAAAATGTGGCCGAGTATGAGGCACTCCTTTTGGGTTTGTAGGTCTTGAAAAGGTCAGGGGCTAAAAGAATATCAATCTATGGAGATTCTGAGTTGATTATCATGTAGATCAAAGGTGAGTACTAGAAAAAACACCCTTGGATGTGGGCTTACCGTAATGTTGTCCTAGATTTCCTGCAATTTTTTCTTGAGTATAATTTGTTAGTTATCCCTAGGAGACAAAGTGTTGTTGCAAATACCTTAGCTACATCTGCATGCTATTTTGAAATTCCAATTCACCTAAATGAAAAGTACGAAATTGAAGTCAGGCATAGGCCTGTTGTTTCGGATAATGTGAAGTATTGACAAGTTTTTGAAAATGATAGGCAGCTGGAATTTTTTTTGTTAATGAAGGAATAATTTGCCAAGATGCGGGTTGATAATGACAGCGGATGGGAAGAAGGTGAAAAGGAAAAGTTTATAAATCAGATTAGAGAACACTTGGACAAACATGGGGCAGATTTGAAGGTGTTGCAGTTGAAAGACAATGTCATTCCAAGAGGGTTGGTACCACTTGAAGAACTTTTTGACCAAAATGATGTGGCTCAAAGGCCAAAATTGATGCCTACTGAAACAGGGGTAGAGGAGTGTAACATAGGCACAAAGGACAAGCCCAAAATGGTCAAGTTGTCCAAATCTTTAAGCCCATAAATGAAGCAGAAATACATTGATCTCCTGACATAATTTTCTAATGTATTTGCACGGGGATATGAAGGTTTGAAAGGCTACGATAAAGGATTTATTCAACATACTATCCCAATCAAAGAAGACCAAAATCCATTCAAACAGAAGCTATGGAGGATAAACCCTGTTTTGCTGCCCTTGATCGAAAAAGAGGTAAGAAAATTGTTTGATGCTAAAATTATTGTGCCTCTCAGATTTTCTAAATGGTTTTCTAACTTAGTTCCAGTCAGGAAGAAGATGGGAGAAATCAGGTTGTGTGTGGATTTTAGAAATTTAAACAAGGTGTCTCTCAAGGACAACTATCCATTGCCCAAGATGGATCATATTCTTCGAAAGGTGGTAGGAGAAAGAAGGATGTCATTGTTGGATGGTTTCTCAGGATAAATGAAATCCTTGTTCATCCAGACGATTAAGAAAAAACTGCATCTACTACACTGTGGGGTACCTTCATGTACGCCAAAATCCCTTCGGTTTGATGAATGCGGGAGCCACATTTCAACGAGCTATGGATATAACCTTTGTTGATGAGAAGGACAAATTTCCAGTCATATATCTTTATGACATCACCGTGTATGCCAAGTCTGATGAGGATCATTTGCAACACCTAAGGATTGTGTTTGAAAAATGTAGAAGTTATGGCATCTCTCTAAATCCTAAGAAGTCTTTGTTTGGGTTGGAAGAAGGCAAGCTTTTAGGACATATAATTTCCAAATACGACATTAGAATAGATCCTAGTAGAATAGAAGCAATTCAAAAGGTGGATATCCCAAGAAACAAAAAAGAAATTCAGTCTTTTCTTGGAAGAATAAACTTCTTAAGGAGGTTCATCCCCAACTTAGTAGAGATCATAAGGGCAATTACAAACATGCTAAAGAAAGATAATAAGATTAAGTGGACTGAGGAAGCAAAAAAATCTCTTAATGAGTTGAAATCTGCCTTATCCTGTGCTCCTGTACTTATTAGTCCAGATTATACTCAAGATTTTATTGTTTTTTCATTTGCTTCGGAGTATAGCATAACACCTATCCTAATGCAAAAGAATTAGCAAGGTGTAGAGCAGTCAATAGCATTCTTCAGTAGGAGTCCCGGAGATGCTGCCCTCAAATACAACATTATGGAGAAGCATGCCTTTGCCTTGGTGAAAGCTCTAAAGGATTTTCCAGTGTACATTCTACATTCACACATCATTGCTTATATTCCAAGCTCTGTTGTGAAGGACATCCTCACTAAAAATGACCTAGAAGATAAGAGGGGTAAGTGGATCGCTGTGATACTTGAATATGGTGTGGAAATTAGACCTATGAAGCTGATTAAAATGAAAGGAATGGCAAAGATGATGGCATAATCAAATTTGCATGCACTGGATATTCATTTTTTGGCTATTTTGTCGGAAGAGGACGATTCAAGGTTAGTTCAATAGGTAGCAGAACTATTTTCTTCTTTTCCTTGCTATGCAAACATTATATATGTGTTGCAGCATTTTCAAGCACCTCTATGTTTGAAAAAAACAAAAGCTATATTCCTAAAGTTGAAAGCTATCAGGTTTTGTGTTATTAATCAGTCCTTGTATTGGAAAGAGCCTGGGGGTATGCTCTTGAACTGTTTACTTGAAGATGATGAGTGGAAAACCATAGAGGAGTTTCATAAAGGGGATTGTGGAGGACACTTGTTTTGGAAGACAACTGCTAACAAAATCTTAAGGGTTGGTTTTTACTGGCCAACATTGTTCGTTGATGTATATAAAAGAGTTTCTAGTTGTCATGAATGCCATATTTTTGAAGGAAAGAGGAAGTTGCTCCCACTACCCCTAAAACCTATTGCGGTTGAGTCACCCTTTCAGCAGTGGGGACTTGATTTCATAGGTGAAATCCACCCGGCCTCATCTAGACAACATAAGTGGATCTTGACAACCACCGACTATTTTACTAAGTGGATTGAAGCAACCCCAACTAGGCAGGCTACAGATACGGTCATAATTCAGTTTTTGGAGAATAATATCTTGTCTAGGTTTGGCTGCCCTCAGAAAATCATTATAGGTGACGCTACTACTTTCAAATCAAGGAAGATGGTGGATTTTTGTAACAAGTATAACATCACCCTTGGACACTCAACAACCTATTACCCTCAAGGTAATGGCTTGGTTGAGTCCTCTAACAAAATTTTGGTCAACATCATCAAAATGTTGTTGCAAGAAAACAAAAGAAATTGGCATAAGTTGGTGAATGCATTGTGGGCTAACCGAGTAAGCACAAAAAAATCAATAGGCATGTCCCCTTTCCAGCTAGTTTATGGGATCGATGTTGTTTTTCCTTGTTCATTAGGAGTTTCGGTGATGAATTTTCTACAGGAGGCTGAAGTGGAACCCAATGATGTGCAAAGGAGCATCAATCAAATGATCCAATTGCAATAGACTAGGGAAGAAATTTTTAATAATACTCAGATGATACAATACTTGATTAAGGATATTTATGACAAGAGAACTAAAGCAGAAGATTTTTAGATTGGACACTTAGTGTTAAAATGGGATGCCAGGAATGAGGAGAAAGGAAAGCATGGGAAATTTGATAATTTGTGGAAGGGGCCCTTCAAAATTATTGCTTTCCATGGGAACAATGCTTACGTGTTGAAGGATCTGACAGATGAACTACTTGGAGGGCCTGTCAATGGCAGGCTGCTAAAACACTATCTCACTTGAAATTCAGCTGGTCCAACACTACATTGTAAATACCATTTTATTTTTTAAGTATTGCAAGTGTGGGTGTCCCATCATTGGAACTTGAAGCCCAAGGAGAAGGCCTTGAGGTTCCAGCGTTTGGCTGCCATATGTAAGGTAAAGGTCAAGTCAGTGATAATCAGTCGATTCTTTTTATCTTTGACTCCATTGCTCAATGGTTAGGCTACTAGTATTCACTATTGTTGGCACCTCACTAGGAGGTTGTTCTCCCCATTGGAGCCAATGTTAAGGTCCTATAGTCTAGGAATCATGGTGTTTGCTTATCTCACTATTCCATTTTTTAGACCTGTTTGTAAATTCTACCCTATGAATCACAATGTCATAGTATAAAGGTTTATGTATGAAAGGGTTTGTGTGTGTCACAAGTTGTCATCCCCCATTTAGAAGGCTCATGTCATAAAGGGGTCTTTGAACCTAAACTTGAATTTTGTAAAGTCTAAAGTATAAATCCATGTGATGGTTATAAGGTCACAATTTCAAATGTGTAATCATGAAGGGAAAAGGAAAGCATTGAGGGTTCAAGGGGCCAGTTCATGGGGTTCATCCATCATTAGTTAAAGTCATGTTAGTTAGATTTAGTTAATTAGAATTGCTATGGGTCTGGAGTGGTCTTTACATCCCATCATTGATCATAATTTGGAAGATATCCTCATGTCACTTCACTCTTACTCCACTCAATCATTCATCCTCATGACATGAAACAAGGCATATGGAGGCACTACATTCAATTTTTTTTTGAAGTTGCGCTCATTCCCACTCCATTGAAACCTATGCTCTGAGAAGGTTTGGAAGGTTGCGAAATTTCAAAAGTTAATGTTTGAAAAGCAGAAGGAAATAGGCCGCTGCGCAACTTCTACACAAACTACCCATGACTACGCAACTGTTGCGCATGGGGTTCAGTCTTCATAGGGGTCTGTGTAAGCTTTTTGTTCCATATCCTCGTTTTTTTATGGTGTCTGAGATAGGAAATATACTCTCCAATCATTGTTTTTGTTAGAGAACCGATCGAGCATGGTTATACATCGACTGTGTTTAAATTTTCTTCATATTTGCTGTGAAAAGTTTGTGTGTTGTTTGTCACTGCAAAGTCTGTATTTCACAGCTATGTGGGTTTTGTATGTGTTCAATCATCTAACCTTTGGCTTGTATTTCATATGCAAATTCGTGTTTTATCCTACAACTTCACCATATAAGGTTGACGGTGTTTGTCTTTCCCCAAAGTCCAAAGTCATTTCCATCTTATTGAAACTATTGTCAATTGCATAAATTTTCCACATTTCATCATGCTGACACTCACTTACCTGTTCATTATGTTGTCACCCTGTGCATTGTGTTCTCATTTAATCCTCTGTCCACATACATTTGTGTCTTGCTCGCAAGTGGATTTGTAAAGGTGTTCAACAAATCTACATAACCATATGGAAAACCCTGGGAATAGAAGGAAAAACGAGGGAGGAGAAGTGGTCTAATTTGAACCTAGAAGTTTGGAGATGATCAATGCTGACCCAACTATTCGAGCAACATTTGAACAAACAGGTTGTATACAATTTTGTGAGAAGATTTAAACCTATGGTTACCATTTCCAAGTGGCCAACTTATTTTCCCTTAGTATCAAATGCAACCAATTGAAGTTTGGGGACTTGGAGTTTATAGTTTCAAAGGAAACCATCTTCCAAGCCACAGGGGTATCGTTACTTAACCGTTTAAAGGCATGGAACTTGATCCATCACACTAGAAAGGGTTTGTGAAACCTCAATACAAAGGAAAATATGGGCCTACACTTCCAAGAAGTTATTTATCGAACCACCGTAACAAACTCCTCAAAGTAATACAGAGGTATTTCACTTGTGAAGGCTGATTTAGCATAGTATACCAATACCATGTTAGGTTTCTCATGCACTTCATTGGCAAAAGGAGCCTTAACTTACCTCATTACCTCTTCAAAATCTTGGGAAAAATGGCAGAAAAGGTTCAGTCTAAGGGAGATAAACATTTACCTAGTTTGTTCCACATTGCACTAATTAAATTGTTGGTCTTGAATGAGTTAGAGAAGAGGAAGAAGCCTTGGGATGTTTTCTTTTTAGCCTCAGGTTTTTTGGCCCATTCAGACAAATCCAAAAGCCAAGCAGGTCTTCCTTCAGTAGGCACAATTGAAGAAACACCTGCAGTTGAAGAATCTGTTAGTAGGCCTGAAGTTGAAAAGACAAAGTAGTCATTGAAGGATAAGAGATCAAGAGTAAAAGAGAAAGGTAGGGTGCAACAAGCTGACCAAGAAGAAACATAGTTTCTCCAAAAACCAAGAACCAAGCCAACTACAAAGAAAATGATTGAGGAACCAACCTCTAAGAAGGCAATTGAGCCACATGATGATGCACCAGAGAAATTAGGGGAAGGTGGTCAAGAATTTGGAGAAGATAGCTAGAAGGCTCCCATGGAGGACAAGGATTTGAAAATCATAGGACTGCAGGACAACCTTGACAAAGCTCATCTCATGGTGGCTTATTTACAGAAGGAAAACATGGAGTTTAGACACAAAGCAACAAAGGAAAACACATATAGTGAAGGTGAATCATCTAGGAATCCTTCTAAACCTACAACCCAAAACAAAGGAAAGCAAGTGATTGAGTTGGAGGAGTTAAATGTGTCAGAACAATCAAGGAGACCTAGGACAAGATCAACAACTAAGAGAGAAGAGAAAATGAAAGAGACCCTTCCAACAACATAAAATCCAGAGTTTGATGAATGGAAAGAATATCAGAAACTGTTTGAGCAAATTGAGCACTGCCAACATCAGGTTGATGAGGCACTAGAAAGGAATGAAATGTACAAAGAAGAACTCTATGCTGAAGCATTGGAAGCTCTTGACATAGTTGATAAAGTCGAGGTAGTTTTGAAGTAGACTCTGCCTGTACATAAACAGGTGAAGAGCTACTATACAAGGAATTTTATCATGAGAAGAAGGTTAAGATTGATGAGACAAAAGCTAGCCAGGACTAGAAAACAACTCCAGAAAACTGAGCAGTCATCCAAGCAAGCCGAGCAATCATCTAGCAAGCAAGGCACAGTTACAAAGCAATCCAAAGAAGCCAAACCATCATCCAACAAGAAGAGGAGGTAGTCTTGGCATCTTGGCTTACACCACCCAAAACTGAGGTGGCATAAGGAGGTCCTGTTCATGTTGTCGTTTTTGAATTTTTTAAAGTTATATGGTCTGTTTCTTTTTGTTGAAGGCTAAATCCATATGACTAAGGGTTTGTTACATAGTGCCATAATGTCATATTTTGGTGAAAATATGGAGATTTTGGTAGGTTGGTACTATAATATTGGATGAGATGATTGGTTGGTCACTAGAATCAATTTGGAGTAGCAACTATCAATATAGGTTCAAAATTTCACATCTGCTGCGCAAGTGGGGATCAGTCAGTTTGGAGGTCTGTAAATTTGGGAAGAGTATTTAAAAGGGTTATTCACCAACACAACATCATCCCAAGCACACCCATTGGCTCATATTTATCCAGTATGTTCTGCAACCATGATGAGTTGGAAACCCATTTCACACTGCTATGCAAGTTTACCAGTTAGGGTTATTTTCTACAAACTCCTATTTTGGGACATTCTAGAAATGTTTTTTGTGGTCAAATAATCATGTATGAGTTAGTTTAGTTGATAACTCTGAACATAATGTTTCTAAATTTTTGTAAGCTTTAAAACAATGATGTTTCCAAATCATGACAACTTCTATATGGTAGGTTCTTGTTTTTTTGCTAATACATTGTATCCAGCCTACTAGTTTTTTGTGCAATGAATTTGACCGCCTAGGGTGGTAATTTCAAATTCATTTTGTATTTAATAAGGTAAGAATGTCTCGGTTGGTAGACATACTCTGTAATTTTTCTAAGAATATTAATACAAATCCAATTGCAAAAGTACAAATTTGTTTTTACCAGAGATTCGAATACATTGTGCTTTGATGTATGTCCCTTTTCTTATGTGAATGCACATTATTTCTTTGTTTACTGTATCATCTCTAAAATCTTATGAATGTTTGAACTATATTGTTTGGAATTCATCCATTGTAAGGTGCTCCAACGCATGCAATGTAAGTGTTATTCCTTTTTTATGATTATATGTTTAGATTTCTTTCCAAGATAAATGCTCAGCTCATAATAATCCTCATTTCAGTCCTTTATGCTAAAGTTATATCAAATATTTGTCCTTTGTTAGATGCCTTTGTTATAATGGACTATTAGTATTATTCTTCCCAGACACCTTAATAATCATCTTTTTCACTGATAAGCCCTATTAATCTCGCCTCTAGTTTCTAAACAAATTTACTAATCATTGGTTTGACCATAAGCACTCAAAGTTTGACGTCATTTCCCAATGGTACTTCTTTTGAAACCCTACCAACACAAACTTTAATCGAAAACTCATCCTTTGCCCAAGATCTAGCCATTTTTCTTCATTGAAACCATTCTTTTGTGACTGAGTTTGAAAGAGAGAGCCCTCTCTGGAGTTGGAAGGGCTAGTTTCCAATTCCGCAAGTGGTTTGTGGTTACCCCTGTGATCCTTCTTTCAACCTAGAGGTTAACTGCAAGGTGCTAATAGATCCCAAGAAACTTCGACGTCTTTTCTTCCTTTCTTCATCCTTCCAACTATTCTTCTCCTTTGCTATTGTAGATCGAACTTGATGGTGAGCGAGTGTGCCAAATGAGGTCGAGATCCTTGTATTTATAGCCTTCTTGTGGGGTCGAATAGCCCTCCCCTCGGCCGACTTGTCCTTGATCACGACTAACTTGTACTTGGAGGAATAAATGGCTTTTTGTTGACAAAATAAATATTTTCCTTTATTACAATCAGTCCAAATGGGACTATATTACATGACATAAATTCTTCTATCATGGAAAGACCTAGAAGCACGAAGATCATGTTTTTGACCTAGACTTAAGCATGAAATCCATGCTTTACATAAAATACAATTTTTCTTATCTTTCTTTTTCTTTCTTTATACAAAGTGTACAATGTCATGATTACAAATAGGTCATTATGAAGATTGAACCTAGTTACAATTTCCAACACTCCCTCTTAACTAGGGAGGTATTCATAATCCCATCACATGGTACACAAAATCTCATCCTTGAAGCATTCTTATAAGAAGAGTAGGATTGATAAACCATCTTTTTCAAGTATCTATACCATTACCAATATTTTCCTTGAAGGTCTTAACTAGAGAAGCCTATCTTCATCCGAGAGCATTATGTTGGGAGGCTTTACGTGAGCTACGACACTACCTCTAAGGAACATACCCCATCTGAACGTTCACCGAGTATGTCCTTTTAGGACTATTCTTATCTTGTATTTCCAATCCTAAATCCTCAAAGAATATCAGTCCTTTTCAACTATTCTTATCCTGGATGCCCTACCTCATCCTCAAAGAGTATCGGTCAACAACTTCTTTTCCTAGATTCTACAATCCATAAGAATTTCTAATATCAGATGCTTATCTAATCCTTCAGAATCCATTATTTCTTTATGGCCTTCACTAAGACTTACAGTTGTTAGTCCTCGTCTAGTGCATGACCTATAAAGACAAGAACTATCCAACATCATTTCCTCTAAATTAGGGAGGAGATGTCCACCAAACCAAGCTTACCTCTCAGGTACTTTAGCTTCTTGTTTGGTAACGCTTTAGTCAAAATATTTGCTACTTGTTCATATTTAGGTAGATAATGTAGCTCCATGACCTCATCTCGCACCAAGGTTTAGACATAGTGGTACTTATTATGTATATGCTTTGTCATAGCATGAAACATCGGGTCTTTCATTAATCTTATGCAACTTTTGTTATCACAATGTATTCATGTAGGGCTAAGTGGTACTTCAAACAAATATGATAGTAATATCCTGAGCCAAATTGCATCCTGACAAACTTTGTTTGCAAAAACATATTCAACTTCAACACTACTCAAAGAAATTGTATCCTTATTTTTTCTCATCCATGAGACCATGGAAGATCTTAGGCTGAAGCATCAACTTGTTGTGCTTCTTCCATTTGTCTCATTGAACCCCAATCTAAATTTGTATATCCTATGAGTTGGATTTCATTAACAATATACCAGAGGTAGTGATGGATGGTTTCACACAAATATTTTAGGATATGTTTGGCTACAATCCAATTATCATGTTTTTGCTCCGTCTAAAATTGACTGAGGACATTTACTGCAAAACAAATGTCAAGTCTTGTATTTACCAGATACATCAAGGACCTAATCCATTGTTTTTAGCATGTAGGATCCACCGAACTAGAATCTGAACTCCTCAACTTCTTTAGATTGGTAATCATAGGAGTCATCATAGGCTTGCTATCCATCATGCCAAATTTTTGAAGAATCTTGATCACATATTTACCTTGACCAAGATATATTTCACCTAGCTTCTGCCAAACTTCTAGTCCCAAGTAGTAATGCATAATCCCAAGATCCTTCATATCAAACTCGGCTACTAACTGCTTCTTGCATTCCTAAATTCGATGCTCTACACCTGTGACAAGTAGATCATCCAGATACAAGAGTATGATGACTGGTTCACCCTAGACTGCCCTGATGTATAGGTTAGGATTTTTAGAACTCTTGGTAAAAAAAAGCTTCAATAGGTATGCATCCATTCTTGCATACCAAGCTCTAGGTGATTTCTTTAAGCCATATAGAGCTTTCTTCAGCATGCAAACATTAGTCTTCCTCTTATTTATTTCAAATCATTGAGGTTGCTCAATGTAAACCTCTTCATAAATGGTCCCATTCAGAAAAGTGGTCTTAACATCCATTTGATGGATGTTCCATCCCATATTAGTATCCAAAGAAATAAGCGATCTTATTGTTGTATATCTAGCTGTAGGAGCAAAGGTTTCTTTGTAATCAATACCTTCTTTATGTGAGAATCCTCTTGCTACAAACCTTGCTTTGTATTTATCAATGCTCCCATCCGCAACGTTCTTTATCTTGTAAATCCATTTTGAAGTGACTATAGATTTGTCACTTGGCCTAGGGACAATCTCCCAAACATCGTTCTTCATAATTGATTGGTATTCCTCCAGCATTGCATTCCTCCACCCTTGATGTTTATCTGCATCTTCAAAGGAGGAAATTTCTACTTCAATGAGCTTTGTCATATATGTGGCATATCCAAAATAGCTTTTTGGTCTTTTTCTTTCTCTGAAGGTTCCCTTAGTTGTGTGTCCTTCTGCTTCTTGTAGAGTAGCTCTCAACCAACAATACCTCTCTCAATTTTATGGAACAATTACTTGTTGCACAGGCTCACTTGGACCTTCAAGATCTTCTTGAGTAGATGTATGATCTTGACCATTGTTATCCCTTCAGATATCCTCAAAGATAGGTATCTCTTCTTCGTTAGAGTCGATTGGAATATCTTTTGATTTCCTGTAAGCTATACTTTCATCAAAGATGACATTCCTGCTTACTTCAATTCGACGATCCTCCTTAATATAGATTTTGTACGCCTTAGATGAAGCACTATACCCAACAAATATGTCCTTTATTCTAGTAGGAACCAACTTCTTTCTCTTGTCCTTCGGTGTATGTATATACATAAGATACCCAAATATTCGAAGATGATCCACACTTGGCTTTTTTTCCTGTAAATTCTTATTCATGAGTCATGTTGTTGAGAATCTTGTGAGGACTTCTGTTCTACAAATAAACATCTGCCATACATGCTTCTCCCTATAGGAATTGAGGGAGATCTTG
The DNA here is from genome assembly GCA_031772625.1 of Pinus tabuliformis. NCBI lineage: Eukaryota > Viridiplantae > Streptophyta > Pinopsida > Pinales > Pinaceae > Pinus > Pinus tabuliformis. Next base: position 1,244,279,680 of record CM062804.1, read on the forward strand.
ATCATGTACCATGGCCCTTACACATTCTTCAATTGTTCAATTTTCCTTTCGGCCACACCATTTTGTTCCGGGGTATAAGGAACAATGAGCTCCATCTTCATCCTAGTCTCCTTGCAAAAAAATATGAGTTCTTTGGAGGTGTATTTAATGGCAGAATTGTCCTCAGACACGTAATTTTATTAATCAGAAAAAAAAAAAAAAAAAAAAAAAAAAAAAAAAAAAAAATTACATAATTGATTTTGCAAGAGTTTACACCCGAACAACACAAACACTCTTGCAATGAGCTATTTATAAGCTCCATGTCCTAACTACCTCTAATTATGGATCACTTATTAAATAACAAGTGTCCATTTACAATAAATGCTATTCAAACCAACTAGCTAACTAATCTCCTAAAATAGAGCCTAAGATACGACACATTTGGAGTGTCATATCTAGTTACAACAATATGCTAATTCTAAAAGTCTCCATTAAATAATTAAACATTCTAGAATAATAATTATTAATTTAATATCTTAAATTAATAATTATTTTATTCTAATTTTATAACCTATGATAAAATTGTATTTTTGGATCATCTAACATCCCCCCCTATGATCCAAAGATACATTACAACAGATACCAAGTTCATCCCTGAACTTAGTAAATTTTATTCTGCCAAGCGGTTTCGTGAAAATGTCAGAGATCTGATCTTCGGAAGGACAATAAACTGGTTTGAGGACATCTTTGGCAATGAGAGACCTGATATGATGATACTTGGTGTCCACATGCTTTGTCTTTGAATGAAAAACTGGGTTCTTGGCAAGTTTGATGGCTGACTGGCTGTCAATGAATAATGATGTAGCTTCTGCCTGAGAAATGCCCAAGTCCTGCAAAATTCGGCGCAACCAAACAATTTCACATGCTGCTTCCCATGCTGAAATGTACTCTGCTTCTGCTGAAGAAGTGGCCACTGTAGCTTGTTTCTTACAACTCCAAGATACTGCTGCTGACCCCATATTCATTAAATAACCTGATGTCGATGCTCGATCATCAATACTCCCAGCAAAGTCGGCATCAGAATATCCACCAAGTACAAAATTTTTAGTCTTTGTGTAAAGAAGACCAAAATCTTTTGTTCCTTGGATATATCGAAGAACTCTTTTGGCTGCATTCCAGTGGCTGTCTCGTGGTTCCTGCATAAAACGTGAAAGAATACTGACTGCATAAGATAGATCAGGACGAGTATTTGTCAAATAAATCAAGCTGCCAATCAACTGTCTGTAAGTTGTACTGTCCACCTTTTCCCCCCTTCAAATTTTGAAAGTTTCAAGTTTTGCTCCATGGGGGCAAGAACGGGCTTGCAATCATGCATGCCAAATCACTGAAGAACCTCTGCTGCATACTTACTCTGAGAAATGAAAATATGATGTGGACGTTGGAAGACTTCAACTCCAAGATAGTAGTGAAGTAATCCCAAATCTGTCATCTTAAAACCTGCTTGTAACTCCTTTTTCACCTGTGCAATATGATCATCATGGTTGCCAATAATGATCAAATCATCTACATACATAACAAGAATTACCAGATATTTTCCCTGTTGTCGCACATACAAAGTATCATCAGATTCACTTCATTGAAAACCAACTTGCTTAAGGTAGTCATCCATCTTTGCATACCAAGCTCGGGGAGCTTGTTTTAATCCATATAAAGCCTTAATCAATTTGCAGACTTTATGTTCTTGTCCTTCAATTTCAAAACCTGGCGGTTGGGTCATATACACTTCCTCCTGTAAATCTCCGTTGAGAAAGCACTTTTCACATCCATTTGATGAACTTTCCATCCTTTCTGAGCGGCCAATGCAAGTGTTAATCAGATGGTGTTCCATTTAGCTGTAGGAGCAAAAGTTTCCTCATAATCAATGCCTTCCTGCTACACAAAACCTTTTGCGGCAAGTCGAGCTTTATACTTTTCAAGTTCTCCCTTTTGATTATACTTATTCTATAAACCCATTTGCATCCTATGGGTTTAACATTTGCTGGACAATCAACAAGTTTCCAAGTGTTGTTATCAATTACTGCTTGATATTCTTCAACCATAGCCTGTTGCCATTCTTTATGTTTTACTGCTTCTTTGTATGTGGAAGGTTCAGTAAAATCATTTGCTATCAAGGCAAAATTGCCTTCACTTCTATGTGCCCTTCTGGTGCCAGTTTTATTCTGTTCATCAGGCTTTACATCTTTCAAAAGTTGAACTGCCCATTTCAGAAGTTGGTGCTCACTTGTTTGCACTTCTGTAAAGTCCCCATCATTGTAAAGAGGATTAATATAAACTGATGTTCGTCGTTCAGGTGAAGAATGTGGAGAATCACTGTTAGAAGAACTGCTGCTGCTCGGAGATGCGGATGAACTGCTAGAAGACCCAGATGATGTTGTTGATGTAGATGGACTGGATGACTCATCTTCAGAGGAAGGAAAATCAAGTTCATACCAATTTGGTGAAGTTGGTTGACTTTGCATTTTTCCATTTCTTTTACTTCCTTTAGTTTCTAACTTGTGAAGAAGATTTTCAATTTCTTCAGCACTCTTACTCTTTGTTTCATCAAAAATGACATCCCTGCTCACAGTGAATTTTCCATTGGTCAAAAGACGATACCCTTTCTTCTCATCAGAATAGCCAATCATTATGCATTTTAAACTTCTTGAGTCAAGCTTAGTTCGTTTTTCTTTCGGAACTAAGGCATAACACACTGACCCAAAAACTCTAAGATGTTTAACTCGAGGTTTGAAACCAAACCAAGCTTCATAAGGTGTGATTCCGTCTAAAGAAGCAGTTGGAGATCTGTTTCTTAAGTAGACAGTTGTATGTATTGCTTCCGCCCAATATGTTGGACTTAACCTTTTGAAAGTTAACATGGATCTCGCCATGCCTAACAAAGTGCGATTCATTCTTTCGACTACTCCATTTTGCTGTGGAGTGTAAACATTAGTAAGATGTCGTCTGATGCCATTTTCACTGCAATAAGTTTTGAATTCATTTGAAGTGAAGTCTCCCCCATTATCTGTCCTGAGAGTACCTATCTTTTCTTTGACTTCATTTTCAACAAGTTGGCGAAAAATTTTAAACTTGTCAAATGCTTCTGACTTGTTCTTCAAGAAGTAAACCCAAGTCATTCTGCTGAAATCATCAATGAATAGTAAGAAATATTCGCAACCACCAAATGAAGTTTGTAGTGGACCACAAACATCACTGTGAACTAGTTGTAGCCACCTGTTTGCATGCCATGAACTTGTTGGAAAACTTTCTCGACTTTGTTTGCCATAAATGCAAGCTTCACATTTTGCATTTTCCCTTTTGAATGTGGGAAGTCCTTCAACCATTCCTTGTTTCTGCAATTGAGAAAGACTCTCAAAATTCAAATGTCCATATCTTACATGCCATAGTCTTATAGTTGAAATACCTGTAGTCACTGCCCCTGCAAAATCAGAATGCCTTGGAATAACTGTCCCTTTCATCCGTAACAGTTTTCCATCTTCATAACCTGTCATGATTGTTTTCAAGTTCTGTTTGATTGAATTAATCTTGACTAAACCATCTTCCATAATCACCTGATGTCCTGCTTGTCGAATCGTGACTAAAGAGAGCAATTTTTTCTTAAAACTCAGTACATACCATACATTGGAAATCATTTTTTCTCCAATGCCAGGGAGAAAAACTTTTACTACTCCTTTTCCATAAGGAGTATGTTTTGTATCATCAGCAAGAAAAATGGAATTAAGTTGGCAATCTTGAAAATTCCAGAAAAAATCACGTCGACAAGTCATGTGTTGAGTTGCCCTGGAATCCAAGATCCAGGCATCTTCATAGTCACTTCTAAGATGGGATGAAATTTGTGATGCTAGTGAGGAAGTAAAAACATATTCTGAGTTATCTTCATCTTGATCATTTGCAAATTGTGTTGAATGCTGCTGAAACTTGGGAATTTTATTAAGTGATGTTCGACAATCTTCAGCATAATGGCCAACTTTGTTACATCTTCGACACACAATTTGACTTAAGTCTCTTCCTCTTCCTGTAGATTGTCCTCTGCCTCTGCTCTGACTTCTATTTTTAGATTGTCCTCTACCTTGATTATTATATCCTTGTCCTTGAAAATTGCCTCTTCCTTGGTTGTTTCCTCTACCTTGAAAATTATTTCTTCCTCCTCTGTTAAAATTGTTTCCTCTGCTTTGGCTTCGACCTTGATTATGTGTTGCTTGATTCTGATTCCATCTGCCTCTTCCTCGAGAACTATCTGCTGATGACTTACTAGTGCTGGCCTCTGTGAGAAAAACATATTCACCAACTTTCTTCTTCTTCCCAAAAGTTTTATCATGTTGAGTTAACATTTCACAGAGTTCATCAAACTTTAATTTCTCTAATTTCCTAGTTACTTGTAGAGTCTCCAAAAAATGCGTATAGGAAGAAGGAAGCCCAGCAATTACAATTGTGACCATAAAGCTATCATCAATTGCGGGAAAACCAGCATTAATAATTTCTTGCCTGATATTCTTAAGTCTTGAGATATATTCAAGAACATCACCGCCTTCAGTTAATTTTTGTTGCAACAATTTTAATTGTAGATCGACTTTCTTTGATTCAGGCTGAGTATCAAAGAGGTCTTTAAAAGTTTTCAAAGCAGTCCATGCATCTATAGCATTTTCTATATGGACATACATTTCATCATTCACAGAAGATTTAATAAGAGCTAAGGCTTTAGCATTCTTGATTTCCCATTTTGCTAGTGCAGCTACATCTGTGGGTTTATTCAGCTTAACATCTCCATCACATATACCCTGCCATAATTCATTGTAAATGAGTGTGCTTTCGATGAGACGATGCCATGTTTTATAAGATTTGGTGCCTTCAAGTTTGTCGGAATCAGAAAACAAATTAATCAACTTAGACATTGTAGCGTTAAGACTTCACACCACGAATCAAGCTCCAAAAAACTCAAGATGCGCAACACAATAGCAACACACGACGCAAAAAACACGATCTATCGGGGCTTGGCCTTGACCCTCGAATAGTCGTCAAAACAGGAGAAAATTGACTGAGCTTTGCACTTGGCTCTAGTCAATATCTCAAATTTTTACAAGGCAACTTTCAAAATTTGACTTTTACAATGGTGCTTTTGCACAATCTGGTAAAAAAAAGTTACCCCCCCTCAAAGTAAAATTACTTTGAGTTACACTTATCTCCTTCAAAAAAAAACCCCTTATTGCTCCAAAAAAATTACAATTCACCTTATTACTCCACAAACAATAAATAAAAAATCACCAGATCTCTCCAAAATACAAATTTCCTTATTTCTCCACAAAATTTACAAACAATAGAAAAATCCTTCTCTCCAGCAAAGACTTCTTCACTTCTTATATTTAACTTTAAACTTCCAAATAAAAAACTTTTTAAGAGGCTGAATTTTTTTGTTTCAGGTTGTCCTCCACGCTAGCTGCTAGCTAGCTCACGCTAGCTTCTTGCTGGTTTAGGTTGTCTTCTGCTGGCTTCACGCTGGCTTTGCTGGCTTCCTTTGCTGGTTTCACGCTGACACTATCTTGAAATAATTAGACACTACAATGGCCAAATTTGATGCAAGTGAGCTTGCCATGAGGCATTAAACAAAATGAAATGCCCCATTAATTAAATGGCTAAGCTTGATGTGGGTGACTAGAAACAACGCAAATCAATCACAAGCTGGTTGACCTTACATCAAAAGTGTCGGGTTACTTCATAAACATACGTCCAGCCTCAGCAGAAATGTTATTATTCCACATAATAAACGTGCCCTCCGACTCTATCTCAATCGGTTCTCAATTGATTCACCCATTCATTTATCATTTTTCAATATCATTTTGCACGAGATAATAGAACTGTATTTCAGTGATTCATAAATTTCTCCAACTTGCACCGGTTGAATACAGTGAAAATTTCATCACTTCCAGCCAAAATGCATTCACCTGCAGCTCTATTCTGTTTCCTTTGCATGAATTGTTATTGCTTAGCACACGTCTGTCTTCGTTCCGTAAAGGCCTACACCATAAGCCTCCTCTGTGACAGGCTTCAGTCAGAGATCAGTCGCATCGGCTAGCTCCATTATTTCGTCAGCTGGCTGCACCTGCCCCTTTCGAAAGAAACTCAATGGGTCAAAATATATATGGTTTCGGCATTACAAACCGCAGTTAATTGGCCAGATCCACTGCCGGACCTTGAATTTCAGAGTTTCAGTCCAATTTGATTGAGTCATAATTACATAACACAAGAGGAAGAAAAATCTGAAAGAAGAAATGGAAATGGAGGGAGTGTATGGCACGATTCGCCCATCCATAGGCTCGCTGGCATGCGTACAATCCAAACCCACCCTGAGATCATTTTCCAGGGCATCACTGGCACAAATGACACATTTCACACAGAAAAAGCCATCGAATATGGCACTAAAATGGTTTGAAGCAGAGAAAATAATAGAACTTTAAGACACAACAATTTGGATAGTAATACAAAAAATTGATTTTCAGATTTAAAAATCTAAAATCAATAAAATAATAAAATTTCTTCTCTTTTGAACAAAAACTTGACAAATTTCATACCAATCATTCGCTGAACAATTCAATGGATTTTTCCAAAAACTTGTAGAGCTGGAATCTCCTCCTCACATCAACTGCAACATTACTGGAGCTCTGATACCACAATAATGGCAAAAGTGTCCTCAGACACGTAATTTTATTAATCAGAAAAAAAAAAACAATTACATAATTGATTTTGCAAGAGTTTACACCCGAACAACACAAACACTCTTGCAATGAGCTATTTATAAGCTCCATGTCCTAACTACCTCTAATTATGGATCACATTTTAATAACAAGTGTCCATTTACAATAAATGCTATTCAAACCAACTAGCTAACTAATCTCCTAAAATAGAGCCTAAGATACGACACATTTAGAGAGTCATATCTAGTTACAACAATATGCTAATTCTAAAAGTCTCCATTAAATAATTAAACATTCTAGAATAATAATTATTAATTTAATATCTTAAATTAATAATTATTTTATTCTAATTTTATAACCTATGATAAAATTGTATTTTTGGATCATCTAACAGTATTCTCCACCATTGTCAGACCTCAGAGTCTTGATCTTTCTCTTATTTATATTCTCCACTTCATTCTTGAATTCTTGTAACTTCTCACCTCATCCTTGTTCTTGAGGAGGTATAGCCAAGTTTTCCTTGAGAAGTCATCAATGAAGGTCACATAATATTGATGACCACCAAGAAATTTTACTACCATAGGTCCACATACATCTAAGTGTATGAGATATAAAACTTCCTTAGATCTGGTATCACTTCTTGCAAATGGCTTCTTCATGTTCTTGCCTAGAGCACATCCCTTATAGGTTCCTTCATGTTCTTGCTTTAATTCGGGAATGCCATTGACCATTTGTCTTAGAGATAGAAAAATTGTATAGTGAAGGTGTCCTTCTATGCCACATTTCAAAAGGGCTTACATTCAACTGTAAGAAGTCTATATAATTCCCCCCCATGAATCCTAGTCACCCTAGCATTATCAATACTAGAGCCATTACACCAAACCAAAACTTTGCTATCAACTAAAGCAATTCTATTACCCTTATCTCTTAGACAAGAAATAGAAAGTGAGTTTTTCTTCAAAGCTAGAACATATAGAATATTATTGAGGTGAATACTTCCACCAAACTTGAGCTCCAACAAAGTAGATCCAATCCCTTTCACTGAATAACTCTTGTTGTCTCCAATTTCGATTGAATGAGAGGAGGTTCCTTTTGACAAGGTTTGAAGTTCACTGCATTCTCTCGTCATGTTTCTGGAAGCACCATTGTCAATAACCCATACATTCTTGTCGTTGAAAGTGTCAGATAAGGCGTAGACCAAACTTCCATCTATTTCTTCTTTTACTAGGTTGGAGATAATCTTTAATATGTAATCCTTTATAGATGTAGCGAGATTCCCAACAAACTTGAAACTTGTTGTGAATAAAATATATACAAAAATTGTCAAAATAATATAAATAATTATAAACATAAACAATGTTTAATTAACTATTAATTAGTAGGGAAGAGGCATGTCCCTACAAACATGACTTTTCGTGAAAGGGTACTTACCTGGCTATATATACAAGACCCTCACTCTCAATTGTATCATTCTTATTCATACATTTAATATATAATTATGTAGCTCAATGGAGATCTACATATTCCAAGTCTTCTGGAGTATTTAACTTGAAGGTCGAACTTTGTTCGTTCCATTTGGTATCAGAGCCAAGTTGGCTGATCACCAAGCCTTTGACCATCAACCCTTTGTCCATTGTCATTGGACTTCAGGCTTTTAGCCACACGAAGCTTTTGGAGATTCTTTAGGGTTAATGTCAGGCCATTGGCCATTTAAAAAAAAAAAAAAAAAAGAAAGAGAAAAGAGAAAAAAGAAAAAAGAAAAAAGAAAAAAAAATATATATATATATATAAAGAAAAAAAAAACCAAATAATTGTGAAGCCGTCAGCTCGATAGAGCACCTGCAGTGCTGCCCGACACTTTGCACCACTCCTGAATTTGTTGCTGCTTTCTTTCTCTTTAGTCGCCCACGAAACTGCCATATATACATATATATATATATATATATATATATAGATATATCAAGAAAAAAAAAACCAAAATAATCGTGAAGCCATCAGCCCGATAGAGCGCCTGCAGTGCTGCCCGACACTTTGCACCACTCCTGAATTCGTTGTTGCTCGCTTTCTTTTTAGTCGCCCACGAAACTGCCATTATATTATCAATAACAAAAGAAGTGACATTGAATACGATTTAGATTGAAAAGACATGGTGACAAAGGATCCACCTGTGAGCCTGACATTAGGCAAACTTGACACTTTAGTGGTGGCCAAATAGTTAAGTGAACGTTGCAAGGGTTTCAAGAAACAAAATAGGGTGGACAGAAATCACACACCAAATTTACAAGCACCCATCCATCACAGTGAAAGGTGGGTGTGGCTGCTAGAATTCAACACAAGTATCCATGTTACACAGTAATTTGTCACTACCTTCACCCCAGTCCTTCTACTGTGTCATGTGTCCAGTAAAACATGCTCATATTAAACAAATGCTCTCTTATGTTGCCAATTGACCCTCTTTTCCTAAGTTTTCTGCCTCGTTGCGAGAATACATTTAATACACGCAACGGACCCCTGTCATAAATAGTCCTATCGCGACCCCGTCGCGGGAGTACACCTATTTCCCGTGACGGTCAGATTTCAAGCCTCGGCGCAAGGCTATTAGCTATCTTTAGCGACAGTCGGTCTGCATACATTGCTTCCTAGTGATGTCAGCGCTAAAGCTTAGTTAACGACCAACGACGATCTAGATTGGGCGAATTCGTTCCAATAGTTGGCCTTCTGGATGTCTCTAGACCTGGTTGTTGGGTCAGTTTGGGTCGCCCTTCCCCCTCTGGCATGGTAGTTCCGTCTTTTGTGCTACTTGCCCTGAGGATAAGCTCCCTCTTCCTCATTTTAGGGAGACTCCTTCTCCTATAAAATCACTCACAATTGCTATCATCTGCTAGTTATTTTGGTTGTACAGTGCTGTTGTTGCTTTTGAGTTTGATAGATAGTTGGTGTGAGTGTGACAAGTGTGGGATTGCTATATAGTTGCAAGAAGGTGTGGAGTGCCCTTAACCTTGTGTTAGAGCTTGTGAATAACAGAAAGAGATATATTGCTTTTTGGGAGACCCATCTTTGAGAGTGAATGCTTGAAGAAACACACTAGTTGGACCCTCCGAGAAGGCTTGCGACATCAAGACTTGGTTGTAAGCTTTGATCTTGTTTATTATTAATATAATCAATGATGATTTCCTATATCTTGTATGTGATTTACTTGATATCTCATGACTTCTTGACTTTATGAGTAAATAGATCATTGTTGTTTCTCGGTTATGTGCTCTATTGTTTCTTTGTGGTGTTTCAGGTCGATCGCTCATTAAGGAGAAGGAAATGGAAGCTGGAGCAGCACAACGGAACTTCATCAATCGCCAGTTTGAGGTAGGCCTCCAACGATGACTATTTAAGGGAATTAATTGTTGTTTTGTCCTTGTTGTGACTAGACCCACTCTAGGGCTAGAGGGGTTGCTTTTGTTCGCAGAGGGAACACTTTCCTGCATCACAAGCTGGCGACTCCGCTGGGGAGTCCTTTGCATGTTTCTTCTCTTGTTTTCTCTTGTTTTGGTTTTGATTTGGTGTCTTTTGAATTTTCGGGCAAACTATTAGTCTTTTGGGTTACCTGGGTCAATCTGGGAAATCCCTTTATTATCTGTGCAATAGGCTGGTCCTTGTTTGGGATTTTTTGGTTTATCTTTCATTGTTTTTTATCAACATATTTTCTTCGACATCAACAACATTTTTCTGCATATGCTCCAAAGTGGTGGGATTCCTCTCTCTGAGATAATATGCAAGCTCAACATCAAAACCATCTGGATAATGAAGCATAGCCAAACAAAGGGGAGGATTTACATTTGTAGGTATGGCATTATAAATGTTATTGAATCTGGTTGAGAAATGTTGGATTGTCTCACCAGATTGCGTCTTAAGATTCTGATACATAGCCATAACTTGGAAAGGGTTCCTGTTAACCTCCCATTTTTCAAGGAAAGTGTGTTTAAACTATTGGAAATTAGGAATGCTTCCAGCTCTCAAATTTCTATACCACTTCCTGAATTCTCCTGAAAGATTTTGGGGAAAAAACCTCAATTTTACATCTTCATCTTCTACTTCCTCAAGGTCAATGAATTCAATGATTGTTTCTACATGTTTCCTTGTTGTGATCTTACTTGTACCATTAAATTGAGGTAGCGTCTGACCATAATTTTGTGGTATCTCATGCAAAGGGCCTGGCAGATTTAATGGGCCATACCACGCAGAAACCATGACTGAGGTATGAGTTGAAGTTGTACTCGTTGAACTATGAGTATTGCTTGTGTCTTGTTCAGGACAACCAATACTAAAAGGAGATGCATTTGTAGATTCAAGGGAATGATATACACTTCTCACAAGAGAGTCATGTGTAGGTTTGTAGTCTACATTCAAATTCAGCAAATAGAAGATGATCCTTTGGACATTTCCAGGAAAGGACAGGAAGTAATTAATAAAACATAACACTGTGCTCTAAAGGAAATCCAAGTATAAGTACCTGACTTTCACACACTGTCCTTCCATTCTTTTGCTGAGAAAGCATGTTCTTCTCTAAAACTGTTTTGAAATTTTCCAGTGGAGTCACCAAGTGAATAGCTGATCCTTTGAATTCTTCGAATTTTGGAGTCACTAGGTGAATGATTCAACCTTTTTATGTTTGTCCTTTGTTCATCATCAGAGAGCAGATCTGATATTTTTCGTTCTCCCAGGGATAATTTGACACGAAATTTCGCTTCCCCGGTAGTGAAGCTAGAATGTTATCACTCTATAAATCCCTTAAGGCTAAGGGAAGGGATCCCAGAGGTAACCATAAACCACTTGCAGGTTAAGGTCTAGTCCCCCTAACCTTGGAGAGGTCTCTCTCGCTAGATCAACTATCAATCAAAAAGGCTGATAGGATATGGATTTTAGAGTGGCTACTAAGCTCAAAGACAAAGGATATAAGGTTTGATGAAAATGTTGGGAGTGAAGGCCACTAAAAGTATAAGACTATGGCACAACAGGGAAAACATGAGCCATCAAGACAACAAAGGCAAGGTAGGCACATATCTCAAGTCAATTGTTGGATGTAGTATAGCGAGGAATGAGAGAAACACATGAATATTCAGTGAAATGCAACAGGACATAAAGTTTTGAATTCTGCTACACAATTTATAACTAAATATGTTAGAAAATACTGAGAGGGGGAGTGAATCAGTATTCCCTAGCAATTAGAACTTTTAAATCTTTTCAGAGCATTAGTTAATATTCAATTATCATTAATGTTTATGCGGTAACAACAATGAATAAAAGAACACGGAGGCACAAAAATTTTAGGTGGAAAACCCCCTCTGGGTTAAAAACCACTGAACACTTTTCTAATAATTCTTTAATTTTCAACTCCAATTGAAAAGAAAGCCCCAACTTCCTAGAATCTAGAAAACCATTCTTTTCTAGCTCCCACTAGATGGACGCTCCAACCCCTGAGATTCTTCAGTAGTCAACTGAATGGATGCCCCAATACCCATTGAGCTACAACTCACCCTAGCACCACCCTACCACCCTGAAGTTTTCACAAGCTTGAACCTGTTGGTGACTTCATGCACCATCCTAGCACCACCCTACCACCCTATAGAATAATAAAATAATAATGGACTCTTGTACTACGAAAAATGGTCCACTCTACATTGATATAGAATGATGTAGAAGAAGAAGACACACTAGACCATAACCCCAACTATGACACAACCACCTAATGATGATGCTAGACCTCCCAACACTACCTCTTCAACTCTTGGCAGATAGAAACTTGTACAAAATTTAAAAAGATGCTTTTACAATGACTCTATATAGTGATACTTTTAAAATGTTTGTATGCAATTCTGCCCACTTGAAGACTTCATGTGGTGAACTTCTTGTTGTTGTTCTGCACCTTGATTGTTGCTCTTGTACATTCCAAGTTATTAGTAAATTCCAAGATTCTCATCTCAATATATTGTACATTATTTTATGATATTTTTACAATATTTGATAAGTTGTCAAACGTTCCAATCTTCAATTTGAGTATTTGGTATTATTACTCATAACAGGACTTCACACACCTATATGATCCACAAAATGAAACAACTAGCATCTTTCTACCTACACAGATTCTATATGATGTGTTTCATGGGCGGTATACCCATGACATGATAATAGCAAAACTTACCTCATCCTGTAGAGCATATGTCAGTGCTAAACAAAAACAACAAAATAGAATACAAAGAACCTAATGAAATTAAGAGATGAACATGCATATACAAAAGATACTTACCTGTAGCTTACCTCTGTTGCATCATTTTGCTACACCTTGCTCTTTGTTGCCCTAGAAAGTCTAGTCCTTTGCACTGCTTGACAACACTTGATCTAATTTTTCTTTCCTTCTAGGAGCACGATATTTAATCTGATGTATCTCTGCGATTTCAGATCCCCAACATGTGATCTTCGGTCCTGTAGAACCCTCTAAGTCCTCTTTCCAATGCCATAGGTCTGGCCCGATTTGGACTCTTCAAGACAAAGTTATGGCCAATCTCTCACAATGACCCAATCATGGACTAATTCAGTAGAGTGAACTTGTATGACGTGCCACGTGTCACTGTTTCCTCCTTCGGCTCTGAAATTGATACACAAAAAACTACAGTCTGTTTACTATTTGCCAGTTTTTATAGAATTCCAATCCTCTTCTCAGAGAGAGAGTTATGACGATTTTCCCAAGGTCAATTCTTTGATATGAAATTCGACAGCCTGCAAAACCCTAACTTCCACAAATCATATCTCCGAAAATATAGCGAACCAAGATCTGAAATTTGGTCACGACGTTCATCAGGATTGCGAATCAAATGGGTTTTAATTTTAGAATCTAAGACTTTTCAGAAATGAAGTTATAGCGAAAATTCCACGATCGCTACATTTGGAGGATATATGAGATTTCTTTTTACAGAGTTGAGAGGGGCTTCTATAGAGAATGTTGGAGGGATTTTAGGAGCTTAGCAAATTATTAATTAATGAGTATTCAATGAACAAAACCAATTATGAGTGCCATGCCACAACCCCATAGGATTTTAGCCCACTAACTGGGGTTACTAACTTCAAACATGAATATCTCTCTAACTGTGAAGAATTACTTGGCGTGCCATATATGAACGGAAACATCTCGACGAGTAGAATTTATCTAGAAGATCCTTGACTCAAAATAGAGTAAGTTGTCAACTCAAAATTCCCTTTCAAGATCAGGGTAGCCCCTGGTGCTGCTTGGGTTGACATTAATGACACCTCAGATCATATTTAGATCAACAATCTCTCCCTTTGTAATTGATGGCAACATAAGTACTCCCCTTGCGATCAGGGCACCTCTTCCTACTTCCTTCTCTTCCCTTTGACATCAATGGCAAAAGGTAACTCCCCCTGACACACAACCATCCTGTGGACCTGTACACACTTCCACTCCCCCTTTATTTCATGAATAAGGAAAATCTAGTGAGAACTTGGGAGAATCCCAAGCTTCTAGCGAAGATATTCAAATGCTTCACGAGGTTAAAGGTTTAGTGAAGATATCAACGATTTGTTCTTTTGTACCAACATATTCAAGTTTGATATTCTTTTCAGCAGCTTGTTCTCTAACAAAATGATATTTTATCGGAATGTGTTTTGTTTTTGAATGCATGATAGGATTCTTGGAGATGTTGATGGCACTAGTGTCATCACAGAATATGGGAATAGGCTCACTGAATTGCACTTGAAGATCTTGCAAAGTTTGTTTCATCCAAAGGACTTGAGTACAACAAGCCACCGCTGCAATGTATTCTTCTTCTGTTGTAGATAATGAGATTGAGGTTTGCTTTTTACTCAACCATGATACGAGAGAACCACTTAGATAGAATGTTGCTCCACTAGTACTCTTACGATTATCAATGTTTCCTGCCCAATCTGCATCTGTAAAGGCTTGAATAATGAGATTGTTGCCCTTGGGATACCACAAGCCATATTCTGTTGTGCCCTTTAGATATCAAAGAATTCTTTTGATGGCAATAATATGTGATTCTTTTGGTGCTGCTTAGAATCTTGCTACTTGTCCAACTGCTTGCATAACATCTGGTCGAGAGGCTGTCACATATAGGAGACTACCAATCATGGATCTATCCAACCTTTGGTCCACATCCTTTGATGAATATTCTAAGCTTAACTTGCAACTTGTGCATATCCTTTGTAGACTAATCTTCCCTTGTTCCTGGTAACCTGTAATCCTTCAACTATTTTGCTCCCCCTGAACTTGTAATGAAGCTGCCATCTTTTTCAAACTACCTTCTTGTCAATCATAGACTTATGCCATATACTGCTACAGAGACTTCTCCTCTACAAACATTAAGGATTCAACAAGCCAGATTGTTCAAAATAGTGAGTCACCTAACGAGCCATCTTGACTTGAGTCATTATCTGAAGCAACTGCTAATTGCTCATGACTTTTTTCTTTTACAAATCCTGAAAGCATAACTGTTGAAACCTTGTGATCTATTTTGTCTTCCTGTACTTGTTTCATTTTCTAGACCTTCTTATTCCTGCAATATCGAACCATGTGCCCATAGTTATGACACTTGAAGCATTCAATGTTGTGCATAGGTGATTCCATCTAATATCTGCAACCGCAAGCACTATGGCCATAGTTATGGCATTTGAAACATTCAATGTTTGGCCCATCTAGCACGTATTCTCTTCTGACAAAATCATCATGGAACCTGTCTCGTGATCCTGCAAACTTGCTTCTAGGGTTTTGCAGAAAATGATTGTACCTGTCAAAAACTTCACAATCCCTAACCATATGTCCATAGTTAGCACATAAAAATCAATAACCATTAAATAAATGTGTGTACCTGAATGGTTCATTTGAATGCAATGGTCCTTGATAGTTGTACTTGTCAATAACTTTACAATCCTTGGCCATATGTCCATAGTTAGCGCATGAAAAACAATAACCATTAAATAAACGAACATATCTGGAAGATTTTTCATTCTTCTTTGGAGGCGGTGTTGTAGTTTGTTGTGGTCCTTTGTTCTTGATTGCATTGGTATTGTTCTCTGAAGTTGCAACATTCTTCTTTGGCTTTTCACTTTGATCAACTTCCTTATTAGAATCATCATGCGAATGTGTGGAGATTGGACTTTCATCAACTAGAGCTCTACCATCTTTAATTTCCTTCATTTTTGCTTCTTCATCTTTGTGACTGAGGCCAGTTCTGTCGTTGTAAGATTGTTGATTGTTGATGAGTTCTTCCAACGCCCTTGAGTTGTTGGCATAGTTTTGGACAGTGTTTCCCTTCTTCACTTCCTTACGCAATGAGACTACTTCGGCTTCTAATGCTTCCCTTTCTCAGTTTCTTTCTTCCAACTTCTTTTGAAGTGACTCTTCAATACATTTGTGTTCTTCAACTTCAATTTTGAGACCTTGAACTTGTTCTTAAAGAGTATTTGAACATATCTTCTCATCCTTGAGCTCTTTTATAAGTTTGATTGCCTCCTTAGAAAATTCATCTATGGTCAACCCTTCTTCTTCGTTTTTTGATACCTCTTGTTTATTGTGCTTGGCCATAAACAATACTCTCCCATTGGCTTCTTCTTCACTGTTGCTGTCTTCATCGGATGATGAGCTATCTTCTTTAGAGAGAAAGTTCCTTTTGAATCCTTTCTTCTTGCCAATTTTTAGTTTTCTTGTAAAGTAAGCATATTCTTCATCTGAAAAACCTTCTTCACCATCTTCCTTTTCTTCACACTTGCAGGTGTAGGTCTTTGCCTTTGAAGGTTGTTTGTCCTTATTAGTTTTCTTAGATGCAACGAACACAGTTTCTAGATGCAAAGTACTCTCTTCTTCATCAAGTCTCATGTTAGGTCCCTATAATACTAGTGATTACCCCATTACTATTATAGTTGTATCCCTTATTAATATTGTTGTGCCCCTATTGTCCCTATATTTTTATTACTGTGCCCCATAGAATCCCTCTATTGTTATTTTTGTGGCTTTATATTATTATTGTTAGGTCGGCTTGGTTATATTGTGACTCCTTAGACTCTTATATATAGAAAGGAGGTTTTGTCATTTGAATCATCCAAGAATTGTTCATTTGTGTAATGTAAAGGAGGTTGCCCCCTTGAAGAGGCTGAATTCTAAGGCGCTGATCTCTCTTTTCTATCTTTTTGTGAGCTAGTTCCATAACATTTGGTATCAGAGCTTTGGATTCTAGGGTTTCGCTGCTCCAAAAAGGTCATCGTGGCATTTTCATTATAATTTATTTTCTGCGACGTTTCAAAAGCGAAAAAAAACCCATTTGAGACGAAATTGTACTGAACCTCGGGTCCGAATTTCAGAGCTTTTCGCCCTATATTTGCGGAGATATGATCTGAGGAAGTTGGTATTTTTGCAGACTCTTGAATTATATTCTAAATAGGTGACCTAGGGAAAATCATCATAACTGTCTCTCTGAGCATCGGATTCAAATTTTGTAAGAAGGTACAGAAAGAGGACGAACTGTAGTTTCTTGCATATATTTTTCAGAGCCAAAGGTTGAAACAGTGACACGTGGCACTTCATACAAGTTCGCTCTTCTGGAAAGGTCTATAATCAGGTCATCTTGGGAGATTGTGCATAACTCTTCTTTGGAGAATCCAATTTGGATCAGACTGATGGCATTGGAAATAGGACACAGAGGGCTACTACAGGTCGCAATTTCAAAATTGGATGATCGGAAATTGCAGAGATACATCAGATTCAATATAAAGTTTCTACAAAGTGAAAAAAGGTGTGTAGTTTTTTTAAATTTTTGCATAAACTTGGTTTGAAAAATTAGTTTGAAGGAATTCAAAGGGCATAGTAAAGAATTATTACCAGTAATTGATTCCCCGAGGAAAGAAAATTCAAACACCTAGTAAGCAACCTAAAAGCTCTAGCATGACTCATGAAGAAGATGAAAAAATGCAACATGATATATCAAAATTACGAGACCAAGTGGAACAATTGTCACTTGCAGAAAAAGCAACGAAATCTAAGATGGATGGTTTAAGGAAAGATGTAGAAGCTAAGATGGATGGTTTAAAGAAATGTGTAGAAGCTAAGATGGATTGTTTAAAGAAAGGTGTAGAAGCTAAGATGGATGGGATGGAAGCTAAGATGAATGGCATGGACGCTAAAATTGATGGCATGGATGATAAGATGGAAGAATTGAAGATAAATATGAATAAGTTGCTACAATAAATGGTCACTAATGGTGAAAGGGTCGTAAAGGAAACTCATGATGAGAACAAAAGAAATGTTAATCATGATTCCATAGACTCTAATGTTGGATCAAAGACCCACCATATTCCAAAAATCGATATGAGGAAGTTTGATGGCAAGGATCCCGCAACATGGATATTATAGATGGAGCAATTTTTCAATCTCAATAATGTGCAAAACAACAAAAGGTACGTATTGCAATTTTATATTTGGAACCAAATCAGTTTGTATGGTATCAATGGCTTTGCTCTCATAAACAAATTATCACTTGGGCAATTTTTACGGAAGAATTGATAGCACATTATGAGGATACAAAAGCAACACTTTTTTTAGCCAATTGATAAGTCTCAAACAAAAGGGTTCAATAATGGAGCACATTGAGGAGTTCCAAAAATTGAACATAAGGGTAAAAAATATTCCAGAGGAGCATAGGATTGATGTGTTCATAGGGACTTTAAAAGATAATATCCAACATGATGTTCGCCTTTGGGAACTTGATTCATTAGAGAAGACATTCAGGTTAGCAAGAAAAATGGAAAGCAAAATTATGGCAACCAGGAAGCATACCAGTCACAACTATAAATATGAAAGTGTTATTACCCCTCGCCTTCCACAACCTATAAGGTTGACACCACAACAATTGGAAGAAAAAATAGCAAAAGGGCTTTGTTACAGTTGTGATAGCAAATACACTAAAGGTCATAAGTGTGTTTGGAAGAAATTATTCTACATAGATTGTGAAGAGAAAGAAAAAAAGGAGCAAGAAAGGTCAAAAGAAGAGGATATACTCCAAGAACAAAGCCTAGATAAAGAAGAAATGAATTCGACCATATCTTGTAATGCATTGGCTGGAATTACCACTCCTCAAACCATTAAGATAGAAGGACAAATCAAGAAGAAAAAGGTAATAGTGTTTATTGATTCAAGAAGCACCCACAATTTTATTCATTGTAAGGTAGCAAAAGAATTGAATTGCTTCCTATATCCCGCACTAGAGTGTCAAGTGATGGTTGCAAATGGAGGAACGATAAATTTCTTTGGAAAGTGCCATAATATCAAGCTATCCATGGGAGAATATGTATTGACTAGCCCAATGCTTTCCATTCCAATGGGAGGTGCTGATGTTGTACTAGGAGTCCAATGGCTACAATCCTTGGGTACAATAGCTTTTAATTTTCAAGAACTTTTCATGAAATTTTCTACAGAAGGAAAGGAAGTTGAATTAAGGGGTATTGCAGGGAAACCAGGAAAGATAATCAGCTCTAACGGTATGACAAAGCTTTTAAAAAAGGAACAAAGAGGTGTAATTGCACAATTATGTTCGCTAGATGTTTCCACATCGGAATCATCTATTTCTCCAAAACTCCAAAAGGTCTTGAACAATCATTCCAAGGTATTTGAGACTCCCAAAGGTCTCCCACCTATTCGTGATCATGATCATGCTATTCATCTGATTCCAGGAAGTGTTCCTCCAAACATCAGGCCGTACAGATATCCCTATACCCAAAAGAGTGAAATTGAATGTATGGCTGCAGAAATGTTAGAGGCTGGTATAATTCAACCTAATCAAAGTTCTTTCTCTACTCCAGTAGTATTAGTGCACAAGAAGGATGGATCATGGCGCATGTGTCTAGATTATAGGGAGCTCAACAAGCTCACTATTAAAGATAAGTTTCCCATTCCTATCATTGATGAATTACTAGATGAATTGCATGGATAAATTTACTTCACCAAGTTGGATTTTCATTCAGGATATCATCAAATCAGAATGAATACTGAAGACATTCCAAAAACAACATTTAGAACTCATGAGGGTCATTATGAATTTTTGGTCTTGCCTTTTGGCCTTACCAATGCACCTTCTACATTTTGTTAGGATATTCCGACACATAGGATATAGTTAAGTTCAACTTGGTCTAGTATAGAGTTAGGTTAGAGTTAGGTAAAGTGTGTTTCTTTACCGTTGTACATTTTGTAACTTACAATCCGACGGTCACGATATGTAGTGATCCGACGGTTCACTCTCACCTCGGTATTACCGACACTTGATCCGTGGCTTGACACCCGATTGGTCCATGAGTTCTATTTAAAGCGCATGGAGGGTCATTGTTCGGGTAATCCGTGCATGAGAGAAGCTTATGTAAATTTTCATTCTTTGATTAATAAATTGCCTGTAGTACCCACGTTGGGACAGGCCGTGGACTGTTTCCCTCCTTGCACTTTGAGGGTTTTAACCACGTCAAAAATACTGGTGTATTGATTTGAGATCTGGTTGTGAGCGGTGTCCTTTTGGTATTCTTTCTGAGGAACTTACCCTGTAAATTCCTACATGGTATCAGAGCTATTTGAGGGCCGCGTCCGTTGGTGATCCAAATCTGAAGCCGGTAGAACTGCATGCGGCTGTCGTTTCCTAGATCTGCTGTTTCTGACTGCTTTCGGGCCGAGAGGACTGCTCTGTTGCGTTCGGAGCATCTGTTCCAGTGAGGAACCCCTTTCGTTTCACGCGAAAAGGTTTCCGGTAGCCCTAGCTGCGTCATTTTTCAGATCGGGAGGTATACAGTGTTTTTTTTTGCAGTTTACTGTTATTTTCTCTCTGCTTATTTCGGTCTCAGTTTATTTAGCCTTTTTTTTTAACCGGATCTATACCTTTCATTTCTGCGTATGCTCTTTGCCCTGCGACTCTGTGCGATCTGGGCAAATCAGAAACAGAAAGGAAGGATTTTTCTCATGCGTATGCTCTTTTCCCTGCACCTTAGTGTGATCTCGGAAAATCAGAAACATTGAGAAAAATATTTAGTTTTTCGGCTAAAGCTAACTTTGAGATTTTTTTTAAAAATTTCTAGTTTTTTGGCTAAAGCTAACTTCGAGCCGCAAGGTTCGTTTTTCTTTGCATATTCGTGTTGGGTTTTGTGTTTTGTGTTTTGTAGGGAAAAAGAGCTTTCTCAAGGCAAGCACGCAAACCAAGGCCCCCCCCCTCTCTCTCTCTCTCTCTCTCTCTCTCTCTCTCTCAAATTTTTTGTATAGATCAATTGGTTCAAAGCTATTTTAAGAGAGTAGAGGTCTTGGGTTCAAGTCTCCATTTTGTGGGGGCGGATTTTTTCATTCCCGCACATTCGCGCACTTTGCCGGCAACGTCAACAATTTTTTTTTCAAAAAGCCATAACTTCTTCATCCGGAAGCCTTTTTCAGAGCCGTTTTTTTTAAAACCGCCTATTTTTTCGAGATCTATCCATTGGAACACTTACTTTCAGCATCTTCAGCTTCAGTTTTTTTTTAAAAAATGGAAAGTCCATGCCAAGTCATTCTTGACAGCACTAACTACTTCCAATGGGTAGCCTACATGGAAGATTTACTTAGAAGTAAAGGTCTCTTCAGAATAGCCACAGACCAAGAGAAGAAACCAAAAGATGAAGACAAGGCGGCAAAATGGGAAAATAGACAAGATCAAGCACGTGGTTTGATAGGGATGTCTATTTCTCCTGATCTTAGATTCCACATTGCAGAACTTGAAACTCCTCATGAAGCATTAGAAAAACTTGCTAAAGTTTTTGGGATTAAAAATGAAATTAGAGCCCATCAACTTGAAAATGAGCTGCTTACTTTGGATCCTAATAATTTTTCTTGCATTGAAGATTTCTTGTCCAAATTCAAGACCCTTAGATATCTCTTGGAAGGTGTTAAAGTTAAGAAAGAAGATGGTAACCTTATTTATTCCATCCTTACTAAGTTGGGACCAGCCTACTCTGTATTTGTTTCCACTTTCCATTCTACAAGGGAAGCTTTCATTTGTCAAGGACAAGACTACAAGGCCCCTTCCTTTGACTCCTTTTGTGATTCCTTAATAAGAGAACAAGAAAAACTCTTACACCTTGGTCTTCTTAATCTTGGAAACTCTTCCACGAAAGCGTTAGCCGCCCAGCAGCAACCAAATTCAAAGAATCCTAAGAAGTCATATCCTCAAAAGAATGGTCCTAAACCATCTCAGCCTCAAAATGAAAGATCATTTCAGCAAAATGATAAGACCAATAAAAACAAATGGAAGAAGACTGATAGACATTGTAACTTTTGTAATCGAGATGGCCACTTAGAATCTAAATGCTTTAAGAAGATGGAAGCCTTGGAAGCCGCAATGAAGAAACATAACATCCATGTGGAGCCTACTTCAACTTCAACTTCCGGAATGGCACTTTCTGCATGTCATTGTCAATCATCTCAGTCTGGTTATGCATTAAATGTATCTTCTTCTTCTTCTCATTCTCATGAGTGGCTCATTGATTCTGGAGCCTCTTGTCACATGGCCAAAAACCAAGCCATGTTTTCTTCTTTAAATGATTGTAACACCAAAAATATATATATTGGTGATGATAGATCTCTTAATGTTGTAGGGACTGGAACTGTTCATCTAGACAATGGTCAGTTTAATGATGTATTATGTGTTCCAACCTTATCCTGCAACCTTCTATCTGTCTATCAGATAACTCATTCAGGTGAAGGTAAAATTGTTGAATTTTCACCTCATGATGTTGTAATCAAGGATCTAAAAGATCCTAAACAGATTCTAGCTACTGGTCTTGCTGATGATTCCAAAAGGTTGTATAAGTTTCACAACTTTGGGTCATCAAATCTTCCCTCAGTATTTGTTGCTCATAATGATGAAGTGAGCAAACTTTGGCATGAGCGATTTGGTCACTTAAACTATCGCTCCCTTCAGCATCTATGTAAAGAAAATATGGTGACAGGTCTTCCTATGGTATCTTGCAGAGATGGTGTTTGTTCCGGATGTGTACTCGGAAAACATCATCGGGACAGTTTTGACAAACGTGCCTCTTGGCACGCCTCAGCCCCTTTACAGCTTGTGCACAGTGATTTATGTGGTCCTCTTCCTGTTGCTTCATTCTCTGGCTGCAAGTACTTCTTAACTTTCATTGATGATTTCTCCAGACGCACTTGGGTATACTTCTTAAAACTCAAGAGCGAAGTATTTAACACTTTTTTGGCCTTCAAAGCCTTTGTTGAAAAACAATCTGGACATCAAATTCTTAAGCTAAGAACTGATAATGGTGGAGAATATGTTAAAAACACATTCATCAACTTTTGCACCGAAAATGGAATTCAAATGCAACATACTGTTCCATACACTCCACAACAAAATGGTGTAGCTGAAAGGAAAAATCGCACCTTAAAGGAAATGGCTAATTGTATGCTGCAATCTAAAGGACTCAGTCTTAGTTTTTGGGCCGAAGCAATTAATTGTGCAAATTATATAATCAATCGCACTCCTACTAAGGTTCTAGAGAATATCACTCCAGAAGAAGCTTGGAGTTCCATTAAACCAGATGTAAGTCACTTTCGTGTGTTTGGAAGTGAAGCATGGGCCCATATTCCAGATGAAAAGCATAAAGCTTTAGAACCTAAGAGTGAGAAATGTACTTTTGTTGGATATTCTGAAGATGTAAAAGGTTATAGACTTATTCCATTTAAGTCCAAAAATGTTATCATTAGAAGAGATGTAAAATTTGATGAAAATAAATCGGCCTGCGAGCCTAGTCCGGCGGATGTGCCACCTCTTCCTATCTCTTCTACTTTGAAAACATTTCTTCTTCAGATGATGAAAGCGAGGATGATAATCCTCCCCCACCTTCTCAGGATCCTCAACTTCCAAGATGGGTCCGTGCTACTCGGGATGCAGCAGGTGATCTTGCCGGTGATCCTACAGATCAGCGACGTACACGTTCTCAGTTTGAAAGAGCCTCTTCTTTACTGGCTCAAGCTCCAGTAAATCATGATCCTGACACTTTTGCAGAAGCTTCAGGCCATCCACATTGGGAAGCAGCTATGAATGAAGAATATCATTCATTGATGACAAATGATACATGGGATCTTGTTCCTCTACCAAAGGGACGCAAACTTGTTAGATGTAAATGGGTTTACAGAACCAAGTATGGACCAGATGGGAAAGTTGATAAACATAAAGCTCGTCTCGTTGCTAAGGGCTTTTCACAGGTTGAAGGCATTGACTACACTGAAACCTTCTCCCCTGTTGCCAAAATGAACTCTATCCGCCTTGTTCTTTCCCTTGCTGCCTCTTTAAAATGGGAAGTCCATCAGATGGATGTTAAATCTGCCTTCTTGCATGGGGACTTGCAGGAAGAAATCTATATGGAACAACCCATTGGCTTCATACAAACAGACTCCAGCCTTGTTTGTCGACTTAAGAAATCCCTTTATGGCCTCAAGCAAGCTCCTCGGGCTTGGTATGCCAAAATGGATAGCTTTCTTTTAGAATCTGGCTTTTCTAGGTGTCATTCTGACAATACTGTCTACACCAAGAAAGTGGGCAACTCTCTTATCATCCTTGTTCTTTATGTTGATGATCTTATTCTTACTGGTAGTGATCCCAACCTTATAAACCATGTGAAGTCCAGCCTTAAAAAGAAATTTGAAATGACAGACTTAGGACACTTACACTATTTTCTCGGTCTTCAAGTCTTGCAATCCCAGGAGGGTATTTTCCTTTCCCAGTCCAAGTATGCTTGTGATATTCTTCGTCATTTTCACATGGAAGACTGTAAGCCAGCCCCTTCTCCCTTTCAGTCTGGAGTCAAACTTTCAGTCTCTTGTACTTCTCCTGAAGTTGATGCTACCTTATACCGTCAACTTGTCGGAAAACTCTTGTATTTAACCCATACTCGTCCTGATCTTTCCTTTGTTGTTGGCCTTGTTGCTCGTTTTATGCAAAACCCCCGTGAAAGTCATTGGAAAGCAGCTAAAAGAATACTTCGTTATGTTCGAGGTACAGTACAGTTTGGGATTCATTACAGTGCCAAAGCAGCTCCTCTGTTAGTTGGTTTCACTGATTCTGATTGGGCTGGTGACCATGATGATCGGAAGTCTACTGCCGGTTATGTCTTCACTCTTGGTTCAGGACCTATTACATGGGCTTGTAAGAAACAGGCTGCCATTTCTCTTTCGTCAGCAGAAGCAGAGTATCGTGGTGCCGTGGAAGCTAGTAAGGAAGCCTTGTGGCTTCGTCAGATCCTATCAGAGTTTGGCTTTGAGCAGCAGCATCCAACCACACTTTGGTGTGATAATCAAAGTGCCATTCAGCTATGCAAAGATCCAGTCCAGCATCAGCGCAGCAAACACATTGAACTACACATGCACTTCATCAGAAAGCTCATTCATGACCATGTTCTTGAAGTGCAATATTGTCCAACAGATGATCAGGTTGCAGACATCTTCACAAAGGCTCTCACAGAGGCGAAGTTCACTAAACTTCGATATATGCTTGGAGTTCAGGAAGTTGTCACTAAGGGGGGATAGGCTCTAGTGCCTCCTTCCTTCTCCTATTGTGTCATATTTGTAAATCCTTCAATCCTATCCCAAGTTGTTCTTAAGGGGGGATGTTAGGATATTCCGACACATAGGATATAGTTAAGTTCAACTTGGTCTAGTATAGAGTTAGGTTAGAGTTAGGTAAAGTGTGTTTCTTTACCGTTGTACATTTTGTAACTTACAATCCGACGGTCACGATATGTAGTGATCCGACGGTTCACTCTCACCTCGGTATTACCGACACTTGATCCGTGGCTTGACACCCGATTGGTCCATGAGTTCTATTTAAAGCGCATGGAGGGTCATTGTTCGGGTAATCCGTGCATGAGAGAAGCTTATGTAAATTTTCATTCTTTGATTAATAAATTGCCTGTAGTACCCACGTTGGGACAGGCCGTGGACTGTTTCCCTCCTTGCACTTTGAGGGTTTTAACCACGTCAAAAATACTGGTGTATTGATTTGAGATCTGGTTGTGAGCGGTGTCCTTTTGGTATTCTTTCTGAGGAACTTACCCTGTAAATTCCTACACATTTCAAGGTTTGATGAATTCCATTTTCAAACCCTTCCTTAGAAAATTTGTGTTAGTATTTTTTGATGATATACTAATCTACAGCAAGTCTTGGAAGGATCATGTTGAACATGTTGACAGGGTGCTACAACTATTGGAGGAAAAACAATTATATGCAAAAAAAACCAAATGTTTCTTTGGAGTACAAGAGGTGGAATATCTGGGTCATATTGTATCTCATGAAGGAGTTAAGGTAGACCCTAGCAAAATTAAAGCCATTAAGGAATGGAAAATCCCCACATCCATAAAGCATCTGCGAGGATTTCTCGTGTTGACAGGATATTATCACAAGTTTGTTAAGAATTATGGGAGAATAACAGCACCTCTAACAATATTATTGAAGAAAGATGCATTTTCATGGACTCCAGAAGCAACAAAGGCCTTCGAACATCTTAAAGAGGCAATGTGCCAAGCACCGGTCTTAGCTACACTAGACTTCACAAAAACCTTTATTGTGGAATGTGATGCTTCAGGAAATGGAATTGGTGCCATTTTAATGCAAGATGAAAGACCCATTGCTTTTGAAAGTCGTCCAATCAAGGGAAAGTTTTTACACAAAGCTATTTATGAGAAGGAAATGTTGACAATACTACATGCACTTAAGAAATGGTGACCCTACCTGATGGGAAGACACTTCAAGGTAAAAACAGATCATGATAGCCTTAAATACTTTTTAGAAAAAAGATTATCCTCTGAAGAACAACAAAAGTGGGTCGCAAAGATGTTGGGTTATGACTTTGAAATCATCTGCAAAAAAAGGAAGCAAAATGTGGTGGTAGATGCACTCTCAAGAAAGGATGAGGATGTGGAAGTATTGTCGTGCGCCATTTCTATTATCCAACCAGATTGGATAAACGAAGCAAGGGAGGAATGGAAGAATGATGAAGAAGTGTGGGCACTTATTCGAAAGTTACAACAAGATTCCAGTACATCTGATACATTTAGCTAGCAAAATGATTCGTTATGGTACAAAGATCGCTTATACCTCTGTAAGAATTCGCAACTCAAACAAAAAATTCTTATGGAATTGCACACTTCTCCCTTAGGAGGGCACTCAGGATTTTTAAAAACTTACCATAGGGTTAAGAAGGAATTTTTTTGGGATGGCCTTAAATCAGATATTCAAAAGTTTGTGGCAGAATGTTTGGTTTTCCAACAAAATAAAGTTGAAACAATTAAGACCCCGAGTCTACTACAACCTTTATCCATTCCAAGCCAACGTTGGGAGGAGGTTTCAATGGATTTTATCAGAGGTTTACCCAAGTCTGAGGGAAAGAGTGTCATCATGGTGGTAGTTGACAAGCTTACCAAGTATGCACACTTTTGTGCATTATCACATCCATTTAAAGCTAGCACAGTTTCTATTGCATTTATGGAAACAATTCAAAAGCTACATGGAAACCCAAAGATTATTGTAAGTGACAGAGATTCCATTTTCACTGAAAAATTTTGGACAGAATTATTTTCTTGTCTTGGTACTCAGTTAGCTCATAGCTCATCTTATCATCCTCAATCTGATGGGAAAACTGAGATAGTAAACAAATGTTTGGAAGGATATCTTCGTTGCTTTGTATCTGAGAAACAGACACAATGGGTCAAATGGTTGCCTCTGGCTAAATGGTGGTATAACACTTCCTTCCATACAACAACAAAAATGACCCCATTTATGGAACTTTATGGATATCAACCACCATCCATCACATCATATTTAAGAGAAAATTCTAAGGTTCAAGCAGTGGAACATCAGATCGAACATCAACAACAAGTCCTCCAACTCTTAAAGGATAACCTCGTGTTGGCACAGAATAGAATGAAACAACAGGCAGATCAGCATCGCAGCGAAAGAAGTTTTGATGTAGGTCATTGGGTATTCCTACGGCTACAACCATATAAACAAATGTCCCTCAAGTAAGCTAAGAAGGATAATAAATTATCACCAAAGTATTATGGTCCATAGAAGGTGTTGCAAAAGATTGGTACTATGGCATACAAATTGGAGCTTCCTGCAGCGTCTCGAGTGCACCCAGTTTTCCATGTTTCATGTTTAAAGAAGGTTATAGGTGACAAGATCCCAGTTCAAACAATATTGCCAGAACTTGACGAGGAAGGAAAAATTATATTGGAACCGGAAGAAGTCACAGAAACAAGAACTCGATAGCTACGAAATCGATCAATTTTGGAGTATCTCATCAAGTGGAAGAACTTATCTGCTGAAGATTCCACATGGGAGGATGAGAATTTTATACAGAAGCATCCAGAACTACTCAAGTGTTGAGGACAACACTTTTTTTGAAGGAGAGGGGCATGTTAGGTCCCTATAATACTAGTGATTACCCCATTACTATTATAGTTGTATCCCTTATTAATATTGTTGTGCCCCTATTGCCCCCATATTTTTATTATTGTGCCCCATAGAATCCCTCTATTGTTATTTTTGTGGCTTTATATTATTATTGTTAGGTCGGCTGGGTTATATTGTGACTCCTTAGACTCCTATATATAGAAAGGAGGTTTTGTCATTTGAATCATCCAAGAATTGTTCATTTGTGTAATGTAAAGGAGGGTGCCCCCTCAAAGAGGCTGAATTCTAAGGCGTTGATCTCTCTTTTTTATCTTTTTGTGAGCTGGTTCCATAACATCTCATTTCATATGCTATGAGAACTCCATGTAATTCCTCTTTGCTAAGTTTTTCTAGATTTGCACTTTATTCTAAGATCGATACCTTTGGGTTGAATGTTCCTGGCAACATTCTAAGAATATTTCGTATAATAGTATTCTCGTCAACAATCTCTCCCAATCCTTCCAAAGTGTTGGTTATTTCATCAACATGTTGGAAGTATGCAACAATGTTGTCTTCTTCTTTCATTCTGAGTTGCTCAAATTTTCTCTGTGATTTGAAGCCTTGCTTCTTTGACATTTGAGTCACCTACATATATATTCTCAAGTTTGTCCCATACATTTTTGGCGGTTTTACAACCCAACACCTTATGATAAGTAGATTCAATAAGTCCACTGATAATAATATTCTTTGTTTTTGCATCATTTACCAAATTCTTCTTACCGTGTTCATAAGCGGTTGGTGTAAAGCCATTTTGAACAGTGTCCCATACTTCGTAACCTTATGCCAAGAGATGGACCTCCATTCTTCCTTTCCAAAGTGCATAATTATTTTCATTGAATTGAGGTACATCATTCTTGGTATGCTCCATGATCTCCTTCCAGTTGTTAAACTGCTATTGAAGGAACCAAGATTTGATACCAATTGTTGGAAAATACCAAGGGGGGGGGGGGGGGTGTGGGGGCGGTGGTTGGGAGAGGGAGGGTGAATCAGTATTCCTTAGAAATTAGCACTTTTAAATCTTTTCAGATAATTAGTTAATCTTCAATTATCATTAATGTTTATGCAGTAACAACAGTGAATAAAAGAACACAGGAGGCACAGAAATTTTAGGTGGAAAACCCCCTCCGGGTCAAAAACCACCGAACGCTTTTCTAATAATTCTTTAATTTTCAACTCCAATTGAAAAGAAAGCTCCAACTTCCTTGAATCTAGAAAATCATTCTTCTCCAGCTCCAACTAGATGGATGCTCCAATGCCCGAGATTCTTCAGTAGTCAACTGAATGGATGCCCAAACACCCAATGAGCTATAACTCACCCTAGCACCACCCTACCACCTTGAATTTTTCACAGGCTTGAACCTGTTGGTGACTTCATGCACTAGCCTAGCACCACCCTACCACCCTATAGAATAATAAAAGAAGAATGGACTCTCGTACCAGGGAAAATGGTCCACTTTACAATGATATAGAATGATGTAGAAGAAGAAGACACACTAGACCATAACCCCGACTATGACACAACCACGTAATGATGATCCTAGACCTCCCGACACTACCTCTTCAACTCTTGGCAGATGGACACTTGTACAACTTTTACAAAGATGCTTTTACAATGACTTTGTACAATGATACTTTTATAATGTCTGTATGCAATTCTGCCCACTTGAAGACTTCATGTGGTGAACTTCTTGTTGTTGTCTTGTGCCTTGATTGATGCTCTTGTCATGCTACCCTTTCTCATTCTTCAGAACATTAAATTATGCATTGAATCTTCTCTTGATGAATATATAATACCTGCAAAAAGTCTTCAAGGAAATACCCACGACATGATAATAGCAAAACTTACCTCATCCTACAGAGCATATGTTAGTGCTAAACAAAAACAACAAATTAGAATACAAAGAACCTAATGCAATTAAGAGATGAACATGCATATACAGAAGATACTTCCTGTAGCTTATCTCTGTTGCACCTTGCTCTTTGCTGCCCTAGAAAGTCTGGTCCTCTGCACCCCTTGATAACACTTGATCTAAATTTTCTTGCCTTCTAGGAGCATGATATTTAATCTGATGTATCTTTGCGATTTCAGATCCCCAACATGTGATCTTTGGTCTTGTAGAAGCCCTCTGAGTCTTCTTTCCAATGCCACAGGTCTGACCCGATTTGGACTCTTCAAGGCAAAGTTATGCCCAATCTCTCACAATGACCTAATTATGGACTAGTTTAGTACAGAGAACTTGTACGACATGCCACGTGTCACTGTTTCCTCCTTCGTCTTTGAAATTTACACACAAAAAACTACAGTCCATACACTATCCCCCACATTTTACAAAATTCTGATCCTCTTCTCAAAGAGAGAGTTATGATGATTTTCCCAAGCTCACTTCTTTGAGATGAAATTTGGAAGCCTGCAAAAACCATAACTTCCACAGATCATATCTCCGAAAATATAGCGAACCAAGCTCTGAAATTCTATCAAGAAGTTCTTCAGGATTGCGAATCAAATGGGTTTTAATTTCAGAATCTAAGACTTTGCAGAAATGAGGTGATAGCGAAAATGCCACAATCACTACATTTGGAGGATATATGAGATTTCTTTTTATAGAGTTGAGGGGGGCTTCTATAGAGAATGCTAGAGGGATTTTAGGAGCTTAAAAAATTATTAATTAATGACTATTCAATGACCAAAACCAATTATGAGTGCCATGCCACAACCCCATAGGGTTTTAGCCCACTAACTAGGCTTACTAACTTCAAACATGAATATCTCTCAAACCATGAAGAATTACTTGGCGTGCCATATATCAATGGAAACATATCGACGAGTAGAATCTATCTAGAAGATCATTGACTCAAAATAGAGTAAGTTGTCAAGTGAAAATTCCCTTGCAATATTAGCATAGCCCCTGGTGCTACTTGGTTTGACATCAATGACAACCTCAAATCATCTTTAGATCAAAAAAATATTCATAAGAAACATGCCAAAGCAATAAAGAATTCTACCATGAATAAGATCCATGATTATCTTGAGCATATAAAAATAAATTCAAGACAACAACTTCAAAATTGGATATTAATTAAACACAAGGAGAACGCAGACTTAAAACCACACACCACCGAAATCTCTGAAACTAATAGCAAAGTCTTCTCTGAGCTTTTTTATTAAAAATGTTTACATTGCCTCCTCTCAACAATTCTCCATCCTCTTTTTACATTGTACATTTAGCCTTTAAATATCATTTAGGCCAAGGGCCAAATACATTGCATTTCATCCAACTAAGTGGATCGAAAGGTGTGTTTTATCAATGGAAACAACAAGATCTAGGAAAAATATAGGAACAACATTAACTCTGAAAATCTTGATCTTCCTGCTATGATGCCAAAAATCCTGTTAAAATCCTTCGGATGCCTCGTTCATTCCCCTTTTTTCCTTTGAAACTGGCATAATAGCTACCGACTTGCTTTATCGGAGCTTTCTTTATATCAGAGCTTAATGAAATCAGAGTTTTATTTGTGTGCCACTTTGAACTGCGCAGGGTGAGGACTTTCCGATATGCCTAGCCCCTTTATGCTTAGGCAGAATCTTCACGACTGGGACCTGGGGACTCAGTGCCAAATCCTTTTGAGACTTAAACCCTGTGGTTGAGACAGGGGCCAATTCCTTTGTAATATTACATTATAAACAGTCCAAACACGAAATACATGGGACCACAACATATATGCGTCTAGGTGTTAAAATTGGAAACTAAGGCCAAACTCCATGAGGATCACCTTATTCATGGCTGATAATATGTTATCTAGATTCCTCTTGTCGAGAGGTGTAGGATTGATCTAAAGATCATCTGATTCTGATAAGTATTTATGGAGATATGAATTTATTTTGATTATGGACAAATTGTCAAAGTCAGCCAACAACTTATGTAGGCTCAGAAACCCAACAAACACATCTATTCATCATACAGGATGTCTCTTCCTCATTTGGACACACTTCTCATCCATCTCTCTCTCTCTTCTGCATGGAAAAGAGTCTCTCTCTCTCTCCTGCGCAGATAGATCTCTCTCTCACACGTGGAAAGGAAGGACGCAGTGTTCTAAGGGTTTACAAATTGTAGATTGGAACTTTGACCAGCATTGACCAACATTCTCTCTCTCTTGATTGCGCAGTAGGTGAAGCTGACTCTCTTTGGAAATCCACAATTTTTGGCACAGGAATCGAGGTGATCTGACCTCCGATTTGGAAGATATTGACTGCCCTAGTTTAGGGTTGATGCCGGTGATTCCAATGATGCTGATGTCGATGATGTCGATGATGCCGATGATGCTGATGCTGGTGATGTCGGTGATGCTGATGATGCTGATGTCGGTGATGTCGATGATGCTGATGCTGGTGATGCCGATGATGCTGATGCTGGTGATGTTGATGATGTTGATGCCGATGTTGTTGATGTCGGTGATGCCGATGATGCTGATGTCGGTGATGCCGATGATGCTGATGCCGGTGATGTCGATGATGCTGATGTCGGTGATGCTGGTGATGCCGATGATGTTGATGCCGGTGATGCCGATGATGTTGATTCCAGTGATGCCGATGATACTGATGTTGTTGATGCTGATGATGTTGATGCCGCTGATCTAGGGTTTGTTGCTGCTGATATAAATCAGACTTTTGTACTATTTCTCTCTGCTGAATTATTGAAGATAAAAGAAGATTTGATCAAAGGGTTTCCCCATATTGTGGTTTGTCCCTGGCTAGCCACCACATCTTGTGTCTCGTCTTGGCTTTTTTCTGTTGAGTGTTTAATGTTCTATCTGCACTTTACTTATGTACATGTGATTGCTAATTTGTGGATAATAAAAATAAAGATAAGTAAACTGCTCTAAGCATAGAACATATCGTAATTTAACATGGGATCAGAGCTGAGGTGAAGACAAAGCCCAAGCAAGAGCAAGAGAAATCATTGAAGAGAAGGTTGGCAAGACTATCTAAAAAGAACTATGGGGTCCTCAACACTCTTCCCGCCGAAGACAAGCTCCGTGAGAAGTCTGACTATCACGGATGGAAGATATCTCTCGATCTGACTTTAGAAGATCAAGAAGTGTTGGACCATGTGAGAAGCAATATTGTTGAGCCTCCATCAAATGCATCCATTGTTGCCAGGAACAAATGGAAATCCGGAAAAGTCAAAGAAAAGAAGATCATCTGGGACTCTATCGACAAGCGATTGGTGGCCTATGTTTCTGAGCTGAACACCTCCAAGGAAATCTACGATAGACTGGTGAGTTTATTTAATGGCAAAATGCATTCAAGAAGAAGCAAGGATGGAAGAACAGGAAATTCCCACACTTAAAGGTCATCCCATTGCCTTTTCTTCTCATGCAAAAAGAAGAAACAATTCCGAGGCTAAATCCAAAGGAAAGACTGGACCAAAGGGTGGAAGAAAATGACGATGTTACCATTGCAATAAACCGGGTCATTATGCAAGGGCGTGTCCTAATAAAAGGAACTCACACTGGGATGATGATCAAAATCCATCACAAGGCAATCAAATAAATGGCAAGTCAAATGGCCGAGGTAAAAGGAGTGCTGGAAATCAAGGAAGAGGACAACCATTCAAGAAGGCAAGAAATTCCAGGTATGAATCTAACACTGTTGACAATAAGCAGGATGAATATTATCTACCAGTTGCTCTATCTACCTCTGCTCCTCTGGACTCGCTGGGAAATTGGCTTATTGATAGTGGTGCCTCAAGGCACTTCACTGGTTACAAAGAAGTTCTCCATAATCTGATAGAGAAAGAAACCAACCTGGAAATTGTCCTTGGAGATAATATGAAATATCCCGTGAAAGGTGTAGGCAATGTCTCTCTTAAATTGAATCAAGGTAATACAATCCACCTATAGGATGTATTATATGTACCTGATCTCAAAAAGAACCTGGTGTCCATTTCGGCAATGGAAGACAAAGGCTACAAGGTGGCTTTCAGCAATGGCAAGAGGCTGGCATTAAGAGGGAGACTACTACACCATACACTCCTTAACAGAATGGTGTGGGGGAAAGGAAGAACCGTATGATTGTGGAAGCTATCCGTGCCATGCTTCATGATCAAAGACTTCTAAAGTTTCTATGAGCCGAAGCTGCAAACACTGCCGTATATGTACAAAACTAATGCCCCCATCAAGCATTGGGTTCATAACTCCTGAAGAAATGTTCTTCGGTAAGAAACCTGATATATCTCATTTTAGAATTTTTGGAAGCCCTGTATATTTTCATGTGCCGAAATAAAAAGGGAATAAATTGGGTGCATCTGGAAAGAAAGGAATCTTCATGGGCTATAGTGAAAATACTAAGGGCTATAGAATCTATGTAGCCGGTCAAAGGGAAGTTGTGATTAGTCATGATGTCACCTTTGACGAAGATATGGCTCTCAGCAAGGTGAACAATCTTCCTACAGTGAGGAGCTCTCAAGAAGCTGACACTAGGGAACCGAAAGAAAAAGAGTATGATGAGATATTTGCATCTGTTGCCAGATATACCACCATCCGCTCGATCATAGCCCTTGCGACTTCACAAGGATGGAAACTACATCAAATGGATGTTAAGATCACGTTCTTGCATGGTTCAATCAAAGAAGAGGTCTACGTGGAGCAACCCAAAGGATTTGAGATTTATGATCGAAAATCTCATGTGTGCAGGTTGAAGAAGGCCCTCTATGGGTTGAAGCAAGCATCCCAAGCATGGTATGAGAGGATCGATAGCTACTTGATGAAGTTGGGTTTCACTAGGAGTGAAGTCGACCCTAACCTTTACTTTAAGGTTGAAGATGACAGACCTCTCATACTGGTGCTGTACATTGACGACCTCTTTCTAACAAGTGCAGACCCTCTCATTCACAAATGTAAGAGGGATTTGGCTTCAGAATTCGAGATGAAAGACCTAGGACTCATGCACTATTTCCTAAGACTCAATTTCTGGCAGAAACCAGGGGAGATTTTCCTATCTCAAGGAAAGTATGTGGTGAAGATACTAGAAAGATTCAACATGGTGGACTGCAAGCCCGTAACTACCCCGATGATGCTTAACTTTAAGAAGTTAAGCAGTAGTGCTGCTGGACCTGTTTTACAAAATGCTACCGAGTATCGACAGCTCGTCGGAGCATTGATGTTCTTGGTGAACTCCCGTCCGGATATATGCTTTGCAGTCAACACTTTGAGCCAACATATGGTTGAGCCTCTTCATTCACATTGGATTGGTGCCAGGAATCTGCTGAGATATCTTCATGGCATAATCACTCATGGATTAAGATACACTGCTGGAAATATGAGACTACTTGGGTATACTGATGCTGATTGGGCAGGCAATGTGGAGGATCATAAGAGCACATCCAAGTGTTGTTTCTCCTTGGGATCTGCCTTGATATCCTGGATGAGCAGGAAGCAGAAGTCGGTGGCTTTGAGCATTGTCGAGGCAGAGTATATTGCTGCTAGCATGGCTTCCTGTGAGGCAGTCTGGTTGCGAAATCTCTTTAGTGAGCTGTTTGGATTTACATTGGATACCACCGTGATTTTATGTGACAACCAAAGCGGGATCAATTTATCAAAAAATCCCATATTTCATGATCGCTCCAAGCACATCGATATCAGGTACCACTGTATTCAAGATATGGTGCAGAGAGGAGCAATAAGGCTCCAACATATTGGTAAAGATGAACATGTCGCCAACATTCTGAAAAAGCCCTTAGGAAAAGTCAAATTCCAGACTTTCCGAAAACGACTTGGTGTCATTCAGATACCCTCTTATGAGGGTCGAGTATGATGTATTGAGCTTTGGGAGCTCCAGGGGGGCGCGGGGTACTTCTTGGAGGACATATGACCACAGGGTGACTCACCATCCCCTGTTGGTGCACTTTGTATAGGGTAAAAGGTTCAACCTTCCCCTGTGACACCCCATGGAAACTATGGAATAGGATGATTAGTTCTCCTGTGGGCCAGGATGATTCGTTCTCCATGGCAACTATGGAACAGGATGATTAGTTCTCCTGTGGGCCAGGATGATTCGTTCTCCGTGGCAACTATGGACAGGATGATTAGTTCCCCTGTGATCCAGGATGATTCATTCTCCGTGGCGACTATGGAACAGGATGATTCATTCTCCTGTTGGCCTTGATGATGTGTTCTCCATGGCGATTGTGGAACAGGATGATTCGTTCTCCTGTAGGGCCAGGATGATTAGTTCTCCATGGCATCCATTGGACAGGATGATTTGCTCTCCTGTGGACAGGATGATTCACTCTCTTGTGGACAGGATGATTCGCTCTCCTATGGATAGGATGATTCGCTCTCTTGTGGAAAAGATGATTCGCTCTCTTGTGGACAGGATGATTAGTTCTCCTGTCGAGGCATCCTACC
The DNA here is from genome assembly GCA_031772625.1 of Pinus tabuliformis. Taxonomy (NCBI): domain Eukaryota; kingdom Viridiplantae; phylum Streptophyta; class Pinopsida; order Pinales; family Pinaceae; genus Pinus; species Pinus tabuliformis. The sequence goes on from CM062804.1 coordinate 1,244,316,340, forward strand.
CATGTAGTCTGGGACTCATGGGAAGTACCTCTCATCTAATCAATGAGCAGGGAAATGATGATAGGGACCATAGTAGTATTGATGGATGCATCGTTGTATCTATCGTACTCCCTATGCTAGGATGACCTTCATTGATCTGGGATCAATGATACTGGTCTGGGACCAGTGAGAGTGGTACCCACTATGACACTGACTTCGGGTCAGTAGAGGACTGGTCTGGGACCAGTGGTACACACTCTGAGATTGACTTCGGGTCAGTGGAGGATGGTATGATACATCCTCGATCACTTCTTCTTCTTCTTCTTCATAGTTTGAGCAGAGCAGGGCATAGCAAGGCAGAGCTGAGCAGGGGTCAAGCTGTTCAAGGTAGAGCATTTGATGGATGAATAGTAGCGACGGCCAGACAAATTGCAAATGGAGTTCTCCCTAGTTGAGAGGGAGTGTTAAAATTGGCAACTAGGGCCAAACTCCATGAATATCTTCTTATTCATGGCTGATAATATTTTATCTAGACTCCTCTCATCAAGAGGTGTAGGATTGATCTAAAGATCATCCAATTCCGATAAGTATTTATGGAGATATGAATTTATTTTGATTATGGACAAATTGTCAAAGTCGGCCAGCAACTTATGTAGGCTCAAAAGCCCAACAGACACATCTATTTATCATCAACATTTGCACATAATTACAGGATGTCTCCTCCTCATTTGGACACACTTTTCATCCATCTCTCTCTCTCTTCTGCACAGAAAAGAGTCTCTCTCTCTCTCTCCTGCGCAGATAGATCTCTCTCTCACACGTGGGAAGGAAGGACACAATTTTTTAAGGGTTTACAAACTACAGATTGGAACTTTGACTAGCATTGACCAGCATTCTCTCTCTCTTGACTATGCAGTAGGTGAAGCTGACTCTCCTTGGAAATCCGCAATTTTTGGCACAGGAATCGAGGTGATCTGACCTCTGGTTTGGAAGATATTGACTGCCCTAGTTTAGGGCTGACGCTAGTGATGTCGATGATGCTAATGCCGGTGATGCCAATGATGCTGATGTCGATGATGCCGATGATGTTGATGCCGGTGATGCTAGTGATGCTGATGATGCTGATGCTGGTGATGCCAATGATGTTGATGTCGGTGATGCCGATGATGCTGATGCCGGTGATGCCGGTGATGCCGATGATGCTGATGCTGGTGATGCCGATGATGCTGATGCCGATGATGCTGATGCTGGTGATGTCGGTGATGCTGATGCTGGTGATGCTGGTGATGCCGATGATGCTGATTCCGATGATGCCGATGATACTGATGCTGCTGATGCCAATGATGCTGATGTCATTGATGTTGATGCCGTTGATCTAGGGTTTGCTGCTGCTGATATAAATCAGACTTTTGTACTATTTCTCTCTGCTGAATTATTGAAGATAAAAGAAGATTTGATCAAAGGGTTTCCCCATATTGGGGTTTGTCCTTGGCTAGCCGCCACATCTTGTGTCTCTTGTCTTGGCTTGTTTTCTATTGATCATTTAATGTTCTATCTGCACTTTACTTATGTACAGGTGATTGCTAATCTATGGATAAAAAAAAAAGATAAGTAAATTGCTCTAAGCATAGAACATACCGTAATTTAACACTAGGCCCTTTAAATATCGGAAGTCAGAGATCGACGATTTCATAACTCTGCACTTGGTTACAACTCTCAAGACTTGCGATCTTCGATGAATGACGTGGCCCGTTCCACGTGGGAAGAGGATGGGGGGGCACGCAAGGCTTTAACACATAAATACCTATGATAAACCTCTTCCACCAAACCTTATGATTTAAACACACACACACACACATATATATCATGTCGCCTTCTTTTACGATTGCTGATGTGAGATAGCCATTGGTTATCAACCACGACCTTTGGTTCTTTAAACTATCTGTGACTGTGGGCCAAACACCACATTAGAGCCCCTTAATCGCAGATTCTCAATCAGAAGATTTAACTTGGATGTAGCAATGTGCCTCAAGCTGCGATCACTGATTTTTGATTGCTGACATCATCCTCTGCCATGTGTCACATGGTAAGTCGTGACACGTGTCACTCTGAATTGCCCCCTTAGGACCCTGAAAATGTTGAATCTGCATGCCATGTGTCCACCATACCACCACGTCATTGTTGATGTCGTATGCCACGTGGCATATGAGAACCTATCACTGATTGCCATGCGTCTCTAATCGCCCAATCGCTTTTCGCCACGTATCTCTTTGGAGGAGAGAGAAATGGCCTGACCTTCTTTGTTTTGGTGAGCATTTCCTTTGTTAAACCTTTTCTGACTCTTCCCAACAATTTAACACTAGTGGTGTATATCCTGACACTTTTATCGCATATCTCACTTTTCAAAAGTTGTCACTCAGATCCACTTCAGAAATTTTCTGACTTCCGCTGACGATATGATCCATACCTATCTGATTGTTGAGTTCGTCGATATTTCTCTGTTGTGGCGCTATTCAGACCTCCGATTATCGAACATCGATTTGTCGCAATCTCGCATGTCGCAATTTTTAATATGTGGTTGCCATGCCAACCTCTATGAATCACCCATTACCGATCTCTGATATGCTTGATCAGAGATTAGAGTTCGCTAGTTTTGCTCCAACCTTTCTCCAAACCTCCAATATTCGGGATCTGGGGTCAACACTTAAGAATTTTTCCTTTTGTTTCCAAGCCTTTGAAAAAGGATCTTCTTCCTGCCATAACTTTCGACACTGGAACCTGTTTGAAGAGATCTATAGCTTGTTGGATAGGTAACCCCCATGAAGATGCCTGCAACATGATCTGAGCTAGACTTCATATGCAAAACATCTCTCAAACATCCAAACTAATCTTAACCATAGGACCTCAAGGATTAAATGACTCCTTGGACAAGTAAACCTTTAGGCTATGACGCCGTGATTCGTAGGCTAAGTTAACCAAAATAATAGTGAGAGGCTAATACCATTGATTCCTATTATAGGACTCTAACAAGTATCACCGTGATCTTGGGTCTTCATATCCTCTAACCACGAAATGATTATATGGATCTGAAATGTCGACTCTAACAATACAAACACTATGAATTTTGATGTAATTGTGAATGTATAGAACCATATGGAAATTTATATTTCTACTTCTACCTAATGTAAATTGCAATAAAATTTTGATAATACAAGCATTTTCCTAAAATACTTGATTTATATTGGGTCCTTATTCCAATCTATTTATTATAATTCCAAAAATTTAAAATAATTCATCTGACAATTCTAGAATTATATATATAATCATTTTGATGTGTCTTTGTGATAATTAAGCTAAGTTGTTAACTAATCCTATCAAGTGCATATATCCATATACTGACAATCCATACTTATATATTCGCAACACTCATATGCGTCCACATTTGTCTAGTACTTTGCCATTCTTTCACATTAATAGGAACAATTTTATCTCATTTGTTCAAGGGATCATTATACGATTACCCTTCCTTTGGTATGATTGGTGTAACATATATGATTTGATATCGTAACTCTCACTCATTATGATCTATTATTATTATTATTAATTTGTAATGAATTAGATTGAATGCTCTTTATCACTCATTTTTCAAATGTCGATCTACACCAACACATTATATACATGCACAAAAAGATCAACCTTTATAAATTAAAGGTAGAGATTATTAACCAGGTGAATATATATAGATGTTTTCAATAAATAAAGAAATCAAATACCAAATTTCCTATCAACACTTATTAAGGATTGTAATAACATTATAATCTTTGACCTACATTAAAATTACTCACCCCTATCCTAATAAGTTATGACAAAATCGATAACACACAAAATTGATGTTAATTAAACAACATCCAATGATAACTTATTACTATGTCCTCAGTTTTTTATAACACCAAGAATAACATAAATAATAATCATAATCTACTTAGTTTATATGAAATACACTAAACTCAAAAGAATACACACATCCCAACAACAACTACTTGTCAACTTCGGTTGAGGAGTCATGTAGTATTATTTTTAATTGGACTTGGTGTAATGTGGAATTAATATTCATGATCAAGAGGGATGTCGAATATACTCTCTAATCATTCCACTATAATATTGAAAGATGACTCTCATTCGAGAACATAATATGGAAATTAGTTCGTTGATTTGAAGATAAAGAACCCAACCTAGGACAAATGCAACAATGTTACTCAAATAGTCACCCATTGCTCCGCTACGTGCAGAGATGGCAAACAACATTCTATCAAATTGAAACTTAGTTAAAAAGAAATCAAACAATGTTTATTTATTTATTTAAATGATGATGATGATGGTGGTGGTTAACGTCCACTGAGACCAAATTGGTCTATCGGAACTACAATTTTCTTAATTTTTACTTGTCTGGCTCCTCGTCTTTCTTGGCGAGATTGGTGTTGTAGCTTTCTTTCTTTTCTCTACGGTCTTCCAACTTCCTTTGTCTTGCATCTCCTTCATCTCTTCTGGTTCTTGGGACATTGGTGTCATAGCTTCGCGATCTATAGTCGGAGAATACTTCTCTTTCCTTGTTGGCTATATTGTTATGACCCATAACATTTGATAATAACATTCAAATCATCCTAATCCACCTTAGATTTATTGCCAATAAGGAAAAATAATTAAAATTTGAATGCAGTGCATCAAATGCCACAACTTGTTGCTATTAGTCTTTGGTCAACACAATCGGAGGTTGTTATGTCGATGAGTAGACTCATTTGACACACTTCTGGAGATGTGAATTGATTGAAAAGCATCCCATCTGACAACTACATGGAATGTGAAATAAGCAACTGTGTAGACTCTCTGCTAACTAGGCATGTTGCAGCGAAAGTTATGTGGTTGATGTAGGCTCCCTAGATGGAATTTATAGGTAGGTAGCCACTTGAGGGACACCTAAAACGGACCGATTTTATTCTCCATGTAGATGCACTGACATGGCATAGGATAACAACCACATCTATCATTGTATGGAGATTTGGTAGAGTATTAATCTCAATTTTTATATTTATTTTTTGATTTTATCTGTTACATAAAGTTGAAAAAGTGTACTCAACAATATATCAAAGACATTTGCAGTTTTTTATCATAAAGAAAATGATATTGTAAGCAATGAAACTTGAAGACTTACAGAGCTTCAATCTCACACGTTTAAATTTAAATTGAGATGACAGATCTCTCAATTGGTACAAATCTCCTTTGTTAGAAAAAGGATATACACCACAGGAAGTTGAAGTTGATAATGATTTTGTTAATAAGTGGTTGTCATTGATGTCAAACCAAGCAACACCAAGTGTTTCCTCTCCTTTTGTCACTCAATATGATGTGGCAATTCATGGAATCTCGTGTTAGGATCCTTCTAGATAGATTCTTCTCAGCGAGATGTTTCTGGTGGTATGTGGCACACCACATAGTTCTTGGTTTGCAATTTATTCATGTTTGAAGTTTGGGACCCAAATCAATGGGATAAAACTCCATAGGGTGGTGTCATATCTCACATTATTAGTTGATTATCATTCAAAATCTCATATAAGGGGCATGTGTTATGTTTAATGGAAAAGTCGTGTTTAGGGTTATTTGTTAATATTGTTTTCACCTATAAAATGTTGCCCTCACCATTTAAAAAAAAATACCTATACAAATTTCCCTCAAGGCCAACAACCTTCTTTACTTAGGGAATAAGGCGAGTATTGTTGATTTTTAATTATTTGAAGGCCCTATGGAGCCCATCCTTATCTTCCAACGATCACTTTCATGGAGCCCTCCCTTGACATATCCTAGGCAAATAACAGAGGATTATTCGTCTCCTGATATAATCAAGAACTTAATGCACATATTGAAGAGACAAGCTATGTAATGTTTCAACCTACAATGAGGCAATTACGCATTCGTTTTTTAGGGATAGGGTTAGTTCTTTTATGGTTCGTTTGTATGCTTCTAGCTTGAGGAGTTACAAGAATTACAAGGTTGTTTTGAACTATGTTAGAGATCATTTGTTGAATTCTTGCAAAAGAAACGTAGAGTGAAGATATAGGAGATCCTAACAAATTCAAACATGTTGTCTAACTGTGAGTAGATGCCTTAGAATTGATTGTTAAGGAAAGTGAAGGTCATGTACAATGGTGTGAAGGTAAGTTTATTTATCTTTCATTTGTAACTATCGCTGGGCATAGCACAACTTGGCCCAAGTTTTGGTAAAAAATTGGCATTTTAGGGAGAGGAGTGTGCAGTATCGCGCGATGTTTTAGGAGCTTCGGGGTGGGTCGAAGTCCCTTCTTTTTGTAATGGGTATGGGAAATAATTGATTGTTTTTAGGAGGACCATGGTATTTGGACTATGGTATCTTGATGTACCGGTTGATGTAATTAGTATATAGAGGAGAAATGATGTGATTCAAAGTTAGATACATTTATTGTAATAATGGTATGATACGAGCATAAGAAAATATCTTTGTAATTTGTGTTTGGGTCTTGAAGAAAAGGCTCCGTAGCTGAGTGTGTGGAGGCCTAAAGTCTGCAACTGGGTGTGCAGACACCGCAGCTGGGTGCATAGGTTGAGGAATTGTATGTTGTTTCAAAGAATTAATATAAGACATACAATTTTGATGGACATAACTTATGTATGATTATTGTGTACCTTTTTCTTTCTGTTCAGTGTTTTGGTTATATTTTACTTCCGTGCAGTATTATTCATGGTTGTTAATGGCATGGTTAAAGTAGATAATCCACCCTGCGAAGTAATCTATGTATGTTAAGGATAAAAGAGCATAAAATTACCAGATCACATCATCCTCAAGGCTATAGAAACCTGGTTCCGCATCCTCCCATAATCACTTCGTGTGAGACTATGATCTGCTTGTATGTCATTTCCAAGAGGGCCAATGATTGAGGGTTTTGTTGGTGCGCAGTAAAATCCGAACCTCGGTCAAGCCCAAACAAGCCAACAAATGGTTATGTTGCCGAGACTGGGATCTGTATGAGGAATATGTTTATGTGGCATCCGTCGAAGAAATAAATTCAAGATTGGGTAGAACTGAAGGAACGAGAATTTATAGAGAAAGAAAATAGAAGCCCTCGCTTGTTAGTTGAAGGGTGGTTGGAAAAGTATATTTTTGAATATCAATATGAAATCTTCTTTGGTTTGTTTCATGATGAGTTGTACGAGTGGATATCAAGGTTTACGAAGAGAAAAATTTGCTTTAAAGGAGACGAACCTAAGGAGTGGACTCCTGAATTAATACAACGACTCAATAACACTAACAATAGGATCTCAAGAGATGTTGATTTCTGGATTGATAGCATCTTGGGAGGATTTATTACTGAGTTCGCGGTAGACTCGACTGTGTCCTACAACGAATCAAAATAGAAAATTTTCAAAGGAATGCGCAGTAAGTACTTGAGATCTCTGAAACTTTGGATTAAGATGATTTTGTGCGAAAGGGGAATTTTACGAATGTAGTCAGATTATTAGTTACTTATGTTTGGGAGAAGAACGAAGAAGAAATTGGAACAACGCGAAGTGGAAAAAGATATAGAATAGACACTAGAAATAGATCTCATGGCCAAGACCCGAAGACTTTTATAGAAACTGACTATATCCCTCTTTAAGTGAGTTTGAAAGTGAAGAAAACCTCCCTCAGAACCCTGAAGTAACTCCGCAGTATTCATCCTTCCAACCTGAAAGTTTTCCGAAGCCAGAATCAAGTAGTAATCAGGGTGCTTTTGGTTTTCCTCATCCCCTTACCCCCCATCCCCCTCCCCTTACAAATCCCCCTCCCCCTCCGAGAAGAACTATGGCCGATGATATTAAGCTACTTGTTTTTAAATGGACTGGATAACAAGATCCAAAGCAGTTCTGGTTTCTATGTGAAGTAGTATGGACAGTGAAGCAGGTCCATGACGAAAATATAAAGAAAGCGCAACTTGTCACAACATTCTAGGATAGAGCGTTGATGTGGTACATGAAATATTTGAGCAATCAGATCAAATCATTTGTAGATATTAGAACAACGATGGTAAAATAATTTTAAAGCCCAAATCTGAGTTACAGTGCATAATAGAGTTAAAAGAAATCAAGCAAAGGCCTACTAATTGTGTTTGGGAATTTGATCAAAGATTCAATGTATTATTTGGTCGGGTGAGTTTCGAAATAGCTCTGCAGCAACATAAAGAATGGTTTATAGTTGCGGTGCTTCCACATATAAGTTTGTCTTTAACACAATAGAAGATAGAAACTCAAGCTGAAGCCTTAAAACTTGCGATGAAATTAGAAGCTTCACCTATAGGGGGTACCAATGTAGGTATGTAGCAAATCCAGAATCAGCTAGCAAATTTGACTCTGCAAATACAAGATATTAAGAAAAGTAAGGAAATCAGAAAAGAAGTGTGGTGTACAAAGTGTAAATCAAAAGGTCATTCTAAAGAACAATGCCCTCTCTTTAGAAACTACATGTCTAGTGGAGCATCGAATCCTTTGAATGTTGGATATAACTTATGATGTGAGATATGTAAAACTAGAGGCGAATATCGATAAGAAGATTGTTATTTGTTGCAAAAATATGTGCACACTCCAACGAACCTATACTGCAAGTTCTGCAAATTAGTGGGACATGATGAAAACAACTGTCGAGCTTATGAACTGATGATGAAGCGAGGTGCTGATGCATATAGAATGCAGGCAGAAGAACATGGACATGTGGGCAATAGCTAGTGCAATGGTCGAGGTGGTTATCAAGGAAGAGGTCGAGGTGGTGGATTTGGTCGAGGACGAGGACATATTATTTGCTATAACTGCGGCTAGCCATGACACTTCGCGAGAGATTGTCAGAATCCCACCACCACATGTAAGTATTGCAAATACTTTTATCATGTTATTGAGGAATGTCTTATTGTTATGGAAAAAATGCAAGAGAAAAGGAACCAGCAACCAACACAGAACCTGCAAATGATGACTGCGAAACCGAGGACCAATGAACCTCGTGTTAGAATTGTAACAAGGAGTGGAGTTGCGATTGGTGATGATAAATCAAATGGAAATAAGGAAGCTGAGGCTACATGGGTAAGAAATATTGCGGAGAAAGTTCATGCTTTCAATGTTTAGAAGGAAAAAGAAGTGTTTATGGAATCCAAGCGAAGATTTATGGATGTTGGTGCTTCGACCTCTAGCGCACAACCAAAACCAATGCATAAGAATAACTACGATATAATATCATTTGGAATGCAAGATGTGGATCTAGGTATTTTAAGGTCATTCCTAAAAACTTGCATGAAGCTATTAAGAATCCCAAAATATGTAGAAGGGTAGCAGGAATTGATAGATTCTTGTGCTTCTAAAGAAGTACCGCGAAGCGACATGCACGTAGTTATCAATTTACATCAACATAAAAGGAGGACTGGAAAAGAAATGAGGCTCACTGCGTAGATCAGAGAATACGACATGGATAAAGTTATTCTGGATTTAGAAAGCACACTTGGGAATTGATGGGTAAGCCGAAGTTACAATGGTCACCGATTCAGTTGAGAATGGCCAACCAGCAGAAAATATTCCCTATGGGGAGGTTATCAGGTGTTAATGTAGACATTAAGGAGTATGTACTATTGCAGACATTGAAGTGATAGAAATTGTTGATGACCGCAACCCCTATCCAACATTTCTTGGACTGGATTGGGAATTTGAAAATCTGGCTATAATCAACTTAAAGAAGAGGCAAATGGTATTTGAAAAGGAAAACATGAGAGTAATTGTTCCATTGGACCCATCAGAAGGGGTGAGATATACAGGGTCTGTCAGAGAGGAGTATTGTGCAACATATATAGACACATTTATCAGATATTAGCCAACGAAGAGGAATGGATTAACCCCACTGTAGATGGAAAATTGAGCTAGGAACATGATAGTTCTTGTACCTTAGATTCAAAGGCAAAATTGGAAAATTGGCAGAATAAGCTACATGAAGTGTCTACAAGGTGATGTGCAAGGATCACTAAATCACTTTGTTGTATAATTATGAGGTATGTAACTTGCCTTACTATGATGGTTTAGGTAATTTAAGAACTATCCTTGATGATTATGAAAGACAAATACCAGAAGAGCAAAGGTTTTTGCTTTGGATGTGGCCCTAAGATCTACCCCTGCTAGAGGGTGGGGTGCACATAAAATAAATATAGCAGATTGGAAAAAGTGTCAAAGATTAATGTGGATTAGGTTTGGGCTAGTAGATACATAAATAAAGGTGAAATATGATGGTAAAGTTGACCCCATGGAGAATATTCGGTTATGTATTGCAGCATCGGAGGAAATCCCACAACATGAATGGGTACATTAGTTTATTCATATATTGGAAACAATTCCTTAGAACTGGTACCTGGAAATATAGCTTTGACATGGTATTGTGAGTTAGGAAGATATGGCTGATGGGTTTATATTAACATTCAGCTTCTAAGATGATTTCCCATGCATAGACTCGAATCTTCAGGCAGTCAGAGCAAAGATATTTGGGAATGCAACCTCGCTGACATGGCAACAACCAAATTGGATTGTGTAGCTAGAACATGCAATGGAATGCTATAACATTATTGCAGAAGAAGATGAAGATCGACACAAATATCGACATAGCAAAATCAGAAGGACACCACAAAGTCGCTTACACCATGAAGTCACTGGACCTAAGCTAGAATTACCAAATATAACAGAGCCTATAAAGATGAAGAAGGTAAACATAGGATCAGAAGAGGAACTGAAGTTTGCAACTATAGGAGATTATTGGGATGAAGAGACAGTAAACAAGGTTACAGAATTGCTTCATGAATATAGAGTAGTTCCCTACTATGTTTCCAGAAATGAAGGGTATAGTAGGAGATTTAGGAGCTATGAAAATACCTCTTAAGCCTGAAAACAAGAGTTAGATAAAATGATAACAACAGGGATTATTGAGCTTGTGGAGGAATCAAACTGGATAAGTTCTATGGTGGTCCAGGAAAAGAAGACTAAAGGACGAATTAGGATTTGTGTGGATCTAAGGAAACTAAACGATGCTTGCATGAATGATCCCTTCCCTACACCCTTTACAGATGAGGTGTTGGATAATGTAGGAGGACGGGAGGCCTACTCATTTATAGATGGAGTTTCTAGCTATAATCATATCAGGATTGCACCAAAGGATAGGCATAAGACCACATTAGCAACATAGTGAGGCTCATATTAGTATACAGTGATGACTTTTCAGTTGAAGAATACCCTTGCCATATTTTCAAGTGTTGTGGTCACAACATTCAAGGAGTACTAGATCTCATCTTGAGGATGAACCACATTAGATGATTCAAAACCTTGGCTCAAAAATATGATGATGTGATTAATCCAGAATGAATTTTGAATAAAGATATGGATCACAGAAGTCTCAAATCAATAGGTATACTTTGATGATTGGACAGTCTTTGGACTGTTGAAAAAGCATGTTGCGAGCTTAAGACTTATGTTGGACACATGTAGGCAGTACCAGATCACATTGAACTGAAAGAAATGTATATTTTGTATTCCTTTTGGCATATTATTGGGGCATGTTGTTTGCAAGCAAGTTTTGATGGTGGATCCTGTGAAGGTAGTTGTCATTATGCTTAGCTCCACCAAAAATAGTGAGACAGTTGCACACTACATTGGGACACACATAATATTACATCAAATTTCATTAAAGGGTATGCGCAGATAACTGCGCCAATGGAGAAACTATTGAAGAAAGATGTGACTTTCAATGGAATGAAGAATGCCAGAAAAGTCTCGATATATTGAAAGAAAAGATGGTAACTGCGCCTATATTAGTTTTCCTACACTGGGATAATGAGTTTCATGTTCATGTAGATGCATCTTGCATAGCTTTGGGAGTAGTATTAGCACAACCTGGTGCAGGAGAAATCGATCACCCTATAACTTTTGCAAGCACGAAGTTGTCTAAAGCAAAGAAGAACTACACTACCACAAAAAGAGAAGGCTTGGCTATGATATATGCATTACAAAAATTTAGAAATTATTTGCTGGGATCACATTTTAAGATGTTTACAGATCATTCTGCATTAAAATATATGATGAATAAACTTGTCCTTGGAGGGAAAATTTGTAGATGGCTATTGTTATTTTAGGAGTACGATTTTGAATTTGTTGTTAAATCATAAAGGTTGAATGTCAAACCTGGTCATCTATCAAGGTTGAAAACAAGGGAACAACCAATGAACATTGAAGATAATCTTCCCAATGCACAGTTGTTTGCAATCAGGATTGCAAATGATCACTTCGCAGACATTATTTAGTTTTTGGCTATAGGAATGGACCCTATAGAATACACTACGCAGCAGAAGGAGGAGTTGGTGGTAAAAGTAGCTGATTTTTCGTTGATAGCAAGACATTTGTATAAGATGGGACGAGATGAAACACTACGAACATATGTCTCCGAACATGAAAGACAACCTATTTTGACAGAAGCTCATGGAGGCGTAGCTAGTGGACATTATGTAGGAAAGGCTACTGCGCAGAAGTTTTTAAGAGTAGGATTATGGTTGCCCACACTACACAGGGATGCAAAGGAGTATTGTCAAGCATGTGATGTATGTTACAGAATTGGGAAGCCATCAATTCCATTGGTGCCACAAGTGACGTTGCATGTCTTCGATAAATGGGCCATTGATTTTGTTGGACCTATCAACCAACCTATGAAGAAGACTGGTGTGAGGTATATAATCACAACAACCAATTATTTGACAAGGTGGGATGAGGCACAAGCAGTAAGGGATTGCAGCGTAGAAACTGTTGTGAAGTTCATTTTTGAGTATATTTTGTCAAAATTTGGGTGTCCAAAGGTCTTAATGAGTGATCAAAGATCACATTTCTTGAATAAGACCATTGAGGTGCTGACTGAAGAATTCCAGGTGTATCATCAGAAGAGCACTCCATATCACCCTCAGGAAAATGGCACAGTCGAAGATTTTAACAAGATTTTGGAAAATGCATTAACCAAAGTGTGCAATGTGAACAAAGATGATTGGGATTTGAGAATTCCAACAGTGTTATGGGCTTATAGAACCACATGCAAGAAGCTGACAGGCTAGACACCTTTCAGGTTGGTTTATGGGCAAGAAGTTGTGATGCCCATGGAATATATTGTGTCAAGCTTAAGGATTTCAACCTTTATAGACATGGTTGACCGTGACATAATGAAGGAAAGAATGACACAGTTGCTTGCATTAAAGGAAGATAGATTTTTAGCAGGATTTCATTAGCAGGTGTAGAAAAAAAAGAGAAATCTTGGCACGACCGGAAGATGCTCCATGAAGGAGATCGTGTCCTTCTGTATGACAGTGAATCCATGAAGTTCCCAGGAAAGTTAAAATGCATTGGTTGGGCCCCTATATCATCAAGCATATCACGGATGGAGACACAGTTCAGTTGGCGACGTTGAATGGAGAATTGATACTAGGGATGGTGAATGGTAGCAGGTTGAAAGTGTATAGGGACAACCCTACCATGGTAGCTTTTCTCTAAAAAGAAAGGAGGAAATTATTAGTGCCACTTGCAGTTGAAAGTGGGCACTGGAATATAAACTATGCTGCAGAAAATAGCTTCGACATAGGAAGGTTACTTTGGACAATTAGGAGTATGTCAAAGTTTGTAAGAACCGCAGCACAAGAAAGAAAGGAGGGTGAATGATAGCAGGTTGAAACTGTATAGGGACAACCCTACCATGGTAGCTTTGCTCTAAAAATAAAGGAGGAAATTATTAGTGCCACCTCCAGTTGAAAGTGGGCACTAGACTATAAAATACACTGCAAAAAATAGCTTCGACATAGGAAGGTTACTTTGTGACAATTAGGAGTATGTCAAAGTTTGTAAGAACTGCGGCACAAGAAAGATTGTTTGGTACAATGAAAGGTGCGTCGAAGTTTGCCGGAAATATGGTTGTTGAAAAGGAAATTGGACGTTAGAGGAGCAGAAAATTGCATTTATGGAAACAAGTTGGCAAGGATCTGGGGATAGATATGTATTTAATGAAAAAAGCTTGATAAATATCTAAGATAATGATGAGGTTAGAAGATCAAGAGCATTATAAAAGGTCATGTCCCACCAACATTTTGGCACTTTGCTGTTTGAGAGTTCAAAAATCGCTAAGTATTGAGAAATTTCACTACTGCATGAACACTGAAGAGCTCATCCACACATTCAAAGAGAGAGGTATAGAGGGAATTACAGAAGCTACAACACAATCTGGTACACCCGTAGCATCACCCCTCATGCAACGAAGATCACCAAGGAAGAAACCAACTCAGGAGCAGAGATCAATGAAAAAGCTAGATAAAAAGCCTAAGAAGCTTGTTGAACCACAACCAAAAACCCCAATCCATAATAGATAGCGAAGAAGAAGCCGAACTCCAATAGATGGAGACAGAGAGCACAACAATTTCGTCCCTGTTGCCCCATATTTAGGACCCAGGAAAACCAATGCCAAACTAGTCAGAGACTCCAAGGATGTGAAGTATGGCACATTCACACCATTTCTATAAGAGAAAATACCATTCAAAGGAGAATTGCTTGGAAAAATCCCACAGTTTAAGTTCAAGGATAATGACTTCAATGACCGTGCAAAATACTCGCAATTTGCGCCAATAAGGTACTTGAACCAGGTCCTTTACTAGGATAGAGAAGTAAGAAGATTGGAACAACATTAGTGGGAGCAAGGGTTGGAGCAATCAGGCTTATTAACATGTTGAATGTGCCGCACTTCGACAAAAGTACACCTAACACAACTTGAGTAAGATAATTTCTCGTGTTGGTGCACGACAAATGCCCCCAGATGGGAAAGAGGATCCCCATTGACGAGAATCTGATATCGCAGATTACTAGGTTACCATACCAAAGAAGGGGCCCCGCCGAAGATTTTGTGGGTAAGGATCAGGAAAAAGTGATAGCGCAGAACATGAAGGACAAGTTCGGCTTGGTCAAGAAAACGTGAGGCTACGACATAAATTCCATCAGTGACCAAGGAGTACTCTTCGTCATGCATATCTTAGCTGGGAAGATTATGAAACAATGTCGAGCTAATGAAGTCCCTGCAACAGTTGTTTCCCTAGCTGCACAGTGCAACAACGAGGTCCAGAACAACTGGGCCAGATATCTATGTAGAGAATCTTGGAAGATTGCAGCGAAGTTGAGGAGGAAGGTAATAATTTTCATTACGCATGGTTGATTTTAATCATTGCATTGTTGGCATGGAAGGAGTCAAAGTATTCGCAGTTTCCTCTGATAGAAGCAGACGTATGCGAAGCCACGTGGTATGCCTCGCTTTGGTATACTAAGAAGCCATCGCAAGCACAAGAGAACAGAGTATTCTTTGTCTTGTACCATATGGATCTACATATGTTGGTAAATTAACACCTAGACTGTGACCAAGCTTGTACCAACAATATGAGTTTGTTGCGAAGTTCAAAGAAAACTTTCATAGGATTTATATACATGCTTGAAAGGATAAAATGAAGACATGTCATCCTCTGCCATACTTAGTCACAAAAGATGATCTTGTAAAATTAATACAGCAATGGCCCACATAATGGATGACTGCGGAAAATAAATATGTAGGAGATAGTGAAACAGAGGAAGACATTTCACACAATGGTGAAGTGAGTGAAACTTCACCAAGGAACAAAAATAAGAAGAAAGAAGATAAATCCAAGGGCGCTGTTATAGACATTTTTGTGCCTTACAGCATGAAGCATGAAATGTCCATAATCTAAGGGATCCAAAGTCCCTAAACATGTTTTTCCTACCCCTAGAGGAACAAGGTCAGCAAACCACAACACTGAATAACAGTTCTCCACCTGAAAACACTCAGAAACAAGGCAATTCTGGATCATGTCAACTGCTCCACTGAGCATCTGCACTGAATGACAACTGCTCCACTGTCTACCTGCGCTGAATGTCAACTACAAAGAAGGCTACCTGCACTGGGTGAGTTGGGAAATGTGGCACAGTCATTCCTCAAGGTGTCAATGCCGAGGAAGCTTCCAAAATGACACTTGGATCAGGGAATTCGACTGGTGATGAGTAAGAGGATCTAGATCTCCAAGTGGAAGCAAGAACCTCCAAGTGGACTCAAGAACTGAAGAATAACTGAAGTGAGAGAGGACACTAGTCAGCTTCATGCCAGCTTCAAGCTGACTCATCCTTTCTCCAAAACTCCTATATATAGAGCTCTCTCATGAGGTCTAGGGGGGCTGGAATCCTATGAATGTAAGGAAGTGCTGTTGGTTTGAGTATAGAACTATTGGGTGATTTGCTTTGAAGGAGGTGAAGAGGAGATTTCTTTCTGCTGGGAGGTGATGCTGGATTGGGCCTCTTATGGTTGTATCACTTCCTGAACTTTACTTCTTCCATTAATAAAGCATTTGAGGTTCTTCTATATGCATGTGTTTCAATGGTGTATTGTTATACTTGTGTATTTGATTTATTCTAATCCTTGAATCAATTATGAATGTATGCTTCTTGTAGTTTCCCTCTCTTGCCATTTTTTAGGATCTTGTTGTAGCTGGGCCAGTGAAAGAGCAAGGAGCTGGGAGCAAGTAGCAAAGAGAGAAGATTGGATCAATCATTAGCGAAAGACATCGGTTAGTGGATCCCTTTCTCCCCTCTTTTACATCTCATAAAGAAGTAATCTCAAATAGCTTTGCTTTGATTGTTTCTGAGGTACTATCACCCTTAGAGTGGGATAGGGTCATTCCGTATTGGATACTTTTCCCAACAACAGGCGCAATGCCACTGGTCCTTACTGATGGGGACCTAGATGAAATTTGGGAGAAAGTTCACAAATTCATAGCGGAGTCATGGAGAAAAATAGAGGATCGGTAAGGCGCACTCTTGACAGGTGTCGAGTAGAGTATTGTAGAGTTGAAAATGTTGGACCAAACATCCATACAACCAATGCAGATAGGCCAAAGACTCCAATCAGAAAGGCTAATTGAGAGGAAATTTAGGATGAGGATAATGCAGATACCTGCCGGAGCTCTGCAACTCGACTCCATCGAAGCGAAAGGTTGGGATCATGTCAATATGAACATTACAGCCTTGCCCATTCTAGTCTTACATGACTTGCACCAAGGCATCATAAATGAACTAAAGGAGCGCGAACAATGCACCTCAAAGTTAAACATTCAGGTAGAGCAAGAGAGTGTTGCATTGAAAAAGCAACTCGATCAAACCATCAAGGATAAGGATCGGGTAGAGCTTCAACAACAAAGATTGAAAGAGATGGTCGAAACCACTTGTAGGGAAGTTCCAGACATGGATGTCCGCGAGGAGGAATGAGTAGAAGATAAGGTTGCAAAGCTTAGCCTTGCAGTCAAGGAATCAAAGAAAAATATCATGGATGTGCAGTTCGAATATGAAGTAAAGATTAGTGAGCTGCAATTGAAGCTATAGCCAACCATGCCACCATAAGTATGCAAACAGAGGGAGATTGACCTAAAGACTACACCATAAGTATGCAAACAGAGGGAGATTGACATAAACAATGCACCATAAGTATGTGAACAGAGGGAGATTGACCTAAATACTGCAGTGGCAGGCATCTCCGAGACAATGGCAAAATGTGGAAAATTATTGGATGAGATCTTGAAAATTTGGACTTCACTACAGGAAGATCCAAACGTGAAAAATATAGAAGACAACATCCAGTAGAAGTAGAAGCAGTAGAAGAGATTTAGGCAACTAAAAAGACATTTCCAATCTCACAGAATCTCGCCAGAATCAGTGAAGGCAAGGCACTTTAGAAATAGATAGAGAACTCAAAAGGGAGGAGAAAATTTTGACGAAGAGAACTCAACCGTGGTAGGATGAGGCTCTCCAACTATCATAGGAAGTGGATGGGAAGCTCCAAGAGCTTCAACAAAATGAAGAAGCAGTATTGCAGAACGCTGCAGGACCAGTGACAAAGGCACTACTGGAAGAAGAGAAGTAGGTAACATAGATACTACAGTAGTACAATGTCACCTACAACAACATCGCCGTAAAGATTCGAGGCAAAGAAGTTGTCTGACTCAGGACTAGTAACATGTGAGTGTTGGGGGCTTGTTGGGCGCAACCCAACTTAGCCCAATTTTTTGTCAAAACTCCACATTTTAAGGAGTGGAGTGTGCAATACCGTGGAGCTATGTACCACATGATGTTTTAGGGGCTTCGGGGTAGGTTGCAGTCCCTTCTTTTTGTAACAGGTTTGGGAAATAGTTGATTGTTTTTAAGAGGACCATGGTATCTTGATGTACCCATTGATGTAATTAGTATATATAGAAGAAAAGATGTAAGTTGAAGTCATATACATATATTGCAATAATGGTATGATATAGGCATAAGAAAATATATCTATAATTTGTGTTTGGGTCTTGAAGAAAAGGCTCCACAGCGGAGTGTGCAGACACCTGCTACTGGGTGCACAGGTCAAGGAATTGTATATTGTTTCAAAGAATTAATATAAGAATTACAATTTTGATGGACATAAATTGTGTATGATTATTGTGTATCTTTTGCTTTATGTTCAACGTTTTGGTTATATTTTACTTCTCTACAGTATTTTTTATGGTTGTTAATGGTATCGTTAAATTAGATAATCCACCCTATGAAGTAATCTATGAATGTTAAGGATAAAAGAACATAAAATTACCACATTTCATCATCCCTCAAGGATGCAAAAACCTAGTTCTGCATCCTCCCATAATCACTTCGAGTGGACCAGTGATTGAGGGTTTTGTTGGTGCACAGTAAAATCCGAACCTGGTTCAAGCCCAAACAAGCCAACAATTGTGATACACTCCTATTATAGGTTGTCTTGGCAAGGTTTGTTACAAGGAAACTAGGTCTTAGACTTGTAGTGGAGGCTCATAACCAGGTAAGTTTTGGATACAAATTTTATGGTATTTACTGTTAGTTTTGTTTTGGATATTATTTCAATACAGGTGGAGTATATTATGTCATGGTGCATCCATAGGTCAATTTATTTGTAAATTATCATTTCCATTTGAAATTTGTATTAGGCATAAGTGTAGGTATAGGTAGACTTAGGGCTTAAGTCCAGAATTTTGGATTGTTTGTCTAAACTTTGGAGGGTTTGTTTCTTCATAATCTCGTCTTATTTTCGCTAGATTCTCTTAAGAGTTATGTTATAGGCCTAATTGCATATAGTTTAAGGGTTATTTTTTTCATTTTGGAGGCTGGGATTCACTTAGGAATATATTTTATTGCAGGTGTAGACATTCTTCATGTAAGAGAAGAAAATCCTCATCACCTACAATAGTGTGAATCATCTACAACAACTCAGGAACTTCACAAAATTGGTAATTTGAAGGTAGAAAAATGACAATACGACAAGGTCAAATCTTAAGAACAGAGCAGACAAGAGAATTTCATCAATAGGCACAGGCAAAAAGGTCCTCCATCATCTTCTACAATGAACTTCATCATCTATATCAAAGGGCACTTTGTGCAATCAATTCAAAATATTGTAAAGGGATTGTAGTATTGTACAAATTAAAGAAGTCATTTTGTTTTGGTACAAAGGGTTTAGGTTGTAGTTTGGACAAGGGTTTTTTGGTCCTAAGGTTTATTGAGTCAAGGGTAGTTGAGTCTAGAGTTGTTGGCCACTAAAAAAAAAATCATTGCATATCATTGTAAGTGGGCCATTATCCTTGGTACGGAAGTCCACAATTTATTGTATTTAATTTTGTATTTTTAGGGTGCTAAGGTGGTTCTAGGGAGGTGGTTGAAGTCACCTTTAGGTGGGTGCATGAAAACACTTCAGGGTGGTAGGGTGGTGTTAGGGAGGTGGCTGAATTCACCTTCAGGTTAGTCCCTGAAAAGACTTCAGGGTGGTAGGGTGGTGCTATGACAAGTTGGTGCTTGCTAGGGTGTTGGTGCATCCATTCAGCATATTTTTTATAAAACCTTAGGGCGTTGGGGCATCCTTCCAATGGGTGCTAGAGAGGAATTCTTTTGTAGAGTTCCAGAGCGTTGTAGATTTCATTTCAGTAGAGGTTGAACTTGGCTTTGATACCAAGTGTAGGGACCATATATATGACGTCGAATTTTCCTTTATTAACCACAAATAATGCAGGTAAGTTTTGGAATGAAAAATTAAGAAATAAGTAATTTCAAGTTAAACTAAGCCTTTTCTAGAAACATTCATTTCTAATTTATCACATATTAATTTAAATATAATTAACATTGGAAACACATGCAGAGTAAGGAATTTACATCAATAGTCTATAATTTACAATACAATTCTCATATCATTGAATTTTACATTTTGGTAACTATAGATACAACAAAATCATGTAATAGAGCATCATGAAATACAACAAGTATCGTTCACCCAGGAGTGTAGATTTAAACTTGGCCTTGTTGCTACTTGCGCTCCCTTGTTGATGTTTGTGTTCTCATGTGGAGAATGAGGCGTCTCGACCGAATGTTGAGGACTCAGTAGTTGACCTCCCCGCTTATTCCCTTGGGTACTCTTCTTCCCCATGGACCCCCGAGCTGAAATGGGGTTGTACAATAGAGGAGGAATGCTAGTTGATGGAGGTGAGCACTCTTTGGCTCAAAAGTCCCCTCTCTAAAGACCTCCACCTCACCAAACTCACTATAGCTCATAGTCACTCATAATAACATAATCTCATCCATCCAACAATAGGGTAAGAAAACAAATCCCCTCTCTCATAGCTTGCCCCTTATTCTATAGGAAGCTTCATAGATGATACTTGGAACTTCCTGCATAATTAATTATTTTTTATTAATCCAAAAGTTTGGTTATTCACCCAACCATGTGTCACAATCTCACCAAAGCTCTCCAAAATTATTTTCTTAAATTTTAATTTAGAAATAATATTTTTCCTCACTTGAACATGACTCTCTATTTCTTCTCATAGTTATCTCTTGATCCCCATTTTATACTCCTTTATTTGTGTTCCTTATTGAAGTCAACCGACAAGTCTCAAATTTGGCCCCCCAACTACCTCCTAATTTAACTCAATTTGTCTCTTAGACGAATATTCTTATGTTGGCTCTTTCCACATGGAGGTTCTCTAAATTTTCCTTAATTTAATTTATTAATATTTATTTTTATTCACCACCCCCTTTTCTTAATGAGGTTAAACTATTTTAGGATTAATATTTCTAATTAACTCTATGTTCCTCTTTCCCCCTTTTCCTATTAAAACAATTATGCACATTATCTACCTAATATTTTCTAACATGGGAAGGGTAGAGTTCTCAAGTGGCACAATCCTTTTATTTCTTCCTATTCTCCCTTTACCCCACGTTTTATTTTTTGATTTAATTACCTTGGTTCTAAAACCTCATTTACCACCTTATGTGAATTAGTAGGATTTTTGTATCTTGATTATACATAGTAGTTTCTTCTTGATGCCAAGGGTTCCAAATTGGTTGTGCCCTTCAAGAACTTCCCTTAAAAGTTCCAAATGTGTCACACCAAACAATTTCTTCTTGATTCCAAGGGTTCTAAGTCGGTGGTTCCCTTCAAGAACTTCCCTTGAAGTTCCAACGGTGCCACATTGCTTGCCTTTCAAGCATCTAATGAATACGAGAGGAAGATCTAGGTGCAATGCCAAAGACCATTATCCTCTCCTATGTTGACTTCTATAGTAAGACTAATGATGTTGGGGATTGAGGAATTTGCCTCAATTCGTGCCCCCCATTAAAATCCTCATGAGCGACCCAATCTAGGGCCTACCACCACAACATCATAATCTTCAAGAAAAAGGTATCCCAACCCTTCCAACCCAAGTCACAACGAGAGTGCTAGAAAGTGGAATCAGGGACACTATCCCACCCCTCCCATAAGGTTCCATCTATTTGTACAACCCCATCACTCATGAGTGAGTCATTCGGCTAGAAAAATGAATTGTACCTATAGCCACCATCATTCCATTAGTAATCATAGCGTAATATTATTTTGAACTTTAAATTTATAGTGTTAATATTATTCAATCGAACCAATTCATGGTTGCTGACTCATTACACACAAGTGTGCTAAGGTGGTCTCCTGTCACACTCAAATAACTGTCAATTTCATCTGATCTCAAAAATAGTCATCAAAGAATATAAGCATTATAGACATCATCAAAATATCCATTGACCACATATACCATAACCATCAACATAATGCAAATTGAATTTAAAACAAGTACATCACTAACCATCATCACATGAAATAATATTAACTAGATCATCAAAGTCTAATGTCCTCGAAGAATAATGTATTTCCCATAATGTGATCTCAAAGTTAAAACAATGTCTATCAAATGTCCAATAGAATGAGGTACTACACCTAGAGGTTGATTTAATTGAAAGAACAATAAAAGCATATAAAGGCATAATGAAAGAAAATGTAAAATGAAAAATATGGTTGGGACATACTTATTGCATGGGTAAAAGCCTAGCATGAGCTTTATCCCCCTCATTAGCCATTACTTAGTTCCTCAAGCATTTAATGCTTCATCTAAATAAAGGAATTCTTGCATGTCCCAACCTCAATGAGTGAGAAATTGCTACATCTTAAAGGGGTATTGGAAAAGCATAAAGCAAGCTTAGGCTCCTAAGATATGATCCAAACAAAGATAAATTATCAAAGTAAAAAGGCACACCAAAGTGGTGGAAAAATAAGGCCGAGGAAAGGCATAACTCATTCCACCACAATTTTTCCTTCCTTACATCATTACACTGAGGATGTGGGACCTCTATTCGTTGGTATCATGGATGTGGAACCATGCTTGAAGTCTCTCCCACTCCATGACCACCATATTACACACTTATAGACAAAAGGGATAAATTCAGACATGTCACTACCCATTGGGGCTAGAAGCACCTAATAGGGATGTGGATTTAATCATCCTTAACATAAGTGTTGTAACTTGTTTAGATTTCCTAATCTAGTTAGACATTTGGAGCTGAATTTTGTGTGAAGTATTTCTATGCCTCTAACATTAGATATGGTTCACCATGATGATTTAGTGGTTTCATGTTCTTAATGAATGTGATCTCACTTGATATTGAGAAGTCTAGTTTAGGTGGTATCACATATGCAACAAATATCCCTTGAGGGATAGCTTGACTCTTTTTCAACACCTTCTAGGGGGTACTTTTCCCTGTTTTGAGAATAGACCTGAATTTTAGCCCCAATGTTTCCCCCTAGAAATGAGCATTGCGCCTTGAGGATCTTCCAAATGTTACTGCACCACTTGATGAGCCACCTTGAGATGTTAAAACGCTAATATTGAAAGCTTGGGTGTTGGAATTTGATGATGTGCCCAAATGGACCTAGGATGCTCCTAGGCTAGCCTTTACCATATTTGATGAATGGTTCAGTGTTCATAAGCCTAAATGAGGATGGTTATCACTGAGATGACTTAGGAGGGCTATAACATCCCTCTATGATGCCAACACTTGCATTGAGAGGTGCCACTTCACTCCCACATGCATAAAAATAGTGACACGTGACTTCTTTTGAGTGACGTCATAGTGAAGGAGGTGCCTTTTAGAAATGTACACATGAACTTTTGGGAGTTTCTTGGAGTGAGGAGCACTCTTAGACCATTTCCTTAGTTCCTTGATGCATTATTTCCTATTTTGGAGGATGGCAGCATGGTGGAGACCATTTTTATCCAACACATGTGAGTTATTTTTGGCATGTCCTTAATTTTTAAAGTTATTTCAAAGCCAACTTATGACCTTTCACCTAGTCGAACACTCGAGTAAACTTGTTTAGAGGTTTTTCTTATAGAATCATGGAAAAGTGACTTGGTTACCCTCATATAAATAGAGGGGAGTCACTTTTCATTTTCACCGTCATCATTCATCTCAATTATTCTCTAGAAGCGTGCACTAGATCTTGCCTTTTCTTCTACTTGGCTACATTGTAGATTTATGGTGTAATTTTTTGTTTGGAGAAGGATTTTTGCATGAGCAGGTTTCTTTAGGATAGATCAAAATGGTTCTTGTGGAAATTTTTAAAGTTTGTCGTTTATGTTTTAAATTTTGCATGCTATCTTATGTGAATTAGGGTTTCTACGTTTGATGTTAAAATTGCAATATTTATCTTCAAACCTTGATTCCTTATGCTATGTGAAGTTATTTTCCTTAAATCCTTCAAGATAACTATGATGTGTGCATCTCTCGAACTTAAAAGCTCCCATCTATGAAAGTTGATGGGGCCTATAAAGAGAGGCTCTTGCCCTTTCACCCTCATCATTAAGGATCTCTTCATTCAGTTTTCCTGAAAAGACTCCATTTCTCATTTAGATAAAGGAATTGGTCTAGTAGGTGTTGATTAATATCTCCTTTAATTATATTTTCTCTCTTTTTTCTCTAAATTCTCGGTATCTAGAGTTAGATTACTTTTGAAATGGCATTAAATGTTGATTTTATTTCATGTTTAAATAGGGATTGTATTTAATAATGGGAGAAAAATGAAAATCTAGCATTAATTGCATAATAAAACCATAATATGTATTATTGTTCTATGCATGTTTAAGCTATAAAAATTGAATTTCATACCCTAAACCTTGTTAACTTTATAACCAGAACTGATTTGTTTTTCCTCAATCTTTGATTTATACCCGGAAATAATTTTGCTCAATAAAATTCATAAAAATGATGGAGAATGAATATAGTGATATTTTTAACTTAATAAATAAAATTGTAATGGAAATAAAATAGGAAAATATACCACAAGAACAACAAAAAACTCTACCCAAACAAATTTTCCTTCACTTTATGAAATTTGGAAAATTAGTTACTTAACCCACCTAGAATACACACAAAATAAAACACACTTGGATCATGGATTTCGGCCCACTGGAATTTTAGTGTTTAGAGAAATTTGACCCTCTAAAAATTTAGCCTCATTGGAAAACTGACCTTGGAAATCTCAACTCCTCTACCTGCAAAAATCAACCTCGTTCTTATCCACTTGTATTGTCCCTTGTGAAATGGGAAATTCATCCTACCTCCTCTGCCCAAACCTTGGTAGGAAAAACTCAGCTTCTCTTCATTGGTTTCAATTTTCTCTAAAAACACTTCGCCTCTCTCTGCAAAAACTTGACCTCCTTTTCGACAAATTTGGCCTCCTTAAATTTTACTCCCAAAAATTCCTTGTTGTGTTCCTTTCCCTTCTCTTCAGTCCCTGAGTCTCCCACTCCTTGAGAAAAATGATCTCAATCACATAGTGCTTTTCACCTATTCCTTAGGCTTATTTTATAATTTCATTAATTCAATCCCTATGCCTAAAAAACGTTACCAACTTAATGAAAATTGTGGCCTCCAAACTAGAACTCTAGCTCTAACCCATATTTTTGTGTAAATAATGTGAAAAAACACCTTAAAATGTAAAAGTGGTGATGTAACATTGTTATTTTTTTATTTCAATGATACTATTTTAATATTTTCAACAATGGCATTAAAATCCAAATATTATGAGTACAAAATCTTAGCGTCACACAGTTTGACCCATTTTTAATGGGGCATTAAAATTGCAATATATATATAAACTATGGTCTATAAAATCATAATTAGTGTACACAAAAACATAAAAATAAACCTTAAAAATGCAACTATAAATTAAAAAAAAAATTGATTAAAACATAGAAAAAATCAATTTTTTAAAAACAAAAGTAAATTAAATAATTAAAAACAAAACACAATTTCCATACCATTTTTTTAAATGAATAAAAAACGATTCTAAAATAGTAATAATAATAATACATATGGTAACCTAGAGGAGGAATTTGGTAGGTTGTATGATATAGTGCTATCAATAAAACTTTGAACCTTGGATCTCTTATTTACCCCTAGAAAAAATACACTAAAGTTAAAAAAAGAAACCATATATATCTTTTAAATCACTATATAAAATATATGAAACATTCGAACAAAACCATGGTTTAGATTATGAGAATTGTTTGAAAATAATATTAAATAAAATCTTATAATCTATATAGTGGTTTCCAAAAGAGGTTTCTGTTTTATATATATATATATATATATATATATATATATATATATATATATATATATATATATATATTTCAAACAAAACTTTTCACAATTCCTAACTAATATTTAATGTTCACTAAACTGGATTTCTAAAGTTTACTTTTGGCTCCTGGGATTTATACCTAATTACAGATCTAGTTATCCTTGTCCTGAGGATGAACCACAATAGATGGTTCGAAAAATTGACTAAAAAACAAGGATGTGATTATTCTGAAATACATTTTGATAATGATATAGATCACATAAATATGAAATCAATATATATATATATATATATATATATATATCAAACAAAACATTTCACCGTTGCTATTTATTATCATTATTATTTTTAAATCTTGTTTTTGTTTTGCTTTTTTTAAGGTATTTTAATTTTTTTATTAAATTGTATTTATATATTTTAATTTATTTTAATCATATTGATTATTGTTAAAATTATTTCAAATTTTATTTTATTTTTTCTATTATGTGTTTTATTTTTAAGTTGTTGTTGTTATTATTATTATTATTAAAAAAAAAAACCTTCAAAATTAAAAACAATATCAAAAACAATAAAAAATTAAAAATTAAAACAAATAAATTATCTCTAAAAAATTATCATATAATGAAGTTTTTAACTAACCTATTTTCTTTCTCCTTAGTTCCTCTTTGATTTTTTTGTCCTTTTAGAAATCTCCCTCATTTTCTTTTCCTTGTATTTATTAGATGGTCCATTTCATAACTAACTTAATGGGTTAAAATTATCTATTATAGATAACTATTGATCTAAAATTTAGATTTAAGTAGAAAGTTCTAGTTTACATTAGATAACTTAACTAATAAATATATATTAATAAGTTACCCAAACCATTAATAATAATAATAATAAGAAAAATAATACTATTATTAAAATATAATAATATAATTTATGAGATAATAATTAAATTTATAATATTATTATTTTAGTTATATTAAGTATAATAATAAATCCATACTATTACTAATATTAATAATCCCTATATCTATTAATAAACTATTATTAACATATTAAACATAAATATGTTAACATTTTACTCGATTATTATTATTATTAATATTCCCTAGATTTATTATTTTTTAACACAAATATGGTTAACATATTACTTAAATAATAAACAAAACCAACATAAAAGTATTAAAATAATATTTGTATGTAGCATTTCATAAGTTTATCATTTTAGACATTAATAGCATTCAGAACATTAAAAAAATATATTAATAATATTGATATTAAACACTAATAATACATTGAATAACTATTTATCTAATAATATTATTATAATTAAATAATTTTATCAAATATAATATTAGTCCTTGTCCCCATCCCTTGGTCTAGTCCATTTGGCTAGTCAAATCTAGTCGTTTCATGGTCAAATATAGCCGTTGGTCCAGTCTAGTCCGATATAGCTATTTTCCAGTCAAACCTAGTCGTTGGAAGATCTACTCTCCCTATTTAACATGCAGCCATGATCTGATTCTTCAACTTGTCCTGACAATGAACCACACTAGTTGGTTCGAAACGCATTGACAAATGTATTATTATGTGATTTACGCCCAAAAATCATAAAACATCTAAAGTAATTAGAATAATATAAAAAATAAAATAAAACATTCAAAGTAATTAGAATAATTTTAATAATTTTTTTTTTCTAAATTGGTGTTTTTGGTTTAAGTATTTTTTTTAATAGAATGTGATTTCTTTTATTCATTTATTTTTAAATTGATTTGTTGCAAAAGTAAAAGAAAATAACTACATTTTGCTCACCATTTTCCAAAATAAATTATTAAAAAAATCAATTAATACTTACGAGTAATGTCATTTTTAGATTTATAGTTGACTTTATGCTTTTATTTTTTTTATGGTGCTAACCTCAAGGCCATAATGTCAATTACTTGGTAATTTAAACCCCAAACATAAAATAAAATAAAATAAAAATTAGACAAATTTAGAACACTTACAAAAAAAAATTACTTTGGGTACTGATTTTTAGGAATTTTCGTAGTCATGATATTTGTTTTTTAATGACATGGTTGAAAAATGTTTGAATTTTAATCTTAAAAATAAAGGGTAACACTTGATTTTTCAAGTGTAATTAAGACAAACACAATTTTCAGATAATTACTTCCGATGATTCAATTATATCTTTAGCACATTCCAAATCATTAAGCAATTACACTTTAGAAATTTTCAACCATAAATATAGTAGGGTAATAGATATCCCAATAAAAAACGATGCACAAAAGACACAAAAAATTATCTTGTGAAACCCCAAACAAGGGAAAAATCCAAAAATCTTTTCTTAGGAGATATTTGTCCAATTCAATCAAAAGTGCATCTAAATTTTCTAGTCAAAACATAATCAAATTGACCACACCACTTTCTAGGTCAAACCTGGTCAAAGGAGAGGGAAATGTCACACTTTTGTTTAGCTAGTCAAAACTGGTCAATAGGGTGAATTTCGGCCTTTTTTGCTCCTGATCAACTGTGGTCAAAGAGGTTGAATTTCGATCCCGCAACTTCCTCATACAATTCAGTCAAACTATCACACATGACTTGTGGTCAAAGATGGTAAAAATATTTAGTCCAATAACCAATCAAAGATTCAAGTCAAAGCATACCGAAAAAATGCCAAGTCAATGTTGGTTAAACAAATATGAAATGGTCAATCTTTGTTGGTCAAGTTCAAGTATCTTCCTCTACGTGTGAACATAAGTCTTCTTCTTGAGATGGATCCTAGTTGATGAGATGCCAAATGAGGAAGTCCAAATGTCAATATATATGAGTCAAACCATGTGGGTTTTAACCAAGGGGTGGAGCCAACTTGTGAAGTTGGGGTTGACATGAACGGTAAAATAATATTTTATTTGGGTGAAAATGTTAAGTTGGGTTACACTTTTGTGAGAAACGCCTCTGAAAAGTTCCCAACCTCATTTTTTCGGTCGAACATTTTTTTTTTCTTCGGCTGAACTACCATACAAACATTATGTCGAATTTTTAGCCATTTAGACTAACGTCGATCGTTAAATGGAATTTTTTTCGGAGTTGAAAAAGTCGGCAAAAAAGTAGTTATGCCAAATAACTAATTCGGCCGAAAATATTGTTTGGCTGAACTAGGCTTTTCGACCGAATTATTCATTCGGCTGAAAAAATGTTTATACATATGTCGGGCCATACGCTGTTGTGAATTTTTCCGCTCTATTGATTTTTCTATTGTGTGAAAGCCAAGCGTTGTTGTGTTGTGTTGTGTTGTATTGTCTGTTGTTGATCGTTTTTGTGTTGAGTGATCTGTTGTCGAGCGTTGTTGTGTGGTCTATTTTCGAGCATTGTTGTTTGGTCTATTTCCAAGCGTTGTTGTGTGGTCTGTTGCCGAGCGCTGAAACCAACCAGGTGATTGACACATTTTGTTTTTTATGAATTTTTTAATTTAGTGAAATATTTTTTATGATATTTGTGTGATGTTTTTGTATTTTTTGCAGTGTCGAAGATTTCTCAACCTGCTCGTCCACCCTCGTCGTTGGAAAATTTATCTCCTCGTCCACCCTCGTCGCTAGAAGATTTATCTCCTCGTCCACCCTTATTGCTGGAAGATTTATCTCCTCATCCACCCTTATCGCTGGAAGCTCCTCGTCTAGACAAGGTAAGTCGCCATCGCTAGTAAATTATTTTAGTAGAGAATAAGCTCCTTGTATCTAGTAGGAAATGAAGCTAAGCAGTAGAGGTTGCTTCTATGACCGCCATCATTGGCTCTATTCATATCTCTGTTTTTCTTTTCTTTTATACCAATTTTCTAATGGCAATGGAATCTTGTATTTTTCCTTTTTTTAAATGATAATGGGCATCCCCTGTTCCTCCCATTTATACCACTGAAAAAATAACAATATCAAACAAACTTCTCAGTGTTTGCCAAAAAAGCACTGCGAACATAATCAACCTCAAATTATTCTCCTCTATGAACCATATGCGCCCATCCTGTTTCCAGCATCATAGGAACATCATTCATTGTTAGGTCAGGCCTTATGATTATAACATCTCCACTTCTCATGACTCTGACCCAAAATACATCAACAGAGAATATATGCAAGTGGATAACATTTGCATTCTCTGTATAACAGTAAGAAACAAGCCTTGTTCTTTCATCATGCTGAAGATAAAGCTCTAACATAATGTAAGCTTAATCTGATCTAAGTGATTAGGGAAACCTGAAACCCTTGTTCATTGCTATACAGGTAATGTTCAATCTTATGTAGAAGTTTGATGAGTACATGTAACTGATTATGGAAACAACATATACAACTAGTGTTACAACAAAACCAGTAAGCTTAATCATACAGGAAACATAGATCCATTATCATTGTTACTTAAATTAGGTGAATAGATCATATTACACAAAGGTATAAGCGTAGTTATGATATATGTCCCATATATTGAATATGGGAAAACTGGTGATTAATGTACACAATAGATATGGATTAGTAAGTTGTAAGTAAGTCGTGTTTGATTAGAGTTACAAGCTTAGATCATCATAACAGGAACAAGACATTCATGTACAAGCTCATAATACACTCTCTGTGTCCACTAGGATTTTAAATTCTAATCCATGTCCATCTCTTTCCTTTTCCATTCAGTGAAAATGCTTTAGTAGTTGGCTCAGTCCTTCATTCGGATCTGGGAAAAATTGAATGGGCGTTATGATTATAACATCTCCACATCTCATGACTCCGACCCAAGCATCAAAAGAGAATATATGCAAGCGGATAACATTTGCATTCTTCGTATAACAATAAGAAACAGGCCTTGTTCTTTTGTTGTGCTGAAGATAAAGCTCTAACATAATGTAAGCTTAATCTGATCTAAGTGATTAGGGAAACCTGAAACCATTGTTCATTTTTATACATGTAATGTTCAATCTTATGTAGAAGTGTGATGAGTACATGTAATTGATTACGGAAACAACGTATAAAACTAGTGTTACAACAAAAACAATAAGATTAATCATACAGGAAACATATAACCATTACCATTGTTACTTAGATTAGGTGAATAACTCATATTACACAAAGGTATAAGCTTAGTTATGATATATGTCCCATGTATTGAATATGGGAACACTGGTGATTAATGTACACAATAGATATGGGTTAGTAAGTTGTAAGTAAGTCGTGTTTGATTAGAGTTACAAGCTTAGATCGTCATAATAGGAACAAGAAATTCATGTACAAGCTCGTAATACACTCTCTATGTCCGCTGGGATTTTAAATTCTAATCCATGTCCATCTTTTTCCTTTTCCATTCGGTGAAAAGGCTTCAATAGTTGGCTCAGTCCTTCACTCGGATCTGGGAAAATTGAATCTGCACTTATTCTGAGTTCTCCTAGAGAGGGCAATCTTTGTTTACAAAAAATAGAAAAGAAATCTCAATATGTCATTCAAACTTATAAGCATTGAACTTATAATACAAATATGGACAACAATCAAATTTACCTGTAACCATTTTCATTGCCTTTGAAGGGCTTCATGGGTGACAAAAATATCTAGCACCTCAAGCCTACCTGCACATTTTCAAGTGTGTCATATAGGGCCTTCCTATTTCGCCTGGAGAGCCACTACAATACAATCACAGAGAGATTATTATTACAAATAGACCTTAAGTTCAATTGATCATTTGGCATGTGGAATATGCACCTATATAAAAATTTCTGCTGATCATAATAAAAACGTTGGTCGTTGATTATTGGTATTGGCCTACTGATTTTTCCTTATGTGTGGATGTCATACTACTGTTGTTCACATCCTCTCTTATTGAATGAAAAATTTGTCCGTCTAGGTAAACTACTATGTATGCCTAAGGGCTGCTCCAAGCATGATTTATTCAGTTGAAAAATCACAAATAAACCATAAAATACTCTCTCAATTTTACCAAAAAATCCTTCCCAATATTACCTTAGAAAATTCTAATTGCAGGTTTATTTTTCTTTCTGAAACTACTAAAATTTTGTGTTCATTTAATAAAAATTTAACAGATTAATGAATTGAAAAGATTCAAATAGGAATGAAAAATACCGAATGGACAGACTTGATGCTTGAGAAACCACCCTGCCAAGGCTAAACAAAATGTCTCTCAGTTTCTGATGCCCAGGTTAAAACATTGCACAAAATAATTTCCATGATGTGATAAGAAGAATAGAGTCTGATCTACATCCTCCTAAGAAATAAAATCACTAGATTATTAATGCATTTTCATACTTCTGGTAGAAGATTCAACTACCACATTAAATCCTAGCACAATTAAGAAATATCTAAATTAAAAAAGATTATCTGTAGCAACAATACAATATAGATATCATATATACTAAAAAATTAAATGTATGATTCCACATTACATACTTATAATGAATCAAAGAATGTACAAATCCTCTACTAGAATTAATTGAAATAAAATTAGCCAATTGAAAAAATGGAAAAATATTTAAAAAACACTTCTCAAAAATGGATATTTTCACTTGAGTTGAAATGGTGGCCTGGTCACCATCATTGACTTACATCTTGCAATTACATTTACTTTCCTGGATGAATTAATTTGATTACTTGTTTGAATGGTGAAGGAAAACATTAATGAGTAATTATAGTGTTGGCATTCCTTTTCGATCTTTTTTTGATGTTTTAATTTTAATTTTATTGGGTTACTAATTAGATATCTCTAGTTGTATTCATCTTGCAATTCTCCAACCATCCAACCAAGTAGAAACAACCTTTCTTACTACCTAGCCTTCTGATAGATTTGTCTAAACAATAATATTTTGCACAACCTAACAATATTTTCATAAATATATGAAATTCATTTTATTGAATTTATTTTTTTACAGGGATCAGAAAACCCATTAAAACATGGTTGAAAATTGGACATTATGCATAGAAGTTTCTTGTTATATGAATTCAGGGCAAGCAATGATTACTTATGTGCTATGCAATATTGTAACGAGCAAATTCCTCCAGAGGAAAAGGAATGTACTTGGAAGAACAACAAACAATGAAGCATATTATATTGCATTGATAGAAGGCTTAGGAAAATATAGGGAGTATGGATCCAATGGAATTGTAGCCTTCACCAATTTTGAACTTGTGTGCAATGAGATGAAAGGCATGTACCAAGTTAAAAAGGAAAGGTTAAAGCAAATGCATGGAGAAGCAAAAAATATTGTCAGTCAATTTCAATCATTTAGCATAAGACATTGTGCAAATGTTAATAGGATGTCTAACGATCTATTGTATGGGGCAATGCCAAATCAAGCTTTGTGTCTGAAAGATGAATTAACATTAATAATTTCTCCATCAATATTTATTGATGGACATTGTAGGATATCTTTCATATGTGTGTGTTTTTTTAGCTATCAATGTGTCATTTTTAATGACCATGTATTTTTTCAATTCTATACCAAGTGTGCCCCCACTATGTAAGCACAACTTGATGAATTTGACATGTTTTAGAAAATTTTGTATTTAATCTTAACAAAGTGTGCATGCTTCAACACTTGTGTTTTTAGTCTTTCAATGTTTTTAAATATCAATTTTAAGATCTTAAAATGCATGATGTAATTTCAAGGGTTAAATCAATTAAATGCATGAGGTAACTTCAAGGGTTATCTCAATTTTCTGAATTTTTATTCTTTTTAAATGCATGTTGTAATTTGAAGAGTTACAACAATTTTTTGAATTCGTGATGTTTTTAAATAGCATTTAAAAAAATATTGTAAATCCACAAGGTAACTTTTTAAATATCATGCATGTTTATATATCTATAGATATCCATATCATGGATGTGCATTTTCCACATGATTCTTCGAGGATAAAATTAATAGAGTCTCATGCGTCTACTAGAGCGGGAGGTCGAGGTCATGGATCAAAGAGAATATCAAATGAATTGGGGGAGGTCCATCATTCACATCGTGGTATATATATATATATATGTTTGTGCGTTTACTTAAATGATAAATAAGTAGAATCATATGTATGTACATATAAATATTGAAAATTGATTTTCTAATTTTTTAGATGATTCACTCACAATGTTGTTGTGTCACAATGGTCAACATTCTCCGAGTGGTCATTAGTCTCAGGTCGGTCAACATTCTATGGGTGGTTAACATAATTTTGGTCAATTATACATGTCTATATTGCATACATGTATGAATACATTTATTCATATGTTTTTATATTTATGAAATTATATATATATTGATCCAGAGGGTGAAAATGTTGGTCCAAGTAGACGTAAGCGAAGCCAGACAGTTCAAGAAGAAGGCCAAACACCAACTAATTTTTATCCATCTGATATTTTGAATGAGCTTCCTTGGGAGACAAACCTCTTACAATGCACATTACAAAAGTGCAAAACTCATTATTCTAAATTGAGGAAAGATCTTGGGAGTTTGGAGCTCCCTGCAAAGAGTAGAGAAAGCTTAGAAATAGTTACACACTCTCTAAGCTCATTTCTTGAAGTTTACAAGAAGCTTGGGCCAACCATGGATTCATTTATAAATATGATGAGGCATAGAAAGGAAGAAGTGATGGGTCCCGATAAATGGGTCGAGGTTAATAAAAGGGTTACAAAAGAAAATGAAAAATCTATGTTTAATTTCAAAGAAGGACCGAAAAGAAAAATGTTGAAGGTGCAATATTTCAAGCACCCTGATATAGCTTGCCATCTATATGATAGGTTCCTTGCTGCGTATGGAAAGCTGTAATGGAATGATGAGGTTCTAGTTTATTTTGCAAAATTATTTTATGTATCATTTTTTTTGGGTATGAAACCCGATTACAATAACGTTCCATCCTAATATTACAGTAATAGGAAAGGTCAGTTATATAATCATAAGGGTGCATTACGTGATGTTGAATTGCCTTGCCCTCAGCCACCTTTGGTACGCCAACCTCCTCGTCTGGTAACTTTGCTATCAGAGATGGATGCCACTTCTCAAATTAGTCGAGAAGGAAGGGATGCCATTATAGATAACATACAAAGTGCATTGACCGGAATTGATATTGGTCTAAATCAGTAAAGAGCATGAGCTAATGCACATGCAAGTTTTGTATATAAAATAGATGAGGAGATAGATAATATGAATATTAAAGAACTTAAATCATATGCAAAGGCTTGTCGTAATGGTTGGCAAGACCTAATTGTTCATGAAGAAGAGGGTGTGGGATCGGTATGTGTCAATGTTCAGGGTTGATATTTTAATGTAATTTGTAATGTATGTGTTAATGTTGATTCACATACATTTTGTTATTTTTTTAGATATAATCTAACAAAAATGTATCATATGTTCACCATTTGCAGTTAACTCGTTTGTTGAACAAAAATTTTGATAATGTCATTGTCCTAGGTTCAGGTTCCAATGAAGATATTTTGAGAGATGTTAGTTTTTTTTAAGAGTTCATGTTGATACAGTTATTATTCTAATTTTATTATATCGGTATATTGTGACCTCACATATTTTTAAAAGAAATAATTAAATGTATATATAATTAAATGTTAACATATTCTGATTCCAATCGATCTTTTGGACATAGTGCCACCCTCTTCCTCCCTATTAGGAGATGTGCCACAAGTATTGAATATTTCACTTATGTTTTTTTATAAATTGAAGTGCAAGTTTCATTAAAAAATGATTTATAGATTTATCTTATAATTTTAAAATTTTGGAATTTTAGGTTTGGGGAGATTTCCATTGTCTAGGGACTTTAGCGATGGAGTCGACAATGGGGATAGGATCATCTAAACAATTTGAAAAAGTCGTGTAACAATTTTTTAATATTGTGAGTTTATGCATTTTCATACATGCAATTTAAAATTTCTAATATATACATGTACATGTATTGTACAGGGCATCCAAGAGGGCGCAATGCAAGATGAACACCAAAAGGGCACAATGGAGGGTGAACACCATGAGGTATTGAATGGAATTTGAAATTTTTTATAATTTTGTTTTGATGATCTTACATTCTCATTTAATTTTAAAACATTAAAATTTCATTTTAGAGTACATGATCTTATGTATATATGCAATTACACATGTTGTGCGGGGCACCCATGATTCATAAGAGAGCACCAGGAGGTTGATAGATCGTATATTAGAGTGAGATTGTCTAAATTGATGCAACTTTTTATTTGACAATTTTTTAATGTTATATTTAATTTTATCATGATATAAATTTTGGAGATATTTAAAGTAAAATTGTTTATTATGAATTGATGCAACTTATTATTTGACAACTTTTTATTATATATTTTAAAATTTTTGACATATTTTAAATGTTGAACTCTTTATTATGATTTAATACATGCTAATTTTGGAGTTTATGTACATTTTGCATGGTACAATTGATGTATGGTTGGATACTTAAAACTTGGTTTTACATATTTAAGTTCATGAATATATAGTGCAATGAAAAAAAAATTCATTTAATACATGCTAATTTTGGAGTTTATGTGCATTTTGCACGATTCAATTGATGTATGGTTTGATGCTTAAAACTTGGTTTTACATATTTAAGTTTATGAATATGTAGTGCAATGAAAGTAAATTTGCATTTAGTTGGTACATTTTGCATTCAATCATTCCTATAATGTTAGTAGATGATTCTTAGGTTTTGTTTAAAGTTGATTTGTCTTGACTTATTTAAAATGAATCTATTAAAATTGCAAATTACAAAATGTGGTCTGCATTTTGCATTTGAATGAATCAAATATAATTCGATGTAGATGTCTAAAACAATGATAACTTAAAATTTCATTATAAAATATGGTATATGTACATTTTTCGTTCATGTATAGAAAGACTACTATGGATTTCGGTTGATAGTTAACTTTTAATATAAAGTTCTTTGAATGCACATTTACATAAGTTAGATAAAATTGCATTATAAAACATGGCCCACAATTTGCATGATGCATGCATGGCTTGATGCTTTTAAATGTTTTACATATTTGCATTTAGTTGGTACATTTTGCATTCAATCATTCCTATAATGTTAGTAGATGATTCTTAGGTTTTGTTTAAAGTTGTTTTGTCTTCAAGACTTATTTCAAATGAATCTATTAAAATTGCAAATTACAAAATGTGGTCTGCATTTTGCATTTGAATGAATCAAGTATAATTCGATGTAGATGTCAAGCAATGATAATAATTTGCATGATGCATGTGCATGGTTTGATTCTTTTAAAGGTTTTAAATATATTTTAAGTTCATGAATATGTAGAAATGAAAGTAAATTTGCATTTAGTTGGTGCATTTTGCATTTAATCATTCCTATAATGTTAATAAATGTTTCTTAGTAAATGAATCAACCAACCACTATCACAAATTAACAAATAAGTAACAACGCTTGACTCAACCAACTACAATCACAAACTAATATAGAGTAACAACGCATTATACATCACAAATTGACAGAGCAGTAAATCCCCAATACATGTCTACATAGCAAGCAGTATACATATATCTTTGTAACTCAATACAAGTACCAATGAATATCGTTTTCACATGAATGTGAACTTAAGAGTGCACAAAAAGAAATGTTGACAATGTACTTGGCTCTAAGTTCTCAAAGATGAATCCAAGTATCTAAGAAATTGTTGGGCTGTTCAATTAAAAAGTTTCTAATGGAATGTCATCTTCAATGATCTGTTCATGGTCAACTTTTGACATTCTCCATTTTTTAACTTTCAATTGTTTTTTTTATTGAACTTCTATCAACTTTATGCATGTTGCACACACCAAGTGACTATATTGACAACTTATGACATCAGGTTGATAGTCTTGAAAGTAAACATTACTCTCATTTTGGTGAGTTTCTTGGAAAAAATAACCTTTCAGTATAATAGACCCTCTTTCATATATAAAACCATTATCATCATAGTCTTCCAATAACTTCATCTTTCATTTAGTGCACCACATCAAATAATACTTGACATTTTCTATGTTGTTAGTGGGTGCAACTACAACAAAAACATCTCCTGCACAATAAAACAAGTGTAAATTCATATCATAATTTACATGAAATTAACTTTATCAATATGGACTTGATTTTATTATCTATTTCTAGAGCTCTATATTTTAACTATTATCTAGATACTTATACACATTGATTTTAAAAACATAAAATATATATATATTGAAATCAATTGAAATGTTACCATCTCTAACAAGATCAGCAACTCGATCAGCTTCAAATGATACTATAGTCTCCTATGATTCCATCTCTTCGAAGCTTGCAACTGACATTTTCCCCTTTGTATTTAGTTTTGTATGTTGTCAAGGTTTTACATACATATTGTTTTCACAAACATCATTGGATTGTGCGTCTTATATCAAAACAAGACAAAACAAGAATATTTTCTTTTATCAAATGCAAACACATTTCGGTAATCCTTTGTTATAATTGAATGCAATTTTTGAGTCTCTTTTACTGTTTCAGCGTCATATGTAATCGATCTATCTACATCTTTGACTCTAATATGCCAAAAAAACCTATAGTAAATTCCAACAACAATTTAAATATGTTATTTAAAATACAATTTATATATGTTGAAGATAATCATTGTCATATTGTTTAAACTATATAATTTATAAATGTTTAAAATTAAAAAATTAATAAAAATTATCATATATTAAAACTATATACAAGTTAATTTGTACATATATGTACATACCTTCGTACCTCCCTTAATGGGTTAGTTTGATAGCTTAGTGCAGCGTCGCACCATTGAACAACTTGTTTATCTGAAACAAGTCTGTTTGCAGAGTGGTCCATTTGATATCTTCGAAGTGCTCGTTTTATACATGCCCCTGCACCATCATGTTCTCCTTTTCCATGACCAGTCTCAAAGAAATTCCAACGATGTTTAATGTGGTTTTTCTTATGAAGATGACACAACCAAAATAATGATCGTGAAGATTTGAATTGACCTACACATCCATCTAACCATATCCAATGTTCATTGAATTTTATTCCACAACCTTTCAATGAGTCATAAATCTTATCAAAACAATGTTGTACAAAATGTGTATCATGTGTACGATCATTGCTGATATAAAAGTGATATTCTTTAATAACATGTCGATTCTCACTAGTGCTTTCCATATCATCAAAATTTTGTTCAGCATGTCCATATAGAATAGAGACTTGTTCAGAATGATAATATTCACTATGTATTTCATTTTGTGCAACAAAATGTAATTTTATGCAAAATCAACTATTGACAAAATGGTCCCTCGTGGAAACATTTCACGGGATTTTTTGAATTGTAGGTCCTGCAATCGAACTCTATGCGAATGCTTGGTGTACTTATAAATTTTTGTCTCAAATTTCTTCAAAAACTCTATCACAAAAATTTCTTCTTCTTGTAATTCAATTTTTTTAGCACTTGTACTATTATTTGAACTAACCGATGTATGGATATATTCATATCTCTTCCATTTCATTTTTAGGTGAGACAATGATTGATCATTTATATCAATAGAATATTTGTTGTTAAATAAAGTCAACTTTTCACAATGATCACATTTTTTACCACCGACACATTTATTTTGGTAAAATAATTCATGACTTTCCCTTTCACATAGAATTTCGGATATGAAACCATGGATAGTGGAAGGAGGAGGTGAATTTTTCCAAAATATTTTACCAAAATTAAGGAAGTTGTCATAATATAATTGAAATTCCACATGATAACGACAACAACAAGTGTCACATACAGTGATAGGTTTAACATACCTTGCTTTTTGTTGCACAAAAGTATTTATTGAGACATTAATTACATGATTCTCTTCTATGACCTTATTGAACAACTCTATCTGAGTGGTGTCCAAGTTATGTTTTGCATGTTATTCATACTGATTTCGTGCTATTCTTTGCCACATCACATCCCTTGCTTTTGGTGAAACATGTGAATTTTTCATCCTATATTCATATATTATTTTTTTAACATCTTCTCCAAGTCTATTTTTGTATGACTGTCTACAAATAACTATCCAACAAGTGAGCTCTTCATTTACATCTATTTGTAATC
Organism: Pinus tabuliformis; assembly: GCA_031772625.1. Taxonomy (NCBI): domain Eukaryota; kingdom Viridiplantae; phylum Streptophyta; class Pinopsida; order Pinales; family Pinaceae; genus Pinus; species Pinus tabuliformis. The sequence continues at coordinate 1,244,356,574 of CM062804.1, forward strand.
GAAATTTCCTATGTTTGTGCAATGTTTTTCGTGAGGTCCCTAATATTTTTGCCATATATTTTACCAAACGATTTTCTTTAGTACTTGATGAAACCACTTCCATTTGTATTGCTCTACGTGCATTTATATTACTTGTCTTTCTAGATCTTCCAATTGATTTTAAAGCATTATTTATATTTTGAATCACATTTTCCTTCACCTTTTTATCTTTCATTGATTTTTGAATACCCAATAGAGTTGTAGCGTCTTTTAATTTCTTTGATGTTAAGAGACCTCTCAAAATTTGAGTTTGAAATGTCACACTTTCATCTTTGAAGAACTTCTCAATAATGACCTTAACACGATATCATACAATATGGTCAACTTTTTTATCTCCATATATGTCAATGTCAACATTTTCTAACATCTCATCATCGATATTGATTTCAACTTTACATATTAAAATTAAATGTAAATGAGTATAAATATTTGTTAAATAATAAAATTAAAAAATAGAGTTTGAATAAAATTGAAATTAATAAATATGTATAACTTAAATAATACACGACACACACACACACATATATACTTAATGGTGATTCAACTTCTTCATTTAAATATATTTCAATATTTTCAATAACATCATCAATCATTAGTTCATTATCTTTTTCACTTTGTCTTTCAACATTTTCAATCTCATCGTCAATGTTATGAGGAATATCTCTCTCTATTTACATTGCAAAATATTTTTCAAATTAGTTCATCAAATAAAAATTGAATTTCACAATACACTAGCTAAATTTTAAATATCATTTATAATATTTACATTTACATGTTGGCATTATGATTCAGGTGTTGTCCTTGATGGCAAACCCATTCAGGTGATAAATCAAGAAGGACGCAGGAAATATGTTCAGCAAGTGCGTCCCCGCAGGTATACCATACAGAACCCGCGTCCAGGGACGCCGGCCAGCCGTTCAGGAGGTGCGTCCGCCCAGTGCACACATTTCAAGGTAGAGAAAAGCACGTGGGGGTTTCTTGCGTGGTATCTAGCCGACGGTTTTGTGTTTCTATGGTGTCGGCTCGTGGTATTGTTCCATGTTTTGGGGAGAAGCTTGCCTATATAAAGCAAAGGAGTTCATTTGGATTAAGCATCATCTTGGTTGAATATCTTTTGGTGAGATCTAGTCCAGATCTATGAGGGCGAATCTTCTAATGGACTGTGATCTCTATGGCGCATGATCAGATCTGTGGATCTGAGTGTTTGGGTTGGTTCTGAAGTCCTCATATCTTTTATATCTGAAGGAACGCAGGTTCAGTGAAGGGCAAGTGCGCCGGGACGCAGTACAGTAAAGGCTCAGGTGCGTCTCTGAGGCAAAGGACGCGGCGCGACTGTGTTATTGGGTGCGTCTCTGAAGCAAAAGACGCGGCGCGATAGTGTTTCGGGGTGCGCCGGTCGCAGCAAAGCATAGAGGAACAGTGCGTCTGCACGCAGAACAGCGGAAGGTAGACTGCGTCCAGTCGCAGACCACAGAAAGAAAATATGCGTCCCTGTCTTAAGATGATCTGTTGACTGTATATTTCTGTTCATAAAGTGTTCTGGGTTATTTCTGTAATTACTGATCTGATATCTGTAGTGGACTGTATCTGTTATATACTTGTTGATCATTTGATTCTTCATGAAAAGAAGTAGGGGGTTGTAGCTCCCTTCCAGGAGAAACTGGAAAACGAGAGAGAGTTGTAGCTCTCTGCAGGTTGCAGCCTGCGTGCTGGTAAAGGACTGCACCAGTACAAAATCATTGTAAAAGAATTTCTTGAAAGAAGATAGAGACATATTGCAGCAGGTGGTTTTCTCCCGCATTGGGTTTCCACCTTACATCTTGTGTTCTTTGGTGTGACTGTCTATTTTCTTTATTCAAGCTCATTATTTTATGGTACTGATATGCAAGAATAATTCAAAAGATCAAATAAGGAAGATTTGGTAAATTGCTTAATAATACTGATTCACCCCCCCTCTCAGTATTATTTCCAACAATTGGTATCAGAGCAGGTCCTTCAGAAAAGCTTGATCGCTTGAAGGTAGATCGTTCATCATGAGCAACTACGAGAGAGAAGCATCAATCAGGCCACCAGTTTTTGATGGGACAAACTTCAATTATTGGAAGGTAAGAGTTACTGCATATCTTCAATCTCTTGGTACTGAAGTTTGGGACATTGTAGAAACAGGCTATGCTTTTCCTTCAGCTACTCCTACAGATCCAGCTGAGAAAAAGAAGTATGAAACAAATGCAAAAGCAGTCAGTACTCTATTAGGAAGTATATCCCAAACAGAATTCATGAAGGTAATGCACTTCAAATCAGCAAAAGAAATATGGGACAAAATGATCACAAGCTATGAAGGAGATGAACAGGTAAAACAAGCTAAACTTCAAACTCTCAGGATTCAATATGAGACTCTCAAGATGTATAATGATGAAAGTGTGGCTAATTATTTTCTTCGGGTAGATGAGATTGTTAATTGTATGAAAAATTTGGGTGAAGAAGTAAAGGAGTCCATAGTAGTTCAAAAGATTCTAAGATCATTATCCCCCAAGTTTGAATCCAAAGTATCTGCAATAGAAGAAAAAGAAAATCTCCGTGTTCTTACTATGTCTCAGCTACATGGAATTCTAACTGCTTATGAAATGAGAAAGGGAGGACCATCAGACAGAAGGGAGGCTGCTTTTAAAGCATCAGGCAAAGAAGATTACTATGAAGCAAGCCATGATCCAGAAGAAGAGGAAGAAGAATCAAATTTTGTCAGAAATCTTCAAAGAGGTTCTGGAAGGTTCAGAGGTAAGCTACCTTTCAAATGCTTTGCTTGTGGCAGAGTAGGTCATTATGCTGCAAAATGCTCTTATAAGGATAAAGGAAAGGAACCAGTTAGATGGAACAAGAAACAAAGCGCAAATAAGAAAAGCTACTACACCCATGAAGATAGTGATGGCTTATCAAACAGTGATGAAGATGAACAAGGTAATAAATATAGGTTGTTAATGGCATTTGAAGATGATGATTATGAGGATGCTGTAGATGTGGATAACCTTTATGATGAAATTACTAGACTCAAGAGATGCATAGAAGAAAAGAACATGATTATTGATACTCTACAATTCCAAATTGATGAAAAGGAAAAACATCTTGAAAAATTAGAAGGTGAAATTGTTGGTCTTAGAAAAGAAATTGAGAAAACAAAAACTATTAATCTCAAGTTTGTCAAAGGATCTGAAACTTTGGATGAGATTATCAGTGTGCAGCGGTCTCCACTAAATAAGACAGGTTTGGGCTATAATGGAGAAACTTCTCAAGCATCCACTTCAAAAAGTTATCTTGATGCAGCAAGAAGAAATGAGCAAGAGCACAAGGAAGATCATCAGGTAAAGCAGGGACAAATGTCAAACAGAAACTATCAGGGGCAATCCAGCTTAAGGGTGAACAAAAGCCACAACCAGCCACAGGTAAAATCTTCTCAATTTGGTTCAAGAATAGATGAAAATAGAAATTACAATCAGTTGGCTGGTAGATCCAATAATCGCAGAAGCTTCTTCAATGGACAATGCTTTTCTTGCCATAACTTTGGTCACAAAGCAGCTCAATGTGTTGCGTATAAAACAATCATGACTAGGGAAGCTCAAAAACAAAGAAGTATGACAGGGATTACAAAAAGGACCTATAACAACTTTTCAGCTCTTGAAAATGAAGTTGAATGTTCTATTTGCAATAATTTTGGACATAAAGACTTTGAATGCAGAAGCAGGTTTCCGGAAAGAAAGGTACAAGAGCAGAAAAAGGAACAAGCCTCAGGCACCAAAACATGGAGAATAAAGGAACCTCAAACAGAAAGATGTGGGATAGCATTTTATGCAGAAGGACAAGAAAATCTATGGTACATTGACAGTGGATGTTCAAAGCATATGACAGGTGATAAAGAAAAACTTGAGTCTTATTCTAATTTAGAAAAGGGAAAGAAAGTCTCTTTTGGAAATGATACTCCTGCAACTATAAAAGGAAAAGGTATTGCTCCTTTAAAAGAAGATGTTAAGGCTGGAAATGTTTTGTTTGTTGATGGATTGAAGCATAATCTACTAAGTGTTAGCCAGATGTGTGATCAAAGAACCGAGGTTATATTCAGATCAAATGGATGCCTTGTTCGTGATCTTGATACAGGTAAAACAGTTCTCAAAGGAAAAAGAACTCCAAATAATCTATACATATTTGATGAAGGACAACAACAATGCTATCTAAGCAAGGATGAAGAGCACTGGCTATGGCATCGAAGGTTGGGACATCTAAGCTTCTCACAAATAAGGAAAGCTTGCAAATATCAGGCAGTTCGCGATCTTCCAGATATCAAAATTCCTGACAACACCATATGCAGATCATGTCAGTTTGGAAAACAAACCAGAACTAACTTTCCAGAGAAAGAAGGATCAGCCAGCATGCCTCTTGAGCTAGTACATACAGATGTATGTGGACCATTCAGAAAAAGAACACCTAGAGGAGAGGAATACTTGATATTATTTATTGACGATTTCTCCAGGTTTGTTTGGTTAGGACTTATGAAGCACAAAGATGAAGCATTCGAAAAATTCAAATCCTTCAAAGCCTTGGTTGAAAATGAATCAGGTCACAAAATTAAGTGCCTCAGATCTGACAGAGGTGGGGAATTTACTTCAAATGAATTTTTCAATTTCTGTGATGAACATGGGATAAGGAGAGAATTTTCTACAGCTAGAACTCCTCAGCAAAATGGAGTGGTTGAAAGAATGAACAGAACAATCCAGCAAATGGCTCGTGCTATGCTTGATGAATCAGGAACCCCTGCAACCTTCTGGGGTGAAGCTGCACATGCGGCGGTTATTATTCTCAACAAGACAAATGTCCGAGTGAACAGCACTCAAACTCCTCATGAGCTCTGGAGTGGTAAAACTCCTTCGGTAAAGCACTTCAAAATCTTTGGGAGCAAATGCTATATCAAGAATACTGAGGAGCAGCTTGGTAAACTGATCCTAGAGCAGATGAAGGTATTCTTCTTGGCTACTCTCCACATAGCAAAGCATACAAATGCTACAATAAAAGACTTGGCAAAATTGTTGACAGCATTGATGTAGTGGTTGATGAGAAGGGATACATTCCTAGGCAAATACATCGTGAAGACATCGAAGAAGATGAAAGCCACCCTCAAAGACAGAATGATGAAGAAGAAGAACCGCAAGAAGAATCTCAAGAAGAACCTCACGAAGAAGCAGAAGAACGAACAAGAATAGAAGAAAAGACTCCATCCAGATATGTTCAAAAGAACCATCCAGAATCTCAGATCATGGGACAGAAAGAAGCAGGTATACAAACTAGAAGAACTGTTGCAGAAGCTTCAAGTTATTTGGCATTACTCTCCTCTACTGAACCACAAAATGTGAAAGAGGCATGCAAAGATGAATGTTGGGTGAAAGCAATGGATGAAGAACTTGAGCAAATCGAAAAGAACAACACTTGGGAGCTGGTTCCTAGACCAAAGGATAAGAATGTTATCGGAACAAAATGGGTCTTCAAAAATAAATTGAATGAAAATGGAGAAGTAATTAGAAACAAAGCCAGACTTGTTTGTAAAGGATATGCACAGCAAGAAGGAATAGACTTTGAAGAAACTTTTGCTCCTGTTGCAAGACTTGAGGCCATCCGAATGTTCCTTGCTCTCTCAAGTTCTCAGAATTTCAAAGTATTTCAAATGGACGTAAAATCAGCCTTTCTGAATGGAGACTTGGAAGAAGAAGTGTACATTGAACAGCCAGATGGGTTCATTCTTGGAAATGATCCAAATCTTGTATGCCGATTGAAAAAGGCTCTCTATGGTCTCAAACAAGCCCCAAGGGCTTGGTACTACCGGTTGGACAAATATCTTCATCAACAAGGTTTTTCAAAAGGTTCAGCAGATAGCAATCTATATATAAAAATTGAAAATGACAAATTGCTAATACTTGTTGTGTATGTAGATGAAATTATTTTTGGCAGCAATGAAGAAGCTATGAGTCAAAGCTTTGCCTCAGTCATGCAGAAAGAATTTGAAATGTCCTTGCTAGGAGAACTGACATACTTTCTTGGTTTGCAAATCCAACAAAAGGAAGGAGGAATCCTTTTATCTCAAACCAAGTATCTCAAGCAGATTTTGAAGAAATATGGCATGGAAGATGCAAAACCAGTATGTACACCCATGGTCACAGGATGCAGTCTCAGTGCAAATGATGAATCTGCAGCAGTACATCAACCAACCTACAGATCTATGATTGGAAGTTTACTATATTTAACAGGTACCCGACCAGACATCATGCATGCAGTTGGAATAGTTGGAAGATTTCAGGCAAATCCGAAGGAGACTCATCTTCAAGCAGTGAAGAGAATTTTCAAATATCTTCAAGGGACTCAAAATTATGGCTTATGGTATCCTAGAAATACAGATCTTACTCTTCATGCCTATACAGATGCAGATTGGGCCGGAAGCGTGGATGACAGGAAAAGCACAAGTGGTGGTGCGTTCTTTATGGGTCCCAGACTGGTCTCTTGGTTCAGCAAGAAACAGAGTTCAATTGCCTTGTCTACAGCTGAAGCAGAATATGTTGCTGCTGCATCTTGTTGCACCCAACTCCTTTGGATGATGCAGACTTTGCAGGATTATCAAATCACTTGTACACCTCCAATCTCTATCTTATGTGACAACACAAGTGCAATCAGCATCTCAAAGAATCCGGTTATGCATTCAAAAACCAAGCACATACCAATCAAGTACCATTTTCTCCGGGAACAAGTACTTGAACAGAAGGTCAAGTTGGAGTATGTTCCTTCTAAGGAACAAGTTGCTGATATTTTCACCAAACCATTGCCCAGGGACACTTTTGAATACCTCAGGCAAAAGCTGGGGGTTGTTGATGCATCATCTTACTGTTGATCATCTTCCTATTGGTGGTATAGGCTCAGGGGGAGCACATAATGCATTGTTGGCATTATGGAGAAGGAGATCTTGGAAATAGCTGCAATATGTCTCTATCTCCTTCATGATGGATTTCTGGTTACAGATCTGGAGATGCATGATCATAGGGGGAGCATACCCTTTGCTCTTGATGTCAAAGGGGGAGAATGAAGCTGAAGATTATGTGGTTGCCATCAAGTCCAAAGGGGGAGATTGTTGGCATTATGATTCAGGTGTTGTCCTTGATGGCAAACCCATTCAGGTGATAAATCAAGAAGGACGCAGGAAATATGTTCAGCAAGTGCGTCCCCGCAGGTATACCATACAGAACCCGCGTCCAGGGACGCCGGCCAGCCGTTCAGGAGGTGCGTCCGCCCAGTGCACACATTTCAAGGTAGAGAAAAGCACGTGGGGGTTTCTTGCGTGGTATCTAGCCGACGGTTTTGTGTTTCTATGGTGTCGGCTCGTGGTATTGTTCCATGTTTTGGGGAGAAGCTTGCCTATATAAAGCAAAGGAGTTCATTTGGATTAAGCATCATCTTGGTTGAATATCTTTTGGTGAGATCTAGTCCAGATCTATGAGGGCGAATCTTCTAATGGACTGTGATCTCTATGGCGCATGATCAGATCTGTGGATCTGAGTGTTTGGGTTGGTTCTGAAGTCCTCATATCTTTTATATCTGAAGGAACGCAGGTTCAGTGAAGGGCAAGTGCGCCGGGACGCAGTACAGTAAAGGCTCAGGTGCGTCTCTGAGGCAAAGGACGCGGCGCGACTGTGTTATTGGGTGCGTCTCTGAAGCAAAAGACGCGGCGCGATAGTGTTTCGGGGTGCGCCGGTCGCAGCAAAGCATAGAGGAACAGTGCGTCTGCACGCAGAACAGCGGAAGGTAGACTGCGTCCAGTCGCAGGCCACAGAAAGAAAATATGCGTCCCTGTCTTAAGATGATCTGTTGACTGTATATTTCTGTTCATAAAGTGTTCTGGGTTATTTCTGTAATTACTGATCTGATATCTGTAGTGGACTGTATCTGTTATATACTTGTTGATCATTTGATTCTTCATGAAAAGAAGTAGGGGGTTGTAGCTCCCTTCCAGGAGAAACTGGAAAACGAGAGAGAGTTGTAGCTCTCTGCAGGTTGTAGCCTGCGTGCTGGTAAAGGACTGCACCAGTACAAAATCATTGTAAAAGAATTTCTTGAAAGAAGATAGAGACATATTGCAGCAGGTGGTTTTCTCCCGCATTGGGTTTCCACCTTACATCTTGTGTTCTTTGGTGTGACTGTCTATTTTCTTTATTCAAGCTCATTATTTTATGTTACTGATATGCAAGAATAATTCAAAAGATCAAATAAGGAAGATTTGGTAAATTGCTTAATAATACTGATTCACCCCCCCTCTCAGTATTATTTCCAACATTACATACATGCTTCAACTTCTAGTTGAGATTGATTTTCCATTTCAATATTTGTGCATTCTTCTTTATTTCTTTTGTAATAGTTTCTCCCGTATTCTCTACGCTCCTCAATGTCTCTTGTTCAATCATATTTTCTCTTTCAATTTCTTTGATCTCCCATGATAATTCAATCTATGTAGATTTTTAAAATCCAACCCAAACAAGTCAATTTCAAAAAATTCTGCAAAAAAAAATCACTTTCAAAATTTAGACCAAAAAGCTCACTTTAAAAATTCAACATAAAAGACTTACATTTAAAAAGATTCACTTTAAAAATTCAGCCAAAAAAGTTTACTTTCAAAAAATTTCACTTAAAAAATTCAGCTCAAAAAGGTCACTTTGAAAATTCAGCCTAAAAGACTTACTTTAAAAATTAAGCCCATAAAACTTACTTTAAAAATTAAGCTAAAAAAACTCAATTTAAAAAATCAACCCAAAAGAATTACTTTAAAAATTAAGCTAAAAAAGCTCACTTAAAAAATCAGCCCAAAGAACTTACTTTAAAAATTAAGCTAAAGAATCCCACTTAAAAAATTTAGCTTAAAAGACTTACTTTAACAATTAAGGCGAAAAAATTTCCTCCAAGAAGTTCAACCCAAAAAACTTCCTCTAAGAAGTTTAGCCCCAAAAAAAGATTTACCTTAAAACTTTACTCCAAATGAGGAAAGTGTGCGAAAATGAAGTTTTGGCTCCACGTATTTATATTGTTTCACGCGAAATGTTTTTTCAGAGGGTCGCATCGTTTCATTTTTGCGGCTGACGGAAAATATCGACACATTTTTAGTCGAGCTGTCAAAATTAATTCGGTCGAAATTTTAAATAATTCATTTGTATTATTTTTCCATTTATTTTAATGGGCATCGACGACAAACACAAGTTCAACCGAATGTAATTTTAATTCGGTCAAACTATTTTAACCTGCAACTTTGCAACAACTTGGCTCTAGTCACATTTTTCCAATTTCGGAATGCTTAAACTCCAATCAAATATGAGGATTTTGTTGTCGGAACAAAAAATATAATTTGCAGATTTGGATTTTGACAGGTTTTCATTTTATTGTAAACTGAAATTCTAAACAAAAAAATTGTTTTGCCTTGCCGAAAGTTGAATAACTTCTAAAAAATGATATTTTTTTCTCAAAAAAGGGAAAAAAATGTAACCCAACTTCACATTTTCACCCATTTCTCTTTGACTTTATTGTTTTAAATACCGACCAAAACTACAAAATTTCAACACTCCTTCTTAGCCAAGGAGGTATTTTCCTTGACTTCCACAGATGTACATTTGTTGAATAAAATTTCTCCATTCTAAGAAAAGATTAAATGGCCTCATCGATGTTGGTGAATCCATCAACCTCATATTCTATACCAGAACCACGTGGAATGCATCCTGCATCAGCATCATGCAAATGAATCTAGTCACCCACTAGACATATCCCCTTTGGAAAGGATCTAATCACTCACAAGCCAATTACCCATTGGTTGGTCAAGCACCCTCTGATATAAGACTAGTCCTTGTTTCAACAATCCACCAAGTTCTCACTTGTAATCAAGCACCTCTTGGCACATGGTGAATCCCAGGGCCCATTTACCATTTGTTGGAATTTCTAAGTCTAATTGTTAGAAATCCTTCATGTACTTTCTGATTTATTTCTGCCTACTTGTTCTGTTTAATTAACAAGTTATTTACCATGTAAATACTGAAAATAAATACAAGTACATTCTCAACACATTACAGATCATCAATTGAAGGAAAAACAAGAACATAAGTGACACCGTTGTTTTTGGACCAATGTGCTCGAAAAAAACCCAATGCGAGAAAACCAGTGCAACTATCTGAGGGTTTTATTATTAAGCAGTTTCAGAATAGAATTTGGTCGCCAAACCGGCTCACCCAAAAAAGAATGATCTCGGCAATAGTACCTCTTAGTCAGAGATAGATATTCTGGCTAAAACCCCAGATGAACAATCCCACAGCTCTTAGCTCTAATCTCCCCCACGAAATCTCCAGCTTCTACCTCTAGGAACTGCGTCAGCCTCTCTGGCCCAACGTCATCCCAACTCACCCTGCGTCAACCTCTGGAGGCACTATGTCAGCCTTTAAAGCCTCTGTGTCACCCACGCTGACTCTCTCTGGTACTGCATAACTCCTAGTTACCTCTACGTGGGCCCTAACTGGCTCTACGTGGCCTCTAGATGGCTTTGTGTCCCTCTCTCCTGACTTCTACATTGATGCTCCTGGTACCCTCTCTGCCTCTCTTCTTTTGTATTCAGTGCCCCTCAGCTTCTACTCTGATCACTCCTTTGCTCAACAAGCCCTACCCAAAAAATTGAATTCTTTATCAACTCGGTGTATTCTCCAAGTCACTCTCAAGCCTCCTCTTACACTTTTCTCATTGAGAATTCAACGGCTGAGATTAAGTCTCTAATCAATGGCTAAGATCAACTCTAGCTTGATCCATGACTTTTGGACCCTTCTAACACAATTTTATATTAATTCACATTAATATTTTATTTTCCCTAAGTCTAGACTTTGGGACTCCATTAAAAAATTTAATTATTTTAATATCTCCCAAACTGTTTAGAATCTTCTCAAACCATTTCTGGGTATTGGAGATCTCATGTGCTTTATCCTCTCTAGCAATTTTCATGGCTATATCTACCCCAAATCAACACTCCCTCTTAGCGAGGATTTTGCTCTAGTAATACTCCTCACTGAGCATCACCCTGATCATCCGGCATCGGTCCTGGTGCTGATGCTAGGCCAGCTACCTAACATCACTGTTGCATAATGTACTACTACCCATGGCCCTGTCACTACCACTGTTGCATCCGTACGACAACACCTCTCATCATGTTGCATCGTGCTACCCATAGCACTGCCACTGCTAACTGCTGCACTCTAGCTCAGTTACTGAGAAGTAAGTAACTGATCTCCCAACTCTGACATCTCTGTCAGGCTAGAGACACCCTCAATGCTGAAACTCCTTCTGTTGCTGACAAGTTCCCCTTCTCTGACCTTTGCCCTGCTGCAACAACTCCATGCATCTCGCACTGCTGCCTCACGCTGTCCTGGGAATCCTGCGCTATAGCTACCTCTGTCGCTCCATCCGCATTCGTCTTTACTAACATCTACCAGTACTGCTACTCCTCTTCGGGGCTCTCGTAGAAAGGTATAATCCAAGAGGCTGGGTACCTCGAGGATCTTGCCCCTCATCACCTATAGTCCATCTGACTACAGCTCGATGTCTCCCCACTTCCTCTCAAGTGGCGTGTGAGCACTCATGGCACAATCATCATCTGTCTCCACTTCCTTCTTTGCCCTTGCTGGTGCAGCCTTGGTCTCGGAAGCCTCTCCCTTGCACTTCTTCCTTCGAGATTGGCTCACATAGTGACCCAGTTCACCACAGTGGAAGCATTTGACCTTGGAGATTTCCTTCTTTCATTTCTCTTGATTTCCCTTAGATGCTAGGGAAGCATCCTCCTCTTCCTCCTTCTTGATTTTGACCCCCTTGCTACTGCTTCTCACCTTGGCCAACCTTCTGACCTCTTCTTGGTGAAGAGCCACCCACAATTCCTCCCAATATGGAAGGGTTTACCTGCCTAGTATGCTTTGGAAAAACACCTCCCAGTCTTCTAAGACTGCATTTAGGGTTGTCCTCACCATCAATTCTTGATCTGGCGTGGCCCCTATGGAAGTTAGTTGATCCCATATCTCCTTCAATTGACTGAGGAAGGTGTCGATCTATTCTCCCTTCTTCATCTGGTATGACTGCAGCTGATTTTCTAGTAGCATCTTCCTCTGCACGGAAATATGCTGATACAATTTCGTCAAGGCCTCCCACATCGCATTTTCCATTTCCTTCTTGGAAATATGTGGTACTACATGGTCCTTGACCCAGTCAAGGATGATGCTCTTGACCCTCACCATTGCCTCCTCGTACTTGTCGTTCTCAACTTGGTTAACTGGGATCACTATTGTCTTCAAGGCAAAGTGCTGAGACGATTCCTGTCTAGAACAGACAATATTCTGGCCTTCCAGAATACGAAGTTTGAGGCTTCGTCCAGTCTATCCTAGTCTCTTACCCCGTTCAATGCCATTTTGTTGCTTCTCTACTTCCCTCCTGGAAGTTCTCGGTGTGACTCCCTCTGAGCCTCGATTTCCCTCCTGGAAACCCCTCTGCTAATGTTGAGATGCCCCCACTCTGATCGTTAGTGCAGCTGCACCACTGATCCGGATTTCTTGGCTAGAAATCCTCGGCAACAACTCCCACCTCCTTGGTATTTCCCTGTTAGGTATTGTTCTGACCACAATACCCCACCAGCTTCACTCCACAACTTACCCACAACCTCTTATACCTCAGCAAACTGAAGGTTAGAGCTTCTAGGCTTTGCGCAATCCCGGTACCAGCAAAATCTGCACCTCCTAGCCATAGGCTTCAATCCTTCCTGACTAAGAAAGATGATCAGGCACTACATAGGTCAGGTCTACTCCCTTTTGCTACTGTGTTGATCCTCCTCCCGGCTCAACCTTGATGACGCAGGCACTGCGTCACCCCTTCCTTACTGCTTCTCTACTAGGAACAGCTTCTGTCACTTGGGACAACTATTTCTGCTATTGTTGCTCTGCTCGGTTGATGCCCTCAGTTCTCCTGTGATCTACAACCACGCTCTGATACCATGTTGGCATTTCTAAGTCTAACTGTTAGAAATCCTTCATGTACTTTCAGATTTATTTCTGCTTACTTGTTTTGTTTAATTAACAAGTTATTTACCATGTAAATACTGAAAATAAATACAAGTACATGCTCAACACATTACAGATCATCAACTGGAGGAAAAACAAGCACACAAGTGACACCATTGTTTTTGGACCAATTTCCCTGGAAAAACCCAATGCGGGAAAACCGGTGCAACTATTTGAGGGTTTTATTATTAAGCAGTTACAAATATAATCTGGGTGCCAAACTGCCTCACCCAACAGAGAATGATCTCGACAGTAGCACCTCTCATTCGGAGATAGATATTCCACTAAAACCCTGGATGAACAATCCCACAGCTCTCAGCTCCAATATTCCCCACGAAATCTCCAGCGTCTGCCTCTAGGGACTGCGTCAACCTCTCTAGCTCAACGTCACCCCAACTCGCCCTCCATCAGCCTCTGGAGGCACTACGTCAGCCTCTAGAGCCTCTGTGTCACACACACTGACTCTCTCTGGCACTGCGCAGCTCTTGGCTACCTCTGCTTGGCCCCTGACTAGCTCTGCGTGGCCTCTATATGATCTGCGTCCCTCTCTCTCAGCTTCTGTGCTGATGCTCCCGGTACCCTCTCTGCCTCTCTTCTTCTGTATTCACTACCCCTCAGCTACAACTCTGATCACTCCTTCAATTTCCTCAGCAAGCCTTGCCCCAAAAAATCGAATTATTGATCAACTCATTGTATTCTCCAAGTGACCCTCAAGCCTCCTCTTATAATTTTCTCGTTGACAATTAAATGACCGAGATTAAGTCCCTAATCAACGGCTAAGATTAACTTTGGCTTGATCCATGAATTTTGGACCCTTCTAACACAGTTTTATATTAGTTCACATTAATATTTTATTTTCCCTAAGTTTAGACGTAGGGACTCCATTAAAAATATTAATTATTCTAATATCTCCCAAACTATTTAGAATCTACCCAAACCATTTCTGGGTATTGGAGATCTCATGTGCTTTATCCTCTTCACTAATTTTCATGGCTAGATCAAATCTGATGCTACCCAAAATCAACACCATTCCCACATGTCATCACATGTTATTGAATGGTAAAAAATACATGTCCAATGCTCTAAGGCACAAGCTTAACCCACTAGCCAAAACCCGTGGAAATATGGTCATATAACCCTTGACCGGGGGAGTAAACTAGGCCTAGATTCTACTAGGATAATCTCCCTAACTAAACTCCATGGCTCCCGGCTGAAACCCATGGCCTAAGGGAGATTATTTGCCCCTTGACCTAAGGGAAGCATTCTCAATCACACCAAGCTTGTCCTAGAAGTATGCCAAATTCATCTAGGAATAGAGGTTTTGTGAGAATGTCAGCAACTAACTCGACCATAGAAATAAATAGGAACCTCATTGCTCCTTTCGTGCCACGTGCTTTGACCTATCGTCGTGTTCATCTTTTCACTTGATTAAACAATCATGTGAGTAGATTTTGAAGCCACATTGTTTCACAACTTACCAAACTATAATATACTTTGCTTCATATATTGTCAACTTCTTGCTCATCATAGCATACCCCAAGTTGAATCATCATTCTTAATCCAATCTCAATTTGTGAATCCCTGCAGCTCAGCAATAAATTGACATATCTCAATCCATATCCAATTGTACCATGTTGGTACATCAACACATGTTGTACCACATGCCTTAGCTCAGCAATAAATTGACCAATTTGAATCTATTAGCATAATTTCCTTCTGATCACCTTGACTGGAGAATCCCTCTAACATTGAAACAAATCATGTTGAGACAATCCAGAATGCTCCCTCTGCAAGTCAAGTTATTTTGATTGGATACCAAGGGAATTGCTATGGGCTTGTTGTCCATCATCCCAGATCTCTGAAGGATCATAATAATATACTTTCTTTCAACCAAGGAAAATATCACTTAGCTTCTACCACACTTCTAGTCCTAAGAAGTAATATATCCAACCAAGATCCTTCATCTCATTCCTAGAGATTAACTCCATTTGTTATGACTTCTCCCTGTATCATGAAATAAAAATATTCTTGCCACTACTGCTCCCTATGAAAAGTGAGTCCTTCCACTTTCATTAGAAACAATATCAACAAATATTTCTCAAATATCCATACTAAGCCCAAGCTTCATATAAAGCTTTCTCCAGTATGTAAACATGAGATCCCCTCTCATGTACCTCAAAGGCCAAAGTTTTTTTCCTTGTACACTTGTTCTTTCCCAATTAGTCCATTGAGAAAATCAATTTCCACATCCACCTAATGTAATCCACAACAAAACCAACATATATAATAGTTTTAATAGAAATGTACCTCACAACTAGATCAAATATCTTTTCATAGTCCTCTCCCTCTTCCTAGGAGAGTACTAGATTTGTACTTCTCTATGTCATTTACCAAATGCTAGTTCTTGTAAATCAACCTCAAAGGCATTACTAACTTTCCATAGATCTTGGCACAATGACATCCTTCAACTTGCTATCATGTCTACTTCCTTTGAACTAGGAGCCTTTTCGGTGTGATTCTAGATATCAATATGATTTCTCCCTCTTGAACATGAATCACTCGAGGGAGAATCCTCTTTCTACAAACCTTGCTTCATTCTTCCAACACTTCCATCTGTTACTAGAGGCTTGGCAGTATTTACAGTGTACTTGCAATCCTCACTATGAGGTCATGGAAGAACAATTATAATCCAACAAAAGAAACAAACACAAGGGGTTAACAAATAAAAACAATAATAATCAAGGAAGACAAATATAGAGTACTTATCTTTTGAGGATTCTATGGAATTGTTAACTCCCTCTTTCTCCTTCCCTGCTTGCATAAATCAATGAAATCTAGTTGCAATCTTATCAACCTAGTAAAACATATCCTCGTCCTTATAATCAGCTATTAATTCTTTTGTAGTGTCACTCTTGGATTTTTTTTTATGTGGATTTTCATAATCATCATTGTCTGCAGCTGAGGCGTGATTATTTCCTTTCCCCTTTTATTATTATTTCCTTCAGGACACTTTTCTTGATAGTGGCCATACTTGTTGCAATGAAGACATTGAATTTTTGACATATTCTTCTTTCTTTGAGAGGGAGGAGGTATTCTCTTTGCATTCCTTTGAAACCTTCAAAAAAATTTGCTTCCTATGCCAAATTTAGAGTGGGATGCAAAAGCTTGAGAGTCACCATCTTGAGGTCTTGGAATCTTCCCCTTTTAGACAATTCTAGATTCCTCTTGAGTACATGAGGTCCATTATTCCTCAAAACTTGGAATATCCTTTCTGCCACAAATACTAGATGCAAATGAATCCCAAGAGTTAGGCAAACCATTAAGTATTATATTCAAAAGTTTTGTATCATAAATAACTTCACCAATATCTTGAAGTTGATCTCTTAATTGAGATATCCTCATGAAATAAGAAGCCACAATATCATCCTTTATCATTTTAATATCATGAATTCCATTCTTCAAACTCTTTTTCTGACCAATGTTATCGATGGTATAAAATCCAACTAGGGAATCATACATCTTCTTTGAAGAGTCCAAACCTGAGACATATGGAATTGGATGATCTATGATGGAGCCAACAATAGTTCTCATGGCTTTGATTTAATTCTTTTTGTATCTTGATTTTTCCTTCATTATCACGTGGTTCAGTAACTTTTCCCTTCACATACTCCAAAACATCATTCTCTGTAATAATGAGATTGATTCTTGTCTTCCATGACCTCAAGTTTGTATCAACTTCTAACTTGTTTTCTATCTTAGTATAGGAACCCATGGCCATAGATATAGTAAAACAATCAGATTGCAGAAGTAGGTATCTTTAAGAGTGAACTCAAAGCCCTTTTTCCTTCACCAAAGCTCCGACACCATGTGATTTTTCAAGGTGCAATTAAGACAAGAAAAATTTTATGCTAGATAATTACTTCCAATGATATAATTATGTCTTTAGCACATTCCATATCATTAAGCAATTACACTTTAGAAAATTGCAACTATAAATATAGTAGGGAAATAAATATCACAATAAACAATGATGCACAAGAGACACAAAAAATTATCCTAGGAAAAACCCAAACATGGGAAAAAAACCAACATTGTTTTCTTAGGAAAAATTATCCAATTCAATCAAATGTACATCTGGATTTTCCAGTGAAAACATAATCAAATTGACCACAACACTTTCTAGGTCAATCCTGATGAATGGAGAGAGAATCTTGAATTTTGTTCTACTAGTCAAATCTGGTCAACATGTCGAATTTCGATGTGTGTTGCTCTTGGTCAACTACGGTCAAAGACTCTGAATTTTGGCCTTGCAATTTCCTTAGAAAAATTGGTCAAACTATCACAGTTGACCTATCATTAGAGAATTTTTAAGGTCTAAAATGGGCCTCCTAAGGAATATTGTAAAATAATAATGGAAATAATAAAATAATATTAGATTACATCATCAAATTTTAGAGGGAAAAAAGAAAAAACTATTTATTCAACTTATCTCCCTACGGTTTTACTAAAAATTTGTGTGGGAACACTTTTGGACGCTTAATTTAATTCCTCATCCAAGGAGTACCCATGTTGCATACTTTCAATGGAAACACATTTTTCCATGTATTTCTTATTTTTACTCAAATTTTGAGTGACAACACTCATTGAATGAAGAATTTGATCCCTCATGCAAGGAGTACCCATGTTGCATACTTTTGATGGATCTTGCTACACGAAAAAGTAGTTTTTTTTTTTTTACTCCAAAAATGGTGAATCATCCCCATGGTTGACATTATCATCTTGAATCCTATTGATTCTTGTAAAGTTGATTTTGGTTGTATATTTTTGTTTTGAGGCCTATTTTAGACCTCAAAATTTCTCAAAGACGCTCAGAATATTTGGTCCAATAACTAGTCAAAGATTCAATTCAAATCAGCCTAGAAAATTCCAAGTCAATGTTTGTTAAACAAATATGAATATGGTCAAACTTCACTAGTCAACTTCAAGTATCCTACTTCTCCTTTGCACATTTGAACAAGATTTTTCTTCTTGAGATAGATCTGAGTTGATGAGATGCCAAATGAGGAGGTTCAAATGTCAATGTATATGAGTCAAACCGTGCGGGTTTTGACCAAGAATAAAGCCATTTCAAGAGGTGGAGCTTCCTGTCAAGTTGGGGCCGACATGAACAATAAAATAATATTTTATTTCTCTTTGATTTTTTTGTCTTAAACACCAACCACAACTAATAAACTTCAACAAACACGGCATCACCACTTTTGGGATCCACCTTGCTCTTGATGAAGCCCATTCCTAACAAATACCCATTAATCCTTGATTTACATGCTTTAGGTTCATGTTTGAGACCATATAACACCTTCTTCAACCTTGCACAAATGTGACACTCTCCTATGCTCCTCAAATCCCTATGGTTACTCGATGTACACCTCCTCCTCAATAACCGCATTGGAGAAGGTTGTCTTCACATCCATTTAATGCATTCTACACCCCATCTTTGAAGAAATACATATCACATCAATGGCATAAGTGTATTTTTTATTTGGAGTGAATGTATCCTCATAATCCACTCCCTCCTATTGGAAGAACCTTCTCACCATGAACCTAGCCTTGTGCTTGTCGATACTACAATTTGCAACATGTTTGATCTTGAAGATCCATCTCAAACTCACTATTGACCTCCCCTTCGACCTCAAAAGAGTGTCTGACACTTGATGGATATATACTCCTCCATCATGGCGTCTTTTCAAACCTATTTCCCTACTACCTCCACATAACTTCTAGGCTCAGATTCAGTGATGTCACTCATGAGTGCCATGTAACTAGGAAATTGTTTTGATGGTATGCATTCCCTTAAAGTTCTCCTAGGAGCCTCCACATTCTCTTGAGCACCTCTCATTTCCTGCTCAATCCATCTCGGCCTTATCCTAATGGAAATATAAGGTGCCACTTGTTGCTCCTACTAACTTGAAGAATGAGTACCTATTGTTGGTGTTGTTAGCTTCCCTGGCTTTGTGCCCAAAATTATTTCACTTGAATCATTCCTCATGATCTAAGAAGGAAAAAAATTAATCATAATTTCTAACATCATTCTCATTAAAACATATAGGATTGTTCCTGACACACCCATTTCTTGAGATCTTAAATGATCCAAAATTCCTATTCCACATGTATTCATTTCTTATATATGCTTTGCAATATATTGCCTTACGTTGTTCTTTTTATCACCAAAACACACACACACACACACATATATATGGAACACAAAAATAGTTAGCTGAAATAGATGCTTTTATTAACACAAACAATGCAATGAAATAAATACAATATATAGTTGGTTGCAATCAGTGGCCTAGCACCAACTTGGACTTTTGTGAGGCTCCAACCTCCAGAGCACCAACTCTGTTCTTCCAAGGCAATATTTCTACACTTAGGAGCACCAACTCCCAAGGATTCCAGTCCTTTTAGCTCTGAGGCTCCAACCCCGTGGGCTCCAACAAAAACCTGGTATAAACTATTTTGATGTAGTTCTCTGCTCCCAAACCTACTGAGATTTTGCTTCACTCCCGTTCTCCTGCTTCTCCTGCCTCTCCTTCCTCTACTCTGAACTTCTGCTTCCTCTCACACTGATTATTCACACACACACTTCCTTGTTTTTTTTTCTGTTTTTTTATTTTTGATGCCTCTGACTGTTTGTTTCTGCTTCCCACTGACTCTTCAGCTTCTTCCATGCTTGATTCAGCTTCCTCTGCGCTGGCTTGTCCTTTGGCTTCCCTCTTCTCCATTGATTTGGCTTTTTAGTTTCCTCTGCGCTGGCTTTCCATTCAGCTTCTTGGCTTTGCGGTCGCTGTGTGTTAAAACTGTAACAAAGCCCCATTTTTTCAATGATAATAGGCATACACAGAGACAACATTGTTGGCATTATGTTCTCTGGTATGGCTATATGTTACAGATGTTGTACTTGATGGCAACTCCCATGACAAGGCTCTCAATTTATTGAAAAATAAGAAGGACGCAGGAAATCAGTTCAGAAGGTGCGTACCCGCAGGTACACCTTGCAGGGACCGCGTCCAGAGACGCAGGCCAGCCATTCAGGAGGTGCGTCCACCCAGTGCACACATTTCAAGGCAGAGAAAAGCTCACGTGGGGGTTTCTTGTGTTTTACTCTTGGTATCTAGCCGACGGTATTGTGTTATTATGGTGTCGGCTCGTGGTATTGTTCCATGATTTGAGGAGGAACTTGCCTATATAAAGCAAAGGAGATCATTTGGTTTGAGTATGTCTTTGGTTGAATATCTTATGAGGCTAGATCTGGTCTAGATCTAAAAAGGCGAATCTTCTGAAAGGCTGAGATCTCTTTGGCGCATGATCAGATCTGTAGATCTGACTGTTTGGGTTACTCTTAAAGTCTTGAAATCATTCATACCCGAAGGTATGCAGGTTCAGTGAAAGGCAAGTGCGCCGGGACGCAGTACAGTAAGAAGAGACCTGCGTGTGGACGCAGGGCAGAGTAAGATTCAGGTGCATCCGGAACGCAGTACAGTAATAGGCGCACTGCGTGGGGACGCGGAGCATAATAAGGATCAGGTGCGTCTATGAGCAAAAAGACGCGGCGCGATAGTATTTCTGGGTGCGTCCCTGCAGCAAAAGTACGCGGCGCAATAGTATTTCTGGGTGCGTCCCTGCAGCAAAAGTACGCGGCACGACAGTGTTTCTGGGTGCGTCCCTGTAGCAACAGGACGCAGTGTCGTTGAAGGAACAGTGCGTGGGCACGCAGTGCAGCAGAAGGATCTCTGCGTGTGGACGCAGGGGAGCAGAAGGTTAACTGCGTCTGGTCGCAGGACACAGAAGGGAAACCTGCGTCTCTGTCTTAAGATGTTCTATTGATTGAATTTCTCTGTTGATAAGGTGTTTTGGGTTAGTTCTATTATTGCTGATCTGATAACTGTAGTGGACTGTAACTGTTATATTCTTGATGATCATTTGATGCTTTATGAAAAGAAGTAGGGGGTTGTAGCTCCCTTCCAGGAGAAGACTTGAAAACGAGAGAGAGTTGTAGCTCTCTGCAGGTTGCAGCCTGCGTACTGGTAAAGGACTGCACCAGTACAAAATCATTGTAAAAGGAGTTTCTAATTTGAAAGAAGATAGAGACATATTGCAGCAGGTGGTTTTCACCCACATTGGGTTTCCACCTTACATCTTGTGTTCTTTGGTGTGACTATCTGTTTTCTTTTTTCATGCTCATTATTTTATGGTACTGACATGCAAAATAATTCAAAGATCAAATAAGGAAGATTTATTAAATTGCTAGATAATACTGATTCACCCCCCCTCTCAGTATTATTTCCAACAAACATTGTTTAATGGACATGCCACGTCCCAATCGCAATCGCAATTGGCTTTAGTTCAGCCTTTAGAACTATCGGGAGCATTCCTTAATATATTTTTTCCTCCAAACCCCGCGCACGGAAAATATTCAAATACATAGGAGATATGAGAAAATACAGGCGAAAACGTTAAAGGGCGGACTTCAAGAATTATTACACCCGCATCTATACTGCATCGAGTCCGCAGTGAAATCGCAATCGGCAGTCGCAACATGTCACCCCATCCCTTTATAACTTGCAATGGTCACTTTCGACATGACTAACGTGATATAGCATTAATTCAATTGTAATGTTGCATCGGGTCCGCAATGTTCATCGCAATCGGCACTTGCCCTTGGTGGAGGTCCGATGCGATATCGTTGATCTCTATTAGCGATTGCAATGGGCCACTTAACACTTTATAACTCTCGCACCTGAAGTGCGGATGCAATATATGTCAGCAATTGCAAATTGCAAGTTTCAGGTTGTAGACCTTAACATAGACCACTCCCTTATAGCGATGCGATAATATGTGCTGGACCTGATAGGGCTCAACACTCCCGTGCATAAAATTTCAAGTCTGTTTTCCCGAATCTGCTAAGTGATTTAGCATGATTTCTCTGTGTAAAAAGGCATTCGGCGATAAACAAGTAAATACACAGGGGTGATGCTATATGGGTTCTACAGACCCGATAGTGTTAAAACTTCTAACTCCGATAGTGTATTTACAATACACCCAATTCTTCCACCTCCAATAGAGTATTCTTTGGTATTCTTGCTCTGATAGCTCTGTCTGCTTCCTCCTATGGCTCCAATAGCTCTAATTTCTTCCTTCAATGGCTCTGTCTACTCTTTGCTCTGTTTGCTTCTCTAGTGGCTCTGTCTGCTCCTCTTGGCTCCTCCGATAGCTCTGTTTGCTCCTCTTGGCTCGAATATTGCCATATTGACATCAATGACAATCTCTGTCAACAATATCCCCCTTTGTTATTGATGGAAATATTCTTCTTCTCTCCCCCTTTGACATCAATGGCAAAGGAATGCATACGGACTCCCCCTGTGGAGCTACTCCCCCTATAGAACTGCTCCCCCTGTCCTGCAACATATTTATGAATGAACTTGAGTGATGCTAAATAAATAACTCCCATCTTTTGACGAAGATGTTCAAATGCTTCCCGAGGAAGAGGTTTTGTGAAAATATCAGCTATCTACTCCTTAGTATTGATATATTCCAAGATGATGTTTTGTTCAGCTACTTGTTCACAAAGGAAATGACACTTGATTGGTATATGTTTGGTCTTTGAGTGAATCACTGGATTTTTGCTAAGACTGATAGCACTAGTGTTATCACTATAGATGGTAATTGGTTGTTCTATACCTATGTTGACATATTTTAGAGCTTCCTTCATCCATAGTATTTGAGTACAACAGTCTGCTACAGCTATATACTTGGCTTCGGTTGTGGATAATGATATGGATGTTTGTTTTTTGCTAAGCCAACATACTAAACAATCTCCTAGGAATAATGCATTTCCACTAGTACTTTTCTGATCATCTACACTTCCTGCCCAATCAGCATCGGTGTATGCAGTTACAGTTAGTGTTGAGCTCTTAAGGTACGAAAGACCGAAATCAGGATTTCCTTTCAAATATCTGAGAATTCTTTTTACAGCTAACAAATGGGATTGTTTAGGAGCAGATTTAAATCTTCCCACCATTCCTACTACCGGAATTATGTCGGGTCTTGTAGCAATTAAGTACAGAAGGGCTCCAATTATTGACCTATAATGAGTTGCATCTGCTAGAGGGGAGTCATCATCTTTGCTCAATTTGTAATTTGTGGTCATAGGTGTGCTCATGGGTGCACAGTCTTCCATTCCATATCTTTTAAGCATGTCTTTAAGATATTTGGCTTGAGATATAAACAATCCTACTCTAGTTTGAGATACTTGTAGCCCAAGGAAGTGAGATAACTCTCCTATCATTGACATCTCGAATTCCCTTGACATGTTTTGAGAAAATTCATGGATCATTTCATCATTATTGCTAGCAAAAATCAGATCATCAACATAAACAAGTGGGACTAGTAGCTTACCTTCATCCATTTTTATGTAGAGATTACTCCCTACCACTCCCTTCTTGAAGTCTTGTTGTTGAAGATAGTGATCCAATCTTGCATACCAAGCTCTGGGAGCTTGTTTCAACCCATATAATACCTTTTTCAACTTACAGACTAAGTCTTTTCCTTCCATTAGATCAAACCCTTCTAGTTGCTCCATGTAGACTTCTTCGTTGAGTTCCCCATTCAGAAATGCTGATTTTACATCCATTTGATAGATTTTGAATCCTTTTGAGCAAGAAAATTACAAGAACAAACTGATAGCTTCCATATGATCTACTGGTGCAAATGTCTCTTCAAAGTCAATTCCTTCAAATAGTGAATAGCCTTTGCAGACAAGCCTTGCCTTGTTTCTGATAACCTGTCCTTCTTCATTCATTTTATTTTTGAACACCCATTTGGTTCCTATTATGTTTTTGTCCTTTGGACGAGGTACCAACTCCCATGTCTTGTTCTTCTCAATTTGGGACATTTCTTCTTCCATGGATTTTACCCAATGAGGATCCTTACTTGTGCAAATGTTTCTGGTTCTATCATGGATAGAAGAGAAATAACGTTTCTCTTTGGTGTAATTATCTTCCTTCTTTAGGTTTGCATCCCTTCATCTCTATTGCCAATAATCTGCTCTTCTGGATGATATTTCTGGAGAAACTTCATCTTTGAAGGGGTATGAGGTGGTTCTTTTTCCTCTTCTTCTTCTTCCTGATATTTTTCTTCTTCTTTAGATTCTTCTTCTTCAATGAGAAGATCATCTTCATGTTCTTTAATTTCTTTTCATGAAGATCTTCATCAATCTTTACATCAATGCTTTCCACTATTTTCTTTAGTCGAAAATTGTAGCACTTGTAGGCTTTGCTCCATGTAGAGTATCCAAGGAATATCCCTTCATCAACCTAAGACTCAAACTTTCCTGGTGAGCCATGATTGATTTTTATGAAGCACTTGATTCCAAAGATCTTGAAGTACTTTATTGAAGCAGGTCTTCCTTTCCATAATTCATAAGGAGTTTTTTCACAATTTGGTCTTAATCGAGTTCGATTCAAAGTATAGAAAGTTGTCCCAACTGCTTCTCTCCAGAATTTTGGTTGGAAGTCTACTGATAATAACATTGTTCTTGCCATTTCTTGAACTGTCTTGTTTCTTCTTTCAACTACGCTATTTTGTTGGGGTGTTCTAGTAGTAGAGAAGTCTCTTTTAATTCCATGTATGTTACAGAACTCATTAAATTCTTTTGATGTGAATTCTTCCCCTCTATCTGTTCTAAGGCACTTAATTTTTGAGTCCTTTTCATTTTCTACAAGTGCTTTTAGATTCTTAAAACACTCAAGTGTTTCAAATTTATATTTTACAAAATATATCCACATCATTCTAGTATAGTCATCAACAAATAAAACAAAGTACCTTTCTCCTTAGAGCGCCTGATTTCTAGTTGGTCCACATAAATCAGCATGGATGATCTCCAAGGGCTTTGATGTAGAGAGCTCCTTGATCTTGTGGCTGGTTCTGGTTTTCTTTCCATGTTGACAGGGACCACATACTCCTTGATTTGATTTGAATAGCCTTGGGATGTCTCATACAGCTTTAGTCTTGCTGATATTGATCAAATTTTCGAAGCTTGTATGTACAAGTCGCTTGTGCCACAACTAGCTTTCATCTTTCTAACTCAGGTAGAATTTATTCTCTTGAATCTTATTTATAATGTAAATGTTGTCTGGTGTTCTAACCCCTTTCGCCACAAGTTCCCCTGAGGAAGAGTTCCTTATTTCATAGTCTTTGGTGCTAAAGACAACATTATGTCCTTGATCACAGATTTGGCTAACACTCAGAAGGTTGTGTTTGATTCCGTCTACTAGTAGAGCATCTTGAGCTTTTCCTTTTCCATTGATGAGGGTAACAGTTCCTTTTCCCACTTCCAAAGGACACATTTCCTTCCTTTTTATCAATGAGACAAACTTCCTTTTTTCCCCTGTCATGTGTCTGGAGCACCCACTCTCCACAAACCAATGATTTTCATTATTTTGAGCATATAGAGCCAGGACACATTTATCCATGTTGGATTCTCACTACTTTCTTTTCTCCTTTTGAGTGGACAGTTTTGTTCATGGTGTCCATTATTGTAGCATAATGAGTAAATCAGATCAAATTTGGTCAAGGGATCAAACAAATTGAAGGTTATGATTTGTCCCTGCCTTTTGGGGCCATATGGTTTGATTATTTGATCCTTTAGCTTTGTGTTTCACTCTTGCGAGCCATGTAATGTCTGGCTTGATGACCAAAGTTTTTACAATGAAAACGATGTCCAAGAAAGATAGTTTTGTATCTGTTGTAGTAGCCACGGTTTGAGTCAATTTCCTTCCTTGGAATTACTCCCACTTCATTCTTTGGATTTGAGATGGGCCTTTGATGGAACATTGGTTTTTATTTGCTGTAGTATCCATGATTCGAATCGACATTCTTCTTTGGTGTTATTCTCTCTTCATTCTTTGGATCTGGGATGTGCCTTTGATGACATACTTTTTCTTCTTTTGGGTTGATGGAATGTGCATCAGCATAGCTTTTCACACTGTTCTTAGTGCTTTATGATTCTCCTTTAAAGCCTATTCCAGACTTGTCATGTTGAGGTTTTTGAATTTTTAGGATAGTCTCAAGTATTTGAGAGCTTTTCCAACCCCTTTTTGACTTGCTCCAATTCCTTCCTCAGAGATACTATTTCGGCTTCACGTTCTTCACAAGTCTCTTCTTTTTCTTTTAGCTTTGTTTCAAAGAGATCTTATCTTCTTCTTGTTTCCTTGTTATCTACCTTGAGAGAAATGATTTTATTCTGTAATTTCTCATTTTCTTCAATGGCACTTATTAATTGTTCGTCTACATTTCCTTCTAGCCCTGAGTCATCTTCATTTGTGAATGCCGTTAATAATGTTTCTTGGCTTTCATCATGGTCACTTTCCTCATCTGATTTCCTTTTGATGACTACAAATTCATCATCATCAGACTCATCTTTCTTAGAGAAGAAGTTCTTCTTATTGGTCCCTTTCTTTTTGTATACCCTTCTTTTAGAATTTCCTTCATCATCACTGTCATGTTTATGAGGACATTTTGTAGTATAATGACCTATTTTTCCACACTTGAAATAGATAAGAGGGTACTAACCTTTTATCTTAGATCCTCTCTTCTACTTTTGTACAAATTGAGCCAATTCAGATTCCACATCGGAGTCATCACTACAATCATTCCTTTCTTTCGCTTTATTTGATTTTTAAGCCTTGAATGTTGCATCTTTAGAGCTTGGGCCACCTTTCCTCATCTCATAGGCAGTGAGGATTCCATGGAGTTCATCCATCTTGAGAGCATCTAGATCCTTTGCTTCTTCTATGGTGCTTATTTTGGAGTCAAATCCGTCTAGAAGAGATCTTAAAACCTTTTGAACAATGGTACTTTCTTCAATATTTTCGTCCAATCCTTTAAGGGAGTTGACCACTTGTTGATGCCTTGAAAATCGCTGCAACAACAATGGGGGATAACCACCCGGTCCAGACCTTAAAGCAGCTCCTTTTCCATTTGATGTGGTGGCTCCAATTGGTTTAACTAGGTCCAGTTACCTTCTCCCTATTGCAATTGGTTTATGATGTATCTTTACCTACCAATAGACAGGGATATCAGATCACTTCTTCTTGTTGATCATGCAAGAGAATGACCCTTAAGCTAATTTGGGTTCAGCCAAGCCACAACTAAAATTTTGTCTCTTTGAGGAGAGGACTTAAAAGAATGTAGAATTTACTGTAAATGCAAGCTTATTCTATGATGCAAGCAAAAGAAACTAATCCAAATCCTATCTTAATTAGGAAGATATAGATCTAACCCAACTAAGAGCAAGATAATTAAAGTATTGGGATTTAAATATGTCTTGTTTATAATGAATATCAAGTTAATGAAGTAGTTCAATTAACTGATATTATGGTTACCAAAACACATCCTATTGAGACCTCTTAACTGAAATAATAAACCAACAACATTCAGGAAGTAGTTCACAAAAATGATATTAATTATCAAATCAGCAAATACAATAATTAAATAATGATATGTGGAAATAGTTCACAACACATTACCATTCAATAAATCAGTTTTATAACACAGATTTCTGAGTAAGTAGTTACTCAAAAATGAGAAATTAATCCATAAAAACAGAGATACATAATAACAAGATTGAGACAAATTACCCATATTGACAATAGTGCACAAACATGAATAAAATGACACATTCCTGTCACCATAAAAATAAAACTGATATTTGAAACAGTAGTATTAGAAGTACCAATTTATTACATCCATCTCTCTGTCCCTAGTCTCCGACAGCTCTTTACATTGCTTGAACTTCTACTTTCAAAGCTAAAGCGACAATAGTGCAAACTTTTCCCTTCATGTATAATTCAAGATACAAAGGGAAAATCCTCAATAATCCCCAGATCTGAGATTTTCTCTCCTCTCTCCTACAACTCTAAATTCCTATTACAGTAGTGCTTTTAGAAGTCTAGAATTGCAGAGGAGAGCAACCCCTTATTAAATTCTACAATCTGTTATTTATAATATTTGTGAAGGAATTCTTGAGAGGAAAGTTTGTTGAAGAGAAATCTGCCAAATCCAATTTTATTTGCTCAAAATTCCAATCTTTAATTGCTGGAGCCTTCTCATTGATTGAGATCCTTTTCTCCATATTTCTTCTACTGTTTTCCTGCAAAAAGAAATCAAAATGAATTAAGATGCAACAATAAAATCAAAATATCATTCTTGGCATTAAAATAAATCCAATCAAATTCAATTAAATAAATAATTGAAAATAAAATGTAAGCTTTCTATTGATGCATGGGATGGTTTGATTGGCCAAGGATATCATTCACGAGTGAATCTGCAAATAGAAGAGGCTTGGAAAAATGAAAATAAAACTCAGAAAATTGATTTTGTTTTCAAAATTCGGAGCTTGATTTTCTGCCTGATTTTTTATCCAATAAATGACCAAATCTATTAGTGAAACCTCCTCAGAAATATTTTCCTTCATTTTATCTTTCCAATGAGCCATCCTGGGTCTCATTTGGCCAAGTATAACTCAAACTATAAGCCTCCAAAGTTGATGGATCCTGACATGAATCTGGAAATTCTGTTGTTGGGCTAAAAATCTAATCCTAAATTAGGATTCTAATTAATTCTAAATTAATTGTTAATTATGTTAGCTTCCTATTGCGACAGGTGTTCATTTTTCATGATTGACATCTTTACATGCCAAATATGTCATACTTTGCATGTTGCAGTGTTCCATATTTCCAAAAAGAGGTTAAAGAAGATACTGTGAAAGTGTGTCAATCCAAATGCCACTGCTGAATTCCAATTTTGATGACTCAACCATTTTTGCCCTATAAAATGGAGAGCCAAACAGCTTAAACTTGGTCTCCCTAGGTTTCAATTTCCTGTTTTAGAATATAGAGAATGATATCTGTCCAAACAGTTCAATCTTGGCAGATTTGTAGATAGGTAGAGAATCAAAGGAGCCCAACTGCTTAATTTGGGCCCTTGGCAGAAATAAGTGTAGACTTAGATAGGATAACAGAAAAAAGAAAAATTTGTAAAGCTGGGCCTGCAAGTCTAAGTGAACCCAAACCAAAGAGAAGAAAAAATGTCAGGATGGTAGGCTGGGTAGGTAGTTTTTGAGGTTGCAGAATGATGATTCATGATCAATTTTATGTTTCTAAGTGTTATATCTTTTCAGATCACAGCCATGATGCAGTTTTCATCTGGAGGAAGTCAAGCTAGACATAACTAACTCCCCTGTTCATTTTTAGTCCCCAAATCACTCACTAATTTTCCCAAAGAGGTCAAGATCTGCTTGATGCCTCTTAGTCATCATTTTCCACATCATTGGCCCTGGTGAAGATCTGCTTTACTCAAGGATTTCCATTCTTCTATTACAAAGTCTTATTCCCCCAAAATGGCCTAAGGTTCCTTACCTTAGCGCTTTCTCATCATCTCCATATTAACCCCTGACTATATAATATAGCCCCCTATCTATTTCCCTCTCCCCTACTAAATCTATATTAAATAACTCCCCTATATTCATACCCCGCCCTCTAGCACTATAGCTATGTATTTATCAGTTCTGGGACATAATAGTCCACCTGGGACTATCATGAACCCGTCCATGTCCTAACAGGAGTTAGTGTGACACCTGGTCATGCTAACAACCTTTTTCTCTAACCCTAGCCCTGAAAACCCTCTTTTCCGCCCTTAACCTAAAGTTGTGTGCATAAAACATTAACCCCGCTCATTAAACAAACCCATAACCCACATTTCCTAAGTTCTAAACCCCCTCGCCGCGCCGTATAAAGATTCACATATTCGAGTGCCCATCCGTTATGCTCCCGCCAACTCCGCGCTCCGTCCACCGTCGGATCGGGCCCTCCCCATCCGACGGCTCTCGGCGTTTTCGGAGGCGCCCCGCTGCTCGGTCGTTAGCTTCCGATAACAAGGCAGTTTTTCCGCCGTACCCAAAGACACTTGTCCACTTCCTATTGCATCGGAGGGGCTCTGACGGATACCACCCCCGTACAGAAAGCAGTCCGATGAAACTGCTTTCCGCCTTCTGTACGCATGCCCCATGTCACCTGTCCGGTTCCACGTGTCTGCCGAGTCACCTTCACCACGTCATCTGCACACGTCGGCCCTCTACCGAGTCACCCTTGCCACGTCATCGACCGTACATGTTGACGTCACCCTGCCACGTCATCCGCCGTACCATGGTCCCACCCACTGACGTCACGCTGACGTCATCATCAATTTTGAGGCGAAAGACGAAAATCGTGCTTAGGAGGCCCGGATTCAAATTCTGAGGCAGTTTTTCATGCGCGATTAGCGCAATTGCGCATGGCTACGGGAAAAGGGCCGAAGTGGAAAATCCCTCATTGCGCAGCCCCCAGCAAACCCAAAAGGCACCGAATGACGTGTTTTTCCTCGCGAGGCATGCAGAGATGAACAAAAGACAATTCTAAAGAAAGCAGAGGGCCGAACAGCAGCCATTAAGTTTTGATTTGACCCGCAGCGAGAGAGAAACCAGCCCAATTCATTTGTCAAAGAGTATCAGAGGAGAGATGAAGCGGCAAAGAGTATCAGTTAATTTTTTAATGGAAATCTTCAGTTCCCAAGGCAGGTCAGCATTAATTGGCCTCCAGCAGAGTCAAGTCAGGAGGTGTAAGCCCATCCCAGCTCTCAAATCACAGTTAAAGCACTTAAAGCCACCGAACTACAATGGAGCAGAAGTCCATGCTCAGTTATTACAGAAGCACTGCACCAAGCCACTGAGGACAACGCATTGATTCAGTTCTAATACGGCTACCCTCAGTGCAGCTCATAGATATTTTTTGCATTTATAAGTTTAGGTTAGAGTAATCATTTACTTTCAGACCTGCTTAGGTCACAGCTGTAATAAACAATTTTGGAGAATCTTACCTATATATACCACCCACTGTATTGTTTCAAGGGTTGGTTGATTGATAACTTTTCATTAGAGACTCGCACTGTATGTCTGATACGTTTCTTTAATCAAAGATTGCTGAAGAGATTGGAGGAATGACTGCCTGATCTGTTTTACTGGTCTCTAGAGACTGAATGATGGAATTCTTGTGCTGCAGCATGAAGCAATAAGTGCCTCTTACCTCTGTTTTCATTTTTCACCATCCAAATAGCAAAAAGAAAGATTAGCTTAGAACTTGTTTAACTGCACTCTAGGCTCAGTTTCTGCTATTTCTTTATGTTTTTCATCTGAAATGAACTGGACATGAATATGAATTCATTGTGGCTCATATTTACTCTTATTCACATGTGTTTGACAGTTATCTAAGGATTCTTTACTGCCCTTAGATAGAGATCATCCACTTTCCCTCTGTTAAGCTGACTGTGAGATTCTTAATTGCCTCTCCTTCCTTAGCATTCTTTCCATCCTATAAATTTGGAAAATTGTTCCATGTGCAGCTACCTTGCTCCTCATTCCTCTTGTGACCAAGAAAACGCACCAGCAATCTTACATCCTTGACTCCATGCCCAATGGTTTGAAACTTTCACACCACACTTGCCTCTTTACTTGAAAACATCAATTTTCCCACCAAAACACATACAAAACACAAACAAAAAATCCCTGAACTAGATAGCTAGCCTAGAATCATCATCAACAAAGCTAAAATCATAAAGAGAGAGCCCTCTCTAACTGCAAGTGGGCTAGAACCTGCAGTCCAAAGTTGGTTTGTGGTTACCTCGGCCGTATCCCTTTACTCTGACCTGGGGGACAACCTGAGTGATAACAAATTATAAACTAAACTAATTATTAATAAACTATTTATTAATCTAATTAACTGATATCTAATTAGCTATTTATAAAGAAATTTAATCTAATTAAAAACCAATTAATATTAATCTAAATGATATTTAAATTTAAATTTAATTTAATTAATTAAATATTACATATATTAATTAATTTAATTAATATAATATATTACATATAAAATATTAATATATAAACTAATATTTAAAAATAATAAATATACTCTCACCTCCATTATCTTTTATTCACTCCACTCATAACTAAATTACCACTTCAACGAATGCATAAGTTTTGAATAAAACTTTGAAACAAAACGTGTAACATTTCGTTTAATGTCTCATGACTTATGTTTATCAGTGATCGAGGTACGGAGGTATCGGCGATCGGGAGAATTTAAGTGTCGAGTTTTTTAAAACTTGTGTTGGAAAGCTCGGATGCGACATTCCTCATGTAATTAAAGTTTATTACGACGGTTGGTTAATGCAATATGTTTTTTCTTTTGAAATTTTTTATTTTTATTTTTTATATTGGGAGATCGGGAGAATGGAGGTGTTAAGGCCCTTTAAAAATGTGTCTATTGAAAAAGTCTCGATGGGATGCATTGAAACTTTAAACAAATGAATTTTAAACTTTGTTTAATGCTTGAAGAGCCATCACATATCGGTGATCGGGGAAGTGTGGTATCGGGCCTTTTGTAAAATAAGTTGCGATTAAATCTTGCGATCCGATTAAAAGACCCGATGCGATCGGAACAATTTTTAATTATATGTTTTTTCTGTTTTAAATTTTAATTTAATTAAATTAATTATATTTAATATATTAATTAATTTAAAATTTAATATTAAATATCAATTTTGGTTTTGGTTTTGGTTTTTATTTTTTATTTTTTATGAATTTAAGTTTCTAAACTACAGCTATTTGGAAAATGAAAGTAAAAATAAAAATAAACTACAGCCACTTCGATGTTCTAGGTTTTCGAGATTAGTGATCTTATTTTGAAAATTGTAATAGATTACTAAAATCTCGATGCTTCATGATTTGGCTGCATAACTAAAAATGGAAAAATGTTAGTAAAAACTCACTACGGGTTAATATTTAAAATGAATGCATTATTGAACTAATTTATTTACAAAATGCAATATTGTACATTTTATGCATTTTTAACCCAGACTAGATAAATGATCAGTCTTCAAAGGAGTACCATTTTCAAACCAGTTGACCAAATGAGGCGAAACAAGCGTCAATGGGAAGCTTATAAAAAATTGATTTAAACAAAACAATCAAAATAAGAATCCAAAGAAAATGAAAAATTAACAAAAGCGTAGGATAATCAACTAAATAAAAATCCAAAAATGTGTTTAGCCAAAATTTTTATAGAAAGGGTCCCCATTATTTGAAGTGAACACATCAATAATGGCGGGTTAACACCACTTCAGCTACTCGGAGGAAGTATGATGAAATATCTTCTTCATCTTCCATCTTCAGATTTTCAAATTTCCTTCTATGAGTTTGAAGATTTGCCTTCTTGACTTTTGAGTCTCCACCATATAAGCCAACTAGCTTATCCCACATTTCTTTGGCAGAGTTACAATTCATGACTTTTGTGAACTCAGAATCAATGATTCCACTAGTGATGGAGTTCAAGGCTTTTGCATTTGAAATGTAAGCTTTCGTCTGGTCTTGATCTGTTGGAAGAGTGGGAGGAATTTGGTACTCATTTTGAATGAAATGCCAGACTTTAGGTCCAAGGGACATTAAGTAGTAAGTCATTCTCTTTTTCCAGAAACCAAAATTAGTGCCATCGAACAGAGGAGGTCTTCCTGATTCTTCGTGATTTCTCATCATGGCTAATATGAATCCTTCTTCAATCTGTTAGGCTAATATGAAGAAGCCTGTTCTAATGCCAATTGTTGGAAATACTGGGGGGGGTGAATCAGTATTTCTTTTTTATGTTGTTCTTTTTATCACCATTATATATATATATATATATAGATATATATATATATATATATATATATATATATCTATATATGTATGTATATATATATATATATATATATATATATATATGTATATATATATATATATATATATATACACATATACATATCTATACATATATACATATGTGTGTGCGTGTGTGATAAAAAGAACAACATAAAAAAGAAATACTAATTCACCCCCCCCCCAGTATTTCCAACAATTGGCATTAGAGTGGGCTTCTTCATATTAGCCTAAGAGTTTGAAGAAGGATTCATATTAGCCATGATGAGAAATCACGAAGCATCAGGAAGACCTCCTCTGTTTGATGGCACTAATTTTGGTTTCTTGAAAAAGAGAATGACCTACTACTTAATGTCCCTTGGACCTGAACTCTGGCATTTCGTTCAAAATGAGTACCAAATTCCTCCCACTCTTCCAATAGATCAAGATGAGACGAAAGCCTACATTTCAAATGCAAAAGCCTTGAACTCCATCACTAGTGGGATCACTGATTCCGAGTTCACAAAAGTCATGAATTGTAACTCTGCCAAAGAAATGTGGGATAAGCTAGTTGGCTTATACAATGGAGACACAAACAGTGCAATGAAATAAATACAATATATAGCTGGTTGCAATCAGTTTCCAAAAACCAACTTGGACTTTTGTGAGGCTCCAACCTCCAGAGCACCAACTCTGTTCTTCTAAGGCAATAGTTCTGCATTTAGGAACACAACCTTCCAAGGATTCCAGTCCTTTCAGTTCTGAGGCTCCGACCCCGTGGGCTCCAACCCAAACCTGGTAGAAACTATTTTGATGTAGTTCTTTGCTCCCAAACCTACTGAGCTTATGCTTCACTCATGTTCTCCTGCTTCTCCTACCTCTCCTGCCTTTGCTATGAACTTTGGCTTCCTCTCACACTGATTATTCGCACACACACTTCCTTGTTATTTTTTTGTTTTTGTATTCCTGATGCCTTTGACTATTCGTTTCCGCTTCTCACTGACTCTTCGGCTTCTTCCACGCTTGCTTAATCTTCCTCTGCGTTGGCTTGTCCTTTGGCTTCCCTCTTCTCCATTGATTTGGATTTTCAGTTTCCTCTGCGCTGGCTTTCCATTCAGCTTCTCGACTTTTCGGTCGCTATGTGTTAAAACTATAATAGAGCCCCATTTTTTAAATGATAACAGGCATACACAGAGACAACATTTTTTAACGGACATGCCACATCCCAATCGCAATCGCAATCAGCTTTAGTTCAACCTCCAAAATTATTGGGAGCATTCCTTAATGTATTTTTTCCTCCAAACCCCGTGCACGGAAAATATTCAAATACACAAGAAATATGAGGAAAAACAGGCAAAAACGTTAAAGGGTGGACTTAAAGAATTATTACACCCGCATCTATACTGCATCGGGTCTGCAGTGAAATTGCAATTGGTAGTCACAGCATGTCATGCCATCCCTTTATAACTTGCAATGGTCACTTCCGACATGGCGGACGCGATATAGCATTAATTCAATTGTAATGTTGCATCAGGTTCGCAACATTCATCGCAATCGGTGCTTGCCCTTGGTGGAGGTCCGATGCAATATCGCTGATCACTATCGGCAATTGCAATGGGCAGCTTAACACTTTATAACTCCTGCTCCTGAAGTTCCAATGTGATAATTGTCAACAATCGCAAATCGCAAGGTTCAGGTCTAGACCTTAACGTAGACCACTCCCATATAGCGATGTGATAATATGTACCGGACCCGATAGGACTCAACACTCCCCTGCATAAAATTTCAAGTCCACTTTCCCAAATCTGATAAGTGCTTTAGCATGATTTCTCTGTGTAAAAAGGCATTTGGCGATAAACAAGTAAATACACAGGGGTGATGCAATATGGGTTCTACAGACCCAATAGCATTAAAAATTTCGCCTCTGATAGTGTATTTATAATACACCCAAGTCTTCTACCTTGGATAGAGTATTCTTTGGCATTCTTGCTTTGATAGCTTTGTCTGCTTCCTCTGATGGATCTGATAGCTTTGATTTCTTCGTCCAATGGCTCTGTCTGCTCTTTTCTCTGTTGCTCCTCTAGTGGCTCTGTCTGCTCCTCTTGGCTCCTCTGATAGCTTTGTTTGCTCCTCTAATGGCTATGTTTGCTTCTCTTGGCTCCTCGAATA
Organism: Pinus tabuliformis; assembly: GCA_031772625.1. Taxonomy (NCBI): domain Eukaryota; kingdom Viridiplantae; phylum Streptophyta; class Pinopsida; order Pinales; family Pinaceae; genus Pinus; species Pinus tabuliformis. Next base: position 1,244,392,742 of record CM062804.1, read on the forward strand.
TTGCCATATTGACATCAATGACAATCTATGTCAACAAAAATGTCATTTCAGGTCCCCCTAACTTATTTTACATTTAACAAGGGGGGCGGGGTCTGAAATTTGTTTTATGCATAGTTAAGTGACCCCCACCTTCATGCATCATGTCAAGTCATCCAGTTAGTCGATGAGATATGACGACATTGACAACACTTTGGTACCCCCTGCATTTATGATTTTTGATGAGTGTGTGTGGGGGGGGGGGGGGGGGTTGAGGGGTGATTTCGAAGTTTATCATTGTATGCACCTGTGCAATGTGGTTCCATGGAGGTTAATTGGTCCCACTTCCTGTTGCTACCCGATAGCTTATGAATGATTGGCCATACCATGTCCTTTGTGTGTCCACATTGCAACCTACCACTGGTCATACCATGTCATTGTCATGTCACCGCCACATGTCACTTGGAAAGGGGCCACTTGACCACCCAAAAATCCCAATTCCACCTGCCACATGTCCTCACCTCAAGTTTCCACATCATTAGCTTGCCACATGTCTCTGCCATGATATATGGGGTCCACTTGGCATTAACTCATTGCGTCATGTCATCAATCTTCCACTTGGCTCCTCGAAGAATGTGCCAAGGCTAGCTACCTGTTGCTTCACTGTTGTGTTTGATTTCTGCAAAGGAAACTTGAGTGCCATCGATGGTTCGATAAGCATCAAGGCACAGATTTTCAATGCCCAAGTGAACAAGCACTATGACCAGTGCTTGTTGGGACACTGCTTATTGCCCATTGACATTTTATTCCTCTCAATATTGTGTCCTTCTAATATTGATTGGCACCAATATGATAGGCACTTAGGATCTTACCACCAAGCTCCCTGATGACTAGGAATTGTGAGCAGCTGCTTGTCAGGTCACTTCGCGTCAATCATTGGCATTTTATTCATCTTGATTTTTTGTCCTTCCATTGTCGATTGGTGTTGATCTGTTAAGGTGGGGCCCTTGCAGAACCTTGAGTGGTCTAGAAACATGACTGAATTGACACACATCAAGCCCTAATTTCTCCTTCCTTCCTTGGGATTTAGGCTAAGTTCCATATATGATTTGAAAGGTCTTCGAGAGGGCTATCCAACTAAGTAGATTTCGTGTTCTTTTGAGCAAGTTACATGTAGAAAAATTTCCTTTAAAGATGGGCTACTCAATAAATAGGTAGGTCATCATAAACAAACAAGCCATCAATAAAAACATAAGCATCATGCATGAAAACTCAACAAGATCCCCTTGAACTTGACATCAATGACTAGACTTGACATCAATGACAACATCTGCCAACATACTCAACAATATCCCCCTTTGGCATTGATGGAAACACCTCCTAACATTGTTGGTTGTTGATGGCAACACCACTACTTGGAAACACTCCCCTTGTCTGGTTGAAGAACTACCATTGTCTGCTCACTCCCCCCATTTTATTTTGATGTGTCGTTGTCTTCTTAGTTTCCACTTGGATTTGAGGTTCCAATATATAATCATTCTTCCTTTTTGACATTAATGGAAAAGGGTCTTAGCTACTACCCCTTTGATCATTATCCCCCTAAAGAGATTTTTTTATAACTTTGGATATTACAAGTTTGTGATTGTAATTGTTGATTATCATGTTGGCTTATGCTTAAATCAAGTGATACTAATGGAGGAAGGATATAGAAAAACTTAGGAACCTTGCAAACTTTTCATTTCATAGTGCATTCTCCTCACCCTAAACTTGTACTACTCATGTTGATCTTAAATCTCTCCCTGAGCTGAGACTCTTTTCTTATCTCTAACCTTATGACATACAACCATCCTTAACATATTTGGACAACTACCTACTTTAATTGTAAAGAAATATAGTGAAGAGATGAGTGAGATATTGTTATGAAACCAACTCAAGAAAAGATAGAAAAGATAGATCAACGCCTTAGAATTCAGCCTCTTCGAGGGGGGAACCTCCTTTACATTACATAAATGAACAATTCTTGGATGATTCAAATGACAAAACCTCCTTTCTATATATAGGAGTCTAAGGAGTCACAATATAATCCAGCCGACCTAACAATAATAATATAAAGCCACAAAAATAACAATAGAGGGATTCTATGGGGCACAGTAATAACAATATGGGGGCAATAGGGGCACAACAATATTAATAAGGGGTATAAATACAATAGTAATGGGGTAATCACTAGTATTATAGGGACCCAACATGCCCCTCTCCTTCAAAAAAGTGTTGTCCTCAATGCTTGAGTAGTTCTGGATACTTCTGCATAAAATTCTCATCCTCCCATGTGGAATCTTCAGCGGATAAGTTCTTCCACTTGATAAGATACTCTGAAATTGATCGATTTCGTAGCTGTCGAGTTCTTGTTTCTGTGACTGCTTCCGGTTCCAATATAATTTTTCCTTCCTCGTCAAGTTCTGGCAATATTGTTTGAACTGGGAGCTTGTCGCCTATAACCTTCTTTAAACATGAAACATGGAAAACTGGGTGCAATCGAGAAGCTGCAGGAAGCTCCAATTTGTATGCCATAGTACCAATCTTTTGCAACACCTTGTACGGACCATAATACTTTGGTGATAATTTATTATCCTTCTTAGCTTGCTTGAGGGACATTTGCTTATATGGTTGTAGCCGTAGGAATACCCAATCACCTACATCAAAACTTCTTTCACTGCGATGTTGATCTGCCTGTTGTTTCATTCTATTCTGTGCCAACACGAGGTTATCCTTTAAGAGTTGGAGGACTTGTTGTTGATGTTCGATGTGATGTTCCACTGCCTGAACCTTAGAATTTTCTCTTAAATATGATGTGATGGATGGTGGTTGATACCCATAAAGTGCCATAAATGGGGTCATTTTTGTTGCTGTATGGAAGGAAGTGTTATACCACCATTCAGCCAGAGGCAACCATTTGACCCATTGTGTCTGTTTATCAGATACAAAGCAACGAAGATATCCTTCCAAACATTTGTTTACTATCTCAGTTTGCCCATCAGATTGAGGATGATAAGATGAGCTATGAGCTAACTGAGTACCAAGACAAGAAAATAATTCTGTCCAAAAATTTCCAGTGAAAATGGGATCTCTGTCACTTACAATAATCTTTGGGTTTCCATGTAGCTTTTGAATTGTTTCCATAAATGCAGTAGAAACTGTACTGGCTTTAAATGGATGTGATAATGCACAAAAGTGTGCATACTTGGTAAGTCTGTCAACTACCACCATGATGACACTCTTTCCCTCAGACTTGGGTAAACCTGTGATAAAATCCATTGAAACCTCCTCCCAACGTTGGCTTGGAATGGATAAAGGTTGTAATAGACCCGGTGTCTTAATTGTTTCAACTTTATTTTGTTGGCAAACCAAACATTCCGCCACAAACTTTTGAATATCTGATTTAAGGCCATCCCAAAAAAATTCCTTCTTAACCCTGTGGTAAGTTTTTAAAAATCCTGAGTGCCCTCCTAAGGGAGAAGTGTGCAATTCCATAAGAATCTTTTGTTTTAGCTGGGAATTCTTACAGAGGTATAAGCGATCTTTGTACCATAACGAATCATTTTGCCAGCTAAATGTATCAGACGTACTGGAATCTTGTTGTAACTTTCGAATAAGTGCCCACACTTCTTCGTCATTCTTCCATTCCTCCCTTGCTTCGTTTATCCAATCTGGTTGGATAATAGAAATGGCGCACAACAATGCTTCCACATCCTCATCCTTTCTTGAGAGTGCATCTGCCACCACATTTTGCTTCCCTTTTTTGTAGATGATTTCAAAGTCATAACCCAACATCTTTGTGACCCACTTTTGTTGCTCTTCAGAGGATAATCTTTGTTCTAAAAAGTATTTAAGGCTATCATGATCCGTTTTTACCTTGAAGTGTCTTCCCATTAGGTAGGGTCGCCATTTCTTAAGTGCATGGAGTATTGCCAACATTTCCTTCTCATAAATAGCTTTGCTTAAAAACTTTCCCTTGATTGGACGACTTTCAAAAGCAATGGGTCTTTCATCTTGCATTAGAACAGCACCAATTCCATTTCCTGAAGCATCACATTCCACAATAAAGGTTTTTGTGAAGTCCGGTGTAGCTAAGACCGGTGCTTGGCACATTGCCTCTTTAAGATGTTCAAAGGCCTTTGTTGCTTCCGAGTCCATGAAAATGCATCTTTCTTCAATAATGTTGTTAGAGGTGCTGCTATTCTCCCATAATTCTTAACAAACTTGCGATAATACCCTGTCAACCCAAGAAATCCTCGCAGATGCTTTATGGATGTGGGGATTTTCCATTCCTTAATGGCTTTAATTTTGCTAGGGTCTACCTTAACTCCTTCATGAGATACAATATGACCCAAATATTCCACCTCCTGGACTCCAAAGAAACATTTGGATCTTTTTGCATATAATTGTTTCTCCTCCAATAGTTGTAGCACCCTGTCAACATGTTCAACATGATCCTTCCAAGACTTGCTGTAGATTAGTATATCATCAAAAAATACTAACACAAATTTTCTAAGGAATGGTTTGAAAATTGAATTCATCAAACCTTGAAATGTTGAAGGTGCATTGGTAAGGCCAAAAGGCATGACCAAAAATTCATAATGACCCTCATGAGTTCTAAATGTTGTTTTCGGAATGTCTTCAATCTTCATTCTGATTTGATGATATCCTGAACGAAGATCCAACTTGGTGAAGTAAATTGATCCATGCAATTCATCCAGTAATTCATCAATGACAGGAATGGGGAACTTATCTTTAATAGTGAGCTTGTTGAGCTCCCTATAATCTGGACACATGCGCCATGATCCATCCTTCTTGTGCACCAATACTACTGGAGCAGAGAAAGAACTTTGACTCGGTTGAATTATACCAGCCTCTAGCATTTCTGCAACCATACGTTCAATTTCACTCTTTTGGACATAGGGATATCTGTACGGCCTGATGTTTGGAGGAACACTTCCTGGAATCAGATGAATAGCATGATCATGATCACGCATAGGTGGGAGACCTTTGGGAGTCTCAAATACCTTGGAATGATTGTCCAGGACTTTTTGGAGATCTGGAGAAATAGATGATTCCAATGTGGAAACATCTAGCGAACATAATTGTGCAATTACACCTCTTTGCTCCTTTTTTAGAAGCTTTGTCATACCATTAGAGCTGATTATCTTTCCTGGTTTCCCTGCAATACCCCTTAATTCAACTTCCTTTCCTTCCGTAGAAAATTTGATGAAAAGTTCTTGAAAATTAAAAGCTATTGTACCCAAGGATTGTAGCCATTGGACTCCTAGTACAACATCAGCACCTCCCATTGGAATGGAAAGCATTGGGCTAGTCAATACATATTCTCCCATGGATAGCTTGATATTATGGCACTTTCCAGAGCAATTTATTGTTCCTCCATTTGCAATCATCACTTGACACTCTGGTGCTGGATATAGGAAGCAATTCAATTCTTTTGCTACCTTACAATGAATAAAATTGTGGGTGCTTCCTGAATCAATCAACACTATTACCTTTTTCTTCTTGATTTGTCCTTCTATCTTGATGGTTTGAGGAGTGGTAATTCCCGCCAATGCATTACAAGATATGGTCGGATTTATTTGTTCTTCATCTAGGCTTTGTTCCTGGAGTATATCCTCTTCTTTTGACCTTTCTTGCTCCTTTTCTTCTTCCTCTTCACAATCTATGTAGAATAATTTCTTCTCAGCACACTTATGACCTTTAGTGTATTTGCTATCACAACTGTAACAAAGCCCTTTTGCTCTTTTTTCTTCCAATTGTTGTGGTGTCAACCTTATAGGTTGTGGAAGACTAGGGGCAACAACACTTCCGTCTTTATAGTTGTGAGTGGTATGCTTCCTGGTTGCCATAATTTTGCTTTCCATTTTTCTTGCTAACCTGAATGCCTTCTCTAATGAATCAGGTTCCCAAAGGCGAACATCATGTTGGATATTATCCTTTAAAGACCCTATGAACACATCAATCCTATGCTCCTCTGGAATATCTTTTACCCTTATGTTCAATTTTTGGAACTCCTCAATGTGCTCCATTATTGAACCCTTTTGTTTGAGACTTATCAATTGGCTAAAAAAAGTGTTGCTTTTTGTATCCTCATAATGTGCTATCAATTCTTCCGTAAAAATTGCCCAAGTGATAAATTGTTTACGAGAGCAAAGCCATTGATACCATACAAACTGATTTGGTTCCAAATATAAAGTTGCCATACGTACCTTTTGTGTGTTTTGCACATTATTGAGATCGAAGAATTGCTCCATCTGTAATATCCATGTTGCGGGATCCTTGCCATCAAACTTCCTCATATCGATTTTTGGAATATGGTGAGTCTTCGATCCAACATTAGAGTCTATGGAATCATGATTAACATTTCTTTTGTTCTCATCATGAGTTTCCTTTACTACCCTTTCACCATTAGTGACCCTTTCTTGTAGCAACTTCTTTAATTCTTCCATGTCTGTCTTCAAATCTATCTTCAAATCGTCCATCTTAGCTTCTACACCTTTCTTTAAACCATCCATCTTAGCTTCTACATCTTTCTTTAAACCATCCATCTTAGATTCTGTTCCTTTTTGTGCAAGTGACACTTGTTGCACTTGGTCTTGTAATTTTGATATATCATGTTGCATTTCTTCCTCTTCTTCATGAGTCATGCTAGAGCTTTCAGGTTCCTTACTAGGTGTTTGCATTTTCTTTCCTCGGGGCATCAGTTACCGATAATAATGCTTTACTATGCCCTTTGAATTCCTTCAAACCAAGCTTACGCAAAAATTTAAAAAAAAAAACTACACACCTTTTTTCACTTTGTAGAAGCCTGATATTGAATCTGATGTATCTCTGTAATTTTGAATCATCTAGTTCTGAAATTGTGATCTGTAGTAGCCTTTGTGTCCTCTTTCCAATGCCACTAGTCTGATCCAAATTGGATTCTCCAAGAAAGAGTTATGCACAATCTCCCACAGTGACTTGATTATAGACTAGTTCAGTAGAGCGAACTTGTATGAAGTGCCACGTGTCACTGTTTCAACCTTTGACTCTGAAAAATATATACAAGAAAACTACAGTCCGTCCTCTTTTTGTACCTTCTTACGAAATTTCAATCCGATGCTCAGAAAGAAAGTTATGACGATTTTCCCCAGGTCACCTGTTTGGAATGTAATTCAGGAGTCTGCAAAAAGACCAACTTCCTCAGATCATATCTCCGCAAATATAGCGCGAAAAGCTCTGAAATTTGGACCCAAGGTTCAGCGCGATTTCTTCTCAAATGGGTTTTTTTTCAACTTCTGAAACGTCACAGAAAAAAGTTATAGCGAAAATTCCACGATGACCTGTTTGGAGCAGCGAAACCCTAGAATCCAAAGCTCTGATACCAAATGTTATGAAACCAGCTCAAGAAAAGATAGAAAAGATAGATCAACGCCTTAGAATTCAGCCTCTTCGAGGGGGAAACCTCCTTTACATTACATAAATGAACAATTCTTGGATGATTCAAATGACAAAACCTCCTTTCTATATATAGGAGTCTAAGGAGTCACAATATAATCCAGCCGACCTAACAATAATAATATAAAGCCACAAAAATAACAATAGAGGGATTCTATGGGGCACAGTAATAACAATATGGGGGCAATAGGGGCACAAAAATATTAATAAGGGGTATAACTACAATAGTAATGGGGTAATCACTAGTATTATAGGGACCCAACAGATATCACTCTAAACCGTTTCCTTAAACACTTAAAAGGCTCTTAGGCAAGAGGCTCAATGAAGCTATGAACAACTTGTTCTTTCGTGAATATCTACTCCAACTTCACAATCTCATCAGCCACCTGTTCTCTAATAAAATGATACCTTATGGGAATATGCTTGGCCTTTGAGTAAAGAAAAAGATTCTTGGATATACTGAGAAAACTTGTGTTGTCACATATAGTGGGAATTGTTGAGAAACCAAGTTTAGTGGAATTAGGCTTGATTTATCTACTTGATAATTATGTGTGAATGTTAAGATTTCTTCTTTATTATTTGTTATGTCTTATTCATCAATCAATTATACAAAATGTTCAATATTCTAGGAAAATAAAGGGACAAGAGACACAAAAATTATGCTCCAAGCCAGGGAAAAACCCCACAAGGGAACAACCCAACAGACCTCTTATAGAACCAAATCAAAATGAGATATCCAAGACCCCAGAACAAGACCAAAAATTCCACCCAAAATTCCAAGTCAAACCCTCCTTCAAGTAACCTCCAATATCAAAATCAATGATGGTAAAACTATCCCAAATCTAGTCAATTCCTGAAATTTTGGCCCTGAAATTTAAGGCCTATAGTAACACAGAATTTTTTCATGTTCAAACATGTGAACTGTGGAGGTCTAAAATTCAGTCTAACAGAATTATTCTTGTCTCTCCTTTTACCTATATTATTTCTCCTTTTAATTTTGTTCCTTCGTACAGTCCAAATGGATGTAAAATTAGATAATCTCCCAAATGGTTCAAGCTACCTTCTATATATATTTTTCCAGGAGGTCAAATAGGTGGTTTTGGAGACCCAGGCTGACTGGTTCCCAAGGAGGGTCGACCTTACAATTTTTGGTGGAATTTGACTCAATAAAATTCAAAATTATTTTTCTTACAAATGTCTAAATGGGACATGACTCAAGTACATTTTCTTCGACTCAATAAATTATTTTTTACTCTTTTTTACTCTATTAGCATGAATAACATACTTTGACCAAAAATAAATATAATAATGAACATAATAAATACATCAATGATTGTTTTACATTACATTATGAATACTGAAAATAGTTACATTTTCAACACCCCCTATTAACTGGGGAGGTATTCATAATGACAATAAGATATTCTCTAGTTTGAATATTCATATAAGAAAAGATCCACATTGATAAGCAACAATGATTATTTACATCATCATAGCTAGCATTGTCAAAATACCAAGGCCTTGACAAGTAATCTCTATATCTCCACTAGATCAGAGCACAATGTTGGGAGGCATAAATTTGGACAACACCGCCTCTCAAGGCACATACCCTACCTGGGTGTTCACCATGCTATGTCCTCACATGACCATTTCCTAATCCACTCTCACAATACTTGACACCATGAAATGTTGGTCTCGAGACTATTTTTATCTTATATCAATGTACTTGACTTACAGTGGTTAGTCTTCTTCATAGTATAGATCTTCAAAGAATAATGGTCCCAAATGTTTATCAAATCCACCATTCTCCCTACTAGTGTTCATGCATTATCTGAAAGTGGAATAGGTGATTTTTACATATCTTTCCAATTTCAAATGAAACAAAAAATAGGACCGTGTTGATGCTTTGCAAGTATAAAAATGGGTCTTCATAAGCAACATGTTTGTTTCGTGTCCCTTCAAGCATGAATTAGTTCTCATGTGAAAGTTAATCATAATGAACAACACATATAATTCATGTAGACATAAATAAGAGCAACACAAAGTTTGATGACGGATTTCACCCCTCCTACGCTACATCTCAGATCTGTCAACATGACTAGACCACTCATATTTCAATTTAAAAATGAAGTACATAAAGTATGTTGATGACCATGTGGCTATTTCCCCTTCAAGTAAATGTTCTCCTGTAGAGAACTCTCACATAAAAACATGACAACTTGTAATCACCATGTAAACTACAACAATACAAAGAATCCTACAAAGACCCTAGACCTCATCTGAAAATGAGCATACATGCAAAAATAAGGACATAATCAAAAATTCCCTCAAATTTACAAAGAGATAAAAATGTCCAAGAGCTGAACCATGCAAGTATCAGCTACTGTAAATGAATTTTGAAGGTGAGGAAAACCCTACAAGGTCTTATTCATGCTCAATACCCTCAGGAAATGCTACCAAACTCTGCTTGATCCATACACCTCTTAGCCTCCAAACTAAACAAAGGCCTCTAGATGTGCTCAAACCATAAAACAAAGGTCACCAATGGATTTAGAGCATCCAAAAACCTCTAGGTAGCCTCTTTCTGAGCTCCATTTGGTGAAAAACTCAAAACGTTATGAGCTACTAGCTCTCTCCATGAACTTTTGTTAAACATCCCATAATTTCAACCTTTTGGCTAATTGTTGGTTTAAAGGGGTTGCACACAGGTTCAAACTATACATCGCACCAACAAAACCCTCAAACATTGGCTCTTTCGGCAACAACCTGCAAGTAGGTTGCAGTCTCACCCGAAGTAGTTATGGGAGGTTGCAGAACCAGGTTTCTGCGGCCAGAGGGATATCCGTGTTGAGGTGCCCATGTGTTCTCTTATGTCTTACATCTATATAAAAATTCACATACATGAATAAATTTTTGCTGATGATTAACTTCACATATTTGTATTCAACACACAAACATAACTGTGAACAGTATAACATGTATTATTTCATAGAATTTAGTAAAAAGCATGCATGAGAATATATATAACAACAAATAAAGAACACGAAAATATAATCAATACTTCGCCAAAACCTCTTCTTTATTAATAAAGATATTCAATACATACACTTCTTTGACCTGCACACCCAGCTGGAGGTGGTCTACGCACTCAGTTGTAGACTCTTCAAGGCCTCCACACACTCAGTTGTGAAGCCTTCCCAAAAATACAGACCCAAGATAGAAAATATGATCAATCTATGAATTCTCTCCATGCTTAGCTAACTTCGACAAATTATTACATCTTATTTATATAGATTTCCTTACTACAAGACCATGGTCCACATACCATGGATCCGACAAAACAATGGACTAATACTTGATACCCGTTACAAAATAAGGGACTTTGACCCACCCCAAAGCCTCTAAACACTGCGCAATAAATAGAACTTCACCAGCTCCACGTGATCCACTCCTCCAAATGTAGAGACTTTGACCAAAACTTGGACCAAGTTGGGTTGTGCCAAACAAGCCCCCAACACTCACCTGTGACTCCTCCTGAGTCACTCAGCTGCAGTTCCCTTGATTTTCGCTATAATTCCATTTTAGATTGCATTATATTCTTGGTTTGTTTCTTCCATTTGTTTCTCCTCTCGGTGCACCTGTTCCAACAATTCCTCTATGGACCAGCCAACAGCCTTCTGCAGTATTTCTGTCTCCCTTTTCTTCAATTCTTTGATCCTTTCATCCACTTCCTAAGAAATTTTGAGGGCGTCATCCTGCCACAGTTGAGTCCTCGCCTGCAAAATTTTCTCCTTCCTTTGAATATCATCTATCTGCTTTTCGAGGTTCTTTCCTTTGGTAATACTGGCGAGCCTCTGTAAGAATGGTAGGGTATTCATAGTTGCCAAGGTCTCATCACACTTCTTATGCTTCACCTATAATTCCTCCTTGATATTCTATATGTTTGGATCCTTTTGCAGTGAGGTCCAAATTTGCATCGTGTCATCCAATAATTTTCCATAGTCCGCCACTGTGTTGATGATGCCTTTTAATGCTGCTTTTAAGTCTTTCTTCCTCTGGTCCCGCACTTCTGGTGGCTTTGCTGGTTTCAGCCTTATTTGAAACTCTGATATCTGCACTTCATACTCGAATTTTATCTTTTCCAGTGTATTCTTTGATTCCTTGATTGTGAGGGTGAGCTTCACAACCTTCTCTGCTGGTGGTTCCTCATCACTGACCTTCACATCTGGGACTATGCTACAAGTATCTTTGATGGATTTTTCCAACTGTTTTCATCACTAGAATGCACCGTCTCTTTCCTTAGCCACCTACTCCAACTCCTTCAACACATCTTTCTCCTTTTCCACCTACATTGTCAACAACAAAGTTCATTGTTCCCGCTCCTATAGCTCGGTTGTTAAACTTTGATAGAATTTATGCAGCACCTGCATGGGTAGCATGAAAATATTCATGTTGACATTCTTCCATGATTTGGCTCGTTCTTTTTCCTCTGGTGTGTATAATTGTAGTGCCCCAGCTAGCACCTGCAAAATTCTAATGCTGAACTATGTCTCTATTCTAAGCTCTACCTGTAATGGCTGAGTTATTTGTTTTGGTTGTTTTTTTGCTTGTGGCAACACCTTCAGCTCCACGATGCCCATTTTTACCCTAGCCAAGATCGCTCTATAGTGATTGTCAATTTTGTCCCAAGTCTATGCCTTAATCTCCTGAACCTTCTCATTGATCTCGTTGATGTTCCCATCAGTAACGACTAACGGTATTGCACCCTTGGACTCATCTACTTTATCCTTCTTCCCCTTGCCTGCCATAGTTGTTGGTACTCTCTTTTTTATAATAAAAGGTGACTCCTTTGATACTCTTGGATCACTGAGGGGTTCCTCATGCTCCTTCTCTATTTCCTCTATTTCTATCTCTAAATCCTTTCCACTTGTATTTGCATCCTTTCGGGTACCCTTCTCTGTTCCAACCGCTCCACTGGGTGGAGTCATCCATTCTTATGACCATTGTTGTACTACTATGAGCAAATAATCTTTGGTTACTAAGTATGGCAATGGGTGCCATGTCCTAGTTGGGTCCTTCATTGCCTTCACATAGGCTCTGTGGAAGTCTGCATTGTGACAATACTTCTTATATAAAATAGGTGACAACCTTGGATGCTGATTCACCACCATGTGTAGATCCATTGACATCACCACAAAGAAATTCCTATCCTCTCTTGCACACATCGGCTCCTTAGTAAACCAGAGGGAGGCATACCTCACTACTTCACAAATAGCCACCTCAATAGATGGAAATTGCGAGTCTTTTGGTTCCTTAGACACAACTAGTGTGACGAGGATTATCAACCACGCGTAGTGTAACGTCTTCCCCTCTTCCTATGCTTCCCCGCAATCTATCAAAAATTAGTTGCACAGATAGGAAACCTAGTTAAATTGGACCCCTACGCTACATTGCACAACCAAAGATACTATAGTTGCAGGCACCTCATTAGCCCTGTATTTCCTCATTATCTTACCTTCCAAGATGTGCGCGATGAAATGTAATCCTTGTTCATCAATGTAATTGATATTATATCCCCGCGATTTCTTCACTAGTCCTAATTTTTCCTTCATCGTTTGTACCATCTCCTTTTCCTTATTTTTTCCCACAAATTCTTTTGCAGGGTATTTTCCCTCATGATTCAACACTGTGATTCTTCTAATTAACATCTCATCGATTGGGATCCTTGTCCCTAGTCAGATGCATCCATCATGCACCAGTGCAAGGAGTTGCCGCACACAGGTTGTACTGGATGGGCTTCTACCGAAGTGTGGAAAATTCAACATGTTCAAGAGGCCTGCTCTCTGCAATCCTGCAGCCCACTGGTATGGCTCCAGCCTTGTGACTCCACTTTCTGGGTACTAAACCTGCTTCAGATATCTACTTGGTTCAAATTGCGTGTATTTTCTCCGACCGTTAAAGTCCCAATCTTACATCTTTAGCTGGGGGGTATTCCCCAACAATTTTCCATCAAACGACACTTCCTCTAGTAGCAATGGAGTGTACGTGACAAAATTTTCCTCCTTTGGCTCCTCAACCGGCTTGGCATTCAGTTTCCTTGGTGGCATGTAAGGTGGGAGCAAAGTGGGAATCTCTTCATCCCTTATCTCCATTCGGAGAAATTAAGGCTCCTCTTCATTATCATTGATATGTTGAGGCACCTTCTATTGCATTGGCTTCTTTCCTTTCTACAAAGGCTTCTTCCCCTTATTTTCTTTGTTCTTTGTGCACACTTCCTTCTGTGTTTTCTTCCTTGGGGATGTTCGTACTTCCGCCCTAGAGACCTCAACTTGCCTCTTCTCCTGCTTCTTTTGTGGTTATGGTTTTGTGGGTACCTGCTTTCTTGGAGATCTCACACGCTTTGGGGACATGGGTACATTCACTGCTTGTGCCTCCATAATACCAACTAATCCTCTTTCTTCAAATATTCTAATAAGTTCCTCAAAAATCTTCTCAAGCATACAGTAGTTTTGTTCTCTTCAAACTTAGATGCAACTTCTCAAATTATCTAGGCACAAAGTGTAAAATGTGTCGTGGGATATGGTTTTTATAATGAGTTTGAATTCCCATCCCCATTATTAGATAATATTTTCTCATTTAATGCAAGTATGGGGCTAGATACAACCAGTTGTTCTTCATAAATTCCTTTCTCTCGCACCCCTTAATGGAAATTTCCTTTTAACAGTAGGTTTTTCCTTCCAACGGTCATATTTCTGACCAACTTCAATGAAGCTTCCCTCATAGCGTAGTCATTTTTTCTTTGTTGTAGTTTCTTCGGACTTTGTGATACTCCTGAGTATTGCACAATAATCTTCCTTCGATGAAGTCCCTTTCTGCAGAGTAGTTTATAGTCTCATGTCCACTTTCAACTGCAGGTGGCACTAAGACTTTTCTCCGTTTGTTTTTTAGTGTAAATCTCCAAGGAAATATTTGTCCCTATATATCTTCAATCTGCTACCATTCACTCATCCCAGAATCAGTTGATCATTCAACTTCGTGAGCTAAACTGCACCACCATCAAAGATGTGCTTGATAATATATGGTCCTAACCAGTGTGTTTTAAATTTTTCTGGAAACTTCGTGAATTTGTTGTCATATAATAATACAAGATATCCTTCCTAGAATGTCTTCTTCTTGATATGTCTGTCATGCCAAGCTTTATCCCCTAATTTTTGCACTTGCTGATGGAACCCTGCTATGAACCTGTCTTCTTCTAGAGCTAGTATCTGCAACATCCTTTCCTTCATAATGCCAAGGTCTGCCATATCTGTGAAAGTTGCAATTCTCAAACTTGGCACAATGTATTCCATAGGTATAATTGCCTCTTTTCTATATACCAGCCTAAAAGGTGTCTGACCTGTCAATTTCTTGCATGTTTTTCTATATGCCCACAACATTGTTGGAACCCTTAAATCCTAGTCATTCCATTCACATTCATACCTTGGTAAATGCATTATCAAAAAAATTATTGAAAGCCTCCACTGTTCCATTTTCCCAAGGATGATAAAGAGTGCTCTTTTGGTGGTAAACCTAAAAGTCCTCAGTTAGTGCTTCAATATTCTTATTCAAGAAATGTGTGCCTTGGTCACTCATCACGATCTTCGGATAGCCAAACATGGACAGTATATATTCAAAGATGAACTCTGAAGTAGTTTTTGGACTTCAATCCTTCACTGGTTGTGCCTTAGCCCATCTTGTCAAATAATCAGTGGCAGTGATGATATACCTCGCACCAGTCTTCTTCCCTGGCCGACTAATAGGTCCAACCAAGTTAATAGCACATTTTTCAAAGACATGCAAGGTTACCTGTGGCACTAGTGGCATCTCGTCTCTTTTAGATGGATCCCCTATTCTTTGACATACATCACATGCTTTACATAATTATTTTGCATCTTTATGTATGTGGGCCACCATAACCTAGCACTCAAGATTTTCTATGTAGTGGCTTTTCATGCATAATGCCCACCTGCGACTCCTCCATGAGCTTCTGTCAGAATACTTTGTCTTCCATTTTCAGGGACGTATCTACGCAGTACTTCATCCGGTCCTATTTTGTACAAGTGTCCAACAATCAACGAGAAATCATATTCTCGAACCACCAACTCCTTCTTTTAATCCATAGTGTACTCTGCAGGCACCATCCTTGTGGCCATAAACTGAATAATATTCACAAAGTTATCATTTGTGACTCTGATTGCGAATAGTTATTCATCGGGTAGGTTATCTTTGATACTTGTGGGTTCTTCTCTTGTCTCTATTATTGATATATGATCAGGCCCGACATTCAATTTTCTTGGATTCACTATGTTAGTGTCGGTCTTGAAGCCCTCCATCAGCGATCAAAACTCTTTGCATTTGCATAGGTAGGTGTCTCATCAGTGTCAAGTTTTGCATCCCGTTAGGCATGCCATAACCCTGATGGAGGAGCTAGTGTATTTATACCCCTATTGGCTTTGCTGGATCAGGTCATATCAGTTATTAAGTTTCTCAAACTTGTCTTGATTTGTCTTGAGGTCAAAGTCCTAGGTCTAGGGTTTTGGTCATTTATCTCTGCAAGGTCATGTCTCTGAAAATCCATGAGTACTCAGCAAGCCAGAGGGAGGATTGTAAACATGTTTCTTCGATATTTTTATCTTGTACAGTGAACTTTCACCTTGGATTTAAAAACTCTGTTTTTTGAAACCAAGGTCATTTTCTCAGTTTTTGTAAATAAGTGATGAAATTTCAAAAGTCTTCAGCGGACAAAGTGCAACCCTGGTCCCCTTGCCAAGGTCCCTCAGATGATCTACCTGCAAAAAGAATCAAGTCAAAGCACTCAATGAGTCAAATTCAGGATAAAGGAAACCAAAAAATCAGTGTTATAAAAGTGTCAAAGATAAACTTTAGAAAGTGGGTTTATGAATGAAATTTTTTTAAATGAAACTTATAAAAGCCCAAATTCCCTCCTTTCACTCTCATTGTGCATCCTAACACTTGCAAGAGAGGTTTGAGAGAGTGATTGAGAGAAAGGAGCAAAGACAGAGCGATTGCGGGCAGCAGAGAGGTGCGCGACCCGTCGAGCCAGGTGCGCGACCCGTTGGGTGCGCACGACCCCTTCAGAGGGTCTCCCACAGTTCAGAAAAACAACGGGCGCGACCCGTCAGAGGGGCGCGACCCGTTGAGCGTGGTGCGCGACCCGTTGGACTGTTTTGCTACAAACTCCAAACAAATTCCCTCAAACACCCTCCAAGATATCAAATTGTTCGAGGTAGGTGCTCTAAACATGGAATGGTTGCTGGTTATGAATGGTGGATGTCATGAACATGATAAAATGATCAAAATTTTGCAAGTGAAACTCCTTTATATGGCTGCAATGTTAATGAGCAAACTGTGCTAGGGTTTGTGTTGTTTCAAGCTATTTTTCCCTTTGGTTTGTTTCCCTCCTTTCCCTTTTACTCACACTTATATGTTCATCTCTTTTCCCATATTATTTTACAAATGAAATGCAAATCTTTCCCCATCCCTAATCACTAAAAATGAAAACCCTACCCCTCTCCCAAAGCATCAAAAAACAAATACAAACCCTAATTTCCCTCCACCATATGCATGTGTAAATAACAAAAAATGTTGGTAAATATGTCAGCATGTTTTGTGCATGGTTTCCCTTTTTCCCCTATTAATACATGTATGTGTATTCCCATGTTCACTTTCATATATGTTTTTTTTCCCATATGCAATGATCTTTGCAAATGATTTCCCAATTATAAATATGTATTCCTATATGCATAGTGATTTGCAACATTTCCCTTAAAAATTCCCTGTTATATTTATATATTCCCATTCCTTGTTAAAAGATCCCTCCCCTAACATTTCCCTCATCTCTTTTTCCCCTTGAAACAGCATAGAGTTCAGCACTTTTTGCAGGTAGAGACAGCAGTTCAGTTTGTCCACTTTGCTCCTAAACCATGTCAGAAACCGAAACTTATGAGCAAAGTGATGACCATTCATCATCTACAGAGGTTGAGGTACAGAGGAGGCCTCGTAGGGGTGGTAAGGGTGGACATCATAAGCGAGAGGAGCCCACCTCTTTGGCAGAATTACAGGCTTGTCCTATGGCAGTCACTTGTTTTCAGTACATGTCTTGTTATCAGTTTTGTGAGAGGATCTCCCGGATTCAACATCACAGAGAGTTGGCCCACCTCTTTGTTTTACATTTGCATGATGGACATGTCAATCTAGCAGGGGTAGATTTTACATTGACACCCGAGGTGATCTCACATGCTATAGGGATACCGAATGTTGGTGAGGTGTGGCCTAAGCGCAAGTTGCTAGATACTGTTCACTTTGAGCCTTATGTCCGGCCACCATTCATGAGACATTTGGCGGGTGTTTTTCCATTCAGATTTCTCCGGAGCGAGTATGCTCCCATCATGAGGCTTATTATGCACTATTTTACCTGTGAGGACAGATTTTCACAGGTGTACTCATATCACATTCGCCTCTTGATGCACTTCACCCGAGTGAGGATGATGAACATCCCAGTTTTCTTCTTTCAAAACATTCAGAAGATGGTGCCCATGTTGCAGAGGAAGACCCTGGCCCAGCAGTACAGGAGCTTATGTCATTATGGTTTGATTCAGCTCATAGTCTTGCATCAGTTGACTCAGCAGGGCATCTCATGGGAGGAGTTCATTTCTCGTGAGTTTTTCACAGCACCACCTCAGCCACATCCTGAGGTCATTCAGGAGGAGGGAGGACCATCTCAGCAGCCTGATATTCCGGTCACTCGACATGTCAGCTCCACACCTCTGGTCACCTATCAGAAAGGCCCAAGGGCCTTATTTGCAGCAGCCAGGCGAGTACTATCTCCACAGCAGGTGGAAGGGGTCTCGCCTTCATCATTAGCTCAGTGAGTGTTATCTCCACATCAGGTGGAAGGGGCCTCGCTCTCTTCATCAGCACAGGTACCACAGAGGGGCAAACAGCCCATGATTCATGAGGGTCCATCAGGAGTTCCAGACACTGAGATGATTGATCTTGAGGCCAGTTCTCCCAACCGAGAGGCAAAGGAGATCATTCAGCATCTGAGAGCTGAAAATGATGTTTTGCAGAGGAGACTTGAAGGTGCCCAATGGACTATCACTTACCTGGAGCAGCGGAACAAACAGCTGGAGGAGGAGAAAGAACTTGATGAGCTATGGAGGATTCGTAGTGACCGAGTCTTGAACCGAAGAAGACCCGGTGATCCATTGCCTGCTGACCGAGAGTCTATGCTCATCCAGGTGAATGCACACTTAGAGAGGCTGTTGGCTAAGGCCAACCAAGAGAAAAAGTTGCTGAGGAATATGAAAAATCATTATTGGGCAAGGATGCATGTATGCAAAGCCAAAATGAAAGTGTTTCAAAGGAGGTTAACCGAGGCTCAAAAACGGAGAAAGAAGCCAAATCCCCTTCGTATCTTGGCTGAGGCTTCACTCAAGGATCATGGCACTCATTAGCCTAGCCACAGCTCAAATCCCAAAAAATTCTGAAAGTTTTGGGTAATTTTGGCAATTTTTGGAAATTTACAGGTTTTGGCTCCTCAACGGGTCTCACCCCCGGTGAGACCCTTTGTCATGGCAGCTCCTTTTTGCAAAAACTCAGCATTTCTAGATTTTTCATGCAAATTTACATATGCCTATGGATGGACTTGAGTTTTTATGGAGATTTGGGCCTCCAAAAGGTCAAAATACATGCAAAATTTGACTTTCTGCCCCTTTTTTGAGTTGCAGAAACCAGTCTTGGGAGAATTAAGTTTTGATAGGGCAAATGACCTACAAATCCAAAAATTCTAGTTGGGTTGGAAAGTAGACTCACAGACCTTTCCAACGAGCTATCCTGCACCCAATTCTGACACCTGCAAGTGCCTCAAACAGAGCCTCAAAGGTGCGCGACCCGTCAGGCAGGTGTGCGCGACCCGTCAGGCAAACTTTGCCAGATTTCACTGTAACAGCTCCGAAAAGCACAGTTTGACTTGGTTTGACTTTTTGAGGTTAATGATGATCCTCTTTGATGTAATTGTGACACTTTTTGGACACTTTTACCCTTTTGTAACTCTTCTAGAAGATTTATTCATGTAAAGGGTAAAAATTGAATGTATGAACTGGTTTCCAAGTTTATAGAGGCAAGTTGTTTTGACTGCCTATTTTGTAGTGCTTAGTTTAGAAGTGGTTGAAACAGCTCCTAGGATAGTGAGCTCGACCCATGGAGGCAGGGAAAGAGGTTAGATCATCTATATTATGTACTTTTTTTCTCATTTTCATGGTTGGACTCTTGAGGGAGAAACTATCATTGTATTATTTCACTTGTATCTCTGCAATTTTTGGCTAAGGAAGACCAGGGTTTTGCAGTCATCTTTGGGATTCTTGTGGACTCATGTGTTGATGGTGTGTTTCTTAATGTACTTGTAAGTGTGTTTATGTGATTCATCTCCCTTCTTTACTTCTGCATATTAAACAAATGAAGTGTTAAAGTATGAATTCATGCCTGCCATGCTCTGCTTTTAAGTTTGTTTAATTTCTATGTTTTCTACTGTCTAAAGAGAATTCAAAGTCATTGTTTGCTCTCTTTAGCTCCTCCTCTTTCATTCTTAATCATCCACCTCCACTAAAGGCATCAATACTGTCTCCTACCTCGCCCCAAGGAACCCCCTGCAAAAACTGTGTCAAATCCCCGCACCCAAAATTGCAATTCCTCAATTTGCCACCAAAAACCCCAAAAAACCCCAAATCAACCTTTCTAATCAGTTTACTAGCCTAATATCAGTGTTACCTTGTTGGTCATCTCATCCCATTGAAGATCTACCGAGATTGACCGGAGAGAGCCTTCTCCTGCCTCGTAGGGCTAGCTACGAGGTTGAATGGTTTGATGTAGCTTTGAGGTTTGCCTTTCTCAGCCTGAGGTGAAATTTCAAGTGCTAACACACTATATCCTCAAAGTCATATTCCTAGAATAATAACAACCATTGACATATATTTCCTCCTAAAACAAGATTATTCACCAAATATTTCAGTGTGGAGTGATCAATGAACATTTTGAAATGCGCTCCCAACAAGTAGTGCCTGAACTTATGTAATGCATATACCATAGCTAATCCCTCTCTTTCTGTCATGCTATAGTTCTTTTCTTCCTTGGACAATTTTCTATTTGCAAATTCTATGGGATGATTAATTTCTCCTTCTCCTAGCTACGCTAGCACTACACGCAATGCTATGCAAGGTGCATCTACATGTACATGCAATTCCTTCCTCCAGCCCAGGAAAAGTAGAATATGTGTGGTTACCATTTTCTCCTTTATTACATCCAGGATCTTTTGGCACTCTTCGCTCTATTGAAAAGTCACATCTTTATTCAACAATTTCTCCATTGGCATAGTTATCTGCGTGTACCCCTTTATAAACTTTCTATAATAGCTAGTGTGTTCCAATATTGTGCGTAGTTGTATCACTGTTTTTGGTGCTGGTAGGTTCACAATAACTACGATCTTCATGGGATCCACTGTTAATCCCTGTTTACAAACTACATGTCCCAACAATATACCAAATTGTGCACAAAATATGCACTTCTTCAAGTTCAATGAGATCTGGTACTACCTATATGTATCCAGCATCAGCCTTAAGCTTGCCACATGCTTCTTCAATGGCCCAAAGATTTTCCAATCATCAAAGTATACTTCCATAAACTTGTGTATATATTCTTTAAAGGTCACAACTACAACTCTGGAAAAGATAGTAGGTGCATTATTCAATCCAAAAGGCATCACCATGTACTGATAAGAGCCCCACTCTGTAGCAAAAGTTGTCTTATGTTTATCTTCTAGCGCAATTCTTGATCTGATGGTATCTTGAAAAGACATTTGTGAAAGAAGAGGCCTCTTGTCCTCCTACATTGTCCAATACTTCATCTGTAAATGGTGTAGGGAAGGGGTTATGAAGGCATGCATCATTCAATTTCCTTAAGTCAACACAAATTCTGATTTCCCCTTTTGCCTTCTTTTCCTAAACTGCCATGGGACTTACCCATTCAGACTCTTCGACAAGTTCGATTATCCCAGCTGCTAATTGTATAATTCTTCTTTCGCCTTCTCCTTTTATTTTGGATTTAGTCTATAATGTCTCTGCTTGATAGGATTCTCGTCAGGCTTCAGAGGAATCCTCATAACTCCAAATCCCCTACTATGCCCTTCATATATGAAAAATTAGTGGGGAATAACTTCTGATATTTATTCAAGAGATCTGTTATCTTGCTGACTGTGTCTTCATCCCAGTAATATCCTATTGTTTCATACTTCGGTTCAGCCTCTAACCCTATATTCACCTTCTTCGTCTTCAATGTGTTGGGTCCCTATAATACTAGCGATTACCCCATTACTATTGTAGTTATACCCCTTATTAATATTGTTGTGCCCCTATTGCCCCCATATTGTTATTACTGTGCCCCATAGAATCCCTCTATTGTTATTTTTGTGGCTTTATATTACTATTGTTAGGTCGGCTGGATTATATTGTGACTCCTTAGACTCCTATATAGAAAGGAGGTTTTGTCATTTGAATCATCCAAGAATTGTTCATTTATGTAATGTAAAGGAGGTTTCCCCCTCGAAGAGGCTAAATTCTAAGGCATTGATCTATCTTTTCTATCTTTTCTTGAGCTGGTTTCATAACATTTGGTATCAGAGCTTTGGATTCTAGGGTTTCGCTGCTCCAAACAGGTCATCGTGGCATTTTCGCTATAACTTTTTTTCTGCGACATTTCAGAAGTTACAAAAAAAACAAATTTTAGAAGAAATCGCGCTGAACCTCGGGTCTGAATTTCAAAGCATTTCGTGCTATATTTGCGGAGATATGATCTGAGGAAGTTGGTCTTTTTGCAAACTCCTGAATTACATTCCAAACAGGTGACCTGGGGAAAATCATCATAACTTTCTCTCTGGGGATCAGATTGAAATTTCGTAAGAAGGTATAGAAAGAGGACGGACTGTAGTTTCTTGTATGCATTTTTTAGATCCAAAGGTCGAAACAGTGACTCGTGGCACGTCGTACAAGTTCGCTCTACTGAACTAGTCTATAATCAAGTCACTGTGGGAGATTTCACATAACTCTTCCTTGGAGAATCCAATTTGGGTCAGACTTGTGGCATTGGAAAGAGGACACAAAGGGCTACTGCAGGTCACAAATTCAGAACTAGATGATCGGAAAGTACAGAGATACATCAGAGGCAATATCGAGCTCCTACAAAGTGAAAAAAGGTGTATAGATTTTCTTAAATTTTTTCTTAAGCTTGGTTTGAAAATTTATTTTGAAGGAATTCAAAGGGCATAATAGAGAATTATTATCGGTAACTGATGCCCCGAGGAAAAAAAATGCAAACACCTAGTAAGGAACCTGAAAGCTCTAGCATGACTCATGAAGAAGAAGAAGAAATGTTATATGATATATCAAAATTACAAGAACAAGTGCAACAAGTGTCACTTGCACAAAAAGCAACAGAATCTAAGATGGATGGTTTAAGGAAAGATGTAGAAGCTAAGATGGATGCTTTAAAGAAAGGTGTAGAAGCTAAGATGGATTGTTTAAAGAAAGGCGTAGAAGATAAAATTGATGGCATGGATGATAAGATGGAAGAATTGAAGATAAATATGAATAAGTTGCTACAAGAAATGGTCACTAAGGGTGAAAGGGTACTAAAGGAAACTCTTGATGAGAACAAAAGAAATGTTAATCCTGATTCCATATACTCTAATGTTGGATCGAAGACTCACCATATTCCAAAAATTGATATGAGGAAGTTTGATGGCAAGGATCCCGCCACATGGATATTACAGATGGAGCAATTCTTCGATCTCAATAATGTGCAAAACACACAAAAGGTACGTATGGCAACTTTATATTTGGAACCAAATCAGTTTGTATGGTATCAATGGCTTTTTTCTCGTAAACAATTTATCACTTGGGCAATTTTTACGGAAGAAGTGATAGCACATTATGAGTATACAAAAAGCAACACTTTTTTTAGCCAATTGATAAGTCTCAAACAAAAGGGTTCAATAATGGAGCACATTGAGGAGTTCCAAAAATTGAACATAAGGGTAAAAGATATTCCAGAGGAGCATAGGATTGATGTGTTCATAGGGTCTTTAAAGGATAATATCCAACATGATGTTCGCCTTTGGGAACCTGATTCATTAGAGAAGGCATTTAGGTTAGCAAGAAAAATGGAAAGCAAAATTATGGCAACCAGGAAGCATACCACTCACAACTATAAAGACGGAAGTGTTGTTGCCCCTAGTCTTCCACAACCTATAAGGTTGACACCACAAAAATTGGAAGAAAAAAGAGCAAAAGGGCTTTGTTACAATTGTGATAGCAAATACACTAAAGGTCATAAGTGTGCTGAGAAGAAATTATTCTACATAGATTGTGAAGAGGAAGAAGAAAAGGAGCAAGAAAGGTCAAAAGAAGAGGATATACTCCAGGAACAAAGCCTAGATGAAGAACAAATAAATCCGACCATATCTTGTAATGCATTGGCGGGAATTACCACTCCTCAAACCATCAAGATAGAAGGACAAATCAAGAAGAAAAAGGTAATAGTGTTGATTGATTCAAGAAGCACCCACAATTTTATTCATTGTAAGGTAGCAAAAGAATTGAATTGCTTCCTATATCCAGCACCAGAGTGTCAAGTGATGATTGCAAATGGAGGAACAATAAATTGCTCTGGAAAGTGCCATAATATCAAGCTATCCATGGGAGGATATGTATTGACTAGCCCAATGCTTACTAGGAGTCCAATGGCTACAATCCTTGGGTACAATAGCTTTTAATTTTCAAGAACTTTTCATCAAATTTTCTACGGAAGGAAAGGAAGTTGAATTAAGGGGTATTGTAGGGAAACCAGGAAAGATAATCAGCTCTAATGGTATGACAAAGCTTCTAAAAAAGGAGCAAAGAGGTGTAATTGAACAATTATGTTCGCTAGATGTTTCCACATCCGAATCATCTATTTCTCCAGATCTCCAAAAAGTCCTGGACAATCATTCTAAGGTATTTGAGACTCCCAAAGGTCTCCCACCTATGCATGATCATGATCATGCTATTCATCTAATTCCAGGAAGTGTTCCTCCCAACATCAGGCCGTACAGATATCCCTATGTCCAAAAGAGTGAAATTGAACGTATGGTTGCAGAAATGCTAGAGGCTGGTATAATTCAACCGAGTCAAAGTTCTTTCTTTGCTCCAGTAGTATTGGTGCACAAGAAGGATGGATCACGGCGCATGTGTCCGAATTATAGGGAGCTCAACAAGCTCACTATTAAAGATAAGTTCCCCATTCTTGTCATTGATGAATTACTGGATGAATTGCATGGATCAATTTACTTCACCAAGTTGGATCTTCGTTCAGGATATCATCAAATCAGAATGAAGACTGAAGACATTCCGAAAACAGCATTTAGAACTCATGAGGGTCATTATGAATTTTTGGTCATGCCTTTTGGCCTTACCAATGCACCTTCAACATTTCAAGGTTTGATGAATTCAATTTTCAAACCATTCCTTAGAAAATTTGTGTTAGTATTTTTTGATAATATACTAATCTACAGCAGGTCTTGGAAGGATCATGTTGAACATGTTGATAGGGAGCTACAACTATTGGAGGAGAAACAATTATATTAAAAAAGATCAAAATGTTCCTTTGGAGTCTAGGAGGTGAAATATCTGGGTCATATTGTATCTCACGAAGGAGTTAAGGTAGACCCTAGCAAAATTAAAGCCATTAAGGAATGGAAAATCCCCACATCCATAAAGCATTTGCAAGGATTTCTCAGGTTGACAGGGTATTATCAAAGGTTTGTTAAGAATTATGGGAGAATAGCAGCACCTCTAACAACATTGTTGAAGAAAGATGCATTTTCATGGACTCCGGAAGCAACAAAGGCCTTTGAACATCTTAAAGAGGCAATGTGCCAAGCACCGGTCTTAGCTACACCGGACTTCAAAAAAACCTTTACTGTGGAATGTGATGCTTCACGAAATGGAATTGGTGTTGTTCTAATGCAAGATGAAAGACTCATTGATTTTGAAAGTCGTCCAATCAAGGGAAAGTTTTTAAGCAAAGCTATTTATGAGAAGGAAATGTTGGCAATACTCCATGCACTTAAGAAATGGTGACCCTACCTAATGGGAAGACACTTCAAGGTAAAAACGGATAATGATAGCCTTAAATACTTTTTAGAACAAATATTATCCTCTGAAGAGCAACAAAAGTGGGTCACAAAGATGTTGGGTTATGACTTTGAAATCATCTACAAAAAAGGGAAGCAAAATGTGGTGGCAGATGCACTCTCAAGAAAGGATGAGGATGTGGAAGCATTGTTGTGTGCCATTTCTATTATCCAACCAGATTGGATAAATGAAGCAAGGGAGGATGTTATGAAACCAGCTCACAAAAAGATAGAAAAGAGAGATCCATGCCTTAGAATTCAGCCTCTTCGAGGGGGCAACCTCCTTTACATTACATAAATGAACAATTCTTGGATGATACAAATGACAAAACCTCCTTTCTATATATAGGAGTCTAAGGAGTCACAATATAATCCAGCCGACCTAACAATAATAATATAAAGCCACAAAAATAACAATAGAGGGATTCTATGGGGCACAGAAATAACAATATGGGGGTAATAGGGGCACAACAATATAAATAAGGGGTATAACTACAATAGTAATGGGGTAATCACTAGTATTATAGGGACCCAACATGCCCCTCTCCTTCAAAAAAGTGTTGTCCTCAACGCTTGAGTAGTTCTGGATACTTCTGCATAAAATTCTCATCCTCCCATGTGGAATCTTCAGCGGATAAGTTCTTCCACTTGATAAGATACTCTGAAATTGATCGATTTCGTAGCTGTCGAGTTCTTGTTTCTGTGACTGCTTCCGGTTCCAATATAATTTTTCCTTCCTCGTCAAGTTCTGGCAATATTGTTTGAATTGGGAGCTTGTCACCTATAACCTTCTTTAAACATGAAACATGGAAAACTGGGTGCAATCGAGAAGCTGCAGGAAGCTCCAATTTGTATGCCATAGTACCAATCTTTTGCAACACCTTGTACGGACCATAATACTTTGGTGATAATTTATTATCCTTCTTAGCTTGCTTTAGGGACATTTGCTTATATGGTTGTAGCCGTAGGAATACCCAATCACCTACATCAAAACTTCTTTCACTGCGATGTTGATCTGCCTGTTGTTTCATTCTATTTTGTGCCAACACGAGGTTATCCTTTAAGAGTTGGAGGACTTGTTGTTGATGTTCGATGTGATGTTCCACTGCCTGAACCTTAGAATTTTCTCTTAAATATGATGTGATGGATGGTGGTTGATACCCATAAAGTGCCATAAATGGGGTCATTTTTGTTGCTGTATGGAAGGAAGTGTTATACCACCATTCAGCCAGAGGCAACCATTTGACCCATTGTGTCTGTTTATCAGATACAAAGCAACGAAGATATCCTTCCAAACATTTGTTTACTATCTCAGTTTGCCCATCAGATTGAGGATGATAAGATGAGCTATGAGCTAACTGAGTACCAAGACAAGAAAATAATTCTGTCCAAAAATTTCCAGTGAAAATGGGATCTCTGTCACTTACAATAATCTTTGGGTTTCCATGTAGCTTTTGAACTGTTTCCATAAATGCAGTAGAAACTGTACTGGCTTTAAATGGATGTGATAATGCACAAAAGTGTGCATACTTGGTAAGTCTGTCAACTACCACCATGATGACACTCTTTCCCTCAGACTTGGGTAAACCTGTGATAAAATCCATTGAAACCTCCTCCCAACGTTGGCTTGGAATGGATAAAGGTTGTAATAGACCCGGTGTCTTAATTGTTTCAACTTTATTTTGTTGGCAAACCAAACATTCCGCCACAAACTTTTGAATATCTGATTTAAGGCCATCCCAAAAAAATTCCTTCTTAACCCTGTGGTAAGTTTTTAAAAATCCTGAGTGCCCTCCTAAGGGAGAAGTGTGCAATTCCATAAGAATCTTTTGTTTTAGCTGGGAATTCTTACAGAGGTATAAGCGATCTTTGTACCATAACGAATCATTTTGCCAGCTAAATGTATCAGAAGTACTGGAATCTTGTTGTAGCTTTCGAATAAGTGCCCACACTTCTTCGTCATTCTTCCATTCCTCCCTTGCTTCGTTTATCCAATCTGGTTGGATAATAGAAATGGCACACAACAATGCTTCCACATCCTCATCCTTTCTTGAGAGTGCATCTGCCACCACATTTTGCTTCCCTTTTTTGTAGATGATTTCAAAGTCATAACCCAACATCTTTGTGACCCACTTTTGTTGCTCTTCAGAGGATAATCTTTGTTCTAAAAAGTATTTAAGGCTATCATGATCCGTTTTTACCTTGAAGTGTCTTCCCATTAGGTAGGGTCGCCATTTCTTAAGTGCATGGAGTATTGCCAACATTTCCTTCTCATAAATAGCTTTGCTTAAAAACTTTCCCTTGATTGGACGACTTTCAAAAGCAATGGGTCTTTCATCTTGCATTAGAACAGCACCAATTCCATTTCCTGAAGCATCACATTCCACAATAAAGGTTTTTGTGAAGTCCGGTGTAGCTAAGACCGGTGCTTGGCACATTGCCTCTTTAAGATGTTCAAAGGCCTTTGTTGCTTCCGGAGTCCATGAAAATGAATCTTTCTTCAATAATGTTGTTAGAGGTGCTGCTATTCTCCCATAATTCTTAACAAACTTGCGATAATACCCTGTCAACCCAAGAAATCCTCGCAGATGCTTTATGGATGTGGGGATTTTCCATTCCTTAATGGCTTTAATTTTGCTAGGGTCTACCTTAACTCCTTCATGAGATACAATATGACCCAAATATTCCACCTCCTGGACTCCAAAGAAACATTTGGATCTTTTTGCATATAATTGTTTCTCCTCCAATAGTTGTAGCACCCTGTCAACATGTTCAACATGATCCTTCCAAGACTTGCTGTAGATTAGTATATCATCAAAAAATACTAACACAAATTTTCTAAGGAATGGTTTGAAAATTGAATTCATCAAACCTTGAAATGTTGAAGGTGCATTGGTAAGGCCAAAAGGCATGACCAAAAATTCATAATGACCCTCATGAGTTCTAAATGTCGTTTTCGGAATGTCTTCAATCTTCATTCTGATTTGATGATATCCCGAACGAAGATCCAACTTGGTGAAGTAAATTGATCCATGCAATTCATCCAGTAATTCATCAATGACAGGAATGGGGAACTTATCTTTAATAGTGAGCTTGTTGAGCTCCCTATAATCCGGACACATGCGCCATGATCCATCCTTCTTGTGCACCAATACTACTGGAGCTGAGAAAGAACTTTGACTCGGTTGAATTATACCAGCCTCTAGCATTTCTGCAACCATACGTTCAATTTCACTTTTTTGGACATAGGGATATCTGTACGGCCTGATGTTTGGAGGAACACTTCCTGGAATCAGATGAATAGCATGATCATGATCACGCATAGGTGGGAGACCTTTGGGAGTCTCAAATACCTTGGAATGATTGTCCAGGACTTTTTGGAGATCTGGAGAAATAGATGATTCCAATGTGGAAACATCTAGCGAACATAATTGTGCAATTACACCTCTTTGCTCCTTTTTTAGAAGCTTTGTCATGCCATTAGAGCTGATTATCTTTCCTGGTTTCCCTGCAATACCCCTTAATTCAACTTCCTTTCCTTCCGTAGAAAATTTGATGAAAAGTTCTTGAAAATTAAAAGCTATTGTACCCAAGGATTGTAGCCATTGGACTCCTAGTACAACATCAGCACCTCCCATTGGAATGGAAAGCATTGGGCTAGTCAATACATATTCTCCCATGGATAGCTTGATATTATGGCACTTTCCAGAGCAATTTATTGTTCCTCCATTTGCAATCATCACTTGACACTCTGGTGCTGGATATAGGAAGCAATTCAATTCTTTTGCTACCCTACAATGAATAAAATTGTGGGTGCTTCCTGAATCAATCAACACTATTACCTTTTTCTTCTTGATTTGTCCTTCTATCTTGATGGTTTGAGGAGTGGTAATTCCCGCCAATGCATTACAAGATATGGTCGGATTTATTTGTTCTTCATCTAGGCTTTGTTCCTGGAGTATATCCTCTTCTTTTGACCTTTCTTGCTCCTTTTCTTCTTCCTCTTCACAATCTATGTA
The DNA here is from genome assembly GCA_031772625.1 of Pinus tabuliformis. Classification (NCBI taxonomy): domain Eukaryota; kingdom Viridiplantae; phylum Streptophyta; class Pinopsida; order Pinales; family Pinaceae; genus Pinus; species Pinus tabuliformis. The sequence continues at coordinate 1,244,422,514 of CM062804.1, forward strand.
GAATAATTTCTTCTCAGCACACTTATGACCTTTAGTGTATTTGCTATCACAACTGTAACAAAGCCCTTTTGCTCTTTTTTCTTCCAATTGTTGTGGTGTCAACCTTATAGGTTGTGGAAGACTAGGGGCAACAACACTTCCGTCTTTATAGTTGTGAGTGGTATGCTTCCTGGTTGCCATAATTTTGCTTTCCATTTTTCTTGCTAACCTGAATGCCTTCTCTAATGAATCAGGTTCCCAAAGGCGAACATCATGTTGGATATTATCCTTTAAAGACCCTATGAACACATCAATCCTATGCTCCTCTGGAATATCTTTTACCCTTATGTTCAATTTTTGGAACTCCTCAATGTGCTCCATTATTGAACCCTTTTGTTTGAGACTTATCAATTGGCTAAAAAAAGTGTTGCTTTTTGTATCCTCATAATGTGCTATCAATTCTTCCGTAAAAATTGCCCAAGTGATAAATTGTTTACGAGAGCAAAGCCATTGATACCATACAAACTGATTTGGTTCCAAATATACAGTTGCCATACGTACCTTTTGTGTGTTTTGCACATTATTGAGATCGAAGAATTGCTCCATCTGTAATATCCATGTGGCGGGATCCTTGCCATCAAACTTCCTCATATCGATTTTTGGAATATGGTGATTCTTCGATCCAACATTAGCGTCTATGGAATCATGATTAACATTTCTTTTGTTCTCATCATGAGTTTCCTTTACTACCTTTTCACCATTAGTGACCCTTTCTTGTAGCAACTTCTTCAATTCTTCCATGTCTGTCTTCAAATCTATCTTCAAATCTGCCATCGAATCCTCCATCTTAGCTTCCATGCCCTTTATCTTAGATTCCACGCCATTTATCTTAGATTCCACGCCACTTATCTTAGCTTCTGTTAGCTTTTGTGAGCGTGACATTTGTTGCACTTGTTCTTGTAATTTTGATATATCATGTAGCATTTCTTCCTCTTCTTCATGAGTCATGCTAGAGCTTTCAGGTTCCTTACTAGGTGTTTGCATTTTCTTTCCTCGGGGCATCAGTTACCGATAATAATGCTTTACTATGCCCTTTGAATTCCGTTAAACCAAGCTTACACAAAAATTTAAAAAAAAAAACTACACACCTTTTTTCACTTTATAGAAGCCTGATATTGAATCTGATGTATCTCTGTAATTTCAGATCATTCAATTCTGAAATTGCTACCTGTAGTAGCCTTCTGCGTCCTCTTTCCAATGCCACAAGTCTGACCCAAATTGGATTCTCCAAGGAAGAGTTATGTGAAATCTCCCACAGTGACTTGCTTTTAGACTGGTTCAGTAGAGCGAACTTGTACGACGTGCCACGAGTCACTGTTTCAACCTTTGAATCTGAAACACACAAACAAGAAACTACAGTCCGTCCTCTTTCTGTACCTTCTTACAAAATTTCAATCCGATCCCCAGAGAGAAAGTTATGACGATTTTCCCCAGGTCACCTGTTTTGAATGTAATTCAGGAGTCTGCAAAAAGACCAACTTCCTCAGATCATATCTCCGAAAATATCACGCAAAAAGCTCTGAAATTCGGACCCAAGGTTCAGCGCGATTTCTTCTCAAATGGGTTTTTTTTGCGACTTCTGAAACGTCACAAAAAAAAGTTATAGCGAAAATGCCACGATGACCTGTTTGGAGCAGCGAAACCCTAGAATCCAAAGCTCTGATACCAAATGTTATGAAACCAGCTCACAAAAAGATAGAAAAGAGAGATCAACGCCTTAGAATTCAGCCTCTTCGAGGGGGCAACCTCCTTTACATTACATAAATGAACAATTCTTGGATGATACAAATGACAAAACCTCCTTTCTATATATAGGAGTCTAAGGAGTCACAATATAATCCAGCCGACCTAACAATAATAATATAAAGCCACAAAAATAACAATAGAGGGATTCTATGGGGCACAGAAATAACAATATGGGGGTAATAGGGGCACAACAATATAAATAAGGGGTATAACTACAATATTAATGGGGTAATCACTAGTATTATAGGGACCCTGTTATCACAAAATCACTACTGAGGGCTGCAACCAAGCAAGATTTCATGTAACTCTTTCAAACCTAACTTTAGATCAAAGATTAGCCTCTTTGATCAGAGAGGGCTCTCTCACAAACTCTTGATAAAATCCTTCAAACACTAGATGGCTAACTCTTTATTCACTTATGAAAGCATAACTGGTTGGAAACACATCAAACTGGTTCTCATTGGGCTATGGAGTCTATAATATTAAGTAAACAAGGAAAACACAGTGATCTCATGGAAATCAAGGCTCTTAGCATTACATGTCAAACATACTCCACCAAAACATAGCTTGCTGAACACACAGGAAGTCAGAGCATAAGATTATGAATTCTGAGTGATTGCATTACAACAAGACTATAAAAGAACATAAAGTATAAAACACCATCATTATATTTGAACATGACAATCCATCGAGAATCTTGAGAAGAGAATAACTCTATTTTACTATTACTGTCAAAAAAAGGTCTTACAATGGCCCAAAACAACTCTGTTTTTCTATAAAGTATCCAACCTTTTTTACATAAAAGTTATTCCTATATATAGCCAATCAAAACACTACTGCATGAGACTCCTCAACAAGCATGAAGGGAGCTCGGAATTTTGACATTAATGACCTTAACTATATCATAAACAAACTAATTGATTACAAGAGATATGGTGCTACGAAAACAGAGGACTCCATCACATTAGCACTTTAAGTCTTTCTCCTCGTATACTTTGCTGCGTTCTTGGAGCTTGCCACCTGTAGAATTACAATAATAACCAAACCAAACTGACAGCAGATTCAATGTATGAACAGCTTCGGATGCCTGATGCATAGATGATTCATCAACCAATAAGAAAATGAAGCCTATATTCACGGTTGCTGCCTCCCATCGGTGTTCATGTATTAATGATCCAGTTTCAAGCCATTTAATCCTTGGATAGTCCCGTGTGACTGAAGAAAACTCATGATCTGGCCATCCCATAACTAGACAAGTGTATCACTTAACACCTCAGCAGCTCTATCATAACCCTAAAAACTCGGACATAAAGTGAAACTTTCAACAAAAGATAAAACTTCACCTTTTCTTCGAATACTTACACCTGGCATCCTTTTTTAAACATCTGACTGACTTTCTATAGTCTCCATGCTGGTATTAAGTCATCTCTTTAAACATTTGCTGACCTCAGCATTCAAACTCAAGTTTTCAATATAAACAGTCATCTACAGCAGTTTCGTAGCGCGCTACGAAACTGCTGTAGGTCATCAAAATTAAACACATGAACCTTACAGCAACAATAACTCAAGTCTGTGATTTCTTCAGTCATTCTATACAGGTGCAAGGACATCAAAAAGTCTCAAAAAGCTTTAAAAAGATGATAACCAAAATACATCAAAATTTGGGAAGCACATTCCTCCTTGGATCATTTAGCTAGTTTGTCTAGCTTCCCTTTCAGGCTGATGACTTCTTCCTTCAACTTCTTGTTCTCTGCTCTTAGACTTGCATTCATTTGTTTCATAATCTTTGCCTGCTTCAGAGCTGGCACTGTCCATACATAGGCATCAGATACTGAGCTAGCTTGACTGATCAAACTTGTTTTACCTTTCATTACAGCTTTCTTATAGCTTGTATATCTTACTGCCTTTTCTTTAAAAACATTTTGAACCTGAGGTATTTCCTTACTTGCTCCAGCTTGTTTCTTAATGACAATCACATTTCCACTTTGACTGATAACAACCTTATTATCCTTGTTCTTGCTTTTAGCTGCTTGGACTGTTTCAGAGAAGATTTCAAGTGCCTCTGTCCTAGGCATTTCCGAAGGTGCTTTCTCTTTCTGAGCTCTCTCCATTTCTTTAATTTGCCTTCTAGTCACTGGTCTGCGTGGTTTAAAGGCATATTCTTCACTTGGTTCTTCAAACTTTAACCTTTTAGAAGCCCTTGACCTTTTAGAACTTTCAGGTGAGGATTGTGTTAGATCAATATGCATTGGTGGTACCAATTGATCTTGCTCAAGTTCAAGTGGTTCAATTTGGATTGGATGATCTTGTTCCAATTCAATGGCTTCAAGTAAGTCATTTAAACTACCCTTTGAAATAGGACTTTCTTCCACAGGGACTGACTTTCCTTTTTCTTTGCTTAGTTGGCCTCTAGTTTTCACCCTTGAAACCCTTTCAACTTCACTGGATTTAGCTTCATCTTTTCTTTTGTGAGTCTTCTGTTTTGATGACTGAGGTGTTTCCTTAGGAGATGACTTAGGGGTTTCCTTTTCAGATACTCTAGATGATTTTGGAGTTTTATCTACTGATGCTTCAAGTATCTCTTTAACTGCTGGCTTAGGAGTTTTCTTCATTGATGCTTCAGGTGTTTCTTTAACTGTTACAGACCTCTCTGATTTCTTTGTTTTAGCTTTGGGCTTCTTATGGTCTGTTATTTCTCTCCTAATTTCAGCCAAAGTAGTTTCCTCACTCCTTTCTTCTCTTTCTCTTACAGGTAATGGAGTGAGGCCCGTTTTACTTGGGAAACCGGCCATAAACACAAATGAATCCCAGTCTTTACCAATTTTATGTAGGCTATCCAACACCAGCAATTTAACCAGACCATGATGAAAAAGAGATGTTTCATAAGCATCTTTCTTTAACTGAATCTTATCACACATCTTGCTAATACTCCTGAACAAGTAAAAAGGTATGTCTATTGAACTCTTACCAGTGAAGTGTAACAGCAGCTTGAAGTGGTATGAGTAAACTTTGTTGTACCTACCCTCACATGTCAGGTACTTTTGGATACATGTCAATAGCATAGCATAATTCTCCTTTAGATAGCTCCTTGGGACAGCTTTAGTGAGATCTTCATCTACATAAGGTGCCTTCAAGAACTCCTTACACGGACCCATGTCAAACTTGAAATTCTTGAACCACTCTTGGCCACCCCTCGGGATTTCTGTGACAGTAGAAATGACTTCAGGGGACACCGGAAACTCCAACATGGCCACCTTCGAATTCAGTCCAGTGAAGTTCAATGCAAATGCCTTGGTCACTTCTACATGTCCACCCTTTAATTTTTCACAAAATCGCCAACAACCAGCACTTCGAAATGCCTTTGCTACCTCCTCATTCCTGAGAGTTACATCTAACCCCTCCGGCTCTGTTCTCACACATTTACCAGAACGGTGCTCCTTTCTTTCCATGCTTCTTTAAGTATTTTTACACAAGGGAATGATGGTGGTTTGCAGCGCGAAAACAATCTTTAGCTGTAGAGAGCAGGCTCGCTTGCAGTAGTCCGTTTAAAACAAAGCTCAGGCTTTTCATATAGCAAAAACATTCATATGATATAAAGGACTCATTATGAAATGACCATCTCCTATAACGTCCTTCAAACTGACACACAACTATATGACTTCGGACCTTATGGCAAAATAATGGCTAATCATGACATAGAAAGGGTGTGAAAAGACAATCATGACCGGATTTGTGACTCACTACTCTCGGATTAGACATTCAGAGAAAAACGCTGCAAAAAACCCTGAAACTCCGATTTCGTAGCGCGGGCAGTTCAAATTTAAGAGGATGCGCTACGAAATTGCTGACAAACAGAGCGCTACGAAAACACGCAAACATTATTTCGCAGCAAAATTGACCAATCACACCCGCGCTGCGAAACTGCGCAAGTACCAAAGACATCATACCCGCGCTGCGAAACTGCGCAAGTACCAAAGACATCATACCCGCGCTGCGAAACTGCGCAAAGTACCAATGACATGACATGACATAACTAACAATGATGGAGGGTGTCTAATGATCTTGCCTTTACACGAATTCTCATCCACAACTCTTGAATTTCAAATTTGAAATTGACATAAACTAATAAACCTATTTACAAGACTTCAAGACTTTATAAAAACTTATGGACAACCTTATATACATGAACTATAGTTCCTAGTGATAACAGACCCAACAGAGGAATGGAAGAATGACGAAGAAGTGTGGGCACTTACTCGAAAGTTACAACAAGATTCCAGTACGTCTGATACATTTAGCTGGAAAAATGATTCGTTATGGTACAAAGATCGCTTATAACTCTGTAAGAATTCCCAACTAAAACAAAAGATTCTTATGGAATTGCACACTTCTCCCTTAGGAGGGCACTCAGGATTTTTAAAAACTTACCACAGGGTTAAGAAGGAATTTTTTTGGGATGGCCTTAAATCAGATATTCAAAAGTTTCTGGCGAAATGTTTGGCTTGCAACCAAAATAAAGTTGAAACAATTAAGACACCGGGTCTATTACAACCTTTATCCATTCCAAGCCAACATTGGGAGGAGGTTTCAATGGATTTTATCACAGGTTTACCCAAGTCTGAGGGAAAGAGTATCATCATGGTGGTAGTTGAAAGACTTACCAAGTATGCACACTTTTGTGCAGTATCACATCCATTTAAAGCCAGTACAATTTCTACTGCATTTATGGAAACAATTCAAAAGCTACATGGAAACCCAAAGATTATTGTAAGTGACAAAGATCCCATTTTCACTGGAAATTTTTAGACAAAATTATTTTCTTGTCTTGGTACTCAGTTAGCTCATAGCTCATCTTATCATCCTCAATCTGATGGGAAAACTGAGATAGTAAACAAATGTTTGGAAGGATATCTTCGTTGCTTTGTATCTGATAAACAGACACAATGGGTCAAATGGTTGCCTCTGGCTGAATGGTGGTATAACACTGCCTTCCATACAGCAACAAAAATGACCCCATTTATGGCACTTTATGGGTATCAACCACCATCCATCACATCATATTTAAGAGAAAATTCTAAGGTTCAGACAGTGGAACATCACATCGAACATCAACAACAAGTCCTCCAACTCTTAAAGGATAACCTCGTGTTGGCACAAAATAGAATGAAACAACAAGCAGATCAACATCGCAGTGAAAGAAGTTTGGATGTAGGTGATTGGGTATTCCTACGGCTACAACCATATAAGCAAATGTCCCTCAAGCAAGCTAAGAAGGATAATAAATTATCACCAATGTATTATGGTCCGTACAAGGTGTTGCAAAAGATTGGTACTATGGCATACAAATTGGAGCTTCCTGCAGCTTCTCGATTGCACCCAGTTTTCCATGTTTCATGTTTAAAGAAGGTTATAGGCGACAAGCTCCTAATTCAAACAATATTGCCAGAACTTGACGAGGAAGGAAAAATTATATTGGAACCGGAAGCAGTCACAGAAACAAGAACTTGACAGCTACGAAATCGATCAATCTCAGAGTATCTTATCAAGTGGAAGAACTTATCCGCTGAAGATTCCACATGGGAGGACGAGAATTTTATGCAGAAGTATCCATAACTACTCAAGCGTTGAGGACAACACTTTTTTGAAGGAGAGGGGCATGTTGGGTCCCTATAATACTAGTGATTACCCCATTACTATTGTATTTATACCCCTTATTAATATTTTTGTGCCCCTATTGCCCCCATATTGTTATTACTGTGCCCCATAGAACCCCTCTATTGTTATTTTTGTGGCTTTATATTATTATTGTTAGGTCGGCTGGGTTATATTGTGACTCCTTAGGCTCCTATATATAGAAAGGAGGTTTTGTCATTTGAATCATCCAAGAATTGTTCATTTATGTAATGTAAAGGGGGCTGCCCCCTCGAAGAGGCTGAATTCTAAGGCGTTGATCTATCTTTTCTATCTTTTATTAAGCTGGTTTCATAACACAATGGCTTCTTTATATCAGGCATCTCTATCTCAGGTCCATTTACTTCACGATGACCTTCTGATTCTTTGATGTCAATATTGCGAGGATCTTCATCCTCTTCCGCAGTGAGATTATAACATTCCATTACATTACATATCTTCATAGCCCAATTAGGTTGCCAGATAATTGAAACTTCATTGTCAAAAATATTCTTCTTAACTATATTCAGAGTTGCATCTATATGTGGAAAGTCATCTTCAAATTTGAATGTCATTATAAATCCATCAACCATTTCTACCCAGCTAACAGTACCATGTCGAAGCTCTGTTTCTAGATACCGATTTTGAGGAATTGTCTCTAGGGTGTGGATGAAGCCATGCACCCATTCTTCTCATAGAATATCTCCCCAAGCTATCATATAGAGATGTATGTGGTCTCTAGGATTAGTCTGGCCATCATACTTATCTATGAGCTCTGTTTCTACTTGACCAAACCTTACCCACATCAACCTTCTACACTTTTTCCAATCTCCTATATTCTTCTTATGAGTACCCCACCATCTAGCAGGAGTAGCCCTCAGTGCTTGATCCAAAGCTAACAATATTTGACATTCGGGTACCTGTCTTTCATAATCTCTAAAGAAAGTATTTATATTACCCAAACCATCATACAAAGGTAAATCACATACCTCATCTTTCATATAGCACACTACTTTAGCGATCCTTGCACATCGCCTTGTAGAAAATTCATGTAAATTGTTTTTCCAGTTTTCCAATTCCTCTTCTGAATCTGAAGTGTAGGAACTATCTTGCTCCCAAGTCAGTTTTCCATCTGTAGTAGGGTTAATCCATTCTTCTTCTTTTGTTTTTATTTGATAAATGTTGTTGATGTCATCCACATTGTACTCTTCTTTGACAAGTTCAATATACCTCACTCCCTCCGATGGATCTAAGGGAACAATAACTCTCATATTATTGCTTTCAAATATCATTTTCCTTTTCTTTAAGTTAATTATAGCCATGTTAGAAAATTCCCAGTCCAATCCAAGCAATTCAATATAGGGATTACTATCATCCACGATCTCAATCACTTCGAAGCTAGTGGTAGTGTGTACCCCATCAATATCTACTGTGACACCTGACAATGTTCCTAGAGGGACAATATTTTGTTGATTCACCATCTTGAGCTGGATAGTTGACTATTGTAGCTTCGGCTTACCCATCGATTCCCATGTTTGCTTTGGCAAGGCATTGGCATCAGATCCTAGATCCAAGATAACTTGATCCATGTCGTATTCTTCAATATGCATTGTAAGCTTCATTTCCTTTCCAGTTCACTTCTTGTATCTATGTAAATTATATACTGTGTGCATCTCACTCTACAGTGCCTATTTAGAAGCACCAGAGTCTATCAATTCCTGCAATCCCTCTACAACCTTCTGATTTCTCAATAACTTCATGCAATTTTGCAGAAAAGACTTCAAAATATTTAGATCCACATCTTGTGTTGCGATTGGTACTATCTTGCAATTATTATTCTATGTTTGCTGTGTGGTAGAGGTCGAGGCCCCATCATCCATAAAGCTTCACCTCACCTCCATGAATACTTGTTTTTCCTTCTGAATATCAAAGGCAGGGGCCTTTTTAGTAGTTTTCCTTATCCATGTAGCTTCAACTTCCTTTTTCCCTTCCTCTTTATCATCTCCAGTCACAACTCCACTTCTTGTTACAATATTGATGCGTGGTTCATCCTCCCTTGACTCAGCGGTCATCATTTGGATATTTCCTGTAGACTGTTGGTTTATTTTCTCCTACATCTTCGCTATAAGGATAGGGACTTCTTCTATCACATGATCAAAATAGTTATAGTAGTTACAGGTTATCACAGGGTTCTGATAGTCTCTTGTGAAGTGTCCTTCATGTCCACATTTATAATAGATAATCTCGCCACGTCCTCAAAAAGCTCCTCCTCCTCCTCCTCTTTCTTGTCCTTGAAATCCTCCTTGATGAGCGTGCTAGCATGGATCCTCGTGTGTATTGCCTTCATCTTGCAATCTATAACCATCAGCAGTGCGCTCCATCATCAAGTCATAACTTCGACAATTTTCCTCATCACGGCCTACTGAACTACAAAAGTTGCAAAATATATGCTTCGGGGTCTACACATACTTTTGTAATAGGTAGAAATATTCAAGTCAATGTTGGCCTCTCATTCAACAAATCTCACACCACGGCCCTACGTTTACTAGATTAGGTGCTCTACTTGCCAAATAATCTCTGAACACAGGGCATTGATCCTTATAATGACCCTCTACTTTGCATTTTGTACACCATACTTATGATCAAGTTTCTTTACCTTTCTTGAGATATTTCAATTCCAAGGTCAAATTGGCTAACTAACTCTGAATCTGTTGTACTCCTGCATGAGTATCTCCAGTCGGTGAATCTTCCAGTAATCCAAGATCTTTTACTTACAAATGCATCAAAAAAATAATTAACAGAACTAATTAACCATGGAACTTAAAAGTACATAAAAATGCGGAAATAATTAGAATAACATGAAAACCATGACACAATGATTTGATTACAGAGTTCGTCAAGTTTGGACTACGTCTCTGGGCCCTGCTCAATAGTGGGAAGGCCTTCATTCATTAAGTGGCATAAAAAGAGATAAAAGTACAAGCAAATTTATTTACAATCCTTATACCTCCAATATGGAATATGGACAAATAACAGAGTGCCCAACTTCAGAAACATACAGTATCATTGAACTCCTAGTGAAAAATCGTGCAAAAATGCCTATCCATACACCCAATTCGGACAATCGGGCATTCTACAACTTCTCAGAACCTCCCTGCTGCTCAAGGTGAGGTCCTGACCTGCTACTAGGTCCAGGGTTTGTGGTGTGCAATAGATTCTGAGTTATTCATCCAATCCTCTCTGTCGTTTCCCAACACAAATAGTCATATATATAGCATGGCAACAATCCCTCAAAACCTGGGCAGTTTTAACATAAAAAAAAAAAAAAAAACCAAGTTAAGTAGGCGGTATCGGGCTGGAATGATACACGACAAAAACCTTACAATAATAGTGAAACCTTGTTCAAACATGGAAAACCCATTCAACTACGCATAAGGCTCGGCGACATTTCTATCGGCATTTCCAACTATTGGCGGACAATCCAAAGCCAAAGCAACAGGAACTTTGCGATACACAGACTCACCGGACTTATAGAACAAAACATATAAAAATATCATGTCTGGATCCTCCCCGCAAAACACAATTGGCACTTGAACCATCAGGGCATCAACCCATTACAATGCGGTAATAGCGGATTCGATCGAGATATAAAATGCATCATATAAAAATATTGCGTCCAGATCCTCCCCGCAAATCGCAATCAGCGCTTTGAACCATCGGCGCATTGACCCATTACACTGCAATAATAGCGGACCTGTTGGGGATATAAAATGCAGCATATAAAAATATCGTGTCCAGATCCTCCCCGCAAATTGAAATCAATGATTATTATCGGACTGCTTCGCAAACACCAACCCTTTTCTGTGATTGTGATATGTGGTAAATCACATCGCAACCGAGCTTCGCCGAGGGTGATTCTTTAATAATCGTCCACCTATGATATGTGATATGCAGGACCCAATCACAGTCTACCACATGGCGCTTCCCCATTCGCTGGGACCTTTTCCATGTCATCTCCTCCTAACACCTAGACAAGTCAAATCTTGAACTTTGACTTACTCTAACTTCTTCATCTGGACTCGGATTTGAGTGTCGTTCACACTGTTGGAATCTAGATGACGAGCACTTCGATTCGATGCTAATTTTATCCAAATCATTCCATTTTGAGTTTTGAGCCTTTTACCATGCCACTAGTACTTTTCTGATTGATCCACCTGTATTATCTAGCTTCATCGCAATCTCCAATGCTTCAGCGTGAGACGCGATCTTTTGTTGTGCCAAAGGTAACCTAATATGTGGCAATACCGCCACTATGAACCATTCGTTATGTTGTTTTGGGGGTATATTAAAGCTTACTTTACCCATCAAAACTTTGAATTATTGATCCAATAGCACACAAATTCAGTGATTGTCTGTTTGATTTCTTTCAGCTCCATGATGCACTGCGATTCTGGTTTCATCTTCTTGAATTCTAATACCAGTGCTTTCTTAATTTCATCCAACAAAGTAGACAGATTAATCACAGAGTATTTCATATGCCAGGTTACACTCTTTCTCGCAGTGATGTGATGAGTTATGCCTTATTTACTTCATCACCAGTGATCTTTCTTGCTTTCCATACTACATCAGCTACAAACCAGAACTGATCAGGATCCTCTGACCCCAGTCTTTTAAAAATAGGTAGCTTAATTTCATCGGGCATTTTCCTTCTCGGGGGACTAGGTGGACGAGGAGGGGGTGGGGGTGTAGGGGAATTATGGGGAAGGGGGTGCATGTAGGGGGGTGGATGGTGGGGAATCCCAAAGGAACCTTGAATTTTCTCAACCCCTAACTTTGGCATGCCTTCAAGATGGGAGGGGTAATGTCGCGGGTTTGTAGGATTACTTCTTTCTTCTTCACTCTCAAATCTTCCTAATAAGGGGCTATAGTCAGTCTCAATAAAATTCTTTGGATCTATTCTATACCATTTTCGACTTTTCGTACATCTTGGTTCAAGCTTATTTCCTCTTCGTCCAAACAGTAATCTGACTGCATTCACAAAATACCCTTTTCACACAATAACATCTTAATCCAAAGATTAAAAGAGTTTAAGAGCTTACCTCACAGTGCTTTGAAAAATCTTCGTTCAACTTCACTATAAGATACGATCGCATCTGTCATGAACTTAGTGACAAATCCTCCCAAAATGATATCAATCTATAAATCAACAACTCTTGAGATAATACTATTGGCATTCTTGAGTCACATATCAATTCTAAAATCCACTCCTTAGGTTCATCGTTCTTGAAACAAGTTTTATTCTCGGTCAACTTAGATACCCACTCGTATAATTCAATGTGGAATGAACCAATGAAGATTTCATATTTCTCTTCGAAGATATACTTTTGAAACTAGTCTTCAGCTGAAAATCGAGGGTTTCTGTTTTTTTTCTGCAAATTCTCTTTCTTTATGTTCAACCCACTCCTCGATTTCTTTCTTCGACAGATGCCAAAAAATATCCCTTAAGCAGGTCCCAGTCCTAGCAATAGAACCATTTGTTGTTTTAAGGGAGCTTGACCTAGGTTCAGAGTGTATTGTGCACCAACAAAACCCTCAACCACTGGCCCTTTCGACAATGACCTCCAAACATATCAGACTCTCACTCGAAGAGGTTATGCAAGATTGCAGAACTAGGTTTCTGCAGCTAGAGGGATATCCGCACCGTGGCACTGGTGTGTTCACTTATGTCTTATATATATCTACAAATTCACATACATGAATAACTTCGCATTGATGATTAACTTCACAGATTGGTACTTAATGCATAAACATAACAAAGAATAGTATAACATGTATTCTTTCACATAATTTAATAAAAAGCATGCATGATGATATATATAACAACAAATAATGAACACAGAAAGATACTCAATACTTCGCCAAAACTTCTTCTTTATTAATAAAGATATTCAATACATACACTTCTCTGACCTGCACACCCAGCTGCAGGTGGTCTGTGCACTCAGCTGCAGACTTTTCAAGGCCTCCACACACTCAACTATGAAGCCTTCCCAAAAATACAGATCCTAGATAGAAAGTATGATCAATCAATGAAATCTCTATATGCTTATTTATCTTCCACAAAATATTACATCTTATTTATATAGCTTTCCTTACTACAAGACCATGTTCCACATACCATGGATCCGACAAAAAAATGGACTAATACCCGATACTCGTTACAAAATAAGGTACTTTGACCCACCCCAAAGCCCCTAAAAATTGCACGATAAATAGAACTTTCCTAGATATGCATGCTCTTCTCTTCCAAAAGTGGAGAATTTGACAAAAACTTTGACCAATTTGGGTTGTGCCCAACACTAACTATCCTATAAATTTGCCTCGAAAATCGCTAACTGAGTGACAAATCGCCTTCTACAGGTGCAATTTGTTGGACCATTAACTCGTCCTCTAACTTCTTAGGGCCAAAAAATATGGCTACATGGGCCACATAGGGCTGAGGGTTGGGCCTTAATGCCCACCCCCACTGATCAATCCCCTTAACACGGGGACATGGTCATATTGGGTTCTCTAGAACCTAGGGCTGGTCCCTGACTTTCCACACCCATCTAGACTTCTCCGTGCTCCTGGTTATATGAGGGTCATATGAGTTGAGGCTTTCCCCCGTGGGCTGACCCCCTCCAAACTGCACTCTCGGTATTTGGACTTGGTCATGCTAGGTGTGGGCATATGACGGTGTTGCGACCATGAGAGCTGGGCTACGCCCTAGCCCTTGGCATCCCACCCGTAGTCATATGGCCCAGGGGTGGTTAGGGGCTAGGGCTTAGCCTGACCCCAACCCCCCATATGCTCTTCAAAACAAACTTTTAATATAACTTGGATTCGTTATATGTCAAGAAACATAATGGTGGCACGTTGGTGTTGGACTTTAGTTTTTTGGTGTGAGGTCTAGGTTTCGATCCCTAAGGATGTTTTTCAGCCTCCAAACAAATTTTGGCCTCCATGAGTCTGTCACGTAGTAGCCACTAGTTGGCCCACATGACACTCCCTCATTAGGCCACCTCAACAAAAACAACAACCAATAAAATCAAGCCAAATCCACAAGCAATCATGTTGCACCAAGTGTCGACCATTCATTCTATTATGAAACCAGCTCACAAAAAGATAGAAAAGATAGATCAACACCTTACAATTCAGCCTCTTCAAGGGGGCAACCTCCTTTACATTACACAAATGAACAATTCTTGGATGATACAAATGAAAAGACCTCCTTTCTATATATAGGAGTCTAAGGGGTCATAATATAATCAGAGCCGACATAACAATAATAATGTAAGGGCACAATAATAACAATAGTGGGATTCTATGGGGCACAATAATAAGAATATAGGGACTACATGGGCACAAAAATATAATAAGGGGGTTGTACTAATAACAATAAGCGGTTACAAGTGTAGTATATGGAGCTAATATGCCCCTCTCCTTCAAAAAGTGTTGTCCTCAATGCTTGAGTAGTTCTTGATGCTTCTATATAAAATTCTTGTCCTCCCATGTGGAATCTTCAACGGGTAAGTTTTTCCACTTGATGAGATACTCTAAAATTGATCAATTTCGTAGCTCTCGGGTTCTTGTTTATGTGACTTCTCCTTTTTCCAATATGATTTTTCCTCCCTCGTCAAGTTCTGGCAATATTGTTTGAATTGGGATCTTCTGCAACTTTTGAATGAGTGGCCACATTTCTTCATCCTTCTTCCATTCATCCCTTGCTTCGTTTAGCCAATCTGGGTGGATAATAGAAATAGCACAAAACAATGCTTCCACATCCTCATCCTTTCTTTAGAATTCATCTGCAACAACATTTTGCTTCCCTTTTTTGTAGATGATTTCAAAGTCATAACCCAACATATTTGTGACCCATTTTTTCTGTTCTTCTAAAGATAATCTTTGTTCTAAAAAGTATTTAAGAATATCATGATCCATTTTTACCTTGAAGTGTTTTCCCATTAGGTAAGGTCACCATTTCTTAAGTGCATGTAGTATTGCCAACATTTCCTTCTCATAAATAGCCCGCTTGAGATGTAGTCGTAAAACTACCCAATCACCTACATCAAAACTTCTTTCGTTGTGATGTTGATCTGCCTGTTGTTTCATTTGATTTTGCACCAAAGTGTCGTTATCTTTTAAAAGT
The DNA here is from genome assembly GCA_031772625.1 of Pinus tabuliformis. Taxonomy (NCBI): domain Eukaryota; kingdom Viridiplantae; phylum Streptophyta; class Pinopsida; order Pinales; family Pinaceae; genus Pinus; species Pinus tabuliformis. Next base: position 1,244,438,157 of record CM062804.1, read on the forward strand.
TCAATAATTTGTTCTTGATGCTCGATGTGGCCTTTTACTGCCTGAATCTTTTTCTTCTTCATATGTCCTATTATCTTGAGAGTTTGATTAGTGGTAGTTTCTTCCAATGCATTACAAGATATGGTCGGATTCATTTCTTGATGCTCGATGTGATACTTCAATTCTTGAACATTTTTCTTCTTGATATGTCCTTCTACTTGATAGTTTGAGGAGTGGTAATTACGGCCAATGCATTATAAGATATGGTCGGATTCATTTCTTCTTTCTCGATGTGATATTTCACTTCTTGAACCTTTTTCTTCTTGATATGTCCTTCTATCTTGAGAGTTAGAGGAGTGGTAATTCTTGCCAATGCTTTACAAGATATGGTCGGATTCATTTCTTCTTTCTCTAAGGTTAGTTCCTGGTCTATATCCTCTTCTTTTGACATTTCCTTATCCTTTTCTTCCTCCTCTTCACAGTCAATGTAAAATAATTTCTTCTCGGCACACTTATGACCTTTAATGTATTTGTTATGACAATTATACAAAGCCTTTTTTGCTCTTTTTTCTTCCAATTGTTGTGGTGTCAACCTTGTAGGTTCTGGAAGGATAGGAGAAACAACACTTCCATATTTATAGTTGTGAGGGGTAGACTTCCTTGTTTCCATAATTTTGCTTTCCACTTTTCTTTCCAACTTGAATACATTCTCCAATGGATCAGGTTCCCAAAGAAGAACTTCATGTTGAATGTTATCCTTTAAACTCCCTGTGGAGACATCAATCCTCTGCTTCTCTGGAATATCATTTTCCCTTATATTCACTTTTTGAAAGTCCTCAATGTTCTCTGCCATTGAACACTTTTGTTTGATATTTATCAATTGGCTAAAGGTGTTTCTCTTTGTATCCTCATAATGTTTTATCATTTCCTCTGTGAAAATTGATCACATAACAAGTGGTTTACAAGAACAAAGATCTTTATACCATAAAACTTGATCTAGTTCTAAATATGAAGATGCAATATGTACCTTTTGTAATAGTTTCACTTCATGTAGATCAAAATATTGCTCCATCTGTAGTATCCAATTTACTGGATCCTTTCCATCAAACTTCCTCATATTTCCTTTTCTTGATTTTAGGAGCTCGATCTTGAAACGACTGTAACTATGTACTTTCAGTTCTCCAAGTTCTGAAATTGTTTCCTGCAGTATCCCTCTGAGTCCTCTTTCTAACCCCACAAGTCTGATCAGAATTTGATTCTCCAAGAAAGAGTTATGCCCAATATCCTAAGATGACCTGATTATATAATGTTTCAGTAGAGGCAACTAGTATGGCATGCCACGTATCACTGTTTCAACCTTCAGATCTGAAAACTATACACAGAAAACTACACTTCATCCTCTTTTGTAACTTCTTATTAAATTTCAATTTGTTGCTCAGAGAGAAAGTTATGACGATTATCCCAAGGTCACCTGTTTAGGATGTAATTTGGGAGTCTACAAAAACCCTAAATTCCTCAGATGATATATCTGGAAATGTATTGAGACAAGCTCTGAAATTCAGACCCAAGATTAAGATCGATTTCTTCTCAAATGGGTTTTTTCTTTAGCTTCTGAAACTTCATAGCAAAAAGGTTATAGCGAAAATACCATGATGACCTGTTTTAGATGAAATTATGGAGCTTGCAAAAACTATAACTTTTCCAGATCATATCTCTGAAAATATAGCAAGACAAGATTAAAATTCGGACGCACGGTTCAGCGAAATTTCTTCTCAAATGGGTTTTTTTTTACTTTTGAAACATCGCAGAAAAAAAATTTATAGCTAAAATACCATGATGGCCTGTTTGGAGCAGCGAAACCATAGAATCCAAAGCTCTGATACCAAATGTTATGGAACCAGCTCACAAAAAGATAGAAAAGATAGCTAAACGCCTTAGAAATAAGACTCTTCGAGGGGGCAACCTCCTTTACATTACACAAATGAACAATTCTTGGATGATACAAATGACAATACCTCCTTTCTATATATAGGAGTCTAACAGGTCATAATATAATCAGAGCCGACATAACAATGATAATGTAAGGGCACGATAATAAATATAGTGGGCTTCTATGGGGCACAATAATGAAAATATGGGGACTACATGGGCACAACGATATAATAAGGGGGTTGTACTAATAATAATAAGGGGTTACACTAGTAATGTAGGGACCTAACACATTTGCTGATGGATATCCCAATCACCTTCCAAGTCACGCATGTAGACTGCACAGTCAGCGTACCTGCAACCAATCTGCAATTTGTTACTTGTAACCCAAAATGGTCAGAACGTAATTCTGGGAGCATCCAATGTGGTATTTGAGTGAAACAAGTTGCGTTGGATTTAGATTGACGGGCTCTTTGAATTGGCACTAGTTTCAAGAAGTTCTGGGAACTTTCATTTTTTAGCCTAAAATTGATCACTTGATCACACCTCCCCACTAGGAACTTTTGGACTCCAAAAGTTTACTTCCCTAGTTCATATGAAGAGGTTAGAACTCAAAAAGACCCAAAAATTCAATCCAAATTATAAAATTTTCAATTGATAACTTTGGCCTTGCCTACAAGCACAACCATCTTATACAATCTTGAAAACAATGATTTGATTCACACAAGTTTCATCTTGAATACTTGTATCAGTGAATCATGTGACAACATGTAGAAAAACTTAAGTGACAAACTTTGTGCATTCACTAAAAAGTTCTTGAATATATGCACTTATAAAAATTCAATACATATGTTACAGCCTAAATCTACCTCAGGCTGAGAAAGGCAGGATCTAGGGTAACATCAAACCACGCTTAACCTGGTAGCTAGCCCTACCAGGTCGGGAGAGGGCTCTCTCCTTGTCAATCTCAGGAAAATATGATCAATGAGGTTTGAGATGATTGATGTAAAGACTGATTTTAGGCTAGGTGTATGCTAAGAGGAGTTTAATTGAATTTAATTTTGGTTTGCTGGCTCAAATGTGAAAGGCATATTTGGGTCCAGGGAATGGACACAATCTTGCAACGTTTTCTATGGGGCGATGTAGGCAAATGATTTAGTACTTTGAAATAAGTGAGATGGAGAGTTTTAAGACTGGTGAGGAGTTGGAGAGGGCATGAAAGTCTCAAGGATCCTCTTCAAACTGCTAAAAACATAGAAAACTAAACAAACCCTAGGTAGAGCACTGCAAAATCAATGAATTCTACCTTTATCCTTGATTCATTTAGTTAAGTTGAAAAAAGATAGATGATGGCATAAATAAACACATGTAAACTTGCATTACAGAAGGAAAAACAATACCAAATCAAGTTGCCACAAGAATCCCACAAAATGCTGCAAACCCTGGTCTATTCCTTTACCAAACTGCATAGATGAATGTACAATAATGCTCAAAGCATTCACAAGAGTCCAACCTTTACAAATGACTGAAATACTACTAGATATAGTTAACAAACAACTCATGCTAGGATTTAAGGGTCGAATTCATGAGTTTAGGAGTTGTTTCAACTAGTTCTAAGCTAAGAACTGAAAAGTAGGTAGTGGAACAGCTTGCCTCTAAAACCTAGGAAACTAATTCATTCAGTTCAAAACTACCTTTTCATGATGTATCTACCTCCATGAGTGATTTTTCAACATTTTTACATCAAATTCCATCAAGTTACATCAATTTACAGCATTAGTTTGACCAAGAGATAGAAAAAAGTCAAACTGAGAAAAAACTAGGCGAAAAATAGAGTTTTTGGCAAAAAATGACAATTTTCCACCCTGTGCATCGCGCCACTATCCCTGTGCATAGCGCCTTTTTGAAGCTGATTTTGGAGGCCTTCCCATGCACCAAATTTGCTCCAAGTGGGCTTTTTGGAAAGGTCTAGTTGTCTACTTTCCAGAACAGGTGGAATTTCTGAATTTGGTGTCCATTTGCCCCTCCAAAAGTGACTTCTCCCAACACTTCCTCCTGTGTGGCCAAAAGGGGGCAAAAAGGGCATTTTTGAGGTGTTTTTGACCCTTTTGGAAGCTCAAAACTTGACAAAACTTTCTAGCCATTTCTGGGCATTCATAATTTTGCATGAGGAATCCAAAAATGTAGAGTTTTCCTCCAAAGGAGGTCCCTAGCAAAAGCGATCATCGGGTGGTGCTACGCATCAGGCAGAAAAATCTGTGTTTTACTTCAAAAATTCAAAATTGACAAAAAGTGTGCCAAATTTCTTGAAATTTGGGCTGAGTGACCTGCATCAAGTACTATGTTGGGCCAAGGAATATTCAACCAAGATCTTGAGCTTATCTTGCTCTTTCTTTCTCCTCAAAGTCTTCCTCAACTTGGCTTTTAAGCTCCTTATTCTCGCTTTGCAAATCTTGTTTCTTGCCAAATAATGAAAAACCATGTGCTGCAACATGTCCTTCTCCTTGTTAGCCTTGTCCAACAGCCTCTCCAAGTGCATGTTCATCTTTTCCAACCAATACTCCTTGTCATTCTCTATCTCTTTTTCAATGGAAGTCAGAGTGACATGGTCCTCTTCGTCATTTTTCTTCTTCAGTTTCAACACTTCTAGCTCCATTAGGCTTTGCTTATCCTCCAACTGTTTGTTTTCTTTCTTGTTTGTCACCTATATCATCCTCATGCATCTTATCTTTGCCTTTACTTTGCTGCTTATGTTTCTCCGTAGAACTATCACTGAGTGTCTCTTCCTCATAGTGCTTGTCTTAGAAAAATGATGAGATGAAGGTATGGTGGAGAAAATGATAATGAAAGAGGGATGAAAGAGGACAATGGTGATGAGTATGAAGATATTTTACTCTTGGGAAATGAAATTGGGGAACGAAGGGAATATTTTTGGGAGATTAGGGTTTAGTGAGGGATTTAGGGTTTTATGAGGGAATTAGTTACCTTAGGGGAGTGGGATATGGGAAAATAGGATAAATGGAGTGTATTAGGGTAATAAAAGAGTGAAAATGGGTTTTGATGATGTTTTTGTGGTGATGGAATGAAATTGGCACAATGAAATGGAAAATAGTGAAGAGAAACTAGGGTTTCATTTTAAACTTGCAAAACTCATGAAGGACACAAGAGTGCACTCAAATTCAGCTTTGGAAGGATGATTACTTACTTTCCAAGAGGTAATTTGAGAGATTTGAAGCAAATTGAGTGATTTTGGAGCATTTTGGGGCTTGGCTGCCAGGTGCGTCGCGCCAACACCCAAGTGCATAGCACCTTTTTACAGACCATTTTTGGAGGCCTTCCCGGTGTCCAAATTGGGTATGGGATAGCTTGTTGGAAAGCGTATTGAGTGTACTTTCCAACACAACTTGAATTTTTCAATTTCGAGTTCATTTTCTCTGTCAAAAATCAAATCTCCCAAGACTATTCAAAATGTGCAAAATGAGGCTGCCTAAAGGCAGAGTGCTGTTGCAGTCAACCTTTGAAGGTCTTCCTCAACCCCAAATTGAGCTCATGATAGCGCATTGGAAATATATTTGTGTCTAGTTATTGTTTGACTCATCAAGTAAGTCATTTGGCCAACCAAGATAGGAGAAATCTTGATTTTCCCAAGGTCACTTCAGAGGTGCATCAATTCTCCTAAGGCAACTGTATTTTTGACATTTCTCTAAAACCATGACACCTGTGTAGAAAGTGAAGGATTTTTTCTTCCTTGGACTATTTTGGAAGGGGTCCAAAAGGGCAAAACACAAGCCTAGCCTAGAAAATTGTCAAATTGTAGCAGGAAACTAGGGTTTGTGCGAAAATGAGGAATTTGAGGGATATCAATGATGGGAAGTGTTTAATAAGGTACATTAAGGATAGGGGAAGGTGTATGAACATCAAGATACAAGTTTTTCTGATGATTTGACCATCCAAGAGAAATTACCTTCTAAACCTTAGGAGAGGGAAATGAACCTTACCTAGGCACAACTGAAGCATGAACAAAGTGTAAAATGACCCATTGGAACCTAACATGATGATGACAACCCTCAGAATGATGGTACACTTAGATGAATGGTGACATGAACTGACATTTGGACAACTTTGAAAGGAGTGAAAACAAACCCTAGACCTAATACCTAGTGACCAAATTTTGCTTGAAGACTCACTGAAATGACGAAATTTGACCTTGAACCTTAAAATCACTTTGTAAGAGCATGTTTGATCACTGGAGGAATGTTTCAAATTTGACATTAACAACATACATCAATGAAAACATCTACTTGTTGAACATAGTGACAACGATGTTCACTTTACAAAAGCACCTAAATAGGTAATAACAACAAGTATTTACAAACAATTTACAAAAAATATTTACAACAAGTCTACCCAAATCTTGACTCTCCTAGGCTTTTAGGTTCTCTTCTTGCAAAAGAAATTCATTATGTTTGATGCCTAGAATTTCATTCATTCTTTTAACCATTACTAGGCGTTGCTCACACATAGATACGCAATGGTCAAAAGCATCACAAAATGTACAAGGGTATTGATTCCACGGGTATTCAAAATTTACATGCATTGGAATGTTATACCTATCTCTGGAGTTGCAACTTCGACGGTTGTCACAAGGTGGTGACATCTCATGCTTAGATGTTTGATGTACCTCAATCCTTTTGGAGAATTATCCAAACACCCTTCGACTATATCCCAATCCTTGGTACTTTGGCCTTTCCTCAACCATAATTAGATTGGTAATGCCTTGACCATTTTTTCCAAGACCTCCACCTTCATATCCCATATTATAGAGAAACCTCATAGCTATACCCTTGGTATCCTGCTCAAATGTTGCAAAAGAGTTATTATGCAAATGAATGAAACGAGTAGTACTAGAGATACTGATTACATCTTTAAACTTGTCATGCATCTCTTTTGTTTTTTATGATGACAATGATGGCCAACTTGTAGATAAATCTAACCATCTATCTTGTCCACTGCCATAAGGTGTGCTTCTTGGATATTCTTGCAAAACTCACATGCATCATCTTATACATATTGTCCAAAACCATTGTTTGAACCATGAGCACATACTGGCTTCATCTTAGAGGTCTCATTTGCTGGTGCAGGAGTAGCACTTTCTGCATATTTCTCATCAAGCTCTTAATGCAACACAAAGTGCATGTGCCTCTTCTCCTCTTTAGTTATCTCCAACATCCTTCTCAACTCTATATTCTCCCTCTAAAGAGCCAATTTTCGCTCTTCAATCTCGTGGTTACTCTTTTTTCTTCCCATCTTGCAACTTGGTCAACTTGTGCACTGATACCAAACTGATCTAGAAGTGGAATAGGTTATTTCTGCCTCTCTTTCCAATTTCAAATGAAACAAAAACTAGGATCATGTTGATGCTTCGCAAGAACAAAAATGGGTCTTCATAAGCAACATGTTTTTTTAGTGTCCCTTCAAGCATGAATTAGTTCTTGTGTGCAATTTAATCATAATGAACAATACATATAATTCATGTAGACATAAACAAGAGAAACACAAAGTTTTATGATGGAGTTCACCCATCCTGGGCTACATCTTTGGGTCTGTCAACATGACTAGACCACCCATATTTCAGTGTAAAAATGAAGTATGCTAATGACCATGTGGCTATTTCCCCTTCAAGGAAATGTTCTATTGTAGATAAATCTCACATAAAAACCACATGACAACCTGCAATCACCATGTAAACTACAACAATACAAAGAATCTCTTACAAAGATCATAGACCTCATCTGAAAATGAGCATACATGCAAAAAAGAGCACATAATCCAAGATTCCCTCAACTTGACATAGAGAGAAAAATGTCCAAGAGCTGAACCCTGCAAGTATTGACTACTGCAAATGAATTCTAAAGGTGAAGAAACCCCTACAAGGTCTTCTTCATGTTTAATACCCTCAAGAAATGCTACCAAACTTTGCTTGATCCATACACCTCTTAGCCTCCAACCTGAAAAAAATTCCATCTAGATGTGCTCAAAATAGAAAATAGAGGTCACCAATGGATTTAAAGCATCCAAAAACCTCCAAGTAGCCTCTTTATGAGCTCCATTTGATGAAAAACTCAAAAATTTATGAGTTACTAACTCTCTCCATGAACTTTTGTTAAACATCCCACAGTTTCAACCTTCTGGCTAATTGTCCTAGAAATTTGCCCCGAAAATCGCTAGTTGAGTGACAAATTCACCTTTTGAAGGTGCAATTTGTTGTACCATTAATTCACCCTCTAACTCCTTAGGGTTGAAAAATATGACCACATGGACCACATAGGGCCGAGGGTGGGGCCTTAATGCCCACCCCCACATGTTAAGCCCCTTAACACGGGGATGTGGTAATATTGAGTTTCGTAGAAGTTGTGGCTGGTCCCTGACTTTCTGCACCCATTCAAACTTCTCTGCGCTCCTGGTCATATGAGGGTCATATGACCTGGGGCTAACCCCCTCCAAACTACGCTCTCGGTCTTCAGACATGTTCATGCGAGGCGTGGGAATATGGTTGTGATGCAACCGTCAAGACTAGGTTAGGCCCTAGCCCTTGGACCCCTACCCATGTTCCTATGGCGCAGGGGTGGCCAGGTGCTAGGGCTTAGCCCAACCCCTCCCTTTATGTGCTTCAAACCAAACTTTTAATATAACTTGGATTCGTTATATGTCAAGAAACATAACTGTGGCGCGTTGATGTTGGAATTTTCTTGTTTGGCGTGAGGTCTTGGTTTCAATCCCCGGGGGTGTTGTTCAGCCTCCAAACAAATTTTGGCTACCATGAGGATGCCACGGGGCAGCCACTGGTTGGCCCACGTGGCACTCCCTCAATAGGCCACCTCAACAAAACCAAAAACCAATAAAATCAAGCCAAATCCAAAACCAATCATATTATGCCAAGTGTCGACTATTCATTGGTTGATGGAGATCCTAGTCACTTGCAACATTTTCTAGCAGGTTTGCTGCTACATTCTGGGACCTAGGGATGGGAGAAATATTGAATGCTAAAAATAGAGAGGTGAGTTCTGGTACCAAAGACTGATAGTGTTTGAGATGACCAGAGAGGCAATGAATTGTATTTCCAACCTGTTTAATAACAATCTCTAAATCACCAAACACTTTCAAATATTGAACCTTGAGGCCAATCGCTTTGTAAAGTCCTTGGACTAAGGCCTCATATTCAGATGTATTGTTTGTGCATTCAAATTCCAATCTGCATGATAACATAGTTTTTTCTCCCTGAGGGCTAACCAAAATACATCCTGCTCATGAGCCTTCACTAGACTTAGACCCGTTAAAATGTAGTGACCAAAATAAAGAATTATCAACAATTTTATTTACATTTTCCTCAGTAACATTAAAACATCTTGACCTATCTATCTGTGAAAAGTTTTCGGTCTTGGATGTGAAATTATTAACTGGGAAAGGAGATGGTTGGTCAGTGAAGTTGCCAAAGAATGATTCAGATGAATAATTCCCCAAAATATTGTTATTAAATGCTATTGGTTGGTTTTCTTGTTCAAACTCGGTAAGTGTATGGGTCATGTGTTTCTCCCGATCAATCTTGATCTGATTTGGTTTTCCTTTATAAGGTAACCACATATGAGACCAATCAGTGGAAATATAACCGTGGAGTTTTTTGAACCAATCTCTACTTAAAATCAACCCATAGAATTCAAGTATATCAGCGATCAAAATATCAATTCTTTGAACTACTCTAGGATCAGTTGATAACCTGATAGTTACTGAGTTGATTTCCCCTAAAACCTGGACCTTAGTTCTATCCAACTGTACAATATGAATTGCAGACTTTTGGGGTTCAATGTTCAGTTTGGAACAAACTGAAGCTGGCATTATATTAGAGGAAGCCCCTGAGTCAATCAAACAGTTGTGTAGGTTTCTATTATAGATCTCATAGGTTAAGAGGAAGGGAGTAGTATGAGAATTTGATCTATCCCCAATTAAGACGGCGTCAGTAGCTTCCACTCTACCAAAAGGTGGTTGGTCTGAATCATTAGCAGCTTTGGACAATACAGCATTGGGAAGAGGTGAAGAAGGAATGGCATTTAATGCTTTAAGAAGTAACTTTTGCTGATGTTTGAGTTGCTAAGTTAAAACATAGTAATATTCGCCTTAGTTTTCTTCATATCTTCGATAATATTGTAGTCCATAGAATCTGATACTACCAATGTCTTAGATGTTGAAGGTAGATTTGAAGATGATGGTTGATTTAGGGATGGTGTCGCTGAAGCTTTCTTTGTAGGAATCTTTTCTTTGGTAGTAGAGGAACCTGCATTCCTTTTCTTCGAAGTTGTCTGGACAAGTTCAGGAGTACCTTTACTCCTAGTAGTCACGAGGAAATCTTCTTGTTCGTTTTCAGTATTGGAAGTGGGTAAAATAAAATCCCACATCCCATGCCATTCGGCAGTCTCTTCTTCTTCGGGTCCTCGGATGTCAAGACTGTTTCATCTTCTTCTTCTTCTTTAGGATCTGAATCGGCGTTAGATATAACATTTGGTGGTTTTGATTCAGGTTTCTTGAAATTCCTAAATGGCCTTTTTTTTTAGGTTTCTGCTACTTGTTTTTTGATTTCGACCATTTCATTTGACATAGTCTTGAGGACTTTTTGTAAACCTTCCATATCATATGGATCTTTAGGGGTTTTCTTCTTTGAATCATCTTTGAAAGAAACTTTTTTGGATTTTCTATCTTCAAGAGCAGATTTCTTTTCTAAAGCATTAATACGTTTCTCCACAGCAAGTGCTTCTTTCATGTTTTTAGCTAAAGTTGGTTTTGCAGCCCTGTCTATGAAAATAGCTATATTTGAGGGTAGGGCAGTTATATACCATTCGCTTCTGATTTTCTCACTTGGTTTGGAGGCAGTTGGAATCTTATTCAAGAGTTTATTGAATCGTGAGTTGAATTCTTTAATTGGTTTCTTATGCTCTATCCTAAGATTGGAGAGATCATTGATTAATGTGGCTAAAGATCTATCATCGCCATACTTAGTAAGAAACTTTTCTTGGCAAATGTTCCAACTGGTGATGGATCCAGAGGGCAGGGAAAAATACCAAGATCCCGCTGATCCTTGCAAAGTATAAGGGAAAAGCCTCACGACAACATCTTCCTCTGTCACTCCTTTCAAATTAACTGATAACATGAAGTTATTAATATGTTCTTCGGCTTGTGTTCCAGCATCTGGATTAAACTTGGGTAACCATTTTTCAGGAGAATCAGGAAATGCATGTAATGGTGCAGGCATATTGACCGCACCGGGACTATTCCATGGATCTGCCATTGAAACACCAGTAGTGGATGATATTGCTGATGAAATTCCAGATGTTTGGGAAGGAATTGATATTGAGGATTGAGCAGGTTGGGATGTTGAAGTTCCTGATCCCTGATGAACAACAATATGTAATGAAGGAGTGGATGGCTGACTTCGCGTTGGGGAAGATGAGATGGAAGATGTCGATGAGAATGTTTCACTGTCAGATCCTTCAGTATTCTTTTTTGCCCTTTTCCTTTTAGGTAAGGGCAACTCAGTAGGTTTGATACCGAGCTTTCCGCTCTGAAGTCTGGTGAGAGGATGAGGTAGATTGAATTGCGAAGTCTCACTGCCTTGAGATACCTCAGATTTCTGTGGTGATATCGAAAAGCCTTGAAGTTTATGGATGAGTAACTGAACTTCAGGGGATTCAAGACTTAATCGTTCTGAAGTATGGTGGGTTTGAGCAGTGGTAGTTGATTCCTCTTCTTCTCGCTTGGATACTGGAGATCCAGCATGCAATTGGGAAGTACGATGTGATGTGGAGAGAGATTTACTCTCAGAATGGATTGTAGGTTTGGGTTTGCTCGCCATTCACAGTTCATGCCCTCCTTTTAGCACCAAAAATGTTGATGCCTCGAAAATCGCTGCATCAACATCGGGGATAACCACCCGGTCCGAACCTTAAAGGCAACTCCTTTTCCATTTGGTATGGTGGCTCCGACTGGATATAATGGGACCAGTTTCCCAATGATTGGTAAATGGGATGGATAAATGATTGATTTTCTAATATCTAACGATAATGGATGAATGATCTAATCTAAAAGTAAAATATAAACAACTATTCTATCCCGGGAAATTGTTGCTTTTAGTGTAACTTTGGATGGTCTTTATTCACAAACAGGCATATAGATGACTCTTGTTGGTAAGCAAAGATGTTTATTCATATGATAATTACTAAGCCCAAATAGTTGAACAAAGCAATCAAGCAAACATTATTACACTATTTCTCATTTATATCATAGACATAGACATGAGTGAAAGAATAACAGTCCTCGGACATCCAATAGTGAAAAGTACAAGGCTTGCTGTTAAAGCACATATATATATTCAATGATAGCAAAATTTAAACGAATGCAGATTCACATAAAAATGACAGAAGAGCATAGATAATAGTACCATATGTTTATTCGAGTCACTCCCAATATCAATCACATTCACATTCCTTTTTCCAACTTAGAAACACTTCCACAAAAGGCAATAGTGCACAGATCATCAAAGCTTTCTTTGTCAAAAATTAGAATACTGGCCCAGTCTTTATAAAAAATAGATCAGAAGCACAATAGTGTGACTTCCTGATTTGAGTTTATACAAAAACTGAGGACCCTTTCCAAATGCATGAAAGGGCCTATAAATACTAATTAAGCTAACTAATTACAAAATAAAACTGCTAATAAATTGGTACAACTATGCTATGAATATCTCTTCAAAATCGGCTTGTCTTCAGTCAGCAGCATGATTCATTGCTTCGAATGATCTCCCTTCGGCTTGAGCTGGCAGATATCTAACATCGGTTGCAACTCTAGGGGGCGGCTTAGGCGAGAATTCAGTTGAGCTGAATATGTGGCATCTTGTATCTCGAGGATCATGCAACTAATAGCATCAGTTAAACACTTGAGCGCGGCCCTCTGACTGTATGGCTTGATTAGGAAAAACCAAAAGGTATCCCAAGTTAAACTTTGGATGCCAGCGATTAATCTTCCTTTCTTTTCCAGCTCCTGGTTGCATGTTTGTTCCAAGGCTTTGGCCGATGTTAATTTTCCTGGATTACACTATGAAATCATATTAGATAGATAAAGAGTGTCATTGACAAATTCAATTAAATTGCTAGTAGATAACCGACATCTCGAGGTTTCTCTTTCTGCCTTCATTAATTGGGTCTGCCACTCTAGGAACAGGATGTCTTTGTGTGCTTCAATAATTTTGGGCAGATCCGAAGCCTGTCCTTCAAGGGAGTCTTGCCAAGCGAGAAAATTGGTTAAGGTCTCATCAGCCTGTTCCAATTCTTGTCTAGCTTCAACTGATTTATCAACTATAGATGTAGTAATTTCACAAAGAGGTTCAGCCAAAGAAATTTTATGACATAGCAGTTTCAGCTGTGTAATCAATGCCTTATTGATTTGTAGAGCTTTTGTTCTGAATTCTGCTATTTGAGGAAGGCTCCTGAACTTTTCCACTTCTTGTGATAGTTGAGCGATTTGCTCATCCTTAGTCTTGCTCATTTGTTCGTTCATCGCCTTTAATTTGGCTACTGCTTCAGACAGTTCCTTCTATTTCTGCACTGCACTTGAATCTATCCTCTATTTTTCTTTGTGTAATTGCTCAGTTAATTGGCTGTTTGTCTACCGCTGTGTTGATAGTTGTTGTTCCAATTGTTCTATTTTCCGCTGTGCTTCAGACACCTGCGACTACAATGAATCAATCATTTGATCTTTTTCCTTGAGGAGACTGCTTACCTCCGACGCTTTATCCATGGTGGCTGCCGAATATGCTCCGGCATACTGGGAGAGTTTCGTAAGGTCGTCGGAAGGGTTCAATTCCTCCTTCCACACCACGTTAGCCATCTCTGTTTGATCTGGCAAAAGGGAAGATTGATCAAGTCTTTTCCTTTTCCTCTGTCTTTTCACCATAGCCCTGTGTTTAGGACTGTAAAAGACGTCTAGTGGTGGTATGTCTTCTACCTGTAAAACAATTTGATCGGATGGATCTCTGGGGATTATTTCTGCATCCTTACTACTGGGTAGGCCACTGGTTCCTTCCATCGGAACCGTAGTTGTGGTTGTTTCTTGGCTGACTGTCACTTGAGGCATGCCGAATCCTGGTGGAGTCTCGGGATTATTAATAATAGAGTCAAATTGCTGCCACTCTTGGAGGAGTTTGGGATCAATTTGAGTCTCCAAATCAATAACTTCACTGTCATGCTTCTTCCCTTTTTCCTGCTCCTTTCCTTTCTCCTGCTCTGTTTCTTTTTCGAGAATTTCCTCTGTAGTGGGAGACTCGTCAGTACTCTTCTGCCCAGGCTCGCTTGACTTAGTTGTTGGTGTAGTGGCCAACAAGTCCAGAGGCAGAGTTTGCAACCTCTGCTCTCTGAGCCTATTGAATTCTACCAGTGCTTCATCATTATATTTCATTCTGGCCAATGTTTTAACCTGAGACAAAGATTCTGCTGAAGAAAATAAATCATCAAATTGATCTTTTTCATGGTCAAACTTGGTGAGTTTGGCCTATTCAAGCACATTGTAGGCAACCTTCCGGGGATCGAATTGCCTGCTAGGGATGGTCGCAAGGTTGAGCATATTAATTTTTCCTGCCTCCTTCTCAGCATGTTTCCAATCAAGTATGGTGTAAACACCACATCTTAAAGGGAATACGGGCCATAGCTGTTTTTTGGAAGTCCTAAGAGTTTTGGGCATTCCAGCGGTTGTGATTTGGTAGGCTAATTCATGTGCCAACAGTTTATCGGGCACATATAATGGGAGGGCATGGGGTTTTGTGGCACTACCAAACACCCGTATATACGTGAATTTATCTTCCCCGAACCAATTCCCCACAGCAGTCAAATCAATTTCGGCCTCCTCAGAAATCCTTGGGGCAGGCCTATCAAAGATAGCATAATAGATGGGCAACATAAAACCATTACAGATTTGATATAAGTGGTCTTTATAATGTGCCTTCCATAACATCTGATGGTAGATGTGAATTGGTTTGGGGTCCTGTGGCGTCCACCTCCACCCGAGTATCGGGTATTCAGAATTAAAACAAAGCATATCCATAACATAAGCACTGTAATAGAAGGGAGGGATAGTCTGGGTAGTTTTACGTGAATTGAATCTAAAATCAAGAATTGCAGAGGCTAACTTATCAGACAATATATTGGCCCAATCCATGATATAACTACTAGTTTCCGCTTCCATTAAAGGAACCATTTCGATATCAAATTTTGCAGAATCATGCATCCCCCATATTCTACACATCATTGCCCCAGCGTAACAGTAAGGAGATGCTAAGGAGTCCACAGAGTAATTACCCGATGACTCATGTTTGTGCTTTGCTGGATTCTGTCTCCACTGTCTAATCGGGGCTGATTCCGTCTCATTTTCATCTGCGAATTTCTTTAGAAAAGCTTTGTTGTATTTCTTCTCCGGCTCGGGCAAATGGTACATTTTTCTCAAGTCGTCAGGCTGAAACGAGCCGAAAACTCTTCCATCAACTGTGCAAAAGGTCCTATTAGAAACAGGAATTTGTTCGACCACCCATCTGACCACATCAATGTAAGGGAGAATTTTCTCCCGAGCTGCTATCCTGTGTAAAAACGAGTAGGCCAAATCCTTTGGCGAGGCTTCTAATTTGCTGGTTGAGTTTGCAGTAGCTTCTTCTTCTATTTCCTCTGGTTCTTCTACCTCATTCAGATTATAAATGCTTTTCCAGATGGTATTTCCCAGGCTGAGACATGTAGTGTCTAAAATCAATCCCTTCTTGCTTGGTCCTGGGTCACTGGTGGGATGAATAGTAACTGCAGGGGCTGCTACCGCGGCGGACCTCTTAGATTTCTTTCCCATTTGCTTAAAACTTGAAACTTCGACAGAATTTTGCACAAGGAAGGAAAACCAGCGTGATACAGAGAAACATGTAGCAAGAGCCAATATGAAAGAGGTATGAATAATAAAAGATTGTGATAAAAATTACCGCAGATAGAATCTAAGTGGAAAATCTTGGCATAACTCCTTCATTAATTGGTCGCTTCATCTGTCAGTCATGATAAGGAGGCTCTTAAATAATCCATCATAACGTATATTGATTCAAGCGTGGCTTATATTTTGGCAGTTAATCACATTTGATGATTGGCGTTGTGAAAGGGAGGATTTACATAATAATCCAAAATATCGTTCAATCACCAAAGGTGATACAATGCATGCCAATCTTTATTATGTTTAGAAACACGCGCCCTGATTTAATGCGTCGCAATCGGGGTAGGGCTTGGGTCACTTTATTTATGCCATTGCGAATTACCGATCGCCGATGGCGATACGCCTTATCGCATCGGGGGATTTGAAGGTGGCACAATTAACGCATCCTTTAGCAATGCTGATTGTTGATAACGATGCCTTTATCGCATCGGAGAAAGGGGGGATGCTTTATAAATGATGTGCTTTGTCTTTCCCTGATATCTGATAGCGATTTCCCTTTTCGAATCAGAGTTATTCAATGTGCCTTTACTTATGTTCCTTTTATTATTGCGATATGCGATCTTGCGATCGCTTTATGAAACCAGCTCAAGAAAAGATAGATCAACGCCTTAGAATTCAGCCTCTTCGAGGGGGCAACCTCCTTTACATTACATAAATGAACAATTCTTTGATGATACAAATGACAAAACCTCCTTTCTATATATAGGAGTCTAAGGAGTCACAATATAATCCAGCCGACCTAACAATAATAATATAAAGCCACAAAAATAACAATAGAGGGATTCTATGGGGCACAGAAATAACAATATGGGGGTAATAGGGGCACAACAATATAAATAAGGGGTATAACTACAATAGTAATGGGGTAATCACTAGTATTATAGGGACCCAACATGCCCCTCTCCTTCAAAAAAGTGTTGTCCTCAACGCTTGAGTAGTTCTGGATACTTCTGCATAAAATTCTCATCCTCCCATGTGGAATCTTCAGCGGATAAGTTCTTCCACTTGATAAGATACTCTGAAATTGATCGATTTCGTAGCTGTCGAGTTCTTGTTTCTGTGACTGCTTCCGGTTCCAATATAATTTTTCCTTCCTCGTCAAGTTCTGGCAATATTGTTTGAATTGGGAGCTTGTCGCCTATAACCTTCTTTAAACATGAAACATGGAAAACTGGGTGCAATCGAGAAGCTGCAGGAAGCTCCAATTTGTATGCCATAGTACCAATCTTTTGCAACACCTTGTACGGACCATAATACTTTGGTGATAATTTATTATCCTTCTTAGCTTGCTTTAGGGACATTTGCTTATATGGTTGTAGCCGTAGGAATACCCAATCACCTACATCAAAACTTCTTTCACTGCGATGTTGATCTGCCTGTTGTTTCATTCTATTTTGTGCCAACACGAGGTTATCCTTTAAGAGTTGGAGGACTTGTTGTTGATGTTCGATGTGATGTTCCACTGCCTGAACCTTAGAATTTTCTCTTAAATATGATGTGATGGATGGTGGTTGATACCCATAAAGTGCCATAAATGGGGTCATTTTTGTTGTTGTATGGAAGGAAGTGTTATACCACCATTCAGCCAGAGGCAACCATTTGACCCATTGTGTCTGTTTATCAGATACAAAGCAACGAAGATATCCTTCCAAACATTTGTTTACTATCTCAGTTTGCCCATCAGATTGAGGATGATAAGATGAGCTATGAGCTAACTGAGTACCAAGACAAGAAAATAATTCTGTCCAAAAATTTCCAGTGAAAATGGGATCTCTGTCACTTACAATAATCTTTGGGTTTCCATGTAGCTTTTGAACTGTTTCCATAAATGCAGTAGAAACTGTACTGGCTTTAAATGGATGTGATAATGCACAAAAGTGTGCATACTTGGTAAGTCTGTCAACTACCACCATGATGACACTCTTTCCCTCAGACTTGGGTAAACCTGTGATAAAATCCATTGAAACCTCCTCCCAACGTTGGCTTGGAATGGATAAAGGTTGTAATAGACCCGGTGTCTTAATTGTTTCAACTTTATTTTGTTGGCAAACCAAACATTCCGCCACAAACTTTTGAATATCTGATTTAAGGCCATCCCAAAAAAATCCTTCTTAACCCTGTGGTAAGTTTTTAAAAATCCTGAGTGCCCTCCTAAGGGAGAAGTGTGCAATTCCATAAGAATCTTTTGTTTTAGCTGGGAATTCTTACAGAGGTATAAGCGATCTTTGTACCATAACGAATCATTTTTCCAGCTAAATGTATCAGAAGTACTGGAATCTTGTTGTAGCTTTCGAATAAGTGCCCACACTTCTTCGTCATTCTTCCATTCCTCCCTTGCTTCGTTTATCCAATCTGGTTGGATAATAGAAATGGCACACAACAATGCTTCCACATCCTCATCCTTTCTTGAGAGTGCATCTGCCACCACATTTTGCTTCCCTTTTTTGTAGATGATTTCAAAGTCATAACCCAACATCTTTGTGACCCACTTTTGTTGCTCTTCAGAGGATAATCTTTGTTCTAAAAAGTATTTAAGGCTATCATGATCCGTTTTTACCTTGAAGTGTCTTCCCATTAGGTAGGGTCGCCATTTCTTAAGTGCATGGAGTATTGCCAACATTTCCTTCTCATAAATAGCTTTGCTTAAAAACTTTCCCTTGATTGGACGACTTTCAAAAGCAATGGGTCTTTCATCTTGCATTAGAACAGCACCAATTCCATTTCCTGAAGCATCACATTCCACAATAAAGGTTTTTGTGAAGTCCGGTGTAGCTAAGACCGGTGCTTGGCACATTGCCTCTTTAAGATGTTCAAAGGCCTTTGTTGCTTCCGGAGTCCATGAAAATGAATCTTTCTTCAATAATGTTGTTAGAGGTGCTGCTATTCTCCCATAATTCTTAACAAACTTGCGATAATACCCTGTCAACCCAAGAAATCCTCGCAGATGCTTTATGGATGTGGGGATTTTCCATTCCTTAATGGCTTTAATTTTGCTAGGGTCTACCTTAACTCCTTCATGAGATACAATATGACCCAAATATTCCACCTCCTGGACTCCAAAAAACATTTGGATCTTTTTGCATATAATTGTTTCTCCTCCAATAGTTGTAGCACCCTGTCAACATGTTCAACATGATCCTTCCAAGACTTGCTGTAGATTAGTATATCATCAAAAAATACTAACACAAATTTTCTAAGGAATGGTTTGAAAATTGAATTCATCAAACCTTGAAATGTTGAAGGTGCATTGGTAAGGCCAAAAGGCATGACCAAAAATTCATAATGACCCTCATGAGTTCTAAATGCCGTTTTCGGAATGTCTTCAATCTTCATTCTGATTTGATGATATCCCGAACGAAGATCCAACTTGGTGAAGTAAATTGATCCATGCAATTCATCCAGTAATTCATCAATGACAGGAATGGGGAACTTATCTTTAATAGTGAGCTTGTTGAGCTCCCTATAATCCGGACACATGCGCCATGATCCATCCTTCTTGTGCACCAATACTACTGGAGCTAAGAAAGAACTTTGACTCGGTTGAATTATACCAGCCTCTAGCATTTCTGCAACCATACGTTCAATTTCACTTTTTTGGACATAGGGATATCTGTACGGCCTGATGTTTGGAGGAACACTTCCTGGAATCAGATGAATAGCATGATCATGATCACGCATAGGTGGGAGACCTTTGGGAGTCTCAAAAGATGATTCCAATGTGGAAACATCTAGCGAACATAATTGTGCAATTACACCTCTTTGCTCCTTTTTTAGAAGCTTTGTCATGCCATTAGAGCTGATTATCTTTCCTGGTTTCCCTGCAATACCCCTTAATTCAACTTCCTTTCCTTCCGTAGAAAATTTGATGAAAAGTTCTTGAAAATTAAAAGCTATTGTACCCAAGGATTGTAGCCATTGGACTCCTAGTACAACATCAGCACCTCCCATTGGAATGGAAAGCATTGGGCTAGTCAATACATATTCTCCCATGGATAGCTTGATATTATGGCACTTTCCAGAGCAATTTATTGTTCCTCCATTTGCAATCATCACTTGACACTCTGGTGCTGGATATAGGAAGCAATTCAATTCTTTTGCTACCCTACAATGAATAAAATTGTGGGTGCTTCCTGAATCAATCAACACTATTACCTTTTTCTTCTTGATTTGTCCTTCTATCTTGATGGTTTGAGGAGTGGTAATTCCCGCCAATGCATTACAAGATATGGTCGGATTTATTTGTTCTTCATCTAGGCTTTGTTCCTGGAGTATATCCTCTTCTTTTGACCTTTCTTGCTCCTTTTCTTCTTCCTCTTCACAATCTATGTAGAATAATTTCTTCTCAGCACACTTATGACCTTTTGTGTATTTGCTATCACAATTGTAACAAAGCCCTTTTGCTCTTTTTTCTTCCAATTTTTGTGGTGTCAACCTTGTAGGTTGTGGAAGACTAGGGGCAACAACACTTCCGTCTTTATAGTTGTGAGTGGTATGCTTCCTAGTTGCCATAATTTTGCTTTCCATTTTTCTTGCTAACCTGAATGCCTTCTCTAATGAATCAGGTTCCCAAAGGCGAACATCATGTTGGATATTATCCTTTAAAGACCCTATGAACACATCAATCCTATGCTCCTCTGGAATATCTTTTACCCTTATGTTCAATTTTTGGAACTCCTCAATGTGCTCCATTATTGAACCCTTTTGTTTGAGACTTATCAATTGGCTAAAAAAAGTGTTGCTTTTTGTATCCTCATAATGTGCTATCAATTCTTTCGTAAAAATTGCCCAAGTGATAAATTGTTTACGAGAACAAAGCCATTGATACCATACAAACTGATTTGGTTCCAAATATACAATTGCCATACGTACCTTTTGTGTGTTTTGCACATTATTGAGATCGAAGAATTGCTCCATCTGTAATATCCATGTGGCGGGATCCTTGCCATCAAACTTCCTCATATCGATTTTTGGAATATGGTGATTCTTCGATCCAACATTAGCGTCTATGGAATCATGATTAACATTTCTTTTGTTCTCATCATGAGTTTCCTTTAGTACCCTTTCATCCTTAGTGCCCATTTCTTGTAGCAACTTATTCATATTTATCTTCAATTCGTCCATGTCTGTCTTCAAATTTGTTTTCAAATCTGCCATGTCTCTCTTCAAATCTGTGTTCGAATCATCCATCTTAGCTTCCATGCCCTTTATCTTAGATTCGAAGCCATTTATCTTAGCTTTTGTGAGCGTGACATTTGTTGCACTTGTTCTTGTAATTTTGATATATCATGTAGCATTTCTTCCTCTTCTTCATGAGTCATGCTAGAGCTTTCAGGTTCTTTACTCGGTGTTTGCATTTTCATTCCTCGGGGCATCAGTTACCAATAATAATGCTTTACTATGCCCTTTGAATTCCTTCAAACCAAGCTTACGCAAAAATTTAAAAAAAACTACACACTTTTTTTCCCTTTGTAGAAGCCTGATATTGAATCTGATGTATCTCTGTAGTTTCGAATCATCCAATTCTGAAATTGCAACATGTAGTAGCCTTCTGCATCCTCTTTCCAATGCCACAAGTCTGACCCAAATTGGATTCTCCAAGGAAGCGTTATGCGAAATCTCCCACAATGACTTGATTTTAGGCTAATTCAGTAGAGCAAACTTGTACGACGTGCCACGTGTACAATTTTTTATCTTTGGTTCTGAAAAAGATATACACGAAACTACAATCCGTGCTCTTTCTGTACCTTCTTACGAAATTTCAATCTGATTCCCAGAGAGAAAGTTATGAAGATTTTCCCCAGGTCACCTGTTTTGAATGTAATTCAGGAGTCTGCAAAAAGACCAACTTCCTCAGATCATATCTCCGCAAATATCGCGCGAAAAGCTCTGAAATTCAGACCCAAGCTTCAACGTAATTTCTTCTCAAATGGGCTTTTTTTGCGACTTCTGAAACGTCACAGAAAAAAGTTATAGCGAAAATTCCACGATGACCTGTTTGGAGCAGTGAAACCCTAGAATCCAAAGCTCTGATACCAAATGTTATGAAACCAGCTCAAGAAAAGATAGAAAAGATAGATCAACGCCTTAGAATTCAGCCTCTTCGAGGGGGCAACCTCCTTTAGATTACATAAATGAACAATTCTTTGATGATACAAATGACAAAACCTCCTTTCTATATATAGGAGTCTAAGGAGTCACAATATAATCCAGCCGACCTAACAATAATAATATAAAGCCACAAAAATAACAATAGAGGGATTCTATGGGGCACAGAAATAACAATATGGGGGTAATAGGGGCACAACAATATAAATAAGGGGTATAACTACAATAGTAATGGGGTAATCACTAGTATTATAGGGACCCAACATATTTCCCAGGCTGAGACATGTAGTGTCTGAAATCAATCCCTTCTTGCTTGGTCCTGGGTCACTGGTGGGCTGAATAGTAACTGCAGGGGCTGCTGCCGCAGCGGACCTCTTAGATTTCTTTCCCATTTGCTTAAAACTTGAAACTTCGACGGAATTTTGCACAAGGAAGGAAAACCAGCGTGATACAGAGAAACAGATAGCAAGAGCCAATATGAAAGAGGTATGAATAATAAAAGATCGTGATAAAAATTGCCGTAGATAGAATCTAAGTGGAAAATCTCGGCATAACTCCTTCATTAATTGGTCGCTTCATCTGTCAGTCATGATAAGGAGGCTTTTAAATAATCCATCATAACGTATATTGATTCAAGCGTGGCTTATATTTTGGCGGTTAATCGCATTTGATGATTGGCGTCGTGAAAGGGAGGATTTACATAATAATCCAAAATATCGTTCAATCACCAAAGGTGATACAATGCATGCCAATCTTTATTATGTTTAGAAACACGCACCCTGATTTAATGCGTCGCAATTGGGGCAGGGCTTGGGTCACTTTATTTATGCCATTGAAAATTTTTGATCACCGATGGCGATACGCCTTATCGCATCGGGGGATTTGAAGGTGGCACAATTAACGCATCCTTTACCAATGCCGATTGCCGATAACGATGCCTTTATCGCATCGGAGAAAGGGGGGATGCTTTATAAATTATGTGCTTTGTCTTTCCCCAATATCTGATAGTGATTTCCCTTTTCGGATCGGAGTTATTCAATGAGCCTTTACTTATGTTCCTTTTATTATTGCGATATGCGATCTTGCAATCGCTTTATCGTAATAATAAAATATTTATAATTTGTTTTAAAAAGGCCTTTTTCTCATTGTTTTAAAAAGGGAAATAATATTTCAATTGGACCTTTTGATGAGGGTTTTTCTAATAACAAGTAAATACCAATTTATTCACACCTTTATGTTTACAAAGGGACCCATTTCATGTTATTATTTCAAAGAAAAATTTTATGAAATGGGGGGGTTGTTGTACAGCACAACAGGATGCCAAGGAGTATGTCAAGAGATGTGATAGTTGTCAAAGGATGAGGAAACATGTTCCCTCTGATGAAATTCCTCTACAGCCTCAGGTACTTATTGAGCCGTTTGAAAAATGGGCTCTAGATTTTTTTCATCCAATCAATCCACCATCAAGATAAAAAGGTACATTCTTGTTTGCACTGATTATGTTACAAAACGGGTAGAATCTAAAGCACTTCCTTTTGCTACTGAAAATGTTGTAGTTTCATTTCTTTTCGAGAATATCTTTACTCATTTTGGTGTCCCAAGGGAAATTGTAATAGATCAAGGTACTCAATTCACATCCAAGTTGGTACATAAGATAATGGAGGAGTACAAAGTCAAACATCGGAAGTCCACTCCATACCATCCACAAGCAAATGGACAAGTGGAGACTACCAATAAAGTAATTGAAGCAATTCTCACCAAAATTGTGCATTTGCATAGAGAGAGTGGATAGAAAAGCTTCCATAAGCTTTATGTGCATACCGTACCACATGGAGAAACACTACAAGGCATACTCCCTATGAACTTGTTTATTGGAAGCAAGTACTTTTTCCTATTGAGTTTTAAGTAAAAACTTTCTAATCAATTATTGATGAAGGACTTGATTCCTATTGAGTTTTGTTTGATGATTCTAATCTTTCAGAGGAACAAAAAAAAATAATGGAGCAACTAAATGAACTTGATGAGATAAGACAAGATGTTATCCAAAGAACCAGCTTAGTTCAACAACAAAGATCCAGGTGGCATGACAAATACATAAAAGAAAGAAAATTTCAGCCAGGAGATTGGGCATTACTTTTTGACTCAAAGTTCAAAGATTTCCAAGGGAAATTTCAAACTCATTGGCTTGGGCCCTATGAGATTGAAACAATCTTTGATAATGGTGCAGTTAGGATCAAAACTATTGATGAAGAAAGGATCACCTTTCTTGTGAATGGTCATCGATTGAGAATCTATCATAAGCCATTGACAAAGGAGGAGTTTATCAAACATTTGCAAGACAACACTGATTTCCAGTTGGTTAAGAAGGATTTTCCTTCTCCTCCAACTTGACTCGTAAGCCTTTTTCTTTTCTATAAATAATAATAATAATAATAATAATTGTATAAACATGAAAACCAACACTGTTGGCATGTTTATACAGAAAATTTAGGGTGAAAATCAAGTAATTTTGGCATCATAAATTTTATTTCTCATTCCCATTTTCTTTTTATCCCTCTTTTTCTTTCTAGAATAAAATAGCTACAGAATTGCTAAGAATCTATAGCTTTGACAGAATTCTACAGCTGATGTTTGACATGGACTACTAATCGGATCAATCGAAGAAATGATCAAAAAATCCTCAGAATCACGTGAAGGCAATACAAAAAGGAGCAATCAAATGTTAGAATCATCCACTCATAATGTATGAAAATATTTAATTAAATAATAAGGGTCAAAACATTAGTGTATGAACTATATGGACATTATACCACCAGTTCAAAAACCATCATTGTTGAAAGTGAGGTGAAAATATCTTGTCATATCAAAATAAAAGTCGTAAACCGCCCATTCATTCCTCATCATTACACAACACTCATCTCAAATTTTGAATTCATTGTTGAAATCGCCCAACTCACATCCATTCATACCCTAACGGTCACTTCACTTATTTTTCCCCTCGCTCTCGTTTATACTCTCACCAAAGACATTATCCCGAAACCCTGACTCATACCCTGTTAAGAAGCGAATTCTGAGGTAAAAATTCTCAACCATGGGCATCATAGTAAGAAAAGAACCAAATGGAAGAAAATTCATGGAAGGATATCCACAGGTGAAGGAAATGCTACAGAAATCACAATGGCTAGAGTTTGTGGAAAAGTTTGATGGTTTTAACAAGGAAGTAACCAAATCATTTGCCAGATCTTTTGATGGTGTAGAGGTTGAAATTGGAGACATCAAGTTTGCAGTGACAAAATCTCTTATTGTTGAAGCTACCGGATTGTCAAGAGTTAGAGAGAAATGGTTTAAGAACAGGGGCATTGAAGGAGAAGAATGGAAGACTTTCTTGAAAAACCCAGGTATGGATATCACTATTTTTAAGAAAGGAATTCCCAGTACAACACTTAAGGGTAAATGGAGAAATTTGTTGCTAGTAATTCAAAAATTTGTCACCTGTGAAGGAAGATTTGGTTGTATGTTCTTTTACCACATTCGTTTGATGATGCATTTTCTCGAAGAGAATGAAATCAATCTTCCTTATTTTTTGTTAAATAGATTAAGGAAAATGTCTAGGAATGTTCAGAAAAGGATCCAATTCATAGAAAACACCATGTATAACCACGACCTTATAAAAATTCTCATTGAATCTCATCTTGAAAGACTAAGATATAATTGGGATAGCTTCCTAGTTAGAAATAATTTTAAGGAGGGGGATCAAGAGCCACTTAATAGTAGCAAAGGAAAAAGAGGAAGGAAGAGAATATCTGAGAATCCTATTAAAAAATTACCTCAAAAACAACTACAAGAACAGTTAGAAGATGAGATTCCAGTTGCAGAAATTTTAGGAAGCGTTAAAATGCAATCTGTTAAAAGAAAGAAATCTAGCAAAAAGGAAGAGAGCACATCCAAGAAAACATAGGAAGCTAAAACAGAGAAGAAAAGAGTTAAAACTAAAAACCTTCTTCCATCAAATGTAAGAAGAAGCGCCCTGATTAATCAAAAACCATCTCAACAATCTACAGATGTTAATTTGGAGGAAGAAGAGAAAATGAAAATTCCATCATCTACTGTCATCTCACCTGTTCATAACCCAAGCCGAAAAAACACTAGAAATAGATCCAGTACAGCAAGAAATCTATGACTACATTGAATCTATGGATAAGAGAGCTACAGAAAAGGCATATTGTTCTATAGTCCATGAAAAAAAAATCCAGTCTAACAGTGCACAAGAACCTCCACTCTTGAAAACTCTGAAACAAGAAGTCTTTGAGTTGGAGACACTGAATAGACATTTGAAGAAGGAACATGAGACATTAAAAATGCAGAATGAGATACAAAGGACTGAGAATGATTAAATTCTTTTACATATGGGCTTATGGTAATAAAAGAACAAGAAGTTAAAGAAAAATAATGAATCTCTAAAAAGGAAGGTCGTGAATCTAAAATGCAGGATTTTGATGAAGAAGCCCTGAATGATAGTTGCAAGAAAGAAGATAAGAAGGACAAAATTGGATGTTCTGGACCAAGTTTCTGAGAGAGAGAGAAGTGATAAAGAAAGGCTTCCAATTTTGATTTTTTGCATGAGGACATGCAATGGCCTCCGTGTGCGGGAATGTTGAGCCTCAAGATTGCTTCATTTTGACACTCTCCCTTACCTATTTTTCCTTTCCTTTACCACCATCATCAACTCAATAGGCATAAAACTACAAGATATTTGACATGGTAAGGTATTTAATTGTATTATCTTTCATATTTAATAATGTTCCTTATTTTTTATTTAATATTTGTATTAGCTACCGAATTCACACAATTCTGCAGCTAATCTATGTTTTTGTAGCTAATTCCAAGGTTTACCAGGATCAGAGGTGTCAGCTAAGAGGGTAAAGATATGGACAGGTGGAGATTGATCCCTTTAACGATTTCCTCATATTCATCCGAACCAGATCATCAAAGGATTGTTCGATTGTGTGGTCAAAGGGTAAAGTCAACTTGTTGCTGAACAAGTGAGCGAGAGTCTAAAATTCTTGCGCTTCATGATTTTCTTTGCCAAATAGCAATTGTGAGCAACGATATCTTGATATTTGTTAGAATCTTAATTTATAACTTTGTTAGCTAGGGTAGGCGTAAAATCCTCAAACAGTTATTAACACGGGCTTTTATAAATACCGTGGAACAAACATGAACATAAGTTTAATTTTTATATACAACAGTATTATTTAAAACTCTGTTTTATCTGTTAATGAATAATGAAACCTTGATGTGTAGCTGACTGTTCGATTAAAGTTTTGTGACCGCCTGTTTGTGGAGGGCCCCTACAAACAGTGAAGGTTTTGCATTTTTCGTATCTTTTCTTTATCATTTTGCTAGTTGCTCATATGTTTTAGAATCGTTTTGCAGTCTTGATTTCAATCAGATAGTGATAGCAAGATTTCACTAATCATTCCTTTTTCAAGTTGATTTATAATGATGATAATGGTAGTGTAATCGCTTTTCATGGATTTCTTTATAATTTTAGAGTGTTTCATTTCATAGTTTGAGTGATTTCTTTATAGTTTAATTTTACAGTATTTCATTTCAAGGCTTGAGTGATTTATGTATGGTTTTCATTTCAAAAACATGAGTGATTGATAATGAGTAAATGTGTGGTTTTTATTTTGAATAGAAGTTAATTTAATTTAGGTTTTTATGCAAAGGATTGCTAGAATGTTAGATGGATAATTCTGCTTTTAGAGATTAAATTTCTGTTGCAATAGATTAGTTAAGTTTTCTTAATAAAATAGTGTGAGTTTGCTTTAAGTTTCATTATGCAAAAGTGAAGAGCACTTTTTTATTTCATTAGAAAGGAGTGAGGAAATTTTAGGAATATTTAGTGTGCTAAATCCATTTCCTTTGAAGAGTAAAATAGGAATGAAAAACATCCATAGAAGTAATTTTCAATAACTCAATCATGCACATTAATAATCTGATTTAATAAAAAGGACTTATAGCATATATAGTGCACTTTCACTTCACAAGTTTACCAACTCTCGTTGATAAGTTATGTAACAATTGACAAACATAGTTCTAAATCAAGACATTAGCACAACATGGGACAATGTCATTCCAAGAATATAAGCAGTTCATTGAGTTGTGTGATAAGAGTAGCCCTAAAGATAGAGCCAAATTAGCTTAATTCTACCTACACAACCTCACCTTAACTGACATGAAGATTTGGGATCCCAATGCCAAGTTGGGAGACTTGCAGCTGATGGATCTTGCATCTTTGATGAGTCATGAGGAGTTCAAGGTTGATGAGGTTAAGAGAGTATTGATAAGGGAAGAAAGATAACCCCTCTACATCAAGGCAAAGCAGATAAATTTCATGGTTGTAATCAGTAATCACAACATCATTTTCAATGATACTAAGATGGAACCTAGATACCTTGCCACCCAAGAGTAGGCCATCTCCCATTTTGAGAACACTCTAAGACTAATTGGGGCAAAGAGACAACAAGCATGTCAAAGAAGATGGAATACCCTGCCACACAGTCTTCAGATACAGGAGTATCACTCTCCTAAGAGATTGAGAAATTCATTGGATAGAACACCTCTGTACAAGAAGGTAATGCAAAGACTAAATATCAACTGGATTGGACTTAAACTTAGTCCACCTTTGTTGTTGGGTTTACAGGAGAGAAGGAATGAAGAAGAGGAAAGGAAGCAAGGGGAAGAAATAGAGAATAATGTAGGCTTCTATCCTTAGGAAGAGACACCATCTACAAAAGCATGGGATGTCAGAGAGGTCACTAGGGCCATGAAGGACATGGACATAGATGACTAGGTTGCTTAGAGGATGAGCAATAGTTTCAGCAAGGGGGTGATGATGAGGCTCATCAATAGGTATATTATATGGGTAACAATGCCATCATCTAGCTTATTAAATTATCTTTTTCTCACATTTATCTACAAATTTTATTATAATATGCTTAGTGTGAAGATTAAAGAATTGTTACTATGTCATGCGGCCTAATGTGTGTTAAATGCAGGAATTGGAGCACTTTTGAGATGATTTGGGTGCAGGAATTCGAAGTATAAAAGTAAGAGAGATTCTAGGAGATGGCCCACCTCTTTAATTCCTCAAATAAGTCGAAGATCCCCCACTCTATCTCATCAATTCGGTGTCAATGGAAGCCATCAGGTCGAGTTCATTGGCAGCCGAGCCAGTGCAAGTCAAGGAAGAGTTAGATTCACCTATTCTCAAGTTAGGGAGGAAAATATCCCTATTTTCTATGGATATGTTGGTAGCTCCATTTTTGTATAAATAAACCAGCTAAGGGACTCATTAGGATTCAAAGTTTTATTGTAGCCAAGAGGCCATTATGCTAAAGCACATTTTAATGTTATTATTATGATGTATTTTCCACTTTTTGAATGATAATGAGAAGTTATGTTTTGGTCCTTCACTAAGTTGACTAAGAGGGATGAAGCTCTTGGGTTAGGGCCCAACCCTAGAAGCAGAAGTTCCTCTCTTGTATCTATATTCTTAGGTTATAACGTTGATTAGTTGTTGCAGTTTATTCATGTCTCTTTTAGTTTGAAAGATTGATTAAGTTGTTGGTTTATTAATGCTTCCATTAGCTTAGAGGATAAACTAGTTGTTGTAGTGAAATAGAGTAAAATACCTCAAAAATACTGTGAAAGTGACCTCTATCTCATCTACCTCATGGGACCATGATTAGAGGACCCCACTCTCACAGCCCAAAAACAGAGTTTTGTTTCTTGTCGATTTCATAGATCAAGTTTTAGCATTAGTTAGATAGTTGTTTATGATTTTTTGGAAGGAGTTACACTTGTTATTTTTCTTCTCCTGATTGCTATAAATTAGAAGATATTTCATTTCATAAAGCAAGTTCTTAGCAACAGTTAGATTCGATTTTCCAAATTCAATTCATCTTTTCCATATTGACATGAAACAATTTGCAAATGAAAAGTAATAAGTGCAGGTGTTATGCCAAGATTGTTGATCTATAGGCAAGGACCCTTTCCACCAGCTCCATTTAGGTCCTCTCCCCCTTCTGTTGATGCATGCCAACCCATGTTCTAAACCTCTGTTTTCAGGTCACCGTGAGCAAGCCATCTTAGCCAAACCCAGCCTTCTTGAAGTATTGGGCTTGGCCAAGGGTGAAGATCACCTTCCCCACACTTTCCCCAGTTGTCATACACCCTTCCAACACTTCATATCACCATTTTTACTCTCCAAACCCTCTCAGACAACTTCCTGTAGCATTTCAGGATATCTTGTAGCAGTATAGGACATCCTATAGCAACATCTTGTAGCTCACCTGTAGCAGCTTGTTTTGACCTTGCTTTGACCTGCAATGATAGCCTAGCCTAGTTTAGGAGTAGTTTCATCCCTCATCTTGGACTCCATCACTAGAAGTGCCACATAGACCAATCCTTTCACTCATTTTCCCTTCCTACAAGATTCAATAGCATTAGTCCTTTTTTTGTCCAAACTTAGAAATTAGAATTTATTTACTTTGCAAGTGTGAATTAGGTAGACAATGCATGCACTTTTGAATTATGAAATGATAGAGTAATCTGATGTTTTCAAGCAACCCTAATAGCTAGATGATTGAGTGCAGGATAGCATAGTTTCATTTCTACAACCTAGCATAAGATTGTATCCTTTCATGGAATTTACAAGTTGATAGCTTTCATCTTCTGAGTGTAAAGGTATTTACTTTCTCTGCACTCAGACTAGACTTCATATTACGCTTTCAATAGTTAGACTCCTTTTAGTTCATTAGAGGAATGGTTTGGAACCCTAATGATCAAGTGACCCAGTTGAGGGTGGCATGAGTAGAATAATGCATCTACTGTGTATACAACACTATCACCTCTAAGTTTGTATGAAACCTCGGGTTGATAAAGTAAAGTTGGTAGCCTTGGGAGTTGCAACACTCTTGTTGCAATACTGGGGCTCATCACAGCTATACCTCCAGGAGTGAGGTGGAGCGATGTATATCCTTAGTCCAAGAGTTGTAGAAATTTGGGCTAGATCCATTAATACATTCTCCTCATGGATCATTACCTTGCTATATGGGCCCACAGTATTAGTAGCAGTAGGATCAGTGTCAGTCATATACTGAGGAGTGCATAGGAGTGTTGACAACAGAGTAGGAGGCTCGGTAGCAAAGTCAGCAGTAGCACAATTTTCCCAGTAGATAGCTGCAGACACAGTTGACTCAGTTTTTTTTTATGCATCTCAATTGCAAGTGTTGTAGGAGTAGTAACAACAGTGATATGTGTTGCATGAAATACATTCTACATGTGAAAAATAGGGGAGATTGATAATCCATTTCTTGCTGAGAGGAAGTATTTGAAATGTAGCAAGAAAGTATCAATTTTGATTTTTGCCTTAATCAAATTGAGAAATTCGAAATTCCACATCAACAGACAACTTGGAGGAGTTTACTGAGGTGACGCGCCTCTTGTCACTCATTTAAGAACACTCAATTCGAGTTAATGAGTTGAAGTTTATTTTAATTAAGTTAATTCACAAAAAATACGAGTCCAGGTCAATTAATTTGATTTAGGGGCATGAAGATCAGTTATGTGCAGCGGGTTCCTAAATTTTAGGAGCCTAGGTTGAGTTAATTTCAGTTGTAGCAATTTAATTTAGTTAAATTGAGTTAAGGTCAGTTAAACTAGTTCTAACTATTGGAGGAACTAGTGGAAGGTCAAGTTGTGGAAGTGGAACTTCAACCACACCAGTGATCATCCAGATAACTAATCAATCAACCTGAATTAGCTCATGCATGCAGAGAATTCGAATTACCTAGTTGAGATGGAGATTTCAAGGAAGTTTACTATTAGTTGTAGACTATTCCGAAGTGTACAGGTGGTGCATGCAGTTAGAGGAAGGACCTAAAGGACTTGAGCAGTCCAGATGAGGGAATTTCATAATTAATAGGGGCCTAATTCCCAAAGGAATAGTGCAATAAAATAGGAGCTTGGGGGGCTTGAAAACTGGTTTGGAGGGCTTGAAAAATGGTTAAGTGTTGGCGAGAGTCAGTCAGTTAGGCAGAGGGATAAACTATACCCTTGCAGGGTCTTCTCGGACTTGAGAAATCATATGTATTTCATCTCTATTCTCTTAATAATGAAATATAGATAGTAAGGGGTTTTGAGTAGTTTCTTTCCCCTAGATAAATCTTTGTGCATGTGTGATGTTTCCTTTTGCATGTTTATGATTTTTTCTCTAAATGGTGAATTAACTTCCACAAATCAATAGAGTAGCTTCAAGTCTTGTGATTTAGTAAAGTTCATGAGTAGTAGCTTCCTAGACCTTTTTTCATAAGTGTAAAAGATCTCGTATTTCAATTGAAGTTCTTCCTCTCTGTTAGCCTCCTGCTGCAGCAGGTATTCATTTTTCATGATTGACATTTTCACATGCCAAATATGTCATACTTTGCAGGCTGCAGTGTTCCATATTTCCAGAACAGGCCAATGAAGATGCCATGAAAGTATCCTGGTCCAAATGCCACTGCTGTATTCCATTTTTTATCACAGTTATCAGGCAGTTTTGCATTCAAAGGAGGCACTCAAGCTGGAATTCACTAACCTCCCCTTCTTCTCATTTCCCCCAAGTCACTTAGTAACATCCCCCAAGAGGTCAAGATCTTCTTGAGCCTCTCAGTTTCATCATTTCCATGACATTCGCCTTGGTAAGGATTTGCTTTACTCAAGGACTGCTCACTCATCATCTGTGAGCCTTCTTTTCCCCAACAAAGCCTAAGGTCTCATACCTTAGCGCCCTCTTTTCATCTCCATATTAACTATTAACTTTATTATATAACTCCCTATCAGTTTTTCCCTTTCCCTATTAAAATCATGTATATAAAACTCCCCTATGCAAATACCCCCTCCCTGGCAAAATAGCCATATTTCCTATAAGTCCGGGGAATCACAGTCCATCTGGGGCTGTCTTTAGCCCATCTGAGTCATAACAGGGATTAATCTGACACCTGGCCAGATTAATAACCTCTCCCCTAGCCCTAAAACCCTCAAAAAGCCACTTTTGCCCATATCCTAAGATTTCGGGCGTAAATTGCTAAAAACCCGCGCTCAAAACCCATACTTTACCCCTTACCCTAAGCCCTGAGCGCAAAAAACATACTCCGCCTGTTTATAATCCCATAACCCACTAAACTTATAGTTTTTACCCCCGTCGCGCTATATTAAAAACGGAATATACTGCGTATATTCCCGTCCTAACCTCCCGCCGCCTCGCACCTACCGCCAACCGTTGGATCGCCCGCCCCGCAGATCAACGGTGGGCGGGCCGCCCCACCCCCGAACCGCCCGAGCTTTAGCGTCCGGGAGATGGGCGGTATTGCCGCCGTACTCCCGCCACGCGTCAAGCTCCGGGCTGTGGCGGAGCGCCCCCTCACGAAACCACCATCCTCAAAAAGCGGTGCGCCACAAAACCATTTACCGCCCGTGACGTCACATCCCACGTCACCCTCTGCCCAGTCACCGCTTACGTCACCCTCTGCCCAGTCACCGCTTGCGTCACCCCCTTTGCCCAGTCACCATGTCGAGTCACCTGCCTGTGTGGCCTCCTGCCACGTCACTGCCACGTGTCCCTGCCACGTCATCATCTGTACATGATGACGTCATGTTGACGTCATCTCGCCACGTCGTCATGCTAACGTCACCCGCCGTATAGCATCACGTCATGCTGACGTCATCATCAGCTTTTTTGCGCGCAGAGGCAAAAATCGCACTTCGGAGCCCCGGAATCCGATTCTGAGGCGGTTTTTGATGAGCGATTGGCGCCAAATCGCTCATCGCTAGATTTTTTGGGCCTGAATGGGGAAACTTCAGGGAATCTTTTTATTCTGCGGCCCCCAGCAAGCCCGAAAGGCGCCGAATGACCCATTTTTCGTCATGAAGCTTGCCGGAAGGAGCAGAAAGCAGTTTTAAAGGAAACAGAGGCCGAGCAGCGGCCATTAAATTGTGAATAAGACCCACAGCACGGCAGAACAGCATCAATTTATTGCCAAAGAGTATCAGAGGAGGAAGGAGAGCCAAAGAGTATCTGCCGAAGATTTTTAGGGGCTCGAAGCACTTGAACATTGATGAGCCCCCGAGAAAGTCAAATCAAGAGGAGCAAGCCCATCCTAGCTCTCAAATCACAAGTCAAAAGCATTCAATACCGCCGAACAGCAATGGTGCAAAGACTAATGCACAGTTATGACAGATGAAAAGCACAGAACCACCTGGACAGATATTAACTCATTTTGATACAGCTGCCCCCAGCATAGCTCAAAGATATTTTCTGGCATTTATTTCTGGATAGGATTAGGTTAAAGTAATCAATTTTCTGTCGGACCTGTTAGGTCGGCTGTAATAGATAATTTCAGATAAATCTTCCCTATATATACCACCCTCTGTATTGTTTTAAGGGTTGGTTGGTTGATAGTTTTTCAGTAGAGACTCGCACTGTATACCTGACATGTTTTCTGTAATCAAAGACTGCTGAAAAGCTTGGAGGAAAGATTGTCTACTCTGTGTCTAACAGTTTCAAGAAGTGAATTTGGAATTCTTGTGCTGCAACATGACTCAATAAGTTTTCCTATCTCTGTTTTTTCATTGACATACCGTCTAAATAGCAGAAAGAAAGAATAGTCTAGAATTGGTTAACTGCCCTCTATGCTCATTTTCTGTTGTTTCTTTATGTTTTCCTCTGGATCAGTCATGAATATGAATTCCCTTCGGCTCATATTTCCCCTAATCCATTCATCTTTGACAGTTGTCTAGGAATTCTTAATTGCTCCTAGATAGAGTTCATTCACTTTCCCCCTTTTAAGCTTAATGAGAGATTCTTTGTTGCCTCTCATTCCTTATCCCTCATCCCATCCTTATAAGCTTTCAGTGTTGTTTCATGAGCAGCTACCTTGCTCCTTATTTCTCTTGTGACCAAGAAAACGCACCAGCCGTCTCACTCCTTGACTCCACGCCCAATGGTTTGAAAACTTACCAGACTATGTCTTGCCTCTCTACTTGAAACGTCTTCCTTACCACCAAAAACAATACAAAACCCCTGTGTATCATATCTAGCCTAAAATCATCCATTAAACAAAGCTAAACCTAAAAGAGAGAGCCCTCTCTGACTGCAGGCAGGCTAGAACCTGCAGTCCAAAGTTGGTTTGTGGTTACCTCGGCCGTATCCTTTTCTGGAGCTTTAAGGACAACTTGAGTGATAACATAATGGCGACTCCACTGGGGACCTTCCTCAGATAATTTCACAAAGTTTCACGAAGAAAGTTGGAAAGCTCCGCTATGAGGAACCAAACCTTCACAGCCATTCTTCAAATCTAGTTCTGATCTTTGATGGTGGACAGAGATCAGGCACTCAAAGTTAATATATCCACCTGGTGACTCCACATCATCCTCATAATAAAGGCTCCACTGGAGGAAGGAACCCAAAAGAAATGTATGAGCAGATCAGGCTTTTGACCTGGATTTTCATCCAAGAGGTCATGTTCTTTCTCTTCCATAAAATTTTGCTGTACATATTGTTTAAATTTAACTTTTATGCTTTTCCTTTAGAAAATGTTGAAGAAAGCCCTCCTTGCACATTAGAACAACAACCTCTAAATGCTGTTGATGCTCACCTCATGGTCAAGGGGGACACTTCTGTCAAATCCAATCATCCTATCCCTGTTCATACCGAACCCAATCATTTAGCCCCTGTACACAATCTCGTGCCTCGTAAGGTTCCTGATAGATATAAGCCACTCATTCTGCCTCCCGTGCTCAATCCTTTACCCAAAAATCATCCCATGAAACTCCCAAAATTTGATGGAGAAAATGGAGTTACTGCCCAAAATCATATCCAGGCTTTTGAAGATTATTTAAACATTTTCGAGGTAGAAGATGAGGATGTTAGTGTTAGGATGTTTGCCCTTTCTCTGCAAAGTGAAGTTAGGACTTGGTTTAAAGCATTGCCTGAGGCAAGCATCTCAAATCTCCAGCAACTATTCAAACTCTTCCTTGATAGATGGATGACCAAAGTCAATTTTCTCACGCTCATAGAAGAATATCAACAGTTAAAAAGGATCCCATCTGAATCTGTTCAGCAATTTTCTGAGCGATTCAATCGGGTTTATCACTCTATACCATTGAATATAATACCTCCCCCTGATTTGGCTCTACTACATTATCCAGTAGCATTTGATCCCGAAATAGAATTTCATCTGAGAGAAAGGAGCCCCTCTACTATGCAAGAGATGCAGAACATGGCAGTAGATGTAGAGGTTAATCTGGAAGTTAGGGAGAGGAAGTTAAAAGCAGAAAAAGAGGGTAAACTACATACCTTGCTAAAGAAAGCAGAGGAACTAAAGCAGACATTCACAATATAAGTTGAAGGTTTACAGCACCACAAAAGATCTGTTTTACAAAGGGAAAGTAATGGTATTCCTGAGCAAACCTACTACAAAACAGATGACTTATTCATGCAGCCATACATGATGGAGCAATCTCCTGATATAACATATGCATATAATAGCTTCTCTTCTTTCAACTGTCTGCCCAAATTTGATCAGTATGACGATGATTATGAACCTAACGACCAAATCAGCTTCGCAGAGGGATCGGAGCCTATTTTGGCAGAAAGCACAGCTCAGGCTCATTTGCTTGAACCCAATGATCAGCAGGCCCAGTTTAGCTGTGAAGAAAAGGAGGAAAACGCAGAGGGCGTTGAGTTCAGCGAAGGAACTTTACCATTTTGTTTCAAGTCTTTTCAGTTTATTAGGGGAGATCATCATGCCATTTATAATCAAGTGTCACCATATTGTGATGTTGACCGGCTAAAGGAGAGTCCAGGCCCCGCTCTTAATGCATTAACACTAGATTTGCAGCCCCAAAGTGCCAGTGAGTGTCAGATTGCAGAAGACTCAGAAGCGGCAACATGTGACCAAAAAATCCAACTGGATTCCCTGCCTGTTAATTTTCAGCCATCTCGGATATTTGAAGAAGAAAAAGAACAGTCAGCACAAATCTGTCAGGTGCCATCTGAGCAGCCTTTCAAAGAATTACAGGTTCCATTCCATGTGTTGCACAACCCATCTGAGGGCAAGTTGTGTGATGAGGGAAATCACTGCTCTTCTCCGCTAGCAGGCTGCAAAGCTCAAAATCAAGTTGTTGATGATTCACCAATTTCAAAGCATGATAGCTATCCCAAACTTTTGTACAGTTCTTCAAGTCAGTCTAGCAATAATGTATATATGCTACAGGACCCTTTTGTACAGTTTCTTGTTTCAGCAAAGAAGGTCAGCAGCTTCCTGATCTTCTCAAAGATTAATAAAGCCATATCAAATTGCAAGATCTCCATTTCAGGTAACAGCAAGCATAAGCAGCAGGGGCCATTCATATTTATAATGCTTAAGTGGTTGCATTGGATGTTTCATTTCACTTAACGGCAAAGAAAGTATTGGTTAGGGTAGGTAGGTAGGATTAATAAGGCAACCGGCCAAGTCACCATGTCGAGTCACCTGCCTGCGTGGCCTCCTGCCACGTCACTGCCACGTGTCCCTGCCACGTCATCATCCGTACATGATGACATCATGCTGACATCATCTCACCACGTCGTCCTGCTGACGTCATGCTGACATCACCCGCCGTACAGCGTCACGTCATGCTGACGTCATCATCAGCTTTTTTGCGCGCAGAGGCGAAAATCGCACTTCGGAGCCCCGGAATCCGATTCTGAGGCAGTTTTTGATGAGCGATTTGCGCAAATCGCTCATCGCTAGATTTTTTGGGCCTGAATGGGGAATCTTCAGGGAATCTTTTTATTCTGCGGCCCCCAGCAAGCCCGAAAGGCGCCGAATGACCCATTTTTCGTCACAAAGCTTGCCGGAAGGAGCAGAAAGCAGTTTTAAAGGAAACAGAGGCCGAGCAGCGGCCATTAAATTGTGAATAAGACCCACAGCACGGCAGAACAGCATCAATTTATTGCCAAAGAGTATCAGAGGAGGAAGGAGAGCCAAAGAGTATCCTCGAAGATTTTTAGGGGCTCGAAGCACTTGAACATTGATGAGCCCCCCAAAAAGTCAAATCAAGAGGAGCAAGCCCATCCTAGCTCTCAAATCACAGTCAAAAGCATTCAATACCACCGAATAGCAATGGTGCAAAGACCAATGCACAGTTATGACAGATGAAAAGCACAGAGCCACCTGGACAGATATTAACTCATTTTGATACAGCTGCCCCCAGCATAGCTCAAAGATATTTTCTGGCATTTATTTCTAGATAGGATTAGGTTAAAGTAATCAATTTTCTGTCGGACCTGTTAGGTCGGCTGTAATAGATAATTTTGGATAAATCTTCCCTATATATACCACCCTCTGTATTGTTTTAAGGATTGGTTGGTTGATAGTTTTTCAGTAGAGACTCGCACTGTATACCTGACATGTTTTTTGTAATCAAAGACTGCTGAAAAGCTTGGAGGAAATATTGTCTGCTCTGTGTCTAATGATTTCAAGAAGTGAATTTGGAATTCTTGTGCTGCAACATGACTCAATAAGTTTTCCTATCTCTGTTTTTTCATTGATATACCGTCTAAATAGCAGAAAGAAAGAATAGTCTAGAATTGGTTAACTGCCCTCTATGCTCATTTTCTGTTGTTTCTTTATGTTTTCCTCTAGATCAGTCATGAATATGAATTCCCTTCGGCTCATATTTCCCCTAATCCATTCATCTTTGACAGTTGTCTAGGAATTCTTAATTGCTCCTAGATAGAGTTCATTCACTTTCGCCCTTTTAAGCTTAATGAGAGATTCTTTGTTGCCTCTCATTCCTTATCCCTCATCCCATCCTTATAAGCTTTCAGTGTTGTTTCATGAGCAGCTACCTTGCTCCTTATTTCTCTTGTGACCAAGAAAACGCACCAGCCGTCTCACTCCTTGACTCCACGCCCAATGGTTTGAAAACTTACCAGACTATGTCTTGCCTCTCTACTTGAAACGTCTTCCTTCCCACCAAAAACAATACAAAACCCCTGTGCATCATATCTAGCCTAAAATCATCCATTAAACAAAGCTAAACCTAAAAGAGAGAGCCCTCTCTAACTGCAGGCAGGCTAGAACCTGCAGTCCAAAGTTGGTTTGTGGTTACCTCGGCCGTATCCTTTTCTGGAGCTTTAAGGACAACCTGAGTGATAACACTCTCTTCTTAAAATACTTCTTGTTTTCCTCCTTCCCATGGGTTGTTTTGAGTTTGTCGCCTTAGGAATTATTTACTTTTTCTTCATTATCACTTATGATGAAAATGTCTTCTTCCCTAGATTCAAAATCATTACTTAATACAAATTGATTCCATAAAAATTTATGCTTTTGTAATTCATAAATAACAATCATCTTGATGAGGCCATGATGATAAAGGGGTTTGTCCATGTTTTTACACTTGTTTTTGGACTCCTTTAGCCATTTTAGAAAGGCTTTGTAGTAAAAAATAAGGCGTGTTGATCTCAGAGTCACCTTTCAAATGTTGTAAAAGTTTAATGTGATACAAGCATATTATATTGAATCTGCCTTCACATGTGATGAATTTTTGGACAATGCAAGCCATCTCATCCCAGGCATGAACTAACTATCTTCTTGAAATCCCTTTCTTCCAGTTAATAGATGATGCTCTAGATCTGCATAAAAATGAGGTCCAAGATTTATCTTTGCATTGTTTAGTTTTGAAGTATCTTTATCCTTGTTGAGGTAGTCCAATCATCTATGCCATAATGTCTTCTAATAATATTATGGTGAGGTTACCTACTAAGTTCCTCTCACCATCATAGGAGGATTCAAATTCTACACAAACCTTTTCATTATACCCATTGAACTTCTCTAGAAATGAAACCCGGTGTTTTTTTTCAAGGAGTTCTAGACAATATTTATGAATTGATGTGGAAAAAAAACTCACTGGTTTAACCCTACACACCATGATCATTTTCTGAAAGAAAAGCAACCTTCTCTCTGCCTGTAAAATTTTCTAAATTTTTCCTTCTTTGTTAAAGCCCCTATTTTTGACACAAATGATAATACCCTGGTTTTTTTATCTATGTTTAAAAATAAAACATAAATTCCTCAATTTTTGTTTTTAATTTCATAATTTTGCATCAATTAGGGTTCATGTGAAAGTTACCTTACTTGTTGATCCAATTTTGAAGAAAGACTTTTTTCTCTATAATTGGTCAGCCCAAAATTTTGCTTCCTACTCCTCTACTTTAGCAAAATGATTTTTTTCAAAGAAGATTGTCTTCTCCTGAGGTCGATTCCTACCTGGTTTCAAACTCTTCAGACCAACTCACCCAAATCTGTGTTTTCCTAAAAAATCTTCAACACTCTTTTTGATTTAGCGAAAAGGTAGTGATTATATGTTTGAGAATTCCATTTTTCAACATATAAATTACATTTTTTATGGTGGGCGGTTGTCAACATTAAGTTCTTGGTGCAATCAGTGATGGGGAAAGCATAAATATAGACATAGGAAGACAATTTGGGCTCCTATGCAACCAAGGTTCGATTCTTAGCGAGTGAAATCAATGTTGGAGGAATTCAGGGTTTAAATATCAGTCAAATGGCAACATAAAACATCTTGAGTACAACAATAATTGTTTTAAAATGAAGCTGGGTCAAATTATGACCATGGAAAATATGAAAAATGGTCACAGATCTTACCTCATGAAGTCGTGGCATCGTTTTGACATAGGTGGGCATGTAAATTGAAGTGTTGAGTGTGTAAAACAGTCATGAGTTTCGTTGTCACTCACAACTTTACAAGTTGTTAGTTGTCCATAATGCCTAACAGCAGTGAAGTTTAAGCCATTTCCAATGCCACAAAATCTCTCAGAGATCAATCAGACTCTCTCCATTGCCTAGTGCTTGGAAATAGATTTCCAATGGTATATGGAAGTCCAAAAATGGACTCATCGAACAGAAGTTATAGCATGTTGAAGTTACCATTGTAAAGCCCAGAAAACAAAAAGAAATGACCAAGTATGAAGGCAAATCGCAATTTTTAGGGACCTGGGAGCCTATTGCAATTGCAAATCGGTTATTGGAGGGGTCTCGGGCACATGCTTATGGTTTATTAGTGGGTTATGGAACCGATCGCCAATATCGCAGTCCCGCACCATTGGCACATCAGCATATCGGCATATCGGTGATCGGCGGGGTCCTAACTTTAAAGCCTCGTGGTGTTGCGATTTGAGATATAGTGTAACATCATCGAGGGAGGAAGAAAATATTTTATAAAGGAAATGCGTGAAAAAACCAAGGCAGGGACGCCCCCTTCTCTCTCCTCCACGTGGCGGTACGACTTATCGGTGTTTTTAGGGATCCTATAGGGCCATTTCTAGGTGACACGTGTCACCACTCACAGGGTGACACGTAGCAGTGATGATGTCACCCCGGGGACCAACCATCACACGAAGTAAAAGCTTATTCCTCCGCCGATACTCCTTCCTAGCCAACAATTGCAATATGTGGGGGATCCTCCCGGATGTGATATGTCATGGGTTATATTTTATAAGGAATTCGCATCCGGAATATCGACCAGCGTGGTAAAATAAGTATCAAAGGCTTTCTATGTTATAAAGGAAAGGGCCCCCCAGACAGTAGTGGAAAGCCTTAGCGAAAAGGGCTAAGCACTTGGTTCAAACCCCCAGTCATATGAAGGAAGTCGTAGAAAGGGGCTAAAATCATGAGGGCTTAAAGGGAAGTCGGAACTCGCCTGTTTCATCTTATTTCTGTGTGAAAGGCCCGCACCCGACAGACTACTTGTTACATCATAAAACGTATCCCCAGGTGTATCAGAGCGTCGAAAGGGATTGCGCAAATCTTTAAAGGACATATGGGTCGACAACTGGCATGTTGAATGGAAGTATGGAGCATTCAAGCTAGGTATGGACACATTCAAGATAAGGCCCTCTCATAGCACACACCTAGACTCGGCACCGAAGGCATTTAAGGCAAAATTGATAGAAAATGGTCGAGCAGCAGGGGGAGCACATCACAGTTGAGATGTGGCTTAACCAGATACCTTCACAGGGATAGCAGAGGGACACCTACTCCTTCCTCTTTTCCATTTTATTTCTCTGTTCATTAATTTATGTTTATTTCCAAGAAGGGATCAAATCCCAATTGTAATGATTTTGGGCAGCAATGCCTTACATGGGCCGAGACAGCTAGTCTAGCAAACAGCTGGAGCTCTGGCTCAGATATTTTGTAAACTGTAATTCAGCTCCCCCTCT
This sequence comes from Pinus tabuliformis, assembly GCA_031772625.1. NCBI lineage: Eukaryota > Viridiplantae > Streptophyta > Pinopsida > Pinales > Pinaceae > Pinus > Pinus tabuliformis. The sequence goes on from CM062804.1 coordinate 1,244,480,560, forward strand.
TCTTATAAAAAGGGGGAAGCAACACTTGAATAAGGGTTGGTTGGTTCTGGAATTTCTCACCTGAGTGGTCTGAATTCTGAGAAGCCATTTTGGTTCAATTTTTTTTTCATGGGGGTTTCACTGATATCGTGTTAAATGTATGGACTAGTTATTTGGACTCTTTAAGATAAATGGCATTTCCCTGTTGATTCCAAGCATGATTCATGTGGATCATGTTCCTCTCAGTAATATCATTTCATTTGTGTTTTTCCATCTTTGAAATAGTGTAATGAGATTGTTGGTTTCTCCTTGGTTCATGGATTTACCCTGGATGTTAAATAGAGAACAGTTCCTGTGTGTATTACAGATTTACTTGTGTTTTTCAATAGCCTACAGTACCTGTAGTAACTACAGATTTACTTGTGTTATTAGATCAACCTACAGTTCCTATATGTGCACAACCTTTCCTACATTGTTTGGTGATATAGGTACCCATGTTATAGGCATGAAATCTCAATAAGTACTCTGTTGTTTCTATCACTCCACCTCCTCCCTCTTCCATAGATCTATTGGAAAATCTTTGCTTAGGATTCTGTGTTGTTTAAATCCCTATACATCGAATTCCATATTTCTACTGGAACATTGTTGCTTAGGATTATGTTTGTACAACCCTATGCATCTATTTCCCTCCTTCCTTTCCTCCTCTCCACAATTTCTACAACTTCAGTTTTAATCTGTCTCATTGTTGTGTGTCGGCCACCAGAAGAAGAGGCCATTTCTCTTGAATATTTCTCCAATATACCCCCAACATTTGGATCCATGTGTTGGCTCAAAACTACCTCAGTGAAGGTTTACTGAACCAAGCCCATCCTATTACCTTTTACATGAGAATTGGAGTGCACAAAAGCCCCACTCATAATTTTCCATGCATTCCTCTACTTAAGATGTCATAGGCACTGGTCTACAATCAACCCAGAGGCTATCTCTAGGGGGCTTTTGGTCTCTCTTGCAGTACTTGTGCTGCTGGTGCGACCTGAAGCGACAACATCTTTCGGGCGTTGTTGTCAGGGAATGGATTAGAATATTTTTCCCTGGGTTTGACAAAATTTTACATTTCCTCTGTTGGGTGAGCAAGGGAAGTGTGGGTTGAAGATCTCTCACCTTGGTGGCTCCACTATCAATTTTATGGTAAGCATCCTGGCGACTCCACTGTCCATATCTCTAATTGATCATCCTGGCATTCAAGCAGCCCCATACTCACTCTGATGTTGTAGCAGCCGAAAACTTTCCCTACCTTTGAACCTGCATTAACTCATATATGGAAGTTTTTGAGATGGCCATTCATGCATTCCTGACCAACAAATTTGCCCCAATGGATTTTTCTTCTATTGTTGGTCATCCCAATCATGTCCCTACATTTCATGAATGGAATACCGATTTGCCTAGATTCGATGGAAGTATAGCTAGAAGGCCTAACCAGCACATCAAAGAATTTCATGAATGCATGGAACAACATGGAATTTTCCTTCAAGATGTACAAATTAAATTGTTCATGTATTCTTTAGAGGAGGGTGCTACAGTTTGGTACAGAACAATACCTCATGGTATCTAGTGAGCTCCAGTATTGTAGCAATGATGTTGCAACTCCTGGGACGCCCTACTTTACTTTTATCAACCCGGTAGTTCGTAACAAACTTGGAAGCGACAGTACTATATGCACAAGTACTAGCTCTTACTACAGGTTGTCACTTGCTCAGCTGGCACAAGTTCGCTAGGAACTTAAAGCCAACTTCTATGAGTTATCAAAAGAATCTTTTAACTGTGATGGAAGAAAGCTAACTCAAAAGAGGCTAGTCTATTTGTAGAAAGAAGATGAAAACTGAAAGGAAACACAAACCCTAGAAAACCCTAGTTTTACCCACTAACCCTACTTTTGCAAGAAAAGAGATGGAGACTACTGAAATGGATGCCATTGACTACTGAAAAGGTAAAATGCATGTGTTCAAGCTACTTCTGAAGGGAAATAAGGAAAAATCTGTTGGGTGCCTATAATACTAGTGATTACCCCATTACTATTGTAGTTATACCCCTTATTAATATTGTTGTGCCCCTATTACCCCCATATTGTTATTACTGTGCCCCATATAATCCCTCTATTGTTATTTTTGTGGTTTTATATTATTATTGTTAGGTCGGCTGGGTTATATTGTGACTCCTTAGACTCCTATATATAGAAAGGAGGTTTTTTCATTTGAATCATCGAAGAATTGTTCATTTATGTAATGTAAAGGAGGTTGCCCCCTCGAAGAGGCTGAATTCTAAGGCGTTGATCTATCTTTTCTTGAGTTGGTTTCATAACATTTGGTATCAGAGCTTTGGATTCTAGGGTTTCGCTGCTCCAAACAGCTCATCGTGGAATTTTCGATATAACTTTTTCTCTGCGACTTTTTAGAAGTTGCAACAAAAACCCATTTGAGAAGAAATCACACTGAACCTCAGGTCCGAATTTCAGAGCTTTTCGCGCTATATTTTCGGAGATATGATCTAAGGAATTTGGTATTTTTACAGACTCCTGAATTACATTCCAAACAGGTGACCTGGGGAAAATCGTCATAACTTTTTCTCTGGGGATCAGATTGAAATTTCGTAATAAGGTACAGAAAGAGGACACATTTTAGTTTCTCGTATGCGTTTTTCAGATCCAAAGGTCGAAAGAGTGACTCGTGGCACGTCGTACAAGTTCGCTCTACTAGACTAGTCTATAATCAAGTCACTGTGGGAGATTTCGCATAACTCTTCCTTGGAGAATCCAATTTGGGTCAGACTTGTGGCATTGGAAAGAGGACACAGAGGGCTACTACAAGTTGTAATTTCAGAATTGGATGATCTGAAAGTACAGAGATACATCAGAGGCAATATCGAGATCCTACAAAGTGAAAAAAATGTGTGTAGATTCTTTTAAATTTTTGCTTGAGAGTTTTGAAAATTTATTTTGAAGGAATTCAAAGGGCTAGTAGAGCATTATTATCGGTAACTGATGCCCCGAGGAAAGAAAATGCAAACACCTAGTAAGGAACCTGAAAGCTCTAGCATGACTCATGAAGAAGAAGAAGAAATGCTATATGATATATCAAAATTACAAGAACAAGTGCAACAAGTGTCACTTGCACAAAAAGCAATAGAATTTAAGATGGATGGTTTAAGGAAATATGTAGAAGCTAAGATGGATGGTTTAAAGAAAGGTGTAGAAGCTAAGATGGATTGTTTAAAGAAAGGCGTAGAAGCTAAGATGGATGGCATGGAAGCTACGGTGAATGGCATGGACACTAAAATTGATGGCATGGATGATAAGATGGAAGAATTGAAGATAGATATGAATAAGTTGCTACAAGAAATGGTCACTAATGGTGAAAGGGTACTAAAGGAAACTCATGATGAGAACAAAAGAAATTTTAATCATGATTCCATAGACTCTAATGTTGGATCGAAGACTCACCATATTCCAAAAATCGATATGAGGAAGTTTGATGGCAAGGATCCCGCCACATGGATATTACAGATGGAGCAATTCTTCGATCTCAATAATGTGCAAAACACACAAAAGGTACGTATGGAAACTTTATATTTGGAACCAAATCAGTTTGTATGGTATCAATGGCTTTGCTCTCGTAAACAATTTATCACTTGGGCAATTTTTACGGAAGAATTGATAGCACATTATGAGGATACAAAAAGCAACACTTTTTTTAGCCAATTGATAAGTCTCAAACAAAAGGGTTCAATAATGGAGCACATTGAGGAGTTCCAAAAATTGAACATAAGGGTAAAAGATATTCCAGAGGAGCATAGGATTGATGTGTTCATAGGGTCTTTAAAGGATAATATCCAACATGATGTTCGCCTTTGGGAACCTGATTCATTAGAGAAGGCATTCAGGTTAGCAAGAAAAATGGAAAGCAAAATTATGGCAACCAGGAAGCATACCACTCACAACTATAAAGACGGAAGTGTTGTTGCCCCTAGTCTTCCACAACCTATAAGGTTGACACCACAACAATTGGAAGAAAAAAGAGCAAAAGGGCTTTGTTACAGTTGTGATAGCAAATACACTAAAGGTCATAAGTGTGCTGAGAAGAAATTATTCTACATAGATTGTGAAGAGGAAGAAGAAAAGGAGCAAGAAAGGTCAAAAGAAGAGGATATACTCCAGGAACAAAGCCTAGATGAAGAACAAATAAATCCGACCATATCTTGTAATGCATTGGCGGGAATTACCACTCCTCAAACCATCAAGATAGAAGGACAAATCAAGAAGAAAAAGGTAATAGTGTTGATTGATTCAGGAAGCACCCACAATTTTATTCATTGTAAGGTAGCAAAAGAATTGAATTGCTTCCTATATCCAGCACCAGAGTGTCAAGTGATGATTGCAAATGGAGGAACAATAAATTGCTCTGGAAAGTGCCATAATATCAAGCTATCCATGGGAGAATATGTATTGACTAGCCCAATGCTTTCCATTCCAATGGGAGGTGCTGATGTTGTACTAGGAGTCCAATGGCTACAATCCTTGGGTACAATAGCTTTTAATTTTCAAGAACTTTTCATCAAATTTTCTACGGAAGGAAAGGAAGTTGAATTAAGGGGTATTGCAGGGAAACCAGGAAAGATAATCAGCTCTAATGGTATGACAAAGCTTCTAAAAAAGGAGCAAAGAGGTGTAATTGCACAATTATGTTCGCTAGATGTTTCCACATCGAAATCATCTATTTCTCCAGATCTCCAAAAAGTCCTGGACAATCATTCCAAGGTATTTGAGACTCCCAAAGGTCTCCCACCTATGCGTGATCATGATCATGCTATTCATCTGATTCCAGGAAGTGTTCCTCCAAACATCAGGCCGTACAGATATCCCTATGTCCAAAAGAGTGAAATTGAACGTATGGTTGCAGAAATGCTAGAGGCTGGTATAATTCAACCGAGTCAAAGTTCTTTCTCTGCTCCAGTAGTATTGGTGCACAAGAAGGATGGATCATGGCGCATGTGTCCGGATTATAGGGAGCTCAACAAGCTCACTATTAAAGATAAGTTCCCCATTCCTGTCATTGATGAATTGCATGGATCAATTTACTTCACCAAGTTGGATCTTCGTTCAGGATATCATCAAATCAGAATGAAGATTGAAGACATTCCGAAAACAACATTTAGAACTCATGAGGGTCATTATGAATTTTTGGTCATGCCTTTTGGCCTTACCAATGCACCTTCAACATTTCAAGGTTTGATGAATTCAATTTTCAAACCATTCCTTAGAAAATTTGTGTTAGTATTTTTTGATGATATACTAATCTACAGCAAGTCTTGGAAGGATCATGTTGAACATGTTGACAGGGTGCTACAACTATTGGAGGAGAAACAATTATATGCAAAAAGATCCAAATGTTTCTTTGGAGTCCAGGAGGTGGAATATTTGGGTCATATTGTATCTCATGAAGGAGTTAAGGTAGACCCTAGCAAAATTAAAGCCATTAAGGAATGGAAAATCCCCACATCCATAAAGCATCTGCGAGGATTTCTCGGGTTGACAGGGTATTATCGCAAGTTTGTTAAGAATTATGGGAGAATAGCAGCACCTCTAACAACATTATTGAAGAAAGATGCATTTTCATGGACTCCGGAAGCAACAAAGGCCTTTGAACATCTTAAAGAGGCAATGTGCCAAGCACCGGTCTTAGCTACACCGGACTTCACAAAAACCTTTATTGTGGAATGTGATGCTTCAGGAAATGGAATTGGTGCTGTTCTAATGCAAGATGAAAGACCCATTGCTTTTGAAAGTCGTCCAATCAAGGGAAAGTTTTTAAGCAAAGCTATTTATGAGAAGGAAATGTTGGCAATACTCCATGCACTTAAGAAATGGCGACCCTACCTAATGGGAAGACACTTCAAGGTAAAAACGGATCATGATAGCCTTAAATACTTTTTAGAACAAAGATTATCCTCTGAAGAGCAACAAAAGTGGGTCACAAAGATGTTGGGTTATGACTTTGAAATCATCTACAAAAAAGGGAAGCAAAATGTGGTGGCAGATGCACTCTCAAGAAAGGATGAGGATGTGGAAGCATTGTTGTGCGCCATTTCTATTATCCAACCAGATTGGATAAACGAAGCAAGGGAGGAATGGAAGAATGATGAAGAAGTGTGGGCACTTATTCGAAAGTTACAACAAGATTCCAGTACGTCTGATACATTTAGCTGGAAAAATGATTCGTTATGGTACAAAGATCGCTTATACCTCTGTAAGAATTCCCAGCTAAAACAAAAGATTCTTATGGAATTGCACACTTCTCCCTTAGGAGGGCACTCAGGATTTTTAAAAACTTACCACAGGGTTAAGAAGGAATTTTTTTGGGATGGCCTTAAATCAGATATTCAAAAGTTTGTGGCGGAATGTTTGGTTTGCCAACAAAATAAAGTTGAAACAATTAAGACACCGGGTCTATTACAACCTTTATCCATTCCAAGCCAACGTTGGGAGGAGGTTTCAATGGATTTTATCACAGGTTTACCCAAGTCTGAGGGAAAGAGTGTCATCATGGTGGTAGTTGACAGACTTACCAAGTATGCACACTTTTGTGCATTATCACATCCATTTAAAGCCAGTACAGTTTCTACTGCATTTATGGAAACAATTCAAAAGCTACATGGAAACCCAAAGATTATTGTAAGTGACAGAGATCCCATTTTCACTGGAAATTTTTGGACAGAATTATTTTCTTGTCTTGGTACTCAGTTAGCTCATAGCTCATCTTATCATCCTCAATCTGATGGGCAAACTGAGATAGTAAACAAATGTTTGGAAGGATATCTTCGTTGCTTTGTATCTGATAAACAGACACAATGGGTCAAATGGTTGCCTCTGGCTGAATGGTGGTATAACACTTCCTTCCATACAGCAACAAAAATGACCCCATTTATGGCACTTTATGGGTATCAACCACCATCCATCACATCATATTTAAGAGAAAATTCTAAGGTTCAGGCAGTGGAACATCACATCGAACATCAACAACAAGTCCTCCAACTCTTAAAGGATAACCTCGTGTTGGCACAGAATAGAATGAAACAACAGGCAGATCAACATCGCAGTGAAAGAAGTTTTGATGTAGGTGATTGGGTATTCCTACGGCTACAACCATATAAGCAAATGTCCCTCAAGCAAGCTAAGAAGGATAATAAATTATCACCAAAGTATTATGGTCCGTACAAGGTGTTGCAAAAGATTGGTACTATGGCATACAAATTGGAGCTTCCTGCAGCTTCTCGATTGCACCCAGTTTTCCATGTTTCATGTTTAAAGAAGGTTATAGGCGACAAGCTCCCAGTTCAAACAATATTGCCAGAACTTGACGAGGAAGGAAAAATTATATTGGAACCGGAAGCAGTCACAGAAACAAGAACTCGACAGCTACGAAATCGATCAATTTCAGAGTATCTTATCAAGTGGAAGAACTTATCCGCTGAAGATTCCACATGGGAGGATGAGAATTTTATACAGAAGTATCCAGAACTACTCAAGCGTTGAGGACAACACTTTTTTGAAGGAGAGGGGCATGTTGGGTCCCTATAATACTAGTGATTACCCCATTACTATTGTAGTTATACCCCTTATTAATATTGTTGTGCCCCTATTACCCCCATATTGTTATTACTGTGCCCCATAGAATCCCTCTATTGTTATTTTTGTGGCTTTATATTATTATTGTTAGGTCGGCTGGGTTATATTGTGACTCCTTAGACTCCTATATATAGAAAGGAGGTTTTTTCATTTGAATCATCGAAGAATTGTTCATTTATGTAATGTAAAGGAGGTTGCCTCCTTGAAGAGGCTGAATTCTAAGGCGTTGATCTATCTTTTCTATCTTTTCTTGAGCTGGTTTCATAACAAAATCATCTTTTTGTACTTTTGAGCAATCTTATGCAGAATTATTTTGCTTGTGCTTTAACTATTTATGACCGTGCAAAGGTTTGGTCGCGAAAGGAAATGGAGTGGGCAATTGCAGGAGGTTGGGAAGGTGTGGAGAGGACCTAAGGAGTCCCTAGTACCCTTCTGGAGATTTCCACTGTGATCAAACTTCGAAAAGTCGCTCGCATGAACTTCTACAGGAGGCTGCAGGGGATCTACAAAAAGTTCTACAGGGGGTTCTACAGGAAGAGGCCAAAAGTGGTTTTTAGAGGTTTGAAGGTGGAAAAATGGTGGGACAGGGGAAATGAAGGCTGGATGGAGATGTCAAGGGATCTAGGACCTTGTAAATGAATATCAGGAGTGAAGGAGATGGTTGGATTTGTTCAAAGGTCAAGGAAGCAATTTTGCACAAGAGTGTAGAGATTAGGGCAGTTTGGGAAAGTATGGCGAATGAGTGGAGGAAATATTGAGAGATGGACTGGAGCAAGTTGTGTGATGGAAGAATGATAAGTTGGGGTGTCTTACAGGTGAGCTGCACACTTATTTTCAAAACTGACCCAAGCAAGAACTAAGAAAACAAAGTTTTACCTATTTTTGACCTAATTCTGACCTAAAAACCAGAAAAGTGCTGAACAGAACTTTATGGACAGGAAGTTATGCAAGAAAGCTATGGAAACTAAACAAGAATAGATTTGAGCATGTAAATACAACTGATATCAACTTCTCCAACTCGAAATCCCACACTAGCAATTGCATTGGAAAGCAAAAACAGTGTTTTGGTGGCAGCAAGAGTGCCTTGGTCTCAATTCATGGTCCCAAGGAGGGAGAAAGGAGATCAAGGCCTACTTGGTAGCCTTTTTTTGGATCTTTTTCTGTTATCAAACTATCTAATCAACCTGAAGTAGGAACAACTATTCTAATCATCAAACACAACCTAAGTAACAAAGCAAGATTTAACCTAAATAATAGAGATTATTTCATGAATGCAAGAAAACACATATAAATACACAAAGGAGGTGTTGGGCACTTGGGTTGGGCCCAACCCCAAGAGCTACAGCCCCCTAGGAAAGATCAGTGCTGGTTCAAAGTTAGATTCATCTTCATTGATCAAAAAATAATAGTTACATCACAAAACTGTATGCAAAAAGAGCTCGAAAATGAGCTGAGTACAAGGTTGCACTAAAGTGCGAAAATAGACTATCAAATGACTAACCTACTATGCCTTGAAGCATTCTTATTTATACAATTGAGGACTCCCAATAGTCCTCCTAAACTTTAGGAATTCAACTGCCCAAAACTGCAAATAACAGCCACTTCACTAGACCTGCTCGGTTGCCCCTTGAAATCATCTTTTGTGGGTTGTTGAACTCTGAGCTGTTGATGGAGAACTCGAGGAAGGGGTCATTTAATGTAGGAGACACCCCTCCTATAAGTCCTCAGCCTTGTTTCTTCGAGTTTGGCTACCAATCTGCTCATAAATGCCTGGTCTTGGTCCAAAAATGTCCAAAAATCTGCAATAAACACTCATTAGACTTTGTGGTAACGTGACTATCCCCATTCACTCATTTAACACAAATATATTAAAAAACATGCACACAACTATGGATAATGGTGGATTAAATGAAAATAATAGGTAGAATGAGCCCATATATTTACCCATTTCTGGGGCTCATCAATATCTTCCCTAAGAAGTTTTCATATAGCATTCAATCACTATTGTAAAGAATTATATCCACAGAATGCTCTATTTGAATATTTATGTGTGCATTTTAACGATGAAGACATTCCTGAGGTTGAACACCCTGTTGAAGATGTTTGTGGATCTCCACTCCAAGAAAACATCCTCTCGAATCAGGAAGCACAACCCAATGAACAAGAAAGAGAAGAAGGGAATGTCATCAAGCTGCCAACAAACCCTCAGGGGTTTGATTCGGCCAAATGTGATGTTTCCCCCTCCTATGATGAATATGACTCTAGTGAAGATTCAAGTGATACAGAGCCACCACACTCCCAGTCATGGGATGCTGCAAAAGAAGAGGAAGCCTACCAGGAAGTCACTAAAGAGGCTCCAGTCCATGATGCACATCTTTCACCCAGAGAACATGATTAAGAACCTCCTCCTATTTGTGATTCTTATTATTCAGAGGAGGACGAGGTGGTCGTGGAGGTTCAGAAGGAGTTGTTTACCTATAAGTGAGGACAAAGCTCCCAACAACAAGTTTTTCAAGAAGAGCCCAAAGCTAAAAGGCCACGCAAAGTCTACTGTTGCTTGCTGCAGAAATATTCCTGCCAAGAATTTTCAACAGATTCTCCAATATATGACTCTTACAATTCAGACAATGGAGAATCTATTGCATATTTCCAAGAGGATTGGCCCATTGAATAATGGGTAATAAAATATCAGCAACAAGTTTTTCTTGAAAAAGCTAAAGTGGAGGAGTTGGACAGTGTTTGTGGCTGCCCTGGCCAAGAGGATATTGGTCAGCAAACCACTCATGAAAAAGAGGCAGTTGCAAACTTTCCCTATCCATTCCATGACCCTGTGGCTAAGTACATGAGCCTATTCTTAAGCCAACAATAGAGGTTAGGCCAGAAGCATGCATCAAACTTTTCATTTGCAGATTTTTCATGTTGCATGCATGTTTTAATTTTTAATTTGCAACAGTATGAAGGCATAAGGTCCAGTACTCAAATGTTGGCCTAGCTCCATTGGAGGGTTGAACTCACCTAGGTGAATTAAGCTCTGGTGCATAAGTAGGAATGTACATAAATAAGCTCACAAGCTGAGCATTTTCTTTTCAGTTATTAGAATTTTTATTTCTGCATTTTTTTATGAAGAAAGTCCCATGGAGATTTTGTTGGTTACAAAGTTCATATATTACTAACTCCATGCCCAATATTGAAGGATATTGGTTTGCAGGTTCTCAGCACCTTGCCAGCAAGGCACTGTCCCCAGTTGGATCCAATGTTGTCCCTCACTGCTTTACAAGTTGCCAGTTGTCCAGAATGCCTAACAGCATCGAATTTGAAGCCATTTCCAATGCCAAAAAATCTCTCAGAGATAAATCATACCATCTCCATTTCCTAGTGCTTGTCAATAGCTTTCCAACAGTATACGGAAGTCCAAAAGTGGACTCCTGGAGCAGAAGTTAGAGCATGTTGAAGTTACAATTGTAAAGCTCGGAAAACAAAGAGAAATGACCAAGTATGAAGGCAAATCACAATATTGGGGACATGGGAGCCTATCGCAATCACATATAGGTTATCTAAGGGGTCCCAGGCATAGGCATATGGTTTATCGGCAGGTTATGGTACCGATCGCCGATATCGTAGTCTCGCCCTCGCAGTCCTGCATCATTGGTACATCGGCATATCGATGTATGGTGATCGGCAGGGTCCTAACTTTAAAGCCTCTTGGTGTTGCAATTTGTGATATAGTGTAACATCATCAGGGGAGGCTGAAAAAAGTTTATAAAGGAAATGCGAGAAAAAACCAAGGCAGCGCCACCCCCTTCTCTCTCCTCCATGTGGCGATATGGCTTATCAGCGTTTTGGGGATATTATAGGGCCATTTCCAAGTGACAAGTGTCACCACTCACAGGGTGACACGGGGCAGTGATGACGTCACCCCGTGGACCGACGATTGCACGAAGTAAAAGCTTATTCCTCCGCTGATACTCCTTCCTGGCCGGCGATTGCGATATGCGGGGGATCCTCCTGGATGCGATATGTCATGGGTTATATTTTATAAAGATTTCATGTCCAGAATATCAGCTAGCATGGTAAAAGAAGTATCAAAGGCTTTCTGTGTTATAAGGGAAAGGCCCCCCCAGATAATAGTTGAAAGCCTTAGCAACTAAAGGGCTAAGCACTTGAAAATTAAAATGATATGGAGCAACGGGAGAAGCGAGGCTCTGCAACTCGGCATTAGGGTTTCAGAAATCACCTGCTACGGCAGGTCCTCCGGACAGAGTTCACCAGGGACAGAACGCGGCAGTGTAGCAGGCCACAGCCCGTAGGTTTTGGCCGGCGGGAACAATGAACCCCCCTCAGGGGGAAGGAGGGGCGCCTCCTCCAACAAACGACAACCAGCCAGGGAATATCGAGGGCTCAGACAGGGGAAAGGAGTACAATGATGAAAGCACAGACAAAAGTCAGCAGACGCAAACTGAACAAGCACAGAAAGACAAGCCGAAAGTCAGCTCTTCCACATGCAAGCCAGTAGCCACGCATAGGCCAAAAGTAGAGCTACCAAGCCATCGCATCAATGCTAGAATTCAGTATATGAGAGATCATGCCCTCATAGGCAAATTCATTGGAATATGGCCAAACGAGAAAGCGTTGAGAGCCTGGATAAATGTTAAATGGCATCCAAAAGGACACATAACCTTGCATCTAGGGCCTAAGGGGTTTTTCACTGCAGTCTTCAACTGTTTGGAAGACAGAAACAGAGTTTTAGATGGAGGGCCTTATTTCTTTAACTCTGCCGGGCTATTTCTCAAAGAATGGATCGAACGATTTAACCCTGATAAGGAAGACCTAAGCTGCGCACCGGTGTGGATCAGGCTGTACTCTTTGCCATTGGAATACTGGGAAGAGGAGTCTCTCAAAGCGATCGGCAATGTTCTGGGCGACTTCGTCAAGGTAGCAGAAGAAACAAAGACGCATAGATACACCTCATATGCACGGATCTGCGTCTACATGGACCTTAAACAAGCTTTGCCTGATACGGTAAGTCTTTTTCATGAAGATGTGGAATGGATACAGTTAATTGATTATGAGCATGTACCCTTTAGATGCAGAAAATGTCATGACCTAGGACACCTCTACAGAGATTGCCCATTAAATAGCAAACCCTCGGTTCAAACTAACCAGGAAAACCCAACACCGGATGGCTTCACTAAGGTGCTAAATCGAAGAAGAGGAAATAAAAAATCAGTAGTCTCTACAAAGATTCCTCCAGTAGATCAATCAAAACCCTCTACTAGTAATAGCTTTGAAGCTCTAGCCAATGAAGATATGCAGGATCCAGACAATACACCCTCCAATAAAAAAGGAACTAGTCAGGAAAAGATTGAAGGATCCCAATCAAAAACAGGGGAAAAGAGTGTAGAACAAGGGGGCAATAAGCTCAAAACTGCTTCAAACACCTGGAGCTTGCCTGAAATGGATATAGATGGTACAGATCCCAATACAGAAAACGAGAAGGAAAACGATGGAAACTATCAAGAACCTCAAATCATGGAGGAGGACACGGAATCAATAGACATTGGCGAGCTAGATATCTTGGGCTTAGAACAAGCATGTAAAACAGGAAACTTCGACAAAATACCTGATCGACAAGTGGATAACCTAGTGGCAGTCCTCAATAAAGCCCAAAAAAAATACTCATTAGGGGTTCAAATTGGTAGCCAATGGGATGGGAAATTCATCACCAAAGATAGAAAAAAACGAGGAAGGAAAACTACTCTGGAGAGAACCATCAAGATTGGAGAAGTATTAGTAGAATCAGGCAGATATGCTAAGCTAACCAAGTATTTCAATATCAACCCCAAGCCTTCCCAATGAAGTTGATCTCATGGAATATTAGAGGGCTCAATAGCCCAAGGAAAGGAAGACTACTAAAAAACATGTTAATGGAGGAAAAACCCACAATTCTCTTTTTGCAAGAAACAAAGTGTAATTCGACAGTCTTGGAAAAAATAGCAGCAAAGGCCTGGCCAGGAGGGTTAGTAACAGCTGTTGATGCTCAGGGAGCGTCAGGAGGACTTGCAGTGCTCTGGGATGCAAGAACAATTCAACTAGTTAACATACATGCAAATAAAAACTTCATTCAAGCCATCTTTCATATAATTGGAACCAATATCTATGGTCATATAACAAATGTGTATTTTCCTCAAGAAACCCAGCACAAGGTTGAAATTCTGGATGCTTTGACGCAGCTCAATACAGAGAGGAAATACCCGTTATGGATATCTGGAGGAGACTACAACATGATCGCAACAACGGAGGAAAAAAAGGGAGGGCGTTGCAGAATAAACAGGGATGGCTCTATATTAAAAGACTTCATTCAGAATAATTGGCTGATAGATCTTCCTTCAAATAACGGCCTCTACACTTGGAACAACAAAAGGGCAGAACCAATGCAAATAGCTTCGCGTCTTGATCGATTTCTGATCTCTGATAATGCAGTTCATCTAGGAGGAGAATTTACAGCATCTATCCTTCCTTTTTCAGGCTCTGATCACTGGCCAATCGCCCTCCACTGGAATCGTCCTGGTTGCAATACAAGGCGACCCTTCCGGTTTGAGGCTTTTTGGCTAACTCATCCGGACTTCTATGAATTTGTCAGAGCATCTTGGCTAAAATTCAATCCAACGGATGGCACAAAAATGTCCATATTCCAAAGGAAGCTGAAATACCTCAAGGGGGAAATTAAACGCTGGAATCAATCTATCTTCGGCAACATTTTCAAAGCTAAGGAAACCCTCAATCAAGAAATGAAAGTTATTCAGCAAAGAATGATCTCTGAAGGACGCTCTGAAGAGCTTGCCAAGAAAGAGCAGTCCATAGAAAATCAAATCCTTGAGAGAGAATTACAGGAGGAAACTCTCTGGAGGCAAAAATCGAGAGTTAGATGGCTGAAGGAGGGTGAAAAGAATACGAAATTCTTTCACAAAACTACAGTGCAAAGAAGAATGATCAATCAAATCTCTCACGTCAACAATGAGCAAGGAAGCAAAATTGAAACCCACGAAGGAATCGAACAGGAGTTCCTCAATTACTTCAAGAAGATGAATCAAGAACCTAACATAAACAGAACAGAGGCTATTGATAAAATCATCAGACATATACCCAGATTAATTACTGAAGATCATAATATTCTCCTTCTCAAGCCCATAAGTCTTCAGGAGGTTGAGACTGTTGTGCATCAGCTAAAAGCAGGGAAAGCGCCAGGACCAGACGGATTTACCTCAAACTTTTTTCAGCATTTCTGGGATCTGGTTAAATGGGAAGTCTGGCAGGTCGTGGAAGAATCGCGCACTCTAAGATGGATGTATCCAGGTCTGAACGCAACATTCATTGCATTAATCCCCAAAGCAGAGGAATCCAACACTCCGGATAAATACAGACCGATTGCTTTGTGCAACATTATATACAAGATTGTCTCCAAGGTTATAGCTTCCAGATTGAAGCCCATGCTTCCCCTTATCATATCTCCAGAACAATCTGGATATGTAGAAGGAAGGCAGATCACGGATGGGATCATTTTAACCCATGAAATAATCCACTCTCTCAAGCATTCAAAAAAACCAGGTATGATGCTCAAAATTGATTTATCTAAGGCTTTTGATAGTATTAGTTGGGAATATATGCAAAAAATCCTCAAGGCCTTTGGTTTCGCCCCCTCCTGGATCAGATGGATCAGTAATCTTTTATCCTCCTCGTTCTTTTCTATTCTCATTAATGGAATCCCGTCGCCCACATTCCGTCCTTCTAGGGGGATCAGACAAGGGGATCCTCTCTCGCCCTTTCTGTTTGTCATCTTAGCTGAAGGGTTAGGCCGTAGCATTAAATCGGCTATCCTCTCTCATAACCTCAAAGGTCTAGCTTTCCACCAGGCCCCCGCCTTTTCGCACCAGCAATTCGTAGATGATAACATGTTATTTGGTCATCCTTCTGTTCAAGAAGCTCGATCTTTTAAATCAATTCTTGCAAACTTCTCGGATGCCTCAGGAGCTCTCATTAACAAAGTTAAATCTCAGATATTCTTCTTCAATACGCCTCCCACCACCCAAAGAGCTATAGCCCGTATCCTAGGCTTCACCATCGCTTCCCTTCCTTCTAAATATTTGGGTGCTCCTTTAATTGCCTCGGCTCTCAAGCATTCCTCTTGGAATAGCCTTTTAGAAAAACTGGAAGCCAGATTGTTCCTTTGGACTCATAGAGCTCTTAATATGGCTAGTAGGCTAGTGCTAATTAAAGCTGTTCTACAGTCCATGCCTCTTTACCTTTTTTCCATATTGGCGGCACCTAAGTGGGTGCTCAAAGCCATCAAACAGCTTCAGCGTAATTTCTTATGGGGAAATTCGGGGCCAAATCGAAAGTGGGCACTTGTCAAATGGGAGAAAGCTTGTCTACCTAAAAAAGCAGGAGGCATTGGGCTAAGAGACCCAGAACATAGCAACATGGTAATGGGGGCCAAAATCTGGTGGAAATGGCTCTCAAATCCCAGCACACCTTGGGCCTCCTTATGGACAGCGAAATATGCAAGAAACACGCCCATAGAGGAGAGAATTAGAATGTCAGAAGTCAGTAAAGGATCGGTTATTTGGAACTCAGCCATTCAACATCGAGATATAATTCAAAAGCACAGTTTTTGGGATGTGAAGGATGGCCACACAGCAAGGTTTTGGGAAGACTCATGGCAGCAGCTTCCAAACCTCAAAGACACTATTCCGGGACTCTCAGATCAAGATATAAATCAGTATGATAAGGTAAGCCAATTTTGGAACTCACACACTGCCCAAGAACACAGAAAGTGGAAAGAGGCTAGTCATATAATACCTCACAGCCCGGAGCAAACTCAACTTTCTCTTTCCTCAGAACTTCAAAAACGAAAAATTCTAACTTCGGCAGGCATGGATATTCTCAGATGGGGATATGAGGAAAAGGGTACCTTCACAACCAAAGAAGCTTACAAAATCATTATCAAAGACAGAGTAATCAGAGACAATTTATGGGATAAGATATGGAACTCCTCCATATGGCCGAAGGTTTCTACTTTTCTGTGGCTTCTATCACACAATAGAATTCTCACATGGGACAACCTCAGGAAAAGGAACTTCTCTGGGCCATCCATTTGTCCCAACTGCAAACAGGAAGAGGAATCAGCATTACATCTTATGCAAACCTGTCCGCTTGGAAGGAAATTGTGGGAAAAGGTTACATTCCGCTGTCAGAAGGAAGGCAGAGTGAATGGGGACATTAAAGGCACCCTTCGCACCTGGAGCCAAGAGCCATATCAAAGCAAACTTTTAAACACACTATGGCAACTCATACCGGGACTACTAATGTGGAATATTTGGAAGGAGAGAAATAGAAGGATTTTTAAAGATCAATCACAGTCGATTGAGCAGATATGGACCGGGTTGCACCATAACATCAAAGAAACTTTATCTATCAAAGGCTGGTCCAAAGAGGATTTCCCATCACTCCCGCAGGAACAAGCTATATGGGACAACTGGCAGATTCAATTAAAGCATCCGATCTCTTCTAATGATAACTCCTCAAAGTATCTAGATTCTCCAGCAAGATGGACTCCACCGCCAATCAATGTGTTTCAACTTAACTTTGACGGTGCTTCGAAAGGGAATCCTGGGAAAACGGGATTTGGTGGAGCCATCAGAAACTACCAGGGTACTCCCCTTATAACTTTTTTTGGCTCAATTGGCTGGAATACTAACAATGCAGTGGAACTGGAAGGATTATGGAGAGGGCTTAATCTGGCGCAAGAACGAGGGTTCCTTCCTCTTATAGTGGAAGGGGACTCCCAGATTATCATTAACATGGCCTCAAAACTTCTGCAGGGATCCCCGGTTCATAAGGTCAGTAGCAGCTGGAGAATGGCTACTCGACTTGAGCTTCTTAAACAATGGCTTACTCATCACCAAGCAATTTCCTTTAAACATATCAGAAGGGAAGGGAACAAACTGGCAGACTTTCTTGCTAATTTAGGAGTGGACAGTGGAAGGGAATTCTTTGAAGGCTCAATATCTAGCATAGCTTCTGAGAACCAACTCTCTACCTTCCACACCATAGTAACAAGTGATATGCAGTCGAAGGAAGACTCACACCCGGATGCGGGTGCCTTAAATAGGTGTTAATGCCTGAGCATGCGAAGCCGGAAACTGGCAATCCATTAAGCAGGTTTCGGCGGTTCGAGGCAGATCATTAACAAGCATTAATGAATAACCGAGCTCGAGGTACGCAGGCGAAAGATATCAGGATGGCGCGCACTCTCCATGGCTCATTTGCTCCGGTCTCTTCAGGCATTGACACAGTCGCTCCGTGTTCTTCAGGTAGTGTTCTCCTCTGGTGGTCAGGTCCTCAGAGCCTCAGCACAGCCCAGAGAATTTGGAAGCCACCATGGCTTCATAAGTGCTCCCATTTTGCCAACTTCAGGTACATGGTTTTGTCTCTTTCCGAAGGCGTCTGGTGCATTAAGTCAGTCTTCTCCATATGCGTCTGGTGTATTAAGTTAGTCTTCTTGCCCATCTCTGTAAGGGATTTCGATTTTGTCTTTGTTGAAGGTGTCTGGGTCGAGTATTGGGCTTATTCAGTCGTTGTTGGGTTTTTTCTTGTGGTCGATTCTATCTTTTGTGTGCTCTGCTTTTGGGTCTTCCGTTCAAAGTTCTGGTATTCAATCTGGTTCCACTTAGTTTGTGGCGATTCGCTTCTCTCTCACCCTCAATCCTTCAGCACCTTCAATCTGCTGACCTATACTGTTATGGCCCGTCGTCGAGGCATACCCAGGCGTGGTAGCAACTCAGGGTCCCGTGGAGGTTCTCGGGGTCATGGTGGCTCTGGGCCTCGACGTATAACTCCGTTAGCCTCGGCCTCGCCATCCTCACAGCCCTCAGACTATTTAGGACCCTCCCTAAACAGCTCTTTTCACACATCCCGGTTCAAGTTCAAAAGCAGGCTTAACAAACCTCTTATCTCAGCTATAATAACTGTTATCTTCTCGAAGGAAGAAGATGAGCTCACAAGCTCAGATGAAACTTCCAAGGAACAGTCTCATTCTCAGAATTCCAGTGATTCTCAGAGTAGCTTGGCTGGTGTTGTCCTCAATGCTTCCGTTGCGCTGCACGAAGAGGGCCAACAGGAAGACTCTCGCCCTCAGCCAGACTCTCCTCAAGAGAAAATTATAGCTTGTGAGCCGGCGCGCTTCTCTGGCAGTGTTCTGCACCTTGTGCCTCCTCCAGAATGCAACATGAGGGAAGTTGAAGATGATGTCATGGTAACCTGGGTAAGCTCCCCCAACCAGGCGAATGAGAACGCTACAGACTCACCACCGCAGGTTTAATTACTTTTGGCTTCAGCGACAGGACAACAAGCCATCTTATGATTTCTGGATTTCGTGTGTAATTCTCAGTGTGCATGGCTTCTGTTATTATCAGCATGAAATTTTTCATTCTCCAGGACATAATTTTGGCTTTCCATTTTTTTGTAATAGTGGCAAAGGACAGCATTTTGTAAAAGGGCAGCTCACTCTGAAGCGTTTAGCTCTGTTTAGTCTTGGGTCTATCTAGCTCTGTTTAGTCTTGGGTCTATGATTTTCATTTTTGTAAACAGAAGGCAATGTGCTACTAGCAATGGTTTTTTTGACAGAGGGCAGGCTACATCCCCCTCAGAGGTTCAAACCTCTTTGTAAATATTTTTTCTCTTTTAATCTTAATAGAATAGTCTTTATATAGACAAAAAAAGGGCTAAGCACTTGGTTCAAGCCCCCGATCATATCAAGGAAGGCGTAGAAAGGGGCTTAAAGCATGAGGGCTTAAAGGGAAGTCGAAACTCGTGTGTTTCGTCTTATTCTGTGTTAAAGGCCCGCACCCGACAGACTGTTTGTTACATCATAAAACACATCCCCAGGTGTATTAGAGCACCAAAAAGGATTGCGCAGAGATTTAAAGGATGTATGGGTCGGTAGTTGGGGTGTTGACTGGAAGTATGGATCATTCAAGCTAGGTATGTGTGCATTCAAGATAAGTCCCTCTCGTAGAATGCATCCAAAGTCAGCGCTAAAGGAATTTAAGGCAGAATTGACAGAAAACGGTCGAGCAGCAGGGGGATCACATCACGGCTGAGATGTGGCTTGACCAGATACCTTCACAAGGACAACAAGGGGACACCTGCTCCTTCCACTTTTCCATTTTCTTTCTCTGTTCATTAATTTATGTTTATTTCCAAGAAGGGATTGAATCCCAATTGTAATCATTTTGGACGACATCTCCTTACATGGGCCGAGACAGCTAGTTTATCAAATAGTTGGAGCTCTGGCTCATATATTTTGTAAATTGCAATTCCAGCTCCCCCTCTTCTTATAAAAAGGGGGAAGAAATAGTTGAATAAGGGTTGGTTGGTTCCGGAATTTCTCACTCGAGCAATCTAAATTCTTAGAAGCCATTTTGGCTCAATTTGTTTTTAAAGGGAGTTTCGATAATATCGTGTTGAATGTATAGACTATTTATTTGGACTCTTTATGATAAATGGAATTTCCCTGCTGATTCCAAGCATGATTGATGTGAAGCATGTTCCTCTCAGTAATCTCATTTCATTTGTGTTTTTCCTTCTCTTAAATAGTGTAATGAGATTGTTGGTTTCTCCTTAGTTCATGGATTTACCCTGGATGCTAAATAGAGAACAGTGCCTGTGTGTATTATAGATTTACTTGTGTTTTTCAATAGGCTACAGTACCTGTAGTAACTACAGATTTACTTTTTATTAGATCAGCCTACAGTTCCTGTATGAGCACAACCTTTCTTGCACTATTTGGTGATAGAGGTAGCCATGTTATAGGCATGAAATCTCAATAAGTAATATGTTGTTTCTATCAATCCACCTCCTCCCTCTTCCATAATTCTATTGGAAAATATTTGCTTAGGATTATGTGTTGTTTACATCCTTATACATCAAATTCCATATTTCTGCTGGAACATTGCTGCTTAGGATTATGTTTGTTACAACCCTATGCATCTATTTCCCTCCTTCCTTTCCTCCTCTCCACAATTTCTACAACTTCAGCTTTAAGTTGTCTCATTGTTGTGTGTCGGCCACCAGAAGAAGAGGTCATTTCTCTTTGAGATTGCCCTAATATACCCCCAGCATTTGGATCCATGTGTTGGCTCGAAACTACCTCAGTGAAGGCTTACTAAACCAAGCCCATCCTATTACCTTTTACGTGAAAATTGGAGTGCACAGAAACCCCACTCATAATCTTCCATGCACTCCACTACTTAAGATGTCCTAGGCACTTGTCTACAATCAACCAAGAGGTTGTCTCTAGGGGGCTTTCTATCTATCCTGCAGCACTTGTGTTACTAGTGCAATCTGAAGTGACAACAAGTTTGATTCTCATAATCGAGTCCTTACTCTTCGTCTATTGGGTTCGTATGGAAAATGAAAAAGGATTTGTGGCACAATCATTACACACCTTGTTTGATGGCCAACAAACGAAACTTTGTCAAATTATGGAGCAAAAGGACTTAGGACAGAGGTCCTCATATTACTAAGATATGATTGAAAAACACTTATAAACATAATGAGGTTTTTTAGGTATTATTTTAAAAGAATTTGCCACATTAACACTCATGATTTTAACAAGGTTTCTTTTTAAATCATGTGCCTTGAAACTTGTGCATCCATACTTCCTTGAATCATATGCTCTTATCCTTTTATTGTATTAACTAAACTTTTTACATCCAAAGACCTTCCTTAAATGAAATTGTCAACATAAAAAAATAAAATAAAATAAAAAATCTTGCTTGAATTGGTCTGTTATAGCCTCTCTATTGATAGAAATTGACTTCCTTTTGATGCCATGTTTTAGGAAACCTTTTGCCATGAGGTAAACCTTCATTATGCCTATCCTTGAACTGTCCTTGAAGAGGAGAAATCATTGTATCTTAGGCAATCCTTTTGCTTCTTGATATTTGTGACCAATATTGACAATTTTCACTTATTTCCCTTTGTTTTGGAAGAGTTGTATACCACTTTTTGATGCTTAGGGATAGGTAAATGAAATGAATGATCTTGTAAATGAAGTGATGGTTATGAAAGGGAAATAATGGTTAAGAAAATCAAAGGGAATAGGTACAATATCATTATTTTTAAATGAAGGAATTTGTCAAAAGTAAAACATTAAAAATAATTTTTTCTTACAGAATTTTCAATTACTTTCTTGGTCATGCTTTGTCTTTGCTTCTGTGGTTGATTTGTCTATAATAATATCTTCTGACTCTCTTTAGCTTTGAAATTGTTGTCAATGTCTTCAAATGTTCTTTCTTGCAGTTGTAGATCTCATAAACTGCTTGAAGTATATTCAGATTCCATTACTAGAGTAGGCTACAGGTCCCTCTGCTAAAGATGTTACTAAGGTAAGATTTTAGGTTCATTTGAAACTTTAATGTAATCAAAATATAATATCGATGGATGCAAATTCAGGTCCCTCTGTTTGATCATACAAGTCCCTATAAAAATGAGATGTTATTCAAAAGGTAGTGCATATAACTGTAAAATTAATTTCAAGAAGGAAAAACTTAGAAATTGTGCACCTTCCCCCTCAACTTAGGAACTGACTTGTCCTCAGGTCTTGTTTGCCAACAAACTTGTTAGAAATTATTCAGATGACAATTTGAGAAGTAAATGATAGATCTTTTTGTGAATTCTCATTGGCCAATTTTACTTGGTTTTCTAATCAGAATTCTGGTTTATGTTATGTCAGTTGCCTGGTTTTCACAACTAAACCCCCCCTCCCCCCCCCCCCCCCCCCACATTTTTTTTAAGTAAATCTGAAATCGAAGAGATTGGGTGGATTAAGGGATTATGGTAAGCTTGTGAAGGAAAATAGATGGAAAATGAAATGGATGAATTCAGACTTCAATATGAATGGATTATGAAACTTGGAAGAATGAAAATGGCATAGAGCAGGGTGGATGAATGAAATTATGAATGGTATAGCTTTTCAGAGGTTTGTTTAGTAGTTTATGTGACTTTGACATGATATGGAACTTGACTTCTTCTTTTGACGATTGATTTCATGGCTTTTGCCTTGATCTCAATTCATCTTCAAGTATTTGTCGGTCATCCACTGGAAGGTTTTTGTAACAATATCCAAGGATTTAGAACTCAATGTCAAATGATATTCCACTTTTCTTAACTTAAATATTTCATACCCTCATGTATGAATTTCCAAAACTTTGACTTTGAAAATCACTTGTTCATAGATTTGACCCTTTGGACTTCCTGAGACCTGCAAAAACTAAGCATTGCCTACAATAAAATGTGAGATGATGGGAGAATAAAGGTGATCGGTCTTTCTCCTTCTAATAAATATGTAAAAGAAATGTAACAATGACTAAAACAAATAGATCCAAAGAATATAGACAAAGAAAAATGCATTTGTTTACCTGCTGAAAAGTGGTGGCCAACCTAGATCACCTAGTGGTATTTGGTTCACAAAATCATCATTTTATATCCAATTGAAGTGATTCCAAAACTAGATTGAAGTGGATTCATAGGGATGTTTCCATAAGAAATTGGTTTTCAAAGTTATTTTTAATTACATTTAAAACCTATTGAGGAACACCTTACTTGATGGGACTATTCGTGAATTGCTTTCTAGACCAACAGTCACTAATTCGGGCATAAATATTTCATTCAAGCATGGATTGATGTGATTCCACTTGTATATTAACTCGAAATCATGTAAATACCTTAAATAGAAACATGTTTTTAATATAGCTTGATTTGATATCTCAAATCCACTGATGAACATACCTAAGAGGCAGAGTTTCACCATGTTGTTTTGAAAACATGTAGTTACTAAGTGTGGCATAACTTTTTCATATCATATTCAAATGGGATGTTTCAAATTGTTACTTAAAACAGAATCGAATTATATCTCCATTATAAACGAGTTTTGAAAAGAAGATGATTTGATATGTGAAATATGCCAATGAACGGTCAATATGTAGAATTGTCAGTATCCAGATTTTATGACAAGCAGTTAGTAATTTGAGCATAAAATTTTCATACGATGTCGGTTTGAGGTGATTAAAATTGAAATGGAAACTAGGTTCTAAGGGCCATCTCCCCTAGAAATATCTTGTAAAAATATGTCCATTAAATCCCTCAAATCATAGTTGTACTAACTCTGTTCTTGAATTTTATGCTTGAGACCTAGTAACTATTTTGACCATATATATATATATATAGAGAGAGAGAGAGATATATATATATATTATTTTTTATTTTTTTTTCGTCTGAGATTAAAATTCAAAATGGGTTAGAAAATAGATTTCAAGGGATTATTTGTGTAGAAACAGGTTTTAAAAATGAGCCCATATGGTCCTCCAAAATAGGACTGTCACGACTGCATTTTGTCATAAAATCATCTCAAAATGAGTTTTATTCATGCAATACTGAATTAACTCTATTATGCATTTTTTTTATATTTTTTTCATTTATTCTTCTATTCTATCCTATTCTATTTGGAAAAATAAAGCATACCCTCAATTATAAGAGAATTTCCAATGCATCCATTTGTGTAACAAGATCATAAGTAAACTCATATCTAAGTTTTAAAAATATGCCTTAATGAATGCTTGGACATGAGAGATCAATTGTTCATACAAATTTGATGCCAAGAAATGGAGTGGTATGGTGGCCTAGTGACTCTTTGGAACCAAGTTTCGATATTATATTTGTCTCCTTGGATTTTCTTTGTTGTCATACCATAAATTTCTTCTAAAATTTGTTCATTACATTCATGAATGCACAAGGGATCTTGTGATAGACATGAGAGAAATTCTTCAATCTTTGGCTCTAATGTTTGATCTTCATCAGATGTGGCCAATGACTCTTTGTCCTCCTTACAAGGATAACTAGAAAAATCTTCTAGGTTTTCCTTTTGTGAATCCTCTTCATAGATGCCTTTCTCCTCTTCTATCTTTTTAAATGAAAACTCATCCCTAGTGACAATTCTAAATTGTGGACAAGGATTTAAGAAGATCCTTGTGGTGGCATACCCTCCTTCACTGAATAAATTCTTTAGCATCCTCTTTTTGAAGTTTGATAGGTCTTGTCTTGCAAATGGATTAGTAGTTGGAGGTTTTTTTTTAGTGGTTGGGGGTTTTGTTTTAAACTTTTAAACTAGTTCTATCTAAATGTACTTCCCCAACAACGACACCAAAAATGTTGGTCCAATTTAGGGGTGTAAATCAAATCATATATTTTAATATCAATCCAGAGTTTGTAGAACTTTGAAGCACACCAATGTATATGGAATTTAGATATATACTAGTTTTGGACTACTTTATTCAAAGTAATGAATTTAAACACACTTTGCATCTAATGTATCTTAATGATTTAAATTTTGTAAGTAAACATCAAGCTCCCTTACAGGAGATACATTCATAATGTTTCAAAATCATAACAACATTTAGATCATCAAGTTCTTTTTAAACAATGAAATACTAAAGTAGCATAAAAATGAATTGTAGAAAATGACAAATTAACAATATTTTACTGCTGCAAGTAAGGACACATCAAGCTCTTTTACAAGAGATCTATGCACAATGTATATTAGACTTTAGCAACAGTTAAATTTTGTTAATCTAATGAAAAAAAAATAAATCATACAAGAAACTACAACAAATCTGAAAAATCATACCAGACATTTAAAGACTAAGTGTACATGCTTGGCAATGGGGGCCCTCCATGTTTCACTTGCACACTTGAATGAAAACCAGTTAAGAAAGCTTGAATAACAGTATCAACATAATCCACATAACACAATGAAGGTATCCAAAATCTCCAAATCTATTAACTTCATTCAAGTAGCATTCTTCCACACAAAATAACATGTCTCTTACTTCAAGTCCTACATATTTATACAAGAGGTTTGATAACCAAAATTACTAAAAATGCTCAAATTAGTTTATGAGATCCTATATAAGTGCTAATAGGTCGAATTCAACCTTCATATCCATGAAATATGAAGAAAATCCCTTAAAATCCAAAATTGTCCTGATTTATTGCCAAAAACAGGGGATTTTTTGAACAAGTGGCCTAGTTTGACCAATGTTGACTGGGCACATGCGAGGCTATTTTCTGAAGGAAGATAGGAATTTATCCATCCTTGGACATTGAGGAACAACCCACATATCTTTAAATTCACCCAGTTGTCCTGCACACGTGCGAAGCCTAGAGTTATTACGAGAAGTTACAATATCCTGTAATTTCTGCTAAAATTTTAATTTTAATGCCATACTTTGTCAAAATTCAAATCATGAAAAGAAAGTGATACATGTACCTGATGTAATCGATTTCAAGCAAATATGGATGATTTATGAGAGGCATGGAAGAAAAATAGAGGCAAAATATAAGTTATATGACTAAAATAAACATAAAAAAGTGGCACCCAAAAAAGATTTTGAAAGAACCCCCTCAAATCCTAGCAGCATCTCAGATCTCTACTTCTCAGGAAGAACAAATCTCAATAGAAGTCAAGAACTTATCTACCTCCCCGAAAGTGATAGAAGAACAACTCCATGAACCAC
This sequence comes from Pinus tabuliformis, assembly GCA_031772625.1. Lineage (NCBI taxonomy): Eukaryota > Viridiplantae > Streptophyta > Pinopsida > Pinales > Pinaceae > Pinus > Pinus tabuliformis. Next base: position 1,244,506,849 of record CM062804.1, read on the forward strand.
ATCCACGGGAAGATCTTCACCCTTGCAAACTTGTCGAGGAAACTGAAGAATCATGGACCGCATCCAATGGAGAGCAACCATTCGAACCTGAGACTAAATAATTTTTGACATGCCTATCTGTGGATATTTTAATCACACAAGAGGATAATCATCTAATAATGGAAGAGCTGCATGGCACGATAAAGGAGGATATGCTAATTGAGCCAAATAAAGAGGTAAATCAAGAGCATTTTGATTTTGTTGAAAGTTGGTTTCAAGCAACTATAAGACCATATTGCTTCTTCATTCTTCATTACTTCTTAACATCATCATCAAAATGGTTGGTTCTTTGTACTCAGGTATGCATTAAAGACTATATTATAAACTTGAGTATGAATGCATTTTTATACCTGTTACACATGTGGTTACATTGGAAATACTCCTATACTTGAGGAGAGGAATTTCTTTTTCTCAAGTAGAGTAGGATAGTAAATAAATAAATAAATTTTGCATGTAAGAATTAGTTTAGCTTTAAACTACCGTGCAACATCTTTCTCATGTTTTTGTATAAGTGAGAATGTTAACAGTTAAAGGCAATTAGTTGAAAATGGGAGATCTTTGTTCCTATTGCATATTTTTGTTGAGGTCTCTTTCAATGACATATTGTTTTAACGAATATTTCCACTCAGTCTTATTTCAAACAACAACATGGTTCAACTACTACAATTCTTTCCCACTTATTATTTCTTTATAATAGTTATACTTGTTTCTAGTTTTCTTTTCAATAAAGTAAGCTATGAACATCATGTTTGGAATTTTATGTGAAGGTAATCTTTAGTTTGGATGCCTTAAATCAAAATGATTACATTGAAACATCATCTCGTACTGCATACCAACTGTCTAGTACCATATTTCAGCCAACCAATACTCAGAATTTTAGTTTCCAGAATTTCGGTACTCAATTCAGTACCAGTGCCTAGAATTTCAATTTCCAGAATTTTAGTACTCAATTTGGTACCAGTGCCCAAAATTTTGGTACCAATTTTCTATTTTGCAAGACAAAGCCAAATTCATGGATATTGTTTGTTCATGATGTTTAAATACTAGAAGAATGTTTTCAAAAGCGAAAAATACATCTTCATCAATGGAATGGAACACTTAGGGGAGTATTTGATGACATCTTTCCTTTTACCTTAAGTTGTTAAAAATGATGCATTCATGCTTATCTGTTTTAAGACCGCCATTTCACAAAGATGATTGAATAAACAATCCTTTTCATAAAAGTCAAATTGAATGATTCATAGTTGATATACCATTTCTATTTTTGAATTTCATTTTTCGTAATATGCATATATATTTCTGATTATCAATATGAAACAATTGCTCAAAATATAGTTAATGAAACATATTAAGGGGATTAAAACAAAATCAAAAGGTCCATACAGTGATACCAATGACAAAAGAAACTTGAATACTATAACCAAAACGCCAAAGCATGATATCTAAGCATCTTTGTTAAGACTTGCAGAAAAGTTGATGAAGTCTCTGCTCATGGTGGAACACTGCTTTAAAAGCAAAAGCATATATGAAAACTATGTTTGGTAGGAACTTAGGTATCTTTTGGTTATTCTTTGGCAACCTCATCCATCACACATTAAAAATGGCTCATTCATGCTATGTAATTTGAGTACCTATAAGTACCCTATGCGCCCACGACATTATGCAGGTAATCAAAGTCACTCTGAAAGGTATCATCATATGCCTTTAAGGGGCTTTCTAAAGTCACTCCCCCATCTACAAATTGCAAAGGAAATGACCATAATATAAACCTAAAATGGTAGGAAACATGGGACTAGAACCTTCAGTATAAAATAGGTTTAAGAGGTTAACTCGTCGAGGCTATGGATGCCTGCTGGCAGCGGATGCTGACGTGTGATACCACTAGTAAAACATGTCGAGGCTATGAGCGCTCGCAGGAAATGGGGCATTCTTCCAAAAGAAGTGTCAACCAAACCATGGCTTTCTCTACACGTATGATGGTTACTCTATAGTGTTACAATCAAAAGGAAGCATGTGTGGATTGAAGTCAAGGAAAAATGAACTCCATAAATTTTTTGTTAAAGAATGGCCTTAAGGTAACCTTAAGTCCTCTATCATTGGTTTTTCATACTATACCTAAGATTTCATTATCTTAGAAGTAGGAACTATGATCACAGAGAATTCATAGAGCTCAACTACAAAGCTTATCTATAATACTTGGATGACTATAATACTTTGGGATTTGGTTAGTAATGACTAATATTTCATTAGTTCATCATTTGGTGTGATCATAAAAGGCCTTCTACATTTTTGTCTACAAAGCATGAGAACCTCTTAAATTTATAAAAGGCTATTTTTCTTGAGCATAAAATTGTTAAGGATTGATGAAATTATATGCAATAAGTGATTTGGAATTTATTCTATGCTTGGTTTTAGTTTTGCATCATTTTAATAAATCAAGGAGGACTTATTTTTGTTTAGTAGTCATCTCATTAGTTCCATAGTTTTTTTTTTAGAGCCATATTAGTAGCCTCCTCACTTCTTCAGTATCTCACCTTGTTTGCATGAGGACCTACAAAACCTCAGGCATGGGGGAAAGTGGTTGTTGGGACCATTGGATTCTTTTCAACATCTGCAATCCATTCTCTTTAGCTTCCATTAGCAGATCATATCAGCACTCATAAACTCATTCCAAACTCTCATCCTTACTTTGCCTCATCTTTAGCTCCATACAACCTCCATTGCAACTTGCAGTACAAATTATAAATCAAAAGGGATACTTGAGGTAAAATAGGTTTTAAACTCTTTAATTCATTAAGAATTAAAGGAAACTCGATAGTAAACTACTACACATTCCATCTTTCACACAATGCTATCATTAGCCACCAATGTAATCATTTAGAAATTTAACCCGCCATTTATAATCCCTCAATTATAATCTAATGTATCCTCTTATAAGACCATAAGTTTAGAAATCAAAGTTATTGTGGTGCATAAATACAAAGTAGCATTTTGCGATGTCTTCTTGTACATCATAAGCATTAACAAAATCATGATCTGAATGTTCGAAATAGAGGATGAAGTCATTGCTACTAAAAAGGATAAAGCAAAGCACCACAAATAAGCATTGATCTTAAAAGAAATCACAAAGTATGAAGACATCTTTATATAGCTATCATTTCCATCAACACCTCATCTTTTGCTTGTCCTCAACTTATATTATTCTGATTGTAAAAGAAATCAAATTTATTACTTTATGATAAATCAATTGAGAATAATGTTGCTTCACTCTCTGTAGTGTTGTTTTGCAAGAACTAACACTTGTACAAGCACTAATGTCATAGAAGTATGTAACAAGAAAGGGTTTAGTTTGCATGAGGACATGCAAAATCTTAGGTATGGAGGAATGTTGGGCCCCATATATGTTATAGTATTTGCTATCCAAACCTTCCATTTATAAGCCATATTCAAACCTTTACAACATATTTCATAACTATTATATTGCCAATTTTCACTAAATGAAATCATTTTACCTTGTGGTTAATTATTAATGATTTCTTGCATTTTTAATGATTAAATTAGTTTTTAATGTGGTTTTTCCAATGATAGTTTACTAATATGTTTATGTGCCCAAACAACAAGTTCTAGTACTGGAATTTGACAATTTAGTACTTATATATGTTTCAACACCAAGTAAAGGTTAACACGTTGGCACTTCTCGAGTTACAATTTGATTACATGGATTGCAAATACATGATTATGGATGGATTTATGTTCGTTGGATCACACCTAGCTCACATGTGAAGCTCAAAACCTTATTCAAAGTTACAGTCAAACCCAAATTCCAAACATGCAGTAGTTTTGTCAACCTATAGTAGTTCGGTACCAACCTACAGGAATTTGGTACCAACACCAGGTAAAGCAAATCATGTTGGCAAGTGAAGAGAATTATTGATGGGTTCGAGGAGGAGGTTTTGCATTGGTTTGATCTTCATCTGATCTCCAAGATATGATTGCCTTCTTTCCCATGCACTATGTATCATGAGAAGAAGGCCACTTCACTAAAAATACCAAGTGTATCCATTAATTGGGGAAATAAATATTCACTCAAACCGAGTGATCTTATCCTCTAATATCTAAGATATTTTTTATTTCACTTGTACCAAGTCATTTCTTTGTTATAAATAGGACCTGATGATGCATATAGGAGGAAAATATTATTGTGACACCATGATGCCGCATAGGCATTCTTTGTAAACTATTACAATTTGTTGAAGGTAATAAAGCTGTAATTTTGATGATCTATTGAGTTTTTTAGTGTTTAAGTCTGTGAGTTATCAGCGACCTTGTTTGGTATCAGCAAGGGCCCACTGTCTCCAGCATTGGTGTGTTATCTTGTTTATTTTGGTTTCAAATCGTAATTAATTGTAAGTATCGTTTGCATATTTTTAGTACTCAATTACTATGTATTAATTTAGATCTTGTATATTGGCTTAAGTAAATTGGACTTTCATATAGGAATTCAACCATACTTTGTTTTAGCGTTTCATGTACCTATTAACGAAATCATTGATTAGGTACCTATTTTGGTACCTACATCTGAGATAGGTTGAGATACACTAGATGATGTTAGTATATGTGTGAGGAAAAGTAATGTGTGTATTGTGGATTTGCTAAAATCATTTATGTGTGTGGTGCACCAACATTTCTTCATTATTAGTTGCTTGATTCAGTATTACATGAGTAGTTTGCACTAAGGTTACATTACATTATAGAATTCTAAATTTTAATTTATTGTTGTGTGATTTACATATCCAAAGTTAAGTTTTTTAATACAGGAACAAGTCAAACCCCATATTTCATATTTCATGAGCCGACAAATGGGAAGTCTTGACACCATTTTAGTCTTCCTATATTAATTCATTTCTAGCAATAAAATAGATATCACAGAGTTTTTTTTTAATTGTTTCCCTTCCTTTTGAGAAATTTCTTTTATTTCTGAATGGTGTGAAAAATGGTCTAAAGTTAACTTAGGCTCCAATCATGCATTTCCTATGCTTTCATCTCTAAGTCTTGTGATCCCAGATTCGATAATTAAATGTTGGAATTAGAATACATATAATTTTACCAATAGGAATGTTGTGTTGATAAATGGAGAACAAAATCCTCCCCACAGATAGAATCCCCCCCTGCAAAGCCTCATTCAAATATCCACAAGGAATGTTGACATCCATATTTTCAATAAGCATTGATTTACCATAAGAATGCATCTTACACTGGGGGTAGTGACAAAGTATGGTTAAACCTTCGGCAATAGTATTTTCTAGATAGGAAGAAATCTTTTGAAAAATGTTGTTATTCCTCGCCGGTCAATTGCCCCAACATAAAATGAGAGGAAGAGCCCTATAAAAAATTTTGGCCCTACTCTCATTCAAGGCTTTCTAGATCTCTTCAAATAAAAAACCCTCCCATCTACATTCGTAACCAAGTAAAGAATTGCAGGTCAACCAAACTTGTTTTGTGAAGGAACAATGAACAAAAATGTGGTCAATGGTTTCCTCACTACCCTTCCACAAAGCACATCATCTATGGAAAATATTATGTTTGTGTTGCATAACATCCCAAGTAAGAACAATTTTCTCTACAATGCACCAAACTAGAAAGTGAGATTTAGAAGGGAATTTTGACTTTTAAAGGACTTTATAAAACCAGGGAAGATCCACATTTTGTGCAATAACATTGGCATGAATATAGCCCAACTTTGGAGTATATCTACCATGTAGAGCAAGCACCAAAACCAATGCTTCATCTTTGTCATATAATCTAATATGGGTTAAGCGTAGAGCATTCAAAAACTTGGACCATTCCTCTCGAAAAATGGATGAAAGGTTTAGGTCTGTTGCAGATAGCTATCCTTATTGCCGGAGTGTAGTGCGAGCATGATTATTTATGTGGATGAAATGGGAGAAACCTTAATCTCTCAGAAAATCATTAATTCTTGTGAAATCTTATGACATACCCCACTCCCCTGCCAAGGATCATACCCCAACCTAACCTTGTTCCCATTCCCAAACTTCCATGCTAGACCCAAAGCAACTAGCCTGAAAGAATTTAGAACAACTGTCGGGCAGATAAATTGTTCTTGTGGAGAAGACCAATATCCCTAGTATCTATGGATATCTAGCGACAAGAAAACCAAAAAAATTCTATCTTTCTCTAAATATACGATTTATAAATAAAAGCCAAGAGATGTTTCAGACCCTACCTCAAGTCTAGTGCTAGTTTGTGGAAGCCACGCTCCGCTTGTCCAAATGAGCTCCCTTTTAAAGAATCTGCAAACACAAACAGGCACACATCAAATAACACCTGCATAGACAATATAATAAACCATATTTATCATGATGATCAAGGAATTCATGAAATAAACCATAGAAGACAATTTATTGAGAAAAATGAATCTGATTGTATTAACTTTAAACAAAGAAGAACTTTACAACCTTGGTGCCTTGATGTTGTACAAGCTCCTCCCAGGGTCCAGCAAGAATCTCCTCTACTTTGACAACTTTCACTCTCTTCCCAAAGAAGCCAAAAGGTATGTAATCTCTCCTCTCAAGCTCAATTAGGAAGTCTAAATTCCAACAGAATTTACCCTCAAAAATGTTCAGCTTTCAACCTCCCTAGCAACTAGCCCAATGCCTCAATTTATAGTGCAGAGGAAGGAAGTTACCAGGTCCACCTTCAAAGGGATAGAGTCCTCCTTCAAAGGGATAAGCTCCTCTCATCAAGGGGTTAGCTCCTTTAGTTATGGGATGCATGAACCACCTAGGAGCGAACTTGCCACCTCAAGATTCCTTCTAGAAGCGTCCAGAATTAATCCAAAGTGAGTTTTTAATAATAAACTTGCACCTTTTTTACTTTTACAGGGGTCCGCACCCACTCCTTTAGAGACAGAGCGGGCAGGTCCGCAGGTAACATGACCAAGGGGTGCGGGACTGCAGGTAATGGTAAGAGAAAGTGCGGAACCAGAGTTTTAGAGCTTTTTAAGGACTTTCTCTCATTTTTAAGGCTTGACATGAAGAGCTGAGGTTTGAGACTTGCAAAGGAGGACAGTATGAGTGGTGATAGACTCACACTGACTGCAGAAATTCATGGTGACAATATTTTGTGTAACAGATTGCCCCCTAAAGTGCGAAGTCTGTAGTAGATGAGGATTTCATTTATCATCTAAGAAGAGAGAAGTAATTTATCATTTCGAGGATCATCTTGTGGAGAGCCTGGTTGGAACCTGTAAAAACACTCAATACAAAATATATATATATGAGATCATATCATCGCTGAGGTAGGCATTCCCATTCTCAGATCAAAACTGACTAGAAAACTAACTAAACTGCTCTGATATAGGAATGATCTTGTAATACATCACAAGTATAGACACATGTAGACACAGTATGGGCGTAGCCATTTGTTTATGAATAGTCCACTGTATAATGAATACAAAATTCCTCGCAGCCTGGATGGTGGAAACTAGATCCAGGGTCTTGATTTCTACTTCCCGAAATAGTACGATTCTATAAATGTGAATGAATGTGTCGAAGTCGAACATGGTAGAAACCACTTGATTATCAGTCAATGATGTAAACTGTTAACAAGTGTGAGAGAAACCACCAGTAATGCCAATGGCTCTCAAAGTACTCAGTACAATCTATGAAATGTGAATAAATGTGTTGATGTCGAACATGTCACGGAATCCTTTGATCGAAGGTCAATGATGCAACCTATCGTCGAAGGCGAGAAACCTGCCATTAAGGTATGCAGATCCCAAGGTAATGACGATCTCTAGATCATCTTTCTAGATAATGAGTTGAAGTCGATAGAAAGCGATCCATCGTAGGCAAGCCCACAACACGAAATCATAGATCAAGTTTGAAGAAATATAGTTGCAAGGACTCACTCAGGGATGGTCAAGATGGATGACAGATATTTTGCAGATGAATGGTTTATTTGCACTGACCTCTTGAACACATAACGACACTACAGATGGTTTGGTGACAATTGACCCAAAGCTAATACCCAGAAACCGACTGAAGACTTTCAATATGGTTTGATTAACTGTTAGGCAAAGGATTTCCCAACCCAGGTGAACAAAAAGTGTCATGTTCAAGAGTGGTTAAATGTTTTTCTGAGACACAAAGTATGACAAACAGGTTCATTTTCTCTCTTTTCCCCCACCATTTCTGGCAAGAACCTCTTTATTTTTAACAAGCTTGAGGAGGATAACATTTGCTTGATTATAAGCTCATCCTTTGGATGAGTCCAACTTAGTTTAAATTCGAACCCTAAGAAGGAGTGGTCCGTTCCCGTTTGTAATTGAACAGGTCCTTTACTGTTAAATTTTAACGAGTCCAGTATATGAGAAACTCGACGTTTTTCAATTTTAGGGAGTCAGAAAAACTTAAGAAAACTCCATGGTTGTCCTTTTTCGTAAATTTGTGTCTCCCAAGCCCGAAAAAGTATAAAATAATACTTGAGAGAACCGCTTCACCGTTACGATCAAGGAGTACTTTTCATAATTAGTGTCTCTGATCTGAAAAAGTAAAACAAGCGATCAACGACACATCGTTTTATAACCAATATCGAATTAGAAATGACAAAAATCCGGTAATCTTTTCATGTTTATACGGTCAGAAAAGAGCTGTAAGTGGACCGTCTTTTTAATTCCGTTTTAACGAGCTTAAAAAAGAAAAACTTGGCAATCTTTTCATATTTTAGGAGTTAGAAAAGAGCTTAAAGATGACTCTAATGTTTTTTGTCGAAAATGATCAATTTTGCCTGAAAAATCCGATATCCTGCACAAAAACTCAAACATTACTCATACCTGTTTAAAATAAATAAAAATGCTTCAAAGGTTACCTCTTTAAAGTGAAAAATAAACAAATTAAAAATTTATTTATTCAAGAAAACTTATAAAAAGGGCTTTTGTAAATTCATTTTTACCGTTTGACATCAGAGTGAGAAAAGAGAGATTTTGGTAAGAAACTTCCCGTGAAGATTGCGGAAAATCCGTCCGTTGGAATCGAACGCCGTCACCTCCAGGTAATCCACATCACTTTACTCTTGCATTTCAACCAGTGGAGTCGCCATTTTGTCAGGCGGATAAATCGTTCTTGCGGACAAGACCGATATCCCTAGTATCTATGGATATCTAGCGACAATCAAACCAAACAAATTCTATCTTTCTCTAAATATGCGATTTATAAATAAAATCCAAGAGATGTTTCAGACCCTACCTCAAGTCCAGTGCTAGTTTGTGAAAGCCACGCTCCGTTTGTCCAAATGAGCTCCCTTTTAAAGAATCTGCAAACACAAACAGGCACACATGAAATAACACCTGCATATCCAATATAATAAACCATATTTATCATGATGATCAAGGAATTCATGAAATAAACCATAGAAGACAATTTATTGAGAAAAATGAATCTGATTGTATTAACTTTAATCAAAGAAGAACTTTACAACCTTGGTGCCTTGATGTTGTACAAACTCCTCCCAGGGTCCAGCAAGAATCTCCTCTACTTTGACAAGTTTCACTCTCTTCCCAAAGAAGCCAAAAGGTATGTAATCTCTCCTCTCAAGCTCAATTAGGAAGTCTAAATTCCAACAGCATTTACCCTCAAAAATATTCAACTTTCAACCTCCCTAGCAACCAGCCCAATGCCTCAATTTATAGTGCAGAGGAAGGAAGTTACCATGTCCACCTTCAAAGGGATAGAGTCCTCCTTCAAAGGGATAAGCTCCTCTCATCAAGGGGTTAGCTCCTTTAGTTATGGGATGCATGAACCACCTAGGAGCGAACTTGCCACCTCAAGATTCGTTCTAAAAGCGTCCAGAATTAATCCAAAGTGAGTTTTTAATAATAAACTTGCGCCTTTTTTAGTTTTACAGGGATCCGCACCCACTCCTTTAGCGACAGAGCAGGCAGGTCCGCAGGTATCATGGCCAAGGGGTGCGGGACTGCAGGTAATGGTAAGAGAAAGTGCGGAACCAGAGTTTTAGAGCTTTTCAAGGAATTTCTCTCATTTTTAAGGCTTGACATGAAGAGTTGAGGTTTGAGACTTGCAAAGGAGGACAATATGAGTGGTGATAGACTCACACTGACTGCAGAAAGTCATGGTGACAATATTTTGTGTAACAGATTGCCCCCTAAAGTGCGAATTCTGTAATAGATGAGGATTTCATTTATCATCTAAGAAGAGTGAATTACTTTATCATTTCGAGGATCATCTTGTGGAGAGCCTGGTTGGAACCTGTAAAAACATTCAATACAAAATATATATGAGATCATATCATCGTTGAGGTAGGCATTCCCATACTCAGATCAAAACTGACTAAAAGACTAACTAAACTGCTATGATATAGGAATGATCTTGTAATACATCACAAGTATAGACACATGTAGACACAGTATGGGCGCAGCCATCTGTTTATGAATAGTCCACTGTATAATGAAAACAAAATTCCCCGCAGCCTGGATGGTGGAAACTAGATCCAGGGTCTTGATTTCTACTTCCCGAAATAGTACGATTCTATCCATGTGAATGAATGTGTCGAAGTCAAACATGGTAGAAACCACTTGATTATCAGTCAATGATGTAAAATGTTAACAAGTGTGAGAGAAACCACCAGTAATGTCAATGGCTCTCAAAGTACTCAATACAATCCATGAAATGTGAATAGATGTGTTGATGTCGAACATGTCACGGAATCCTTTGATCGAAGGTCAATGATGCAACCTATCGTCAAAGGTGAGAAACCTGCCATTAAGGCATGCAGATCCCAAGGTACTGACGATTTCTAGATCATCTTTCTAGATAATGAGCTGAATTCGATAGAAAGCGATCCGTCGTAGGCAAGCCCACAACACGAAATCATAGATCAAGTTTGAAGAAATATAGTTGCAAGGACTGACTCAGGGATGGTCAAGATGGATGACAGATATTTTGCAGATGAATGGTTTATTTGCACTAACCTCTTGAACACATAACGACACTGCAGATGGTTTGGTGACAATTGACCCAAAGCTAATACCCAGAAATCGGCTGAAGACTTTCAATTGTGTTTGATTAACTATTAGGCAAAGGATTTCCCAACCCAGGTGAAAAAAAAATGTCGTGTTCAAGAGTGGTTAAATGTTTTTCTGAGACACAAAGTATGACAAACAGGTTCATTTTTCTCTCTTTTCCCCCACCATTTCTGGCAAGTACCTCTTTATTTTTAACAAGCTTGAGGAGGATAACATTTGATTGATTATAAGCTCATCCTTCGGATGAGTCCAACTTAGTTTAAATTCGAACCCTAAGAAGGAGTGGTCCGTTCCTATTTGTAATTGAATAGGTCCTTTACTGTTAAATTTTAACGAGTCCAATATAGTAGAAACTCGACATTTTTCAATTTTAGGGAGTCAGAAAAAACTTAAGAAAACTCCATGGTTGTCCTTTTTTGTAAATTTGTGTCTCCCAAGCCCTAAAAAGTATAAAATAATACTTGAGAGAACCGCTTCACCGTTACGATCAAGGAGTACTTTTCATAATTAGTGTCTCTGATCTGAAAAAAAAAAAAGTAAAAAAGTGATCAACGACACATCGTTTTATAACCAATATCGAATTAGAAACGACAAAAATCCGGCAATCTTTTCATGTTTATACGGTCAGAAAAGAGTTGTAAGTGGATCATCTTTTTAATTCTATTTTAACGAGCTTAAAAAGAAAAACTCGGCAATCTTTTCATATTTTAGGAGTCAGAAAAGAGCTTAAATATGACTCTAATGTTTTTTGTTGAAAATGATCAATTTTGCCTGAAAAATCCGATATCCTGCACAAAAACTCAAACATTACTCATACCTGTTTAAAATAAATGAAAATGCTTCAAAAGTTACCTCTTTAAAGTGAAAAATAAACAAATTAAAAATTTAAGTATAGGGGGTTTACGCAGTGCATTATATTAGATATCATTTTTGGGATTCAACTGCATTAAGTAAGTCATTCACGTATGACCCATTTCCATGAGAGGTAGTCGTAAGTGACTAATTACTTAACGCAGTTGAATCCCAAAAATGATATCTAAATTAAAAATTTATTTATTCAAAAAAGCTTATAAAAAGGGCTTTTATAAATTCATTTTTACCGTTTGACATCAGAGTGAGAAAAGAGAGCTTTTGGTAAGAAACTTCCCGTGAATATTGCGGAAAATCCGTTCGTTGGAATCGAACGCCGTCACCTCCAGGTAATCCACATCACTTTACTCTTGCATTTCAACCGTTTGAATTTTGTTTTTAGGGTTTTATTTTGATTTTTAGGAAGAAATTTTGTTTTAAAGACCGCTCGCGGGGGTCCGCAGGTGCAGCATGATAAACCTACAGACCCCGACTTTTTCATATGCAAGAAAAAGTCAGGGGCCCGCACCCGTTGTTTAGGCAGAGTGCGGACCTACGCATTGTCTCTAACTAGAGAGTGCGGTCCCCGCGGCATAGGTTTTAAAATTCCAAAAACCTTCAATTTTCGCCCAAAAACTTCGATTTAAAATGTTCTAATCCGCCTTTTCTTTCAATGTAGGGTATACATCATGCTTAGCTGGCGGAAACGGGAGCATGAGGATGTGCACCTCGCCACAATCAATCATCAACCTTTAATTGATGCATTAAAGGCATGCGGTTTATTTAAATTCTAGGCCATACCTGGCATGAGGGCCCAAGTAGACTTTCTGCAGTGGCTGGTGGACAGGTGGAATGTGCAGGACCAGTGTTTCATTATTGGTGGCCACCAGCTCGAAATGGAGCCAGAGGAAATTTACTTTTTGACTAGTTTGCCTAAGAGAGGTGAACAATTGACTCTATTCAGGACTAGGCTAGGTGGCCAGTCTGTCGATAGTCTCCGGCTAGAGTTTTGTAACGACCAAACCAAGGACAAAGGGATTGATATCAAAACCATCTCCCGTCCTGAACTCAAAGTGATTGCATTTACTATCACCAAACTCTGCGGAAGCGCAGCACTGCATATGGCCACCGGATTCCAAATGCGGATGGCAGTAAACTGTTTTCAAGGCACCGCCTTCAACTGGTGCGAAGCTGTGTTGGCTAATGTAAAAGGCCAACTGACTAGAGCAAAGAACGGACAACTGAAAAACTTTGGATATGGTTTTTTAGTTGTGAGCTTTGGTTTAGAGAGGGTCCCAATGTTGGTCCCACAGCATCTTTTCGTTGAAGCTGGACTTCCCCGAGAGTCCAAGCTGATGCATTGGGTTGCAATTATGGCCCGTCATCCTGAGGAGGGTTCAGAGGTTGTTCGATTCCTCCTCAGTCTTTTCATTGGTTGGAGAACCAAGTTTTCGAGATTTAGGATTTTCTTTATGCTGGGATGGATTATCGTGGTGACCCAGACATGGCTCTTCCACCAGGAGAGCAATGGGATGACTCAGGTAAAATCATTTTCAACATATTGTAATTTTTTTATTTTTTTTTTAAATCATCCCAAAACTGATAGTAAAAAGTTTCAAATGCAGATGTAGGTCCACGGCGACCAGCCACTCTCCAACCCTATGAGAGGAAACAGCTAGCTGCAGCAGCACTATCCCCACGGGACGAATTTACAGAGACCCTGGCCGAATTGGAAAACCATCTAGAGCGTTTGACAGTAGACATTCCAGAGACTAGCATAGATGACATTCCTCTCAGGCTACAGCGCTATGTGATTGGGGTCCCAGGACCTTTCAGGAGGTTCCTTTGTAGGGTGGCCCGTACAGTGGTTTCTTATCGTGATCATCACCAATGATAGGATGATCGCCTGTTGTAGACGCATATGACATTTTTGCTTTTTGTACTATCATTTTTCCGATCGTAAGGTGTTTTTCAACCTATGATCGAAGACGATGTATATATGACACACTTCTATGCTATGATATATCACTATTACTAGCTATCTTGTAAAACATGTTATGGAATGTTTTTAAATTTACTGTTCGATTATTGCAAATGTCTACTTAACATTCAAGAAGCAATTTCATCTGCTAATGTATTTAAATATCTTGGAATATGCTGGTATTCAATATAGTCAAATTCACGTTCCAAGAGATGAACTCTCAAAAATAATCTCAATAACACTGGATTTCTAATGGCATAAACTCTATTAAGCTGTAACACAACGAGTTCGGAATCTAACCTCACAATCAAACTCTGAATCCCAAACGAGATGGATTCAGATAATAACTCAATCACTGCACTATATTCTGCAATGTTGTCTGTTGTTTGACCGAGGCTTACCCCATGCATAGATACCAATTCATCAGAGGGCGAAAGATAACCCAAGCTGCGGAAGAAATATTTCGTGTATTATGACAAGCACCATCAGCGAAACCAACGTATCTTTGAAGAGACGTCGACATCTGCAATATCAAGAGTAAAATCAAGATAAGCAAGAATAATGACAAAAACATTCTCTAAATTAAGCACACTTTTCTAATCTAAAACACACCAGCTAGAAAGAAAACTAATCTAACTAAAATCTCCACACCCAGATTTAAGCATAATATTTCTTTAGGTAAAGACCATTTCTGGGCTTACCTAAAGAGACACCGTCAAAGTCTACCAATTCATAGGCCCCTTTTTCCAGCTTTCGCTTAACAACATAAGGACCATGCCACATGGGTACGAATTTTCCAGCACCTAACTTATCATTTTCTTGATCGTACAGTAAGACTAGGTCTCCTTCCGAAAAATTATGAGGTGTAACATTTCGATCATACTGAGCTTTAATACGTTTGGCATGAGTTTCGATTGCTAGTACAGCATCATGTCAATTCTCATCTAGCTGAGCCAAGTACAACAAATGTTTCTCCTCTTCGGAAGTGGATGGAAGTAATTCTATGGCCATTTGCAATGACGGGATTTCGTATTCAATGGGTAACACAGCTTCCAAACCATCAACAAGTTGGAAAGGAGTGAAACCAGTTGATGTTTTTACTGAGGTTTGATACGCTCAAAGTGCTAAAAATAACATGTTATGCCAATTCGACCTATGAATCCCAATGATTCGTCGGATCATAATGACTAGAACTTTGTTGATGGCTTCAACCAGACCATTAGCCTGTGGGTAATATGGAGTAGAACTATCATGACGCAGGCCAAGTTGATCTGTTAGTTCAGTCATCATAATGTTTCGAAAATGACGCCCATGATCAGTGATAATCACTTGTGGAACACCGAACCTAGCAATTATATGATTGAAAATGAAAATCGCAGCAATTTTGCCGTCTGCCGAAAATGTAGGCATCGCCTCGGCCCACTTGGTAAAATAATCTACCGCAAGGATGATATACGCATGCCCCCTGGCCGAGTGAGGGTTACATGTAATAAAATCGATACCCCATTTCGCAAAAGGACCAACGGAAATTATAGGGTGGAGAGGAGCAGGTGGAGCGCTCATCTTTTGATCAAAAATTTTGCAGTTGTGGCATTTTCAGACCACGCCAATACAATCTTTAAATAAAGATGGCCAGAAATAGCCAGCGCGCAATAGCTTTTGGGATGTGGCAAACCTAGACATATGACCGCCACACACTCCAGAGTGATAGTCATTTAGAACCCTTTCAGCTTCCTCATGAGTTAAACAACGTCAGAAAACAGAGTCCGCCCCACAACGATAAAGTGTATCTCCAATAATTTTGTATTGTTGGGATTGGAATCGTATTTTCCGACGCTGAGATCTTGAAATTTCAGGTTGAAAGGATTTGATTTGGAGATAAACTATGATATCTCCATACCATGGATCAAGAGTGTTGATAAGAAACAAGGATTCGTCTGTAATGGGATCTTCCGCCACAGTCTCAGTATCAGCACGCGGGAAGTCACACATCAACTCCGCAAAAACTAAATATTTCTTTGACTTAGATTTTTCAAACTCCAATTCAAATTCCTGTACGATAACAATCCATTTGGAATACTTGCCCCCTAGCAATTGTTTTGTCAAAATATAGATCATAGGGTTACAGTCGAAAATTACAGTAGTTTTGCGTAGTAAAATGTAATGACGAAATCGTTGGACAGCTTGAACAGCTGCCAAAGCCAATTTCTCCACATGTGAATATTTTAGCTCAGTCGAATTCAAGGTTCGACTAAGGTAATAAATCACATGTTGACTACCGAATTCATCTTCCTGAACTAACACCATCCCGATGGTGGAATGAGAGGCGGCGAGATATAAGAAGTAGTCGTGGTTGTAGTTGGGAGGATGCAATAACGATGCATGGGTCAACACGTGTTTTAGTGCATCAAAAGATTTGTCAGCTATCTCATCCCAAAAGAATGGAGTATTCTGTTTCAACAACCTAGTAAAACCCTTTGTTATCTCGGCGTAGTTAGGAATGAATCGACGTAAAAAGTTTGCTTTCCCTTGCAAACTTTGGAGTTGGCGAAGAGTCGAAGGAGGAGGAAATTTGACAATAGCTTCAACCTTCGAGGGATCGACACGAATGCCGGCTTTCAAAACAACAAATCCCAGTAACCGACCCGTTTCTATATAGAAAACACATTTGTGTGGATTCAACCTAATTCGATAATTCCTACATCTCATAAAGATTGCTTGTAAATGAATAAGATGATCGGCTCTATGTAATGAATGAGCTGGTAAATCATCGAAATAAGGTTGCACAATGTGCTTGATGTCATGAAACGCGTAAGACATGGCTCTTTGAAAAGTTGCACCGACGTTCTTAAGCCCAAAAGGTAATTTGCAATAAGAAAACATTCCCCATGGACAAATGAAAGCGGTTTTTGGTTGATCAGCAGGTAGAATGTTGATTTGATTGTAACCAGAAAAACCATCCATAAAGGAGAATATTTCGTTGCCGGCACAATCATCAATAATTTGATCGATATAGGGAGTTGGATAATTGTCTTTTGGACAGGCTCGATTAATATCCCTATAATCGATACATATTCTTATTGTTCCTTGATTTTTATTAACAGGAACAATATTCGATACCCAATCCGTTAAGGGAATTGGACAAATGAAACCTGCTTTAAGTAATTTTTCAACTTCTGCTTTAATAGCAGCAACTTTTCGCGGGTGAATTTGACGCAAATGTTGTCGGGCGGGTTTAGCATCCGAGTAAGTTTTGATTTCATGAACAACAATTGCAGGATCAATTCCTGGAATTTCCTCATATGACTAGGCAAACACGTCACGGAATTCTTGAAACAGGGCCTTATATGTTTGAAGTTCATTTTCTGCACAAGAGGCACCTATATGAATGTTTTCAACAATTCCAGGTTTAACCAAAATGTCAATAGGAACTGTTTGAGAAATATTTCCCAAATTTAGCTCAAAATCAGGAATTTTCAATGGATTCTGAGGTTCCTTGACATAATCAGTCGTAAAAATAGATGAAAAATCATTTTCAAAGTGATCAATCTCAGGTAAAAATGAAGATCTATGATGAAGATCTTCCCATGGTAAATCATCAACAGACAAAATTTCACGAATCTGCTCATCAGTGTGAACAAGTTCGGAAAAAGTTGTTGAATCTGAGTTTGATATTGAAAGTGATTCTTCATAGACCACATTCATTAGGTCTATTTCGGTTGAAGATTGGTCAAAAAACAACTGTACAGCCTGATACGCAATTTCATAGGGACTCAAAGGCATAGCATCACCAAATGAATCCATCTCAGATTCGGAAGGTACGATCCAAGGATCATCATAAACAATGGTGTCTGATGAAATCATATGAATGGTTGCAGTAGAAGGTGATACGTTAGGAGGAGGAAAGGAAAAAGTTCCTAGTAAACCAGAATCTTTAACTAATCCTACTCCAACATCCTTATAAGGGATAGTTGTTTTGCCGACATGCTGGATACTTTCAGAAGAGGCTGGGTCGGATGAAAAATAAGTTAGCTGGTCTATAGTTATGATCTTTCCATTATGAGGAAACTTTATAAGCCGAAAGACTGATGAAACAATAGCAGTCATAGCGTAAGACCAACTACGACCCAAGAGAAGGTTGTAATCTAGAGGGGCATCAACCACTTCCACATCTAGATTAACAGTTTTGCCTTCAACCCCTATAGGTAAATCCTGTAGAATTCCAAAAGGATGGAACCCACGGCCATCAAAAGCCTTTAGAATCGTTGGGGATTGATTGAGTGTAGGAGAACCAAGCGATCTCCAACACTGGATCGACATAATACACGTTGAAGCTCCCTCATCAATCACAGTCCTATAGCAAGGTCCGTTTTTTACTAACATTGGAATCTGGAAAGCCATTTGATGCTGTAAGCGAGGTGTACTATTTTCTAAATCGAAGATTATAAGGTTCGAATCCTGAATATCAACAGCTCCTATATCCGACAATAGCAATTTATGTTGTGCTGGACATGATTGCAGCACCTCTAAAGCCGACATTACTGAAGGTGAAATAGATAAATCTTCAACAATGTTATAGTTCTGAGCAGCTCTCGCATGTGGATTGAAAGCTGACTTTCAAAGTATACCCTTGGCGGGCGGTTTGATTACTAAGTCTGGGTTAGGTTTCTCGATCTGTAGCGGATCGAAACCCGAGTTGAAGTTGATGGGTTCGAATTAGAAGATTCTGCTTCCTTACCACCAACAGGACTTTTACTTCCATAATCTTGCGATCGCGTCGCAATCCTAACATGGGACATCATCATTATGGGTTCTTCTGAAGCATTTGAGGAAGAACCTATCATCTTACTATCTTAACTAGGAAATGGATCCTTCAAGACAGCAGGCGTTTGAGAACCTTTAACAATTTTCGCAACCTCAGTGCGATGAGGGCAGTCTCTTGTAAAATGCTCTTCATCACAAATGAGACAAGGATAACGAGGTTTACGTTTCTCATCAGTAGATTCCGTTTTATCTGGTTTCTCTTTCGAATTTTTATCTGATTTATTTTTCTTCTTCCCCTTCTTCTTACCACCAATTTTTGATTTGGCCGTAGATGACTCTACGACATGAATATCGGCAGAAATTTCCGTGGAAGAGTCTCCTGTCGGGGAATTTGGTAAAGTTATGATAGGAGAAGAATTCTTGGAATATTTCTTCTTACTTTTGGTGTTAACTGTACCAATCATACCGTCAGCGGCATGAGACCCTGAAGGAGTTGCAGTTATTTGATTTTTTTTAGGAAGGTTGGGGATTTTCTCGTGTAACGTACCCGACTGCGTATAAACGAGGTCAAGGTACTAAGCTTGAGCAATTACTTGCTCTTCAGTAACGACTCCTGCCTTAGCTACATCCTCAGTGATTTTAGGTAGTAATGATTTAACAAACCATTCTGCTAAGATCTGATCTGGAATAAAAACTTTCACTAAACGCTGTCGACGTCTCCATTCATGAATATGATCTGAAATATAAGTAGACGTGGACTGTTTTAATGAAGTTAATAATTTCGTGCCATTGTCATATCTGACTGGCAACTGAAAATGAGTTAAGAATGAAGTAGCTAGCTGACTAAAATTACAAAAAGTGGCTCGCGGTAACTCAATGTACCACTTGGCCGCAAGAACAATTAGAGTGTGTTGAAAAAGACGTAAACAAATTGAATCATCTAAAATGGAGTTAGATGCACACCAGAGGTGATAACTCATCATATGGTTCGACGGATCCTCTCCTAATTTACCTTCAAACTTTGGGATGTCACTGGGCAACTTATTCGGCGTTGGCGGCCAAAACGGAAGATAATTAATCGGATCGTTCATAAGGCGCGACAAATCAGGCAAGTCCAAAATTGCAATGAATAGTAACTGACGATTAGGGTCTCGAAAACCCTGGGTCATAAGACCAGCCCCAGGAGGAGGATATCCAGGATAACTAGGAATTAGAATTGCATTTGGGATATTATATCCTCCCGAAAAACCAGGATTAACCAGACCGTACTGGGGTTGTTGAGGTTGCTGATAAGTATATCCAGGGTACGGTTGATACTGATAGACTGGGTTCTGCACAGCAGGATCGAATTGGTACTGTCCCTGGTACGGTTGATAAGTAAATTGAGGTTGACTTGTGACAACCATACTTGGACCAGGTTGTCCTACAGGCATTTGAACTGAAGTCTGAATTGTAGGTCCAGACTGAGGTAAAGATGCTTGAGGAATTGATGCAGGAACAGTAGAAACTGGAGCTGCCGATACTCCAGAAGTAGGTGGGGTAGATGGAACAGATGTTGCAGCAGTTGCCGCAGTCGTTTGAGGCGGAGTTCGAGGCGAACTAGGCCCAGGCTGAGAAACTACAGAAGGTGCAGAAGTTTGAATAGTAGGTTGGACAGGTTGCTGGGTTGAACCAGAAACCAAGGGTTGTCCAGATTGAGATGACAACTGCACATTCGGTTGCAAGATCTGTTGAGATTGAGATGGATCCCACACTATGTTCATTCTGGGGTATGGACCCATAGAAGGTTGAGCATATTGAGGACCATAACCGGGTTGAGGGTAGGGTTGATAATTCAAAGGTACATTTCCAGCTCCTTGGACAAATGATTGACCTGAAGGTGGCTAGAAACCTTGGGTTGGGCACTGACTAGGTTGATAACCCTGAGGCACATACTGAAATTGGGGTTGACCTTGAGGCATATATTGATATTAGGGTTGACCTTGAGGTACGTACTGAGTCTAGGGTTGACCCTGAGGAATGTACTGTCCCGAAGGTATGTAATGCGTTGAGGTTGCCCCCCAGGCGGTAATTGGGTACCTTGAGGTTGCCCCCCAGGTGATAATTGAGGACCTTGAGGTTGCCCCCCAGGTGGTAACTGACTACCTTGAGGTTGTAGATTTGGAATGGTACCTGACATCATAAGAATATCTTCTACACTCAACGGCTTAGTTCCGTTATTACCAGTTAATAACCCTTGTTCAATAGGTTGAGGAGATGCTCCTGAAAAAGTACCAGTAAGTGACTGATACCCAGAGGGAATAGAAGAACTGCCATATAAAAATGTTTCTGGAGATTGAGAAAACATGGATGACTGTCTTGACATATTCAAAGGAGGATAATAACCTCTAGGTGTTGGATGAAAAGGAATGCAAGGTGGTGAAAAACTTAGTCCCGGGTTTTCTAGAAAATTGGTCAATGAAAGATACCAAGCGTCCCTCCTAGGTGGACTGTAAAAGATCGATTCACGCTCTCTAAGTTCTATAGCTGGTTGATTTTCAAGGATAGGTATACCTTCCTCCGGAGTAACAAGTTCTTCAATAGCAATAAGTCCAGAAGGAAGATTTTGGGTAATGACTCTTCCTACCTTGGGTGAACCAGGACTACTAGAAGTTGGAGATGCAAATCCTGATGATGGAGTAGCAGCAGGTTTAGTTTCAGGTTTAGAAATTTCAGGTTCCTCGGCTAATTCACTAGTAGAAGAAAAACTACCAGTAACTTTGGAAAATGAAATAGGTTCAATAATATACTCTGGTGCTTGAACTTGATAATCAGGATGCACAATTAAAGAAGATTCTCCTTCTTCGGGTGACCCAACTCTACTGTCACTAGGAGTTACAAGGGCTTGTAGCCCTGTTACACAAAAATATCGTCACTATGATTATTTACAGTCAGTATGGGTCTATCATCACTTGTATTGTCCTCCTAAGCAAGTCTAAGACCTCAGCTCTTCAAATCAAGCTTTGGAAATGGGAGAAAGACATTAAAAATCAATGTAACTCTGGTTCCGCACTTTCTCTCATGGTCACCTGTGGTCCCGCACCTTCTGTGTACAAAAGCTGCGTACCTACCTGCTCTGTCCCTAACGGTGTAGGTGCGGACCCTTGTGAAAGTCAAAAGGCGCAAGTTTTATCTTAAAAAACTCACTTTGGGTTAATTCTAGAGTTTTCTAGAAGGAATTTTGACGTGGATTGTTCGCTCTGAGGTGGTTCATGCATCCCAAAAGAGAAGGAGCTAATCCCTTGACTAAAGGAGCTATCCCTTTGAAGGAGGGCTTTATCCCTTTAAAGGAGGACCTAGTAACTTCCCTCCATTGCACTATAAATACAGGCATTGGGGTGAGGACTAAGGAGGTTAGAAGCTGAACATTTTGAGGGTAAATGCTGGTGAAATTAAGACTCTTTGGTTGAGCTTGAGAGGAGAGATCACATACCTCTTGGTTCCATTGGAGAGTGAGTGAAACTTGTCAAAGTAGAGGAGACATCTTGTTGGACCCTGGGAGGAGCTTGTACAGCGTCAAGGCAAAGGTTGTAAAGTTCTTCTTCTTTTGAATTAATACAATCAAACTCATTTTTCTCAACAAGTATCTTATGTTATTTGTTTCATGGACTCCTTGACTTTCATGTTAAATATGTTTTATGCAATTGGCTTTTCAGGTGCTATTTAATTTGTTTGCCTTGTTTGTGTTTGCAGATTCGCAAAAAGGAGCTCATTTGGATCAAAGGAGCGAGGGCATCCACAAGCTTGCGTTGGACCAAAGGTAGGCCCTAAAAACACTTGTTTGCTATTGTTTATTGAAGCATATTTAGAGAAAGATAGTGTCTGGTTGGTTTGCTTGTCGTTAGGTCTCCTTTAGATTCTAGGAAGGTCTATCTTGTCCGCAAGATCGACTCATTCCGTGCGACAAAATGGCGACTCCGCTGGGGACTTGATTGTTTTCCTTGTTTATACTTTGACCTGAGAAACTGTATTTTTTGTTTCTGTTTTTGACTTGATGATTGTGGGATTGGGTGAATTTAGTTAATTTTGAGTCAGTTTTATTTTTCATAGTTTTGGGAGAGGTACGCACCCTCTGAGTTAAGCACAGTGCGTACCTGTACGCACTTTTCCTTTGTGCACAGAGCGTGGACGCACCTGTGTAAACAGGTTGCCTACGTACCCTGTCAAAAATTTGAAAAATTTTAAATTTTTCTCTTTTTTATTAGTTTAGAATTTGTTTATAGGTTTTAGCCATTGCCCAGACCTGCTTGTTCTCTGTCAAAAACTTTCCTTGGTTTAATTTCATTAGTGTTAGGGTTTTAGGTGGAATTCCTAGGAATTTTGCTTGTTGGGTTTGTTTTTTGTTTTTGGTTGTGTAGTGGCTCTGAGCTTAGAAGCCGTAGGGACCTCAGATTACCTTGGTGTCTACCAGTCTTCTTATGAGTCTGACCATTTATGAAATCTCCCCTTGTTGAGGAATCCGTTTTGTGTTTTCTCATTTCAAAATTTCGAAAAACTTGTATTTGAAAGTTGGAATTTTCATTTTTAAAAAAGAAAAACGAAAGATTGGTTGTTTTTTGACTAATTGTGATTCTGCATAAATTAGTCCTTAGCTCACATTTAGCTAAGTAAAACATCCTCAAAAAGACTTTTAGTAGGCTTTGACTTCAAGTAGCTTTTATAGTTTGTAGCTCTCAAAGTTAGTCATTTTCATTAGTTTTGAGTGTTTTATTTACAAAAAAAAAAAAAAATCTCTTTTGCAAAAAGTTTGTTTTTGTAGTGATTGAGTGCTTTGAAAAGAAAAGGGAAATTTTTTGTGAAATAACTAGATGTCTCGTTTTGAGTGCTTTGGAAAGGAAAAAGCTCTTCTTTAAATTTGTTTAATTGAGAAAGATTTGTCTTTACAAATTATTTGCATTCTCAAACTCTTTCTTAGTGTAGAAGTTCATCGAAGAGAAAATATTGTTTAAATCATCTTAGGTGTATCTTTTTAGTGATTTCGAGTCGAGTCTTTACACCACGAGTTTCATCTCCGCCACCTCTTGACTTAAACAACAACCACTAAAATTAACGCTTAAAGTAAAATTCACCTAGTAACATTTTATTTCTAGGGCTCTGATACACCAACTTAGCTTAGGCTAGTGTCTTGGAGTAGGAGAGTAATTAACTCTCCAAGACAGTAAAAACAAACAAGTAGTTGTATCTTGTGGTAGGAAGAAATCCAATTGTTGCATTTATGCTCTGGGAAAGCTCCTCTTAAAGGAGAAGCATGAGATCCTGTCCGAACCAGTGTGGGCATCAATCCTTCCTCATTGGGAACGACGCCAGATATTCACGTATTAAAAACGGTAAACCTCGGATTAACCATTGTCGAGGAGCCTGGGGTCACTTGTTGGTAAACCTTGGATTATGTCAAGGAGCCTTCAAGGGGATTGAGCTTGCTACTCTGCCCTTGTGTGCGTATCGGATCGTAGACTGTTCCCCCAGGTGTGTTTGTCTCAGTTGGTAACCTTAGTGGCCATATTCTTTAGGATTCTTCCTAAGGTGACAGTGGTGGGAAGATCCCACTATACCTGGAGCAGACGTCGGCTAGACTCACTTGGATTTTCTGGGGGGTTCACTTCACTCGAGACGGTTAAGTGGAGGAACTTGGTCCAGTCTATTCATTAAGCAGGTTGCCGGGGTAACTGTTCCAACCGCCATTTCTGTACTGAATTATGCGACGTTGGATTTCATCACCAACTAGTGTTTTCGGTCCGGAAAGTTACTGTTTGTGTGTGTTTGATCTCTAGATTCTTTAGGCGTGTGATTCAAATTTTTTTGGTTCTTTAGAGGCTTTAGGTGTTTTTTCATTGAGATTTTACTTTGTTTGCGTGTGAAGTAGTTAAAAGTTTTTAACTGTGGCTGAATTACCAAGACAGTCCCATAGACTTCGGGGCCAGTCTCCTGAGTTTGTAACCGTGGCTGATTTACTGAGGAAGTCCCGTAGACTTCGGGGCCAACCTCCTGAAGAAGTCCTGAGCAATCTTGAAGGCTTGAAAGTCCTCGTAACTCCTAGTGGCAGTAAAGTTGGGTCACCTGAAGAAGGAGAGTCTTCATTGGTTGTACATCCTAATTACCAAACTCTAGTAACAGGTTATAATCCTGAGTCTATTTCGGTTTCCGAACTTGCTGGTAGCTTTTCATCTACTAGTGATATAGGTGAAGAACCTGAGATATCTGAACCTGTTACTCCAACATCGGGGTTTGTCTCTCCAACTTCTAGTGCTCCTAATTCACCTAGGGTAGAGAGAGTAATCACCGAAAATCTTCCTTCTGGTTTGATAGCTATTGAAGAACTTGCTCCGGAAGAAGAAGTAGGCATCCCTATCCCTGAAAATCAACCTGTTATTGATCTAAGGGAGCGTGAATCAATTTTTTACAGTCCACCTAGAAGTACTACTTGGTATCTTTCTTTGACTAATTATTTGGAAAACCCAGGGTTAAGTTTTTCGTCACCTCGTACTCCTTATCATCCTAGAGGATTTTATACTCCTGTAAATATGTCAGGTCAGTCGTCCATGTTTACTCAATCGCCTGAATCTTTTTTGTACGGCGGTCCTTCTGTTCCCTCTGGGTATCAGTCACTTTCTGGTACTTTTTCGGGAGCATCTCCTCAACCCATTGAACAAGGGTTATTCACTAGAAGCAATGGTGTAAAGCCGTTGAGCGTAGAAGACATTCTTATGATGTCAGGTTCTATTCCCAATTCTCAACCTCAAGGTAGCCAGTTACCGCCTGGGGGGCAACCTCAAGGTACACAATTTTCATCTGGGGGGCAACCTCAAGGACAGTACGTACCTACGGTACAATATGTTCCTCAATGTCATCCCCAGATTCAATATGTACCCCAAGGTCAACCCCAGTATCAATTTATACCTCAAGGTCAACCCCAGTATCAGTACGCGCTTCAGGGGTATCTACCCTAAGGTCAGTACTCGAACCAAGGTTTCCAACCACCCCAAGGTCAATCTTATGTTCAAGGAACAGGAAATGTACCTTTCAATTATCAATCCTACCCTCAACCCGGTTATGGTCCTCAATATTCTCAGCCTGTTATGGGTCAGTACCCCAGAATGAACATAGTGTGGGATCCATCCCAAACTCAACAGGTGTTGTAGCCAAGTGTACAGTTGTCATCTCAAACTGGACAACCCTTAGTTTATGGTTCACCCCAGCAACCAGTCCAGTCTAACATTCAAACTTCTGTACCTTCGGTAGTTTCTCAGTCTGGGCCTACTGCGCCTCGTACTCCATCTCAAACGACCGCTGCAACTGCCGCAACATCTGTTCAATCTACCCCACCTACTTCTGGAGTATCAATAGCTCCGGTTTCTACTGTTTCTGTATCTACTCCTCAGACATCTTTACCACCATCTGGATCCACGATTCAAACTACGGTTCAGATGCTTATAGGACAACCTGGTTTAAGTACGGTTGTCACAAGTCAACCTCAATTCACCTATCAACCGTACCAGGGACAGTACCAATTCGGTCCTGCTGTCCAGCAGCCAGCTTATCAGTATCAACCGTATCCTGGGTACACTTATCAACAACCTCAACAACCCCAGTACGGTCCGGTTAATCCTGGTTTTCCGGGAGGATACAATATCCCGAACGCGATTCCTATTCCTAGTTATCCCGGATATCCTCCTCCTGCGGCTGGTCTCATGACCCAGAGTTTTAGGGATCCTAACCGGCAGTTACCGTTTATCGCAACTTTGGACTTGCCTGATTTGTCGCGCCTAATGAACGATCCGATTAATTATCTTCCGTTTTGGCTGCCAATGCCGAATAAGTTGCCTAGTGACATTCCCAAGTTCGAAGGTAAATCAGGAGAGGACCCGTCGAACCATGTGATGACTTACCACCTCTGGTGTGCGTCTAACTCCATCACAGATGATTCGATCCGTCTTAGACTTTTCCAGCGCACTCTAATTGGTCTCACGGCGAAGTGGTACATTGAGTTACCGCGAGGCACTTTTTATAATTTTAGTCAGTTAGCCACCTCGTTTTTAACTCATTTCCAGTTGCCAGTCCGATATGACAATGGCACGGAATTGTTAACTTCGCTAAAACAGTCAACATCCACGTACATTTCAGATCATATTCATGAGTGGAGACGTCGACGACGTTTAGTGAAGGTATTTATTCCGGATCAAATCTTGGCTGAGTAGTTTGTAAAATCTTTGTTGCCAAGGATCACTGAAGATGTTGCTAAAGCCGGAGTTGTTACTGAAGAGCAAGTGATTGCTCAAGCACAATACCTTGACTTGGTCTATACTCAGTCAGGTACGTTACACGAAAAGATCCTCGATCTTCCCAAGTCAAATCAAATCACTGCAGCTCCTTCGGGATCTCATGCCGTTGACGGTATGATTGGTACGGTTAACACTAAAAGTAAGAAGAAGTCCTCCAAGAATTCTTCTCCTATCATAACCTTGCCTGATTCCCCGACAGGAGATTCTTCTGCAGAAGTTTCCGCCGATATTCACGTTGTAGAGTCATCTACGGCTAAATCAAAATCCGGTGGGAAGAATAAAGGAAAGAAGAAGAATAAAACAGACAAAAGTTCAAAGGAGAAACCTGAAAAGGCGGAATCCAATGATGAAAAGTGCAAACCTCGTTATCCATGTCTCATTTGTGACGAAGAACATTTTACAAGAGACTGCCCTCATCGTGCAGAGGTTGCGAAGATTATCAAAGGTTCCCAAACTCCTGCTGTCTTGAAGGATCCATTTCCGAGTCAAGACAGTAAGATGATCGGTTCTTCCTCGAGTGCCAATGAAGAACCCATATTGATGATGTCCCATGTTAGGATTGTGACTCGATCGCAAGATTATGGTAGTAAAAGTCCTGTTGATGGTAAAGAAGCAAAATCTTCTCATTCTAATCCATCAACCTCAGCTCCCGGTTCCGATCCACTACAGATCGAGAAACCTAATCCAGACTTAGTAATCAAACCGCCCGCCAAGGGTATACTTTGAAAGTCAGCTTTCAATCCACATGCGAGAGCGGCTCAGAATTATAACATTGTTGAGGATTTAGTTGTTTCACCCTCAGCAATGTCGGCTTTGGAAGTGCTGCAATCATGCCCAGCACAGCGTAAATTACTTTTGTCGGCTATAGGAGCTGTTGACGTTCAGGACCCGAACCTAATAATCTTTGATCTAGAAAATAGTACACCGCGTTTGCCTCATCAAATGGCTTTCCAGATCCCAGTGATAGTCAAAAACAGGCCTATTCATCGGACTGTAATTGATGAGGGAGCCTCAACGTGTATTATGTCGATACAGTGTTGGAGATCGCTTGGTTCTCCTTCACTAAATCAATCCCTGACAATTCTTAAGGCCTTTGATGGCCGTGGGTTTCATCCTTTTGGCATTCTACAGGATTTGCCTATAGGGGTTGAAGGAAAAACCGTTAATCTAGATGTGGAGGTGGTTGATGCCCCTCTAGATTACAACCTTCTCTTGGGTCGAAGTTGGTCTTACGCTATGACAGCGGTCGTTTCATCGGTCTTCCGAGTAATAAAGTTTCCACATAATGGAAAGATCGTAACAATAGACCAGCTGGCTTACTTTTCATCCGACCCAGCCTCTTCAGAGAGTATTCAGCATGTCGGTAAATCGACTATCCCATATAAGGATGTTGGAGTAGGATTAGTTAAAGATGCCGGTTTACTTGGAACTTTTCCTTTTCCTCCAATCAACGCATCATCTTCATTTGCAACCATTCATATGATTACATTAGACACCATTTTTTATGACGATCCTTGGATCGTTCCTTCTGAATCTGAAATAGACTCATTTGGTAATTCCATGCCTTTGAGTCCATATGAAATTGCCTATGAAGCCGTGCAGTCTTTTGCCGACCCGTGTTCAACCGAAAATGACTTAATGAATGTGGTCCATGAGGAATCACTTTTCACATCAACCTCGGGTTTAATCACGTTTCCTGAACTTGTTCACTCTGACGAGCAAATTCGCGAAATCCTATGTGTAGATGATTTACCATGGGAAGACCTCCATCACAGATCTTCGTTTTTACCTGAGGATGATCGTTTTGAAAATGATTTCTCATCAATTTTTACAACTGAATATGTCAAGGAACCTCAGAATCCAATGAAACATCCTGATTCCGAGTTGAATTTGGGAAATATCTCTCGAACTATTCCTATTGACATTTCGGTTAAGCCCGGAATTGTTGAAAACATTCATATAGGTGCCTCGTGTACAGATGACGAAATTCATTTATATAAGGCCCTATTTCAAGAATTCCGCGACGTGTTTGCCTGGTCCTATGAGGAAATGCCAGGAATTGATCCCGCGATTGTTGTTCATGAGATCAAGACTTACCCGGACGCTAAACCCGTCTGGCAACGTTTGTGTCAGATTCACCCACGAAAAGCTGCTGCAATTAAAGCAGAAGTTGAGAAACTGTTGAAAGCAGGTTTCATTTATCCGATCCCGTTAACGGATTGGGTATCGAATATTGTTCCGGTTAACAAAAAGCAGGGAACAATAAGAATATGCATCGATTACAGGGACATTAATCGAGCCTGTCCAAAGGACAATTACCCAACCCCCTATATCGATCAAATCATTGATGATTGTGCCGGCAGCGAAATATTTTCCTTTATGGACGGTTTTTCCGGATACAATCAAATCAACATTCTACCTGTCGATCAACCAAAAACGGCTTTCATTTGTCCATGGGAGACATTTGCTTATTGGAAATTGCCCTTTGGGCTTAAGAATTCCAGAGCAACTTTCCAAAGGGCGATGTCTTATGCGTTTCATGACATCAAACACATTGTGCAACCGTATCTCGATGATTTGCCTGCTCATTCATGACATCAAGCTAATCACCTCGTCCATTTACGAGCAATCTTTATGAGGTGTAGGCATTATCGTATTCGTTTGACACAAATGTGTTTTTTGTATAGAAATGGGTCGATTGTTGGGATTTGTAGTTTCGAAAGCCGGCATTCGCGTTGATCCCTCAAAGGTCGAAGCTATCATCAAATTGCCTCCTCCTTCGAGTCTTCGCCAACTCCAAAGTTTGCAGGGGAAAGCAAACTTTTTACGACGATTCATTCCTAACTACGCCGAGGTTACAAAGGGTTTTACCTGGTTGCTAAAACAAAATACTCAATTCTCTTGGGATGAGATAGCTCAGAAATCTTTTGATGCACTCAAACAGGCGTTGACCCATGCACCGTTGTTGCATCCTCCCAACTACAACCAGGATTACTTCTTGTATCTCGCCGCCTCCCATTCCACCATTGGAATGGTCTTAGTTCAGGAAGATGAATTCGGAACGGAACATGTGATATATTACCTTAGTCGAACGTTAAACCCAACTGAGCTAAAATACTCACATGTGGAGAAATTGGCATTGGCAGCTGTTCAAGCTGTCCAACGTTTTCGTCACTACATTTTACTACGTAAAACTATAGTAATTTCGGATTGCAACCCTATGATCTACATTTTGACCAAACAATTGCTAGGGGGCAAGTACTCTAAATGGATCGTTATCCTGCAGGAGTTCGACTTGGAATTTGAGAAATCTAAGTCTAAGAAATCTTTAGTTTTTGCAGAGTTAATGTGTGACTTCCCGCGTGCTGACACAGAAACTGTGGCAGAGGAGCCCATTGCGGATGAATCTTTGTTTCTAATCAGCACTTTAGATCAATGGTATGGGGATATCATCATCTATATCTAGACCCAATCCTTTCGGCCAGAAATTTCAAGGTCGGAACGTCAGAAAATTCAATTCCAGTCCCAACAATTCAAAATTATTGGAGATACTCTTTATCGCCGTGGGGCGGACTCTATTTTTCGACGTTGTTTAACTCACGAAGAGGCTGAAAGGGTTCTAAATGACTGTCACTCTGGAGCATGTGGCGGTCATATGTCTGGGTATGCCACAGCCCAAAAGATATTGCACGCTGGCTATTTCTGGCCGTCCTTGTTTAAAGATTATATTACAGCGGTTCGAAAATGCCACAACTGCCAGATTTTTTATCGTAAGATGCGCGCTCCACCTGCTCCTCTCCACCCTATAATTGTCGTTGGTCCTTTTTCCAAATGGGGTATCGATTTTATTACATGTAACCCTCACTCGGCCAGGGGGCATGCGTATATCATCCTTGCGGTAGATTATTTTACTAAGTGGGCCGAGGCGATGCCTACATTCGAGGCAGACGGCAAAACAGCTGCAATTTTTGTGTTCAATCATATAATTGCTAGGTTTGGTGTCCCACAAGCGATAATCACTGATCATGGGCGTCATTTTCGAAACGTTATGATGACCGAACTTACAGGCCAGCTTGGTTTATGTCACGATAGTTCAACTCCTTATTATCCACAAGCGAATGGTCTGGTTGAATCCATCAACAAAGTTTTAGTTATCATGATCCGACGAATCATTGGGATTCATCGGTCGAATTGGCACAACATGTTATTTTCAGCGCTTTGGGCGTACCGAACTTCAGTAAAAACATCAACAGGGTTCACTCCTTTCCAACTAGTCTATGGTTTGGAAGCTGTGTTACCTATTGAGTGTGAAATCCCGTCACTGCAAATGGCCATCGAGTTACTTCCAGCCACTTCTGAAGAGGAAAAGCGTTTGTTATACTTGGCTCAATTAGATGAGAATCGAAGTAATACTGCATTGGCAATCGAGACTCACGCAAAACGTATGAAAGCTCAGTATGATTGGAACGTGACCCCTCGAAATTTTTCGGAAGGAGACCTAGTCTTAGTTTATGATCAAGCTAATGATAAATTAGGCGCTGGGAAATTCGTTCCTATGTGGCATGGTCCCTATATTGTTAAGCGAAAGCTAGCAAAAGGGGCCTATGAATTGGTAGACTTTGATGGGGACTCTTTGGGTAAACCCAGAAATGGCCTTTACTTGAAGAGGTACTATGCTTAAAAGAATGGGTATGGAGATTTTTAGTTAGGATAGTTTTTCTTTCTAGCTTGTGTGTTTTAGTTTAAAAAGTGTGCTTAGCTTAGAGAGTGTTTTTCCCTTCATTATTCCTGCTTATCTTGGTTTTACTCTTGATATTGCAGATGTCGATGCCTCTCCAAACATACATTGGATTTGCTGATGGTGCTTGTCATAATACACGGAACATCTCTTCCGCAGCTTGGGTTATCTATTCACCCTCTGACGAGTTAGTTTCTATGCATCGGGTAAGCCTCGGTCAAACAACAAACAACATTACAGAGTATAGTGCAGTGATTGAGTTATTGTCTGAATCTATTTCATTTGGGATTCGGAGTTTGATAGTGAGGTTAGATTCTGAACTCGTTGTATTACAACTTAATAGAGTGTATGCCATTAGAAATCCAGTGTTATTAAGATTATTTTTGAGAGTGCGTCTCTTGGAACGTGAGTTTGATTATATTGAATATCAGCATATTCCAAGGTCTTTAAATACATTAGCAGATGCAATTGCTTCTCGAATGTTAAATAGACATTTGCAATAATCATACATGTAAATTTAAAAACATTCCATAACATGATTTACAAGATAAGCCAGTAATAGTGATATATATATATATATATATATATATATATATATATATATATATATAGGAGTGTGTCAAAAAATACATCGTCTTCGATCATAGGTTGAAAAACACCTTATGATCGGCAAAAATGATAAGTACAAAAAACAAAAATGTCACATGTGCCCACAATAGGTGATCATCCTATCACTGGTGATGATCTCTATAAGAAACCACTGCTCGGGCCACCTTGCAAAGGAACCTCCTAAAAGGTCCCGGGACTCCAATCACATAGCGCTGAAGTCGACGAGGAATGTCATCTATAGTGGTCTCAGGAATATCCCCTGTCAAGCGCTCAAGATGACCCTCCAACTTGGCCAAAACCTCTGTCGATTCGTCCTGTGGGGCTGGTGCGGGTGCAACTGGTTGCCTTCTCTCGAAAGGCCGGAGAGTGGCTGGTCGCTGTGGACCCACATCTGCATTTGAAATTTTTACTATCAGTTTTGAGACGATGGAAAAAATAAAAAAAATAAAAATAGGAAAAGTTGAAAAGGATTTTACCTGACTCGTCCCACTGCTCTCCTAATGGAAGAGCCATGTCTGGGTCACCACGAAAATCTATCCCAGCGTAAGGGAAATCCTGAATGGAAAAGACCTGGTTTTCCAACCATTGGAAATACTCAGGTTTGAACCGAGCAACCTCTGTCCTCTCGTCCGGGTGACGGGCCATGACTGCGACCCATCACATCAGTTTGGGCTCTCGAGGAAGCCCAACTCCAACAGTAAGGTGCTGTGGGATCAGCATAGGAACCCTCTCCAGGCCAAAACTCACGACCAAAGCCCCATAACCAAAGGTCTTTAGTCGTCCGCTCTTGGCCCTGGTCAGTTGGCCTTTCACATTGGCCAGCACAGCATTGCACCAGTTGAAGATGGTGCCTTGAAAGCAATCAACTGCCATACGCATCTGGGATCCGGTGGCAATATGTAATGCGGCAGCTCCGCAAAGTCTGGTGACAGTAAACGCAATCACCATGAGCTCAGGACGAGATATGGTCTTTATGTCTATCCCTTTGTCTCTAGCCTGGCTGTTGCAGTACTCTAGCCGGAGGCTATCGACAGACTGGCCACCTGGCCTAGTCCCGTGCAGAGTCAAGTCTTCGCCTCTCTTAGGCAAACCAGTCAAGAAATAAATGTCCGCCAGCTCGATTTCGAGCCAGTGGCCGCCAATGAAAAAGCACTGGTCCTGTATGCTCCATCTGTCAACCAACCACTGTAAGAAATCCACGTGAGCCCTCATGCCAGGAATGGTCCAGAATTTGTACAGTCCGCACGCCCTCAAAGCATCAAGTGAAGGCTGATGATTCCATGCGGCAGCATCCACGTCCTCATGCTCTCATTCACGCCAATCTAGCATGATGTACTCTCTGCATCAAGTATAAAGATTAATTAAATTGCTAGAAAACATTTTGATTGGTCCATTTTTGAGAATTTTTGGGTTCAAAACCCTTGCGGCAGGGTACGCACCCTCCGAGTTAGACACAGTGCGTGGGTCCGCACTTTGTCTACATGGGAGGTGCGGACCCCGAGCTTTTTCCCAATGGAGAAAAAGTCAGGGTCCGCGGGTCCGCAATGGTAAACCTGCGGACCCCCGCGCGCGGGTTTTGCGCCTAAAAACCCTCCCAAAAAATGAAATGAAGGACTAAATCAAAAAACTAAACGGTTGAAAATGAAGAGTAGGATGATGTGGATTACCTGGAGAAGACGGCGCTCGATTCCGACGGTTGGATTTTCCGCAATCTTCACGGGAAGTTTTTTGAGCAAAAGCACTATTTTCTCACCCAAACTCAAACGGTAAAAATGAATTGTCAAAACCCCTTTTTATAAGTTTTTTGAGTAAATAAATTGCAAATTTGTTTATGTTTCACTTTGAAAAGGTATTTTACGACATTTTTATCTATTTCAAACAGGTATGAGTAATGTTTGTGTTTTTGTGCAGAATAAAGGATTATTCAGGCGAAATCTATCATTTTCAACGAAAAAACAAGTAGAGTCATCTTTAAGCCCTTTTCTGACTCCTAAAACATGAAAAGATTGCCGAGCTTTTCTTTTACACTCGTTAAAACGGATTTAAAAGACGGTCTACTTACAGCTCTTTTCCGACCGTAAAAACGTGAAAAGATTGCCGGATTTTTATCGTTTCAAATTCGATATTGGTTATGAAACGACGTGTCGTTAATCACTTTTTTACTTTTTCGGATCAGTGACACTAATGACGAAAAGTACTCCTTGGTCGTAAGATCAAGCGGTTCTCTCAAGTATTATTTTATACTTTTTCGGGCTTGGGAGACACAAATTTAAGAAAAAGGTCAACCCTGGAGTCTTCTTAAGTTTTTTCAGACTCTCTAAAAATGAAAAACGCCGAGTTTCTCCTATACTGGACTCGTTAAAATTTTACAGTAAAGGACCTGTTCAATTACAAACAGGAACGAACCACTCCTTCTTAGGGTTCGAATCTAAACTAAGTTGGACTCATCCGAAGGATGAGCTTATAATCAAGCAAATGTTATCCTCCTCAAGCTTGTCAAAAATAAAGAGGTACTTGCCAGAAATGGTGGGGGAAAAGAGAGGAAAATGAGTCTGTTTGTCATACTTTGTAACCACTCTTGAACACGACAATTTATTCACCTGGGTTGGGAAATCCTTTGCCTAACAGTTGATCAAACCACATTGAAAGTCTTCAGCCGGTTTCTGGGTATTAACTTTGGGTCAATTGTCACCAAGCCATTTGTCGTGTCGTTATGTGTTCAAGAGGTCACTGCCAATAAGCCATTCATATGAACAATATCTGTCATCCATCTTGACCATCCCTGAGTCAGTCCTTGCAACTAAATTTCTTCAACTTGATCTATGATTTCGTGTTGTGGGCTTGCCTGCGACGGATCGATTTCTATCGACATCAGCACATTATCTAGAAAGATGATCTAGGAATCGTCAGTACCTTGAGATCTACATGCCTCAATGGCAGGTTTCTCACCTTTGACGACAATTTACATCATTGACTTTCGATCGAAGGATTCCGTGATATGTTCGACATCAACACATTTATTCACATCTCATGGATTGTACTAGGTACTTTGAGAACCATTGACATCACTGGTGGTTTCTCTCACACTTGTTAACAGTTTACATCATTGACTGGTAATCAAGTGGTTTCTACCATGTTCGACATCAATACATTTATTCGCATGGATAGAATCGTACTATTTCGGGAAGTAGAAATGAAGACCCTGGATCTAGTTTCCACCATCCAGGCTGCGAGGAATTTTGTATTCATTATATTGTGGACTATCCATAAACAGATGGTTGCGTCCATACTATGTTCACATGAGTCTATACTTGTGATGTTTTACAAGATCATTCCTATATCAGAGCAGTAGATAGTTTTCTAGTTAGTTTTGATCTGAGTATGGGAATGCCTACCTCAGCGATGATATGATCTCATATATATATATATATATATATTGCATTGAATGTTTTTACAGGTTCCGACCGGGCTCTCCACAAGATGATCCTCGAAATGATAAAGTACTTCACTCTTCATATATGATAAATGAAATCCTCATCTACTACAGACTTCGCACTTTAGGGGGCAATCTGTTACACAAAAATATCGTCACTATGATTATTTACAGTCAGTATGGGTCTATCATCACTTGTACTGTCCTCTTAAGCAAGTCTAAGACCTCAGCTCTTCAAATCAAGCTTTGGAAATGGGAGAAAGACATTAAAAATCAATGTAACTCTCGCTCCGCACTTTCTCTCATGGTCACCTACGGTCCCGCACCTTCTGTGTACAAAAGCTGCGTACCTACCCGCTCTGTCCCTAACGGTGTAGGTGCGGACCCCTGTGAAAGTCAAAAGGCGCAAGTTTTATCTTAAAAAACTCACTTTGGGTTAATTCTAGAGTTTTCTAGAAGGAATTTTGACTTGGATTGTTCGCTCTGAGGTGGTTCATGCATCCCAAAAGAGAAGGAGCTAATCCCTTGACTAAAGGAGCTATCCCTTTGAAGGAGGGCTTTATCCCTTTAAAGGAGGACCTAGTAACTTCCCTCCATTGCACTATAAATATAGGCATTGGGGTGAGGACTAAGGAGGTTAGAAGCTGAACATTTTGAGGGTAAATGCTGGTGAAATTAAGACTCTTTAGTTGAGCTTGAGAGGAGAGATCACATACCTCTTGGTTCCATTGGAGAGTGAGTGAAACTTGTCAAAGTAGAGGAGACATCTTGTTGGACCCTGGGAGGAGCATGTACAGCGTCAAGGCAAAGGTTGTAAAGTTCTTCTTCTTTTAATTAATACAATCAAACTCATTTTTCTCAACAAGTATCTTATGTTATTTGTTTCATGGACTCCTTGACTTTCATGTTAAATATGTTTTATGCAATTGGCTTTTCAGGTGCTATTTAATTTGTTTGCCTTGTTTGTGTTTGCAGATTCGCGAAAAGGAGCTCATTTGGATCAAAGGAGCGAGGGCATCCACAAGCTTGCGTTGAACCAAAGGTAGGCCCTAAAAACACTTGTTTGTTATTGTTTATTGAAACATATTTAGAGAAAGATAGTGTCTAGTTGGTTTGCTTGTCGTTAGGTCTCCTTTAGATTCTAGGAAGGTCTATCTTGTCCGCAAGATCGACTCATTCCGTGCGACAAGCCCTTCAAGCTAGCTTGGTGAAAACTCAGAAGGTTGGCCCCTAAGTCTACGAGATTGCCTCGGTAATTCACCCACGATTAAATATTTTAATTACTTCACACGCAAACAAAGAAAAATCTCAATGAAAACCACTTAAAGTCTCTAAAGAACCAAACAATTTGAATCACACGCCTAAAGAATATAGGAGGTCAAACCACACACAAACAGTAACTTTCCATACCGAAAACACTAGTTGGTAATGAATCCAACGTCGCAGAATTCAATACAGAAATGGCGGTTGCAACAGTTACCCCGACAACCTGCTTAATGAAACAAACTGGCACAAGTTTCTCCACTAAACCGTCTCGAGTGAAGAGAACCCCCCAGAGAGTCCAAGTGAGTCTAGTCGACGTCTGCTCCAGGTACGGTGGGATCTTCCCTCCACCGTCACCTTAGGAAAGAATCCTATAGATTATGGTCACTATGGTTACCAACAAAAACAAATATACCTGGGGGAACAGTTTGTGATCCGATACACACACAAGGGCAGAGTAGCAAAGCTCAATCCCCTTGAAGGCTCCTTGACATAATCCAAGGTTTACCAACAAGTGACCCCAGGCTCCTCGACAATGGTTAATCCTAGGTTTACCGTTTTTAATACGTGTATATCTGTTATCGTTCCCAATGAGGAAAGATTGATTACCCCACTGGTTCGGATATGACCTCATGCTTGACTCCTTTAAGAGGAGCTTCCCAGAGCATAGATGTAACAATTGGAATTTATTTCCAACCGCAAGATACAGCTACTTGTTTGTTTTTACTATCTTGGAGAGTTAATACTCCCTACTCCAAGATACTAGCCTAAGCTATGTTGGTGATAAAGAGCCCTAGGAATAAAAAGATTGCTAGATTGATTTTACTTTAAGCGTTATTTTTATGGTTGTTTCTTAAGTCAAAATGTGTGGAGATGAAACTTTATGGTGTGAAGACTCAACTCCAAAACACTAAAAATGCACCTAAGATGATAAACGATCCTTTTTCTTCAATGAATTTTTAGCTAAAGAAAGAGTTGAGAATGCAAATGCTTGAAAAAACAAATCTTTCCTTAACAAACAAATGAAAAGAAATTTTTTTTTGTCTTTTTCAATAAACTCAAAAACGAGGCTACTAATTATGCTCACGAAAATTATCCCTTCCTTTTCAACACTCAAACACTACAAAAACAAATTCTTTTCAAAAGAGATTTTTTTTTTTTTTAATTTCTAGAACACACTCAAAACTATTAAAAAATCTAATCTTGAGATCTATAAATTCCAAAAATCTAATTGAAGTAAAAGCTTACAAAATTTCTTTTCAAGGATGTTTTACTTAGTTATCAGCAAACTAAGGACTAACTTGTTCAGAATAACAAATTAATCAAAAAACAACCAGCTTTTGTTTTCTTTTTTAAAAATGAAATCCAAAACTTTCAAAACAAGTTCTTTCGAAGCTTCGCAAAGAGAAAAACGAGATGTATTCCTCACCAAAGGCAGATTTTACAAATCAGTCAGACTCATAAAGAAGACCAGCAAAAACCAGGGTGATCTGAGGTTTCTAAGGTTTCTAAGCTTTGAGTTACCACAAAGACCAAACAAAAATCAAGCCAGGCACACAAAACTTCTAGAAATTCACCTAAAACCTAAATGTCGCTGGAATTAACCTACGAAAAGTTTCTGACAAGACACGTGCAGATCTGGGTAGAGGCTAAAACACATAAACAAATCCTAGGCTTAACTGGATGAAAAGATTTTAAGTTTTTCAAAATTTTGACAGGGTCCGCAGGCTCCCAGTATAACCAGGTGCGGTACCGCTCTGTGTAGTAAAGCAACAGTGCGGGGATGTCCACACTGTGTTACAACCAGAGCGTGCGGTCCTCTCTCAAAAGCGTGAAAAATAAAAACAATTCAAAATCTAAAGAACCTACCCAATCCCACACACATCAAGCAAAAACCAGAAACAGAGAAAAGTTTCTCAAGTCAAAGTAAAAGCAAAGGCAAAAACCAAAAATTCAAGTCCCCAGTGGAGTCGCCATTTTGTCGGGCGGATAAATCGTTCTTGCAGACAAGACCAATCTCCCTAGTATCTATGGATATCTAGCAACAAGCAAACCAAACAAATTCTATCTTTCTCTAAATATGCGATTTATAAATAAAAGCCAAGAGATGTTTCAGACCCTACCTCAAGTCCAGTGCTAGTTTGTGGAAGCCACGCTCCATTTGTCCAAATGAGCTCCCTTTTAAAGAATCTGCAAACACAAACAGGCACACATCAAATAACACCTGCATAGCCAATATAATAAACCATATTTATCATGATGATCAAGGAATTCATGAAATAAACCATAGAAGACAATTTATTGAGAAAAATGAATCTGATTGTATTAACTTTAAACAAAGAAGAACTTTACAACCTTGGTTCCTTGATGTTGTACAAGCTCCTCCCAGGGTCCAGCAAGAATCTCCTCTACTTTGACAACTTTCACTCTCTTCCCAAAGAAGCCAAAAGGTATGTAATCTCTCCTCTCAAGCTCAATTAGGAAGTCTAAATTCCAACAGCATTTACCCTCAGCTTTCAACCTCCCTAGCAACCAGCCCAATGCCTCAATTTATAGTGCAGAGGAAGGAAGTTACCAGGTTCACCTTCAAAGGGATAGAGTCCTCCTTCAAAGGGATAAGCTCCTCTCATCAAGGGGTTAGCTCCTTTAGTTATGGGATGCATGAACCACCTAGGAGCGAACTTGCCACCTCAATATTCCTTCTAGAAGCATCCAGAATTAATCCAAAGCGAGCTTTTAATAATAAACTTGCGCCTTTTTTACTTTTACAGGGGTCCACACCCACTCCTTTAGAGACAGAGCGGGCAGGTCCGCAGGTAACATGACCAAGGGATGCGGAACTGTAGGTAATGGTAAGAGAAAGTGTAGAACTAGAGTTTTAGAGCTTTTCAAGGACTCTCTCTCATTTTTAAGGCTTGACATGAAGAGCTGAGGTTTGAGACTTGCAAAGGAGGACAGTATGAGTGGTGATAGACTCACACTGACTGCAGAAAGTCATGGTGACAATATTTTGTGTAACAAAAACCCTCCAAACCACTGAGATGTTCTGTCTTGATTTGTCTTGTAGTCACACCCAATATTCCAAGGAGTGTGGGAAAAAATACTTCTGATAAACCACCATCGTCCAAAGACTATGAGTATATAGGAATCTCAACCCACACTTTTCAGGGATGGATTTAGAGAACATGAAAATATCTTTTATCCCCCACCCACCCAATAACTTTGGCACAATAAGGAGATCCCACCTTAGCCAAGGAAGGACGAAATGGTCCTAATATCCTTCCCATAAAAACTTGAAACATATCCTCTTGGATATCTCCAAATCACACTTTCAAATCCAGGCTAATGACATCAAGTAAACCAGAATGTCTTCAAGAGCTTATTTAAGTAAGACTAGCCTGCCAGCTCTAGACATCCACCTAAAACTCCAACAAGTGAGTCTTTTTTCTATCTTTTTTAATGGCCACTGCCAATCTTCTTTTTTTGTAACAGTTTGGTTTCAAATGGAAACCCATATACTTTAAACCAAATTCCAGATGAGTTAGCACAAATGGAAATATAGAATGATAATCTCGTGCTCTTCCAAATCATGAACATTTATAGTAGATTTTCTTTCATTTATTACCATTCATGTAGCCTTCCCAAACAAATACAATATCTCATGTAGTTTTTGTATATCTCTAGTTGACCCATTACAAAAAATAAGAATACCATCAACAAAAAACAAATGGGTAATTACAAGTGCATGCACAATAACAGCGACTCTAAACTCACCTCTTCACTTAGCACCCTCTAGCATGCAGCTAAAGACTTCAACTATAAGCATAAAAAGGAGTGGAGACAATGGAAATCCTTGTCTAAAGCCTCTCAAGCATGAAAAAAAGGCAAAGCAAATCCATTAATCAAAATAGTGAAATAAACAGACATTCGACAACTCATTATCCAATTGATGAACTGAACTTCAAATCCCACATGAGTGAGAATAAGTCTAATGAAGGTCCAATTGACATGATAATAAGCCTTTGAGAGATCTATTTTGAAAACAACATCTTTGATCTTCTGAGTTGTTGTGTTATGCATCCCTTCCTGCACGATTCTAATGGCCTTATGGATTTGTCTCCCCTTAAGACAACCAAATTTCTCATTAGAAATGGTCTTTGAAAGGATTGGCTTTATCCTTCTGGAAATCACCTTAGAGATGACCTTGTACACATAGTTGCGAAGGGATATTGGCCTAAATTCATTGAAAGAAGCATGGTTGTCCACCTTAGGAATTTGGGCTATGAATGTAGAGTTGAAATCTAGGAGGACCCTACCATCCCTTCAAGATTCATTAATAACTCGTAACAAATCTTTGCTAATAGGGTCATATAAAGTGGAGAAAAATTAGACAACCCATCCATTAGGCCTCAGGCTCTTGTCTTTTTGAAAAATGGAAATAGCTTCCGTTAGTTCAAACTCAGACACTTCCTCAATTAGGGTTTTATTGTCTTCATCCTCCACAAATCTCGGAAAAAATTGAGCCACTCTGATAACTTATCCAATGGATACCCCCTCTAGTTTCTTGAAAATGTTTTGAAAAAAGGCCTTTCACAAGGAAGAAAGGCCCTCAAAATTTGAGACCTCGCGCCCTTCATTGTCTTCCATACGATAGATGGCGTTGGCCAATTTCTTGCCTTTGGCATAGGAATGAAAGAACTCAGTATTATCAGTGCCACAATCCAAACATAATGCCCTGCTTTTAAGATGCCAGGATGCTTCCATGTTGGCGAGGATACCCTTTCTTCTTGATTCAAGCATGTATACTTCCTCTCTGGATTCTTGTGACTGATAACCTTCAACACCAGTTTCATAGAAGGCCTCAATTTTTTGTTTGAATTGGAAACCTCAATATCATGGATTCGGCCATAAGAAACCTGTCAAGCCTTTTTGCCACATGACCTTCCCCCACTCTTTGAATTCTCCATGTAGAATTTAACCTCACCAGAGCTAGGTCAACCAGGTGTTGTGAAGCAATTTAAACATGAAAAACACTGAAAGAGAATCAACCCTATCTCGCAGACCCCTACATTTAGCCGCACCCAAAGAAAAATTGAAATCTCCTCTAATTATCAAAATCTCATCTCCTAGGAAAGATTTCCCAAAAAAATCATTTCAGAAAGAAACCCCATCCTCATTAGGACCATAAAGACTAATAAAAGTGAAAATATGGTCCAATTCCACAAATAAGCCAACCAAACCCAACCTGAGGGAATGCTCCAGGTGTTATGAGCCTGGATCTTACGGGTATCCCATCCCAATGCCAAACCACATGAACAATTACAAACATCCAGAGCAATAAATTTACAAGAGGAGAGTATATATTCTAAAAATTTAGTAATGTTATCACCCTGACCCAAAGTTTCTTGAAGGAATAAAACATCAAGTTGTTCCAATTGAAATAATCTCCTAAAAGCAAGTTTTTTTGGGATTACTTGCCAACCCTCTATAATTGAAAGACAAGAATTTCATTTAGATACCTCATGGAGAGTTATCAATACTTTAAGAGTCCCATCAATGGAAGTTTGTCTGCCCACATCTAAATCCTTGCGGGCTTTAGCTTTAGCCAAGTAAATATGCAATTTTCTTCCCCTACCCCTCCTAAGAAGGCCAAAAATTGGAGTATGACCATGACCACCAAGAGGGCCTTCAAATACCAAAATGATAAGTCTCGTCCTTAAGTTGTATAGGATGTCACCCTCATCCAAATCACGAGAGCACCCCAAGGAGATAGATTCCCTCAGGGAGGAGTAACTCAAAAACCCTAATGGGATAGGGCAAGATGCATTTACAGGGGAAGGAAATTTTGATGACTTTAAAGGTATCCTAGAAACCACACTAGGACAAGAATTACCCTTAACATCCATTGAGACAAAAATAGAGCTTGAATGAGAATTGACAGAAGGAAGGGGGAATGAATTACAAGGAATGAAATTGTCTTCCTCAGAAAAGTTGACCATGTACGGGGGATCTGAAGACAAAGCTTTTGTCTGAGGCACCTTTGGAGATACCAACAAAGAGCTTGGAATGAAATAAATAGGTGTTAATTGATCCTTAGATCTCCCACTTTCGTTCGTGTTATGAAATCAGCTCACAAAAAGATAGAAAATATAGCTAAACTCCTTCAAAATAAGCCTCTTCGAGGGGGAAACCTCCTTTACATTACACAAATGAATAATTCTTGGATGATACAAATGATAAGACCTCCTTTCTATATA
This sequence comes from Pinus tabuliformis, assembly GCA_031772625.1. Taxonomy (NCBI): domain Eukaryota; kingdom Viridiplantae; phylum Streptophyta; class Pinopsida; order Pinales; family Pinaceae; genus Pinus; species Pinus tabuliformis. The sequence continues at coordinate 1,244,550,162 of CM062804.1, forward strand.
TAGGAGTCTAAGGGGTCATAATATAATAAGAGCTAACATAATAATAAGAATGTAAGGGAACAATAATAACAATAGTGGGCTTCTATGGGGCACAATAATAACAATATGGGGTCTACATGGGCACAACAATATAATAAGGGGGTTGTACTAATAACAATAAGGGGTTACAGTAGTAGTATAGGGACCTAACATGACCCTCTCCTTCAAAAAGTGTTGTCCTCAAAGCTTGAGTAGTTATGGAAGCTTCGGTATAAAATCCTTGTCCTCCTATGTGGAGCCTTCAGCGGGTAAGTTCTCCCACTTGATGAGATACTCTGAAATTGATCAATTTCGTAGCTATCAGGGTCTTTTTTCTGTGACTTCTCTAGGTTCCAATATGACTTTTCCTTCCTCGTCAAGTTTTGGCAATATTGTTTGAACCGGGATCTTCTCATTACGTAAGGTCGCCATTTCTTAAGTGCATGTAGTCTTGCCAACATTTCCTTCTCATAAATAGCTTTGTGTAAATACTTTCCTTTGATTGGACGAATTTCGAAAGGAATGGGTCTTTCTTCTTGCGTTAAAACATCACCAATTCCATTTCCTGATGCATCATATTCCACAATAAAGGTTTTTATGAAGTCTCACGTAGCTAAAACCAGTGCTTGGCACATTGCCTCTTTAAGATGTTCAAACCTTCGTTGTTTCTAGAGTCCATGAAAGTGCATCTTTCTTCATAATGTTGTTTTTGGAATATCTTAAATATTCATTCTTATTTGATGATATCCTAAATGAAGATCCAACTTGGTGAAGTAAACTAAACCATGCAATTCATCTAATACTTCATCAATGATAGGAATGGGAAATCTATCTTTAATAGTGAGTTTGTTGAGCTCTCTATAATCTGTATACATATGCCATGACCCATCCTTCTTGTGCATCAATACTACTGGAGCATAGAAAGAACTTTGACTATGTTGAATTATACCAGCCTCTAGCATTTCTGCAACCATACGTTCAATTTCATTCTTTTGGGAATAGGGATATCTGTAAGGCCTGATGTTTGGAGGAGCACTTCCTAGAATCAAATGAATAGAATGATCATGATCACGAATAGGTGGGAGGCCTTTGGGAGTCTCCAATACCTTGGAATCATTGTCCAAGACTTTTTGGAGATCTGGATAAATAAATGATTTCGATGTGGGAACCTCTAGAGAACATAATTGTGTAATTACGCCTCAATTTTCTTTCTTTAGAAGCTTTGTCTGTCCGTTAGAGCTTATTATCTTTCCCGGTTCCCCTATGATACCCCTTAATTCAACTTCCTTTCCTTCTGAAGAAAATTTCATGAGAAGTTCTTGAAAATTAAAAGTTATTGGACCCAAGGATTATAGCCATTGGACACCTAGTACAACATCAGCACCACACATTGGAATGGAAAGCATTGGGCTATTCAATACATATTCTCCCATGGATAACTTGATATTATGGCACTTTCCAGAGCAATTTATGGTTCCTCCACTTGCAACCATCACTTGACACTCTGGTGCTGGATATAGGAAGCAATTCAATTCCTTGGCTATCTTACAATGAATAAAATTATGGGTACTGCCCGAATCAATCAACACTATTACCTTTTTCTTCTTGATATGTCCTTCTATCTTGATAGTTTGAGCAGTGGTAATTCTGACAAATGCATTACAAGATATGGTCAAATTCATTTCTTCTTTCTCGATGTGATATTTCACTTCTTGAACCTTTTTCTTCTTGATATGTCCTTCTATCTTGAGATTTTGAGGAGTGGTAATTCTTTCCAATGCCTTACAAGATATGGTCAGATTCATTTCTTCTTTCTCTGGGGTTGGTTCCTGGTGTATATCTTCTTCTTTTGATGTTTCTTGAATCTTTTCTTCCTCCTCTTCACAATCTATGTAAAATATTTTCTTCTGAGCACACTTATGACCTTTAATGTATTTGTTATCACAATTGTAACAAAGCCCTTTTGCTCTTTTTTCTTCCAATTGTTGTGGTGTCAACCTTTTAGGATGTGGAAGGCTAGGAGAAACAACACTTCCATCCTTATAGTTGTGAGGGGTAGACTCCCTTGTTGCCATAATTTTGCTGTCCACTTTTCTTTCCAACCTGAATGCCTTCTCCAATGAATCAGGTTCCCAAAGATGAACCTCATGTTGAATGTTATCCTTTAAAGTCCCTATGGAGACATCAATCCTCTGCTTCTCTGGAATATCATTTTCCCTTATATTCAATTTTTGAAAGTCCTTAATGTGCTCTGCCATTGAACACTTTTCTTTGAGATTTATCAATTGGCTAAAGAAGGTGTTTCTCTTTGTATCCTCGTAATGTGCTATCATTTTCTCCATGAAAATTGACCACGTAACAAGTGGTTTACGAGAACAAAGCCCTTTATACCATAAAAATTCATCCAGTTCTAAATATGAAGATGCAATACATACCTTTTGTAACAGTTTCACCTCATGTAGATCAAAATATTGCTCCATCTGTAGTATCTAATTTACCGGATCCTTGCCATCAAACTTCCTCATATCGCCTTTTCTTGATTTTAGGAGCTCGATCTTGAAACGACTGTAACTCTGTAATTTCATATCTCCAAGTTCTGAAATTACGTCCTGTAGTAGCCCTCCAAGTGCTCTTTCTAACCCGAAAGTCTTATCCATATGGGATTCTACAAGGAAGAGTTATGTCAAATCTCCCACGATGACCTGATTATAGACTGGTTCAATAGATTGCACTTGTACGAAGTGTCGTGTCACTGTTTCAACCTTAGGACCTAAAACCGATACATAGACAACTACAGTCTGTCCTCTTTCTGCAACTTCTTACAAAATTTCAATCTGATTCTCAGAGATAAAGTTATGACGATTTTCCCAAGGTCACCTATTTAGGATGTAATTCGAGAGCTTGCAGAAACCCTAAATTTCTTGGAATGTATGTCCGAAAATATAGAGAAACAAGATCTGAAATTCGGGCCCGAGCTTCACCAAAATTGCAGCTCAAATGGGTTTTAATTTCAGAGTCTGAACCTTCGCAGAAAAACAATTATAGCGAAAATTCCATGATGACCTGTTTGAGATGGAATTCTGGAGTTTTCAAAAACCCTAACTTCCTCAGATCATATCTCCAAAAATATAGCGAGAGAAGATCTGAAATTTTGACTCAAGGTGCAAAACGATTTCGACTCAAATGGGTTTTTGTTTTAGCTTCTGAAACTTTGTAGTGAAAAAGTTATAGTGAAAATTCCACGATGACCTATTTGGAGTAGCGAAACCATAGAATCCAAAGCTCTAATACCAAATGTTATGAAACCAGCTCACAAAAAGATAGAAAAGATAGATAAACGCCTTCAAAATAAGCCTCTTCGAGGGGGAAACCTCCTTTACATTACACAAATGAATAATTCTTGGATGATACAAATGACAAGACCTCCTTTCTATATAGGAGTCTAAGGGGTCATAATATAATCAGAGCCGACATAACAATAATAATGTAAGGGAACAATAATAACAATAGTGGGCTTCTATGGGGCACAATAAAAACAATATGGGGACTACCTAGGCACAAAGATATAATAAGGGGGTTGCACTAATAACATTAAGGGGTTACACTAGTAGTATAGGGACCTTACAGTTCGCTTGAACCTTGGCACATTCACCCAAAGCCTCCCCTGCAATCTTTGTTTCTTGGAAACTTTGCCAAAATATGTGGAGATTTTGAAAGGTAGACTATAATTAATAACCAAGTGACCATACTTGTGACACCTTCTACATCTGAATGGAAGGCATTTGTAATCCAAAGCTTGTAATATGACTACACCTTTCCCCATATTCGTAGATTCATGTTGCTTCTTCTATAGGTCTAGGCATACCATAACCTAGGCCACCAACTTGTCTTTTGATTCTCTAAAGGAATAGTTAACATCCAAGAATTGCACCAAACTATTCCAAAAATTTGCAAAACCTTGAGGATTCCACATATTGGCTAGCAAACCAGGGAAGCATACCCAGAAAAATATTTCGTTTAAACATTCCATTCTGACATCGAATAAAGGGGTCCAAAACTTGAAGATAAGTGGAGTAGATTCAATGGCCCATACCTACCTCTTTCGTTATTTTTGTTGCTTCCTCGTGAGTCTTAAAAATAAGTTTAATCCAATCCTTGGTAAGAAGAAAAATGTTTGGGGCATCTGAAAATAAAGGGTTTACATTTTGGCCCCTCCACACTAAATGGTCTCTAAAACAAACTTCTTCCCTCTATCCTGGCCCACCAACGATTTGTTTGCAAGCTTCATCACTTTAGCCATCTCTACATCATCCCCCAAATGTAGATTGTAAATAGATGGGGTTTTTTCACTCTACACGATTCGATACTTCTTTCTCTTTGGAGGATGCCCTCGACCACCTGTTTCCTACATGCAAGGGTTTGTAGCTACGCTCTCATTATTCGTCGAATTGGTTCCATAATTTATACCCTGCTTAGTGGGTGCCTAAGTCATTGGAAACTGAGAAAAAATTGCATCGACAGAGGGGAGATCTGTGTAAAATTCAAGAGCTTTTATGAAAGGTTTCGAAACAATTAGGAGACCACCCAAGGATGGGGAGACCAGGAAGGAAGAAACCCCTCTGCTTAAAGTGGGAAAATGGAGTCCCACATCATGAAAACTAACTAAAAATGACTCCCATCCTAGCAACCCTTCCCTAGAAATGGGTGGGTTAAAAGAAGAAATACCCCCATAGATTTCGCTTGTGAAAACTCAATAGCAGGGTAACAATATTTACTCGTGTAATCACTAGTGAGATCCCCGAATACATGGCGGTGGAGAGTAGGGAGTCTCTAGGAAGAAACCAATTTAAGTTCCATAAAAACCCTCCAGAAGGACACAAACCACCTTTAGCATTCCCTAGAGAAGAAATACAATACCCCCCCAGAGGATCCATCATTGCTAGAAGAAACAAAAATAGATCCCCTAAAAGGACTCATCATATCATATTCAACGACTTCCATGTCATCCATACTTCAACTACTCTGCGAGCTCTAGATCAGCAAGCCCCTACAAACCCCTCCAACAAGGACCCAAAAAGGGAAATTGGCCATAGTCTTAACCCTGGTTAAACCACAAAGAAGAACACGGAAACCACCATAGAGAGAAATACTAAACAATACTCGAAAAATAAAGACTAGCCACTTAGAGAGTTTTACTCCATCACTACCTGATTAGCCTAAGAGTGGTGATGGATTATCCCCCAACGAACTAAATCCTATCTAGTGCCCATCAGAAACCCACATGCACCCAGTTCCAAAATCTCCATCCCATTCCCCTTTTTGCACTCTTCTTCTTCTCTAATGGAAATTCCTTGAGAAGGAGGCCTTACATATACTTGATTAGAAATAAAGAATGAGTATAAGTAGGATACAAGCATACCATGGATAGTGTCCAATGAATTTACAAATGGTGACAATCATTGTCCAAAAATTATGTGTAACACAAACTTGTGATAGGTATGGAGTCATTTATCTATTGCAATATTAAACAACTTCATCTTTAATAATAGGGACAAATCAAATATTTCACCATATTTTTTTTCCCCAAAGGGATAGGCATGATTAAGAATGAGTTTGTTGACCTAAAATTAAAAGTAATGAGTCCCAAAGAGAGTATTAATGTGAAATGAAATTCCATTTTTCTTAAATGTCTTTAATCATAACTTATGTTAATGTTTTATCACAATAGTAAGTGTGCTTGTTATAGTGCCACCAAAACACAATCATCAAAATTTCACAAATCAAGCTTCAACATGAAAATTTGAAGCTTACACATGAAAATGTGTAATGCCCGATAATAATAATAATAATACTAATAAATGAAATAATAATATATAAATAAATAAAATAACAAAGAATGATGAAAATAGAATAATAAATAGAATAACAAATAATAAATAATAAATAACAAGTAATGAAGAAAATATAATAATAAATACAATTCTGAATAAAAATAAAATCAAATAAAAAGAGATAAAAGTGGGCATGACACATGGATTATGAACATGCGGATCCCTTTCCAATCCCTCTGCGATTTTCAGAATAATTGGTTCTATTTAATGGCGGAAAAGGGAGGTGAGAAGCATTCATTAATTCACTTGTTCTTTGAGGAAGAGAATGTTGTAAGACAAAGACCTAGTAGTAGTAAGTTGATTGAGGGATCGAGGGTGACAACTACAAGAATTATTGGCTTTAGCTTGTTTAAGGTTGGGTGGAGAGTTGTCCCCAACACTTTGTTGTGGTCAACATGATTTGGATTGCCTTACAACTCAGAAAGCACCAATAAGATCTATTTAGTTCATCACTCTACAGGAGTGCTTTCTTTGCTAATGTTTTCTTTCAAAGATTATATGTTAATCAAATGAAGATTTGTGTTAATAATAGAAAATTTTGTATATATTAATTACAAGGGTGTTACATTTGGTATCAGAGGAGGGAGACCTTTAGGTCAAACCATTTTGTATACTAGACCGTCGGGTTCGTTGGTCGAGGAACCGTGAGTTTGAACAATTCAGGGTTATCATAGTTCAACTGGGATTGTGTTGATCAGGAAAAATGACCCTTCAACATTCTAAGGGAGACCACCCGATCGGGAACTTAAAGTAGCTCCTTTTCTGTTGAAATGGTGGTTCTAACTAGTGCAATTGGGTCCAGTTACCCTCTCTCTATCTCTACTAGCTTAAACTATGACTTTCACCTACCAATAGAGAAGAGACATCAGATTGGCTCTTCTTGTTTATCAGTCAAGAAAGTTATCCTTAAGCTAACTTTGTGGCTCAAGCAAACCACTTTAAAGACTACCCCTATATGAGGGGACTTCTAGGATGTAGAAAGTAGGACTAAATGCAAAGTATAATCTAAGGTACATCTAATCCCAAACCTATTTTGATTGAATGAAGGATTAGTCCTTCTCTCAATCAAGAGAAAGCTAAAAGAACGGGAAAAGAAACAGAAGCATGTTGAAATTGGAACTAGATAAAGGAAATAGATCAATCCTTGTTTGAGAAAATGTATACAAATAAATGCCTATTAAATATTTAATAGACATCCAGCTGCAAACATCTCTAATTCCCAATAAAACATATGCATAAGAACAAAAAAGATTCATGCCACAATACTGAAATAGTTCAAATACATGACATGTGGAAAACATGACATTTATAATATTAAACTGTTAGATAGCTAGCAACTCAAGGAGATAAAGGTTTTTCCTTATGCAACTTCCAGTTTCAAAATTCATTTCTGATTAACCCTGCAATATAGCTTGACCAGATTCTAAATGAGCATTTCAGTAAATAGTCAACAATAGTGTTGAAAAGCGACATACATACTCATACTCCATAAATGAATTTGAAATCCGAAGAATTTATTTATAATAATAGAGCAAGCAATAGTGTTGCACATCTGATTACATAAATAAATTTTATTATAAAAATGAAACAAATACATAAAGCATCAGAGAATTACAATAGTGTAGTTCCCCTGTTATCTCTGAATTTATTCCTTGTCTGCAAAGATGGATCTGCTCTCACTACAATAGTGCAAATTAGTCTCAACTCCTTCTATATAAACATGATGTAAGCTCTAATATTACTTTGCCTCTTTTCTCTCGGATTTGAATCCATTTTTTCTCACAATCAAAGATGGGTATTTATATATTTGAAATAATAACAATCTTTCCTAGTTTATCAACTAAAAATTACATAAAAAGAAATTCAAACAATAAATCAATCTTCAACAGATATCTTGGCCTAACTTAGCAGATCTCAGAAACTAAATCTGAATCTGATTCAAACAGACTTTGAATAAGATGAAGGGTTGTTTCCAACCGAATCCCTGAATAACCTTATCAAAAATTTCAATGTTGTAGCAGATCATATGTTCGATTGCGATAAGAAGTCAAAGATCTTCCATAATTGACCCCGGGTTTATCCCTTATAATAGTGACTTTCCAAAACTGTATAGCAATGACAAAACCAAAGCATTACAAGATGAGGACGCAGATGGATATCAGAGGTTTTGAGTATCGGAGCTTTAGCATGGCACACTCTGCAAAACTTATGATATATGGAAATTTCCGATGAGGAGCGGACACGATTTTACAATTGAACCAATTTTATAACAATATCGGGTCGAGAGGTGATGATGTAGGTGGATAGGTGGCGGGCACAAAGGTATGTCAGATCTTTTCCGATATCGGGAATTTCTAACGTGGTTACATATGGGAGCTCCAATATGGAGCGGACGTGATATCTTTATAGACCAAAATTAATACCATATCGATTCCGACATATCGGAGCCTGGAAGATATCGTAAGTTGGAGGGGGAGGCGCATTGGGAAATCGGTGATATTCAAAGAGAAATCATATCAGAGTATCGACGAAGTGATATATCGAAGGTCGGAGCAACATGGACATCAGAGTGTCGATGGAGTGATATATCGTAGGTTTTAACAATGTGACATACAAAAATCTCCGATATGTAAAAGCTATAGGGCCCCGATATGTATGACAAAGGCTTAAACTACAGCAACTCGTTATAAGCATTCGGCTATGTTATATGACCATTTTATAATGTGAAAGGATTTACAAAAAGGACCCTTTTTAATAATAAGTGAATTATAACCTCTCAAAAGCCAAAGCCGCTTGGTTTTGTTAAATAATGAGACTATAACCACTATATAATAAAAAGCTTGTTCTCGGGGGCTATTTTTGAATTAAAATAAAAGTTAACAAAAAAAATATTTACAAACCAATTTTATATAATACAAAGATAATGTACATGTTATATAAATTATAAGGTCGAGATGTTGAAAATGTCTAATCTTCAATTAAGCATTGTTTGCAAACCAAAATTCCAAAATCAAATAGTAATATGACAAACCATTCAATCAAAGGGTCCCTATAATGAGAATTAAGTGAATAATGGGGGGGTTGTGTTTTTACCACAACAGATCGATTAGAAGATTGAGTCATGTTGGGACCTGACATGCTCCAAGAATGGAAGAACAAATGGCTACAATTAAGCAAATGTTAAAGGAAGCCAAGGATCACCCAAAAAGTTAGTCTGATGCAAAGATAATTGAAAAAAACTTTGAGGAAGGAAGCCAAGTTATTATTAGGGTTAGACCCTGTTATCACCCAAAAAATTCTCAAAACATCATTGTGTCAACTCTGCTTTTGGTCATGATTTCAAGGAGATCTAAAGGTCATTGTAGTCTTGATAAAAGGGTAAGTGATATGGATTGAAGTCTTAAAATGTCATCTTTCATTTCCAAATAAAGTCCTTTAGGTTCACTTCATGGTCAAATAGGTCACATTTTCCATTTAGAGTCATTCCATTAAGTTTAGGGTTAAATTTTTGCAATCATACTTGCAATTAAAGAAGCCAAATTTGTAAGGATGATGAATGTTTAGTTGAGAGCTACTAATAGGGGATTGAAGAGACAGGTTGAAGACCTAGAAATATAGTTAACAAAATCTAAAGAGAGGCTATAGCAACAATGAAACAAGGTGATGAAAAAGGGCAGTAAAAGATATATCTTAAATCAGTTTTGATATTAAAAAGAAGATCATTTTTGAAGAGGAACATCTTATAAAGTTAAGTTGTTTTGGTTCTTGGTGATCATATCAGTCCTTATGAAATTTTGAAAATCCCCAAACTTCAAATTTTTGAAAACTGTGTTGAAAAAAGAGCATACACAGCAGTTTTGTAACGCGCTATGAAACTTCTGAAGGTGAACTTTTAGCACTTTTTTCTGTTTTTAGTAGTCAACTTCCAAGGGGGTTCCTGAGCAATTGAAAACTCATTTTTTAAAAATGAAAGATGTTTTTCTTCCTAACATACTTAACTACAAAAACCTCTCTCAGTTTCTTTAAATTCATTATGAGGTGGGAGAAATTGATGACTCAACTTGCGCTATGAAACTGCTGAAAGTCATTGAGAGAAAAACTTTGTTTTATGGTTTTAGTAGTTCACTTCATGATCAGTTTTTGGCCCAATTCAAAAGTCTTTTAGAATTCTGAAAGAGGTTTCTCTTCATAAAATCTCCAGATACAATAACCTCTCTCACTTTCCTCAAAAGTGTTACCAGTTGAGAGAAACAAGGCTTTCTTTGAAGCCATATTTTCAGAGATAATAATTTTCCAATTTTACACATGTTGTTCAAAGACAGTTTCTGGACAGTTAGGTCATGGATCAGCAGGGTTGGTGACAATGTTGGAGGCATCATAAAGGTCGAAGAAATGGATTAGCAACTGTCAAAGAATGTATTTAAGTCTTAGATAAGGTTGTTGAAACATGTTTTAGGAGTTTCACTCCTATTTGTATTAGGACTCCTAAAAGACAGTTAGCTGTCAGTTTGTAATTAAGAGTTTGTTTTATGAGTAGATAGGTGTCAATTTTAGAAATTCGAATTCTCCTAAGGATGGATCATAGAATACAAGGTTGTAAAGACTCTATATGAAGCATGAGGTTGAATTCCTCAGGGCTTAAATTGGATTAGCAAAAGAAGTTGTGTTATTGTAGCAGACTGTGTGTTTTTCAAACTTAATACAGAGATCAGTTTTACTACTCAAGATTCACAAGGGGTTTATGTGTTTGATATTTCTATGGCCTTTTTCAATTACTTATTTGCAGTGGTATGAGCATGTGTTACTTAGAATTCATTGGAAAATGCTCTAACTTCCTTCACATGCTTGTAAACTGTGTTTATTCACTGTGTTACTGTTTCACTTATAAACCTAAACTCCAAGTGCCTTGACTTCCATGTTTAGCTGATTATGATGTTTTGTTGAAGACTATACTAACTCCATAGCCCAATAGATGTTTTCTAAATCTTTGATTCAACCAATTATACATTTTTTTCCATTTTTATTTCTAGAGTTAGCCATCTAATCATTAATAAAAAATCCTAAACCTATTGAGAGAGCCCTCTCAGGTTGAGGAGGCTAAGCCTCAACCGAAAGATTGGTTTGAAAGAGTTACTCAGAGTCTACTTGATCAGCAACCTATCAGGGTCAGATTTTGTGATAACAGACCCTCTAAGAGTTCCTTCGAATTTGGTAGAGACACAAAATTATCCCCTAGATTTGTCGGGTCGTTTAAGATCCTAAAGAGAATCAAACCAGTTGCCTATAAGCTTGATTTTCCATCCCATCTAAGAAGGATGCATAATTTATTTCAAGTTTCTATGCTTAGAAAATATGTACTTGATCCATCCCATGTATTGAAATTTGAAAATCTACAAGTATCCGAGGAGGGAGCCCTTCAGGTCGAACCATTTTGTATACTAGATTGTCGGGTTCCTCGACACAGGAACCATGAGTTTGAACAAGTCAAGGTTCAACAGGACCAATATAGTCCAGGGTCAGCTACCTAGCAGGATGCAGATGTCATTCATCGTGGCTTTCCTTATCTTTTTTACTAAATTATATAGTTTGCATAACTTAGCTTCGATAGATACCTAATATGTCATAACATTCGAATGTCATACTTTCGTACTATGCATATGGTTAGGGTTTCAATTATTTACTACGTCAACATGAAAATGTGGAGGTATAACATTGTGATAATATGTGATAATTAGACAATTCTTATGAGATGTTACTGATTTCATGCATGTGTGGTGTTTAGATATTCATAATAATGATGTTGTACATTCATGATGGTTATGGTATGCAAGATGTGCCATATTTGATTATTTTATATGATGTGGCATATTGATTACTTTATATCATGTGGCATATTGATTATTTTATATTATCTGGCATAATGATGATTTATATGAGGCCATGATGATAACTAGTGCATAGGTTGCATGTTGAGATGTGGTGATGGGCAAGAATTCCATAATAGGCCAAGAGGGCTAGTTTATTTGATGATCTCATGGGAGCCCATACATAGGAGGGAGAATTGTAAACCATATGGGTGGGGGACAGACTCACTCAACGCGACGTATGCCAGTATTCTTTTGTCTTGTGTAACTCTTTATGGATAGCTCTTAAGGATCTATGGGACCATCTTGAGGAGGTTGAGTGCCTGGAATTGGGTTGGAATGTTGAAGTCCATAAGTGGTGTAAGGACTTCGATGCCTAGAGCTGTGTACCTTAGTTGGCTGTGGAGGGAGTTGGACCAACCTTATGAAATTCTCGTTGTAATTGAGTATTGGTTTGGATGCTTACCTTGGGGCAGATGAGTTCTAATCCCTGGGGCAAGTCTTGGGGCTGTGGTATGGACCAAGGAGGCTATATTTCCTGGTTTCGAAAGTTGGGAAAGAGGCTTGAGATTCCTCTGATTCCCCCCCGGGGTGTTGTGATGTATAACTTTTGATGTCTTCTGGTATACTAGTTCAACAGAGGGTGTTGGGCATGCACAGGGTAATGAATAGATAATAATAATAACAATAATAATAAATGAAATAATAATATATAAATGAATATATTAACTTTGGGATGAAGTTCCTTAAAAGAGGCAGAGTACGTAATGCCTCGTATTAATAATAATAAATAATAAATAAAATAAAATAGCAAGTAATGATGAAAACATAATAATAAATAAAATAACAAATAATGAAGAAAATATAATAATAAATAAAATTCTAACTAAAAGTGGGCATGGCACATGGATTGTGCTCATGTGAATCCTTTTCCAATCCCTTGCCATTTTTAGAATAGTTGGTTCTATTTAATGGTAGAAAAGGGAGGTGATAAGCATTCATTAATTCAATCATTCTTTGAGGAAGGGAATGTTGTAAGACAACGGTTTGGAAATAGTAAGTTGATTGAGGGCTTGGGGGTGACAACTGCAAGAATTATTGCTTGCAACTTGTCTAAGGTTGGGTGGAGCTTCGTTCCCAACACTTTGTTGCAGTCAACAAGATTTGAATTTCCTTACAACTCGGAAAGCACTAGTAAGATCTATTTAGTTCTCCGCTCTACAAGTATGTATTCTTTGCTAATGTTTTCTTTCAAAAATTACATGCTAATCAAATGAAGATTTGTGTTAATAATAGAAAAATTTGTATATATTAATTACAAGGGTGTTACAAAATGTTTGTAAAGCATCATAAGGCATCTCATGAAAACTGTGAAGTGTGAGGTCACTTAAAATTGCATGGTTGATAACCTTAAACTCATTGGGCTTCTAAGTGCTTTTAAGAGAAATATTTTTTTTGCAAGAGTGGTTCCATCTATTCATATATAGAATTGGAGTTACAACTATATTGAGGGGTTAACCAAGTTGAAATCGGTTGACCTCTCAAATGTTAACTAGAAAACATATAGATTGAGGTTGTATGTCAGTTCTTGGCAACCTCATTACCATGTTCAAATAAAAGGGCTTGTACAATGATTCAAACAAGAAGGTATTAACATAACTAATTTAAGAATGCCTAAAGTTAAAATGGCAGAAACAATTATCCAAACAAAAGTAGAGTGGGCAAAGCCCAATTTCCATTGAAACTAAATAAAGATAACTTATGCTCATATTTAAACATGTTGTGACTATTATTAGAATGTAAAAACCAAAAATCATGAGAGAGAACTAAGGGAACCCTTGGTTCAACTTCCATCTCTTCAATAGAGATGGGGTGCTATAAGTTACTTCTATCTTGGAACTTGAGTTTCTCTTGTATTTCCATTGGACCCTCCTAATCATGTCCATAGTCTAAACCACCATGTCATATGGTTGAGCCTTTAATTGCGTATAGAAGGGCGTTATATGTAAGATAAGCCCCTTGGAATATCTCAAAAAATCCCACCAAAAGTTTTGAGTTTGTTAAAGTTTGTTACTGAGGTGTTTTGTCAAACAATTTGCAAGCATATGGTTGTAGGTGCATTATTTGTGTAGTTTATTTTAAAACAAACAATATAGTGCTAAATAGATACCAAAAAACACTTCAAAACAACATTATATAATTTGTATTAAACCCATAAATGTACATAACACTGAAATATGATTGGAACAACAATATAAATCATGTTTCTCTTCTGAAAAGAACTCAAAAAAGTACCCACAATAAATGACTACCTTCAGAATTGATGATAATATAGGTTCAACCTTCAAATCCAGTACACATAACTCATAATTTTATTTCGCATACATAGTAGTAACATTGAGCTCCCATAGACATAGAACTCAGCTATCATAATATAAACTCGGCCCCACAGAACAAGGATAATTCTTGACAATAAACTCATCCAACAAGAATAGCATTCGACTCCTTCATAGACATTGTTCTTGACCCTCCTAGATGGAACACTTTAGGCCTGCAATATAGAGAAGGAACTCAACCTTGAGTTGGATCAAACTCGACCTGCAAAGAAGATAAACCCTCGACCTGATATGAGAGAAGGAACTCAGCCTCTTGAAAAGTATGAAATCAACCCCCTATTATTGGCTTGTCTCCTCCAGTGAATGGCCATGCAGAATGGGAATAAACTTAACCTATTAAAGAGAATAGAGAATGCCAAAAGACGGGTTATAAAATCAACTGATAACACTTCCAGAGATGCTCCATTACTACCAAAGTCTTCTTCCTCGTCAACATGTTGGAAACTATATCACTACTGAGAAGGGGGGTGAATAAGTAGTGATGGCACTTATAATTTTTTCACAAAATTATTATTCCTTTAAACATGCACAAATTGAAACACAAACCATAGATCAAAACATCAGAAATACACATGAAACCATAAACAATCAACACAAGGGACACAAGTATGTATAGTGGAAAACCCTTCCCTTGGCAAAAAGCCACCCTATTGCTGTTGCGTTGCTCAATTCTTTTATTAAATTGTTAAACAAATTTTACATAGATCATCTCACTCCCATGAGCTAGAAGACTCAACTTCTTTCATAGTGTGATGGAATATATCTGACAGGAAATTGTTTCTCTCTCGAATATGGACTACCATCCGCTAAAGGCTCCCATGATCAACGATCCTCGCCCAACTCCCATTGCACTGTCTAACTCCTATTGGATGGAGAAATCTCTTCCTTCTACTGACTCTACCAAATCACTATATACTTTGAATCCTTGGTGCCTTCACTTCTTCCATGTGAGCCTCGCTTCATATATTTTCAAAATGGACTCATAAACTTGCTCAACATGAGAACTACAACAACATAGCATCAAAGCACAATAAAATGATAAATTTGCAACACAAGCAGCAATAAAAATCTCCACACAAAATCTCCACACCAGCTGTAAAACAATCTCCTCAAACTCTACTCCAATCCACACTTCAACACCTCACTCACTACATAATTCAATGGTTGAGATAAACTTTAGCTCATTATTGCTACAACTACAAAACTACTTCAGAAATTTTGCACTAGATAACACATGCAGCTTTCAGACTCTTCTCCACACACACACTCACTCAACACAACTAGACAATCAACCATACTAACAATGAGATTTCTCCAATATGTAGATGAAATCAAGTGATCAAATCAATAATTACACAGAACTATTGGGCATCACAACTCTGTTCATATGCTTGATTTGATCCAGATTCAACTCATTGACTCAATCAACCACTAACTCCACTAGCATTTTTGATATTTTCAACTTTAATTAGCTTCTGGAGGTCCCACAAACTTTTCCAACCATAAACCAAAAAGTTTTGATCAAGATGTCACCACAACACAAAAATTAGTTGATCAACGCGAGGAATGCGGAGAAAATCCCATGAAATCCCTTAGTTGCTCCCATAGCACTGAATCCATGCGACTGAACCTATAACTGCTCCCATAATCCTGTCTCCATGCGACCGAAGATTTTTAGTCGCTCTGATGAGCCTGTCTCCATGCGACTGAGGCTAAAGATAAGGGAAAACATCAATCCTTCAGTCCAAAAACTTTGCCACTTGATGGATCATCATCTTCAACTTCTGAACACTCCTCCAAGCCACTGTGATAAGTCTGCAACTGATGAATTAGGCTAAGAACAAGTCAATGACATGCAAGACCTATTTTTGCAACCTTAGTACCAAGGCCAACAACTCCAGCTCCTCAAGCAGCAACCTCAACATCTCAAAGAACCTCCAACACTTGTAGCAACATCTCCATATCTTGTAGCAGCATCTCTCAACTCCTGCAGCAGCAACAACACCAAGTCATATGACTGCCTCCAACATTGATAGAGGCACCTCCAACACAAACAACCACAACTCAACATTTAGTAGCAACTCCAATGTCTCCAAGACATGTAGAGACATATGGAGCACCTAGAGCAACACTCCAACCACCTGCAATAGTAACATCTCAAATCAACATAACATGCCAACCTCAAACCAAACACACATGTGGAATCCATCTCTACTTAGCCTCCAAATAACCTGCACTAGGTCTAGTCATAAGTATGTTGACATCAATGCCAACTAACAAGACCATCAAGCCAATCATCCATCACTAATCACTCATCACACATGGATATGATAAGCAACACCATGAACCTGTTGACATCAATGCCAACACTACAATGCCAACAAACTCCCCCTTTGGCATTGATGTCAACCTCCATCCAACATGTGAGGTTGATCTCTATAACTCTCCAAAGCTGAAGTTGTAACTATCCATCCAAATTCTCTCCCCCTTTGACATCAATGGAAAAGGGCCAAACAAACATTGAAGTACAATGTCAAATAATGTGTCGGATGAGAGAAGGACTCCCCCTTTCATGCTTAACACCATACTGATACAACCCAAAGAAGTATCTCCATGAATAACAACAATAATAGGAGCACTATCCAAACCATGTGCTAGTGCATGGCCACACAACATCTTGGCCATCACCATTCCAACAATGAAGATCTTGCAGAAAGACCATAAAATCCACTAGAAACCATCATCATGCTCCACATACGAATCAATAGTAATATGTCATAGAAGCAACAAAAAATACATATCCTCATTGTCATGGGGCTCATCAACCAACAACATAAAATGTCATCATCTCAAACCACGAGCAGTATATCACCAAGCAACAACAATAAAATAAGATCAAGCATTATAGCACTAGTTGTAGTACTAAACTTATCATCTCCTCATCATAAGTGAGCACCATATCATCAATGAGGCATAAGCAACAAATAAGTGAGCAAAAAAACATGTATGCTTCACATATGAGCAACAACATATATCATCATCTCTCAGCCATCCAAATACATAACAACAACAACATGTATCATGTATCTATAGGTAGAAGACATAAGCAATTATACATATACTCTAGATGTATCATATCATCAGATATCCATGGCAACTAAACATGCATGAAAATACACGACATAAATATGATCTAGTAGTATGATCATTATCAAAATACTAACTATGTCATGCAAACCATACTATCTCATCCAACTAGTAATGTGTGGCAACAACAATACAAATCATCCTACTTTAATCAATGCACAATGAACTCCTCCATAATAACACAATGCCAACACAATCCAAAAACATTTGGAAGCACAAATTCTCCACCTGAAGGTGTGACCCCCCATCACACCTCGACAATGCATATAAAAATAACGATATTGATGCTTTATCAACAAAAACATCATAAAAACTCCAACATGAAGCTGCTCCAAAAACCATTAGTAGATGTGCACGACTGATCAACTAAAATCAAAATGATAGAAATAGATCTAAAAATGAAAGTGCACTACAAACCTCAAGGACTCCCCTTGAACATATGCATCTATACATTAACACTTTTCGATATGGCTGCATAATGAAAGATTTGCATGCAACTCATTATGCAACCATATTCTCCCCCTAAGACCATGCATGCCTCATTTTTTTGTGGGAAGTCCTTGTTTCTCTTTTCTCCTCCAAACTTTCATCTGTTGATCCTTCTTCTTCTTATGCGGTTGGATTTGCATATTCTTCTCTTTTTGGTTCGATCTCTTGTAACACATGGGCAGTCTGCAATCCTTGGCCTTATGGCCAATATTGTTACACACAAAACATCTAATGTGACCAAGGAATAGAGGAATAACTTGATATCTTTTGTTGATCTGATTTTTATTACTTGCATGTGCCTTGCAGTCAATATCCCTATGGCTAAAATAATTGCATGAGAAATAATAACCATAAAATGGACTATTATACCTAAATGATGGAGATCTTTTTTGCATGCATGCTTGAGATCACATCTCCTTTGGCTACTCCTTTTGATGAGAGAGTTTGATCTCTCCATCACTTCAAGTTGCTCCTATGTGTCCATGAACTCCACACTTATAGCATTTGCCAATTCTTTTCTTCTTCTTTGACTTCCTTCTCTTAATTTTCTCCTTCATGCATGGTTGGTGATTTTGATCATGATTCTCCATTTTCTTGCTACCACTGGCTGCTCCAACATTTTCATATTTGCTTGTTGAAACTTAAGCGCTAGATCTGAACCTCTCTAATTCTGCCTCCAATCTTTGGCATTCAGCCTCCACTCATTGCATTGCTTCCTCATTCCAATCTCAATCTTCATTCGTTCTTGCAACTGAATTTTCATATATAAAATTTCTTTTTTGAATGCACACTCCTTTTCATCAAACATTTGCAACAACATCTCTTGATCTCTATTTTCGGCCTTGAGTCTTTGAATCTTCGCTTCTAGTGCCTTCACCTTGGATTGCTCATCACTTTTGCAATTGATGCTAGATCTATCATTGCAATCACTAGTGCCTTCATATTCTTGTGAGGAGGATTGATTAGTTACTGCAATAAAAGTAGAATCCTTTGCATTTTCTCCATTTTTGAAAAATGCAATTTTCCTCCAAGATACAAATTCTACAACTTATCCAACATTTCTTTGGCAGTCTCACAATGCTTCACATGCATGCTATCAAATTTTGAAATACTATTCAAAATAATATTTTTAGCTAAATCATTTGATTTATCTTTAACTCCATATTCAACTGATAGCAAAATATCTTCATCAACAGATAAAAAATACGAATCCAAATTTACTCTCAAAGTTGCAAATTTACCTTCTTGAAGTACTGAAATAACTTGCTGATCCATTTCGGAAAATTTGCAAAAATTCTGCCAAAAACTCCAAGATCCACTCTCCAATGATCAAGTTGCAATTAAGAACCTGGCTCTGATACCAATTGTTGGAAACTAGATCACTACTAAGAGGGGGGGGGGGGTGAATCAGTAGTGATGGCACTTATAACTTATTCAAAAAATTTATTCCTTTAAACATGCACAAATTGAAACACAAACCATAGATCAGAACATCAAAAATACACATGCAACCATAAACAATCAACACAAGAGACATAAGTATGTCTAATGGAAAACCCTTCCCCGATCAAAAAACCACCCTGCTACTGCCGCGCTGCTCAATTCTTTTATTAAATTATTGAACAAATTTTACATGGGTCAGCTCACTCCCATGAGCCGGAAGACTCAACTTCTTTCACAATATGCTAACATCTATCATATAGGAAACCGTTTCTCTCTTAGATCTAAGAACTACCATTTGATGAAGGCTCCCACGATCAACGATCCTCGCCCAACTCTAATTGGACTGTCCAACTCCTATTGGATGAAGAAATCTCTTCCTTCTACTGACTCCGCCATATCACTGTATACTTTGAAGCCTCCATCACTTCCGCCATTGGAGTCATGTTTTATATATTTTCAGACTCGACTCATAAACTTGCTCAACATGATCACTACAAAAACATAGATCAAAGCACAATCAAATGATAAATTTGCGACACAAGCTACAATAAAAAAACTCCACAAAAAATCTCCACACCAGCTGCAAAACAATCTCCTCAAAATATACTCCAATCCACACATCAACCCCTCGCTCACTGCATAATGCAATGACTAAGATAAACTTCAGCTCACTGTTGCCACAACTACAAAACCACTTCAGAAATTCCGCACAAGATAACACATGAAACTTATAGGCTCTTCGCCACACACTCACTCACTCAACACAATTAGACAATTAAGCATACTAACAATGAGCATTCTCCAATATGTAGATGAACTCAAGTGCTCAACTCAATAATTACACAAAACTACTAGGCATCACAACTCTGTTCATATGCTTGATTTGATCCATATTCAACTCATTGACTCAATCAACCACTAACTCCACTAGCATTTTTGATATTTTCAACTTTAATCAGCTTTTGGAGGTCCCACGAACTTTTTCGACCATAAAATGAAAAGTTTCGATCAAGGATGTTGCCATAACACAAAAATTAGCTGATCAACGTGTGAAATGTGGATAAAATCCTATGAAATCCCGCATTCTCTCCCATAGCACTGAATCTATAACTACTCCCATAAGCATGTCTCCAAGTAACTGGTACTTTTCAGCCACTCTGACGAGCTTGTCTCCATGCGACTGAGGCTAAATCTAAGGAAAACCATCAATCCTTTAACCCAGAACCTCTGCCACTTGATGGATCATCACCTTCAACTTCTGAACACTCCTCCAAGCCACTATGATAAGTTGCAACTGATGAATTAGGCTAAGAACAAGTCAATGACATGCAAGACATATTCTGCCAACCTTAGTGCCAAGACCAAAAAGTCCAGCTCGTCAAGCAACAACCTCAACATCTCTAAATACCTCCAACACTTGTAATAACATCTCCATATCCTGTAGCAACATTTCCAAGCTCCTGCAACAACAACAACACCAATTCATACAACTACCTCCAACAATGGTAGAGGCACCTCCAACATAAACAACCACAACTCAACATGTAGTAGCAACTCCAATATCTCCAAGACATATATAGACATATGCAACACCTAGAGAAGCACTCCAACCACCTGCAACAACAACATCTCCAATCAACATAACATGCCAACCCAAACCAAACACCAATGTGGGATCCATCTCTACTCAACCTCCAAATCACCTGCACTAGGTCTAGTCATAAGTATATTGACATTAATGCCAACTAATAATATCATCAAGCCAATCATGCATCACCAAGCACTCATCACACATGGATATGACAAGCAACAACATGAACCTGTTGACATCAATGCCAACACTACGATTCCAACACAACAATGAAGTGCAATATTGGAATTTGAGTGGTTCCACTCTAATACCAGCTAGGGTGTATAGTTTCAACATTGAAACCAACACCCAGAATGAGGGTTTCCAAAACCCTAGACTTTCGTCTCAAGAACTCTCCAAAAATCTATTTTTCATGTGATCAAATGCAAGAATGAGGAGAGATTCCTCTTTTCCTTTTTTATAACTCATTTGACTCTTTTGTCACCCTTTTACCTTTTATTATAATAAAGTGACTTTAGTGGGTTTTCTCACTTTGTAATTTAAAAGTGACTTTTCGTTAACCTAAGATCTATGTCCACATTTTCTCCACTTTAACTTTTATAAGGTGTTCTCCTAGGCGAATTGTGTTCCCTTCATTAATTTTCCCTTCCTAGGATACCTACAGGAACTTAATTAGGCTAGTGAAATCTTCTCCTTATGTCTCCTAAGCGGATCGGGACATCACATTATATTTATCATCAAAAAGTTGAAGAATTACCAAAATGTGTTCTATGGTAAGATTTTTGTATTATGGTTATCTATTCATGTTGCAAGCTATAATCTCTTTGGCATGTCAATAGATGTTGGTTATGCTTATGTAACGGGTGATGCTACCGTGAGAGACTCCAGTGTTTGGCATGGTTTTTCTCCAATTCCACATCGACCATCCAGTTATAGGTGTTTCTTCTTGTGATAGAATTTTTCTTATAATGTGGCTAACTTTTGTAATGTGGAGGTCTTACGTAAAGAGGCAAAGCCATATACCAGTTTTAGAGCTTTTGATTTCTATTTGCTAGTAGACAAAGGCATTGCATTCCTCTCCCTTTGGAGTTGGGTTTTTAGAGTTCTTCCTTTGCCTCATCTTCTAGGAGGTATTGTCTCTTCATCCTTGTACCTATTCCTAAGGTCATTTGCCTTGAAATTTTGCATAGGGATCATGTAACTTCCATGCCATGGGTTTAACAATAAATTCTCCTTAACTTTCTTTCATCTAAGTTCCTGTGTATGGTGCCACAACCTCTTAGGTGGAGAGCTAGGGAGTCTATTCCATCAATTTTGGGTATATGAAATACACCACTTTCTCTACTTAGCTCAAGACCAATATCACCATGATAATACTCCCAACTCCATTTATACCTTTTGCATCCATTCTCTAAATAACACTATTGATCTCCTATAAAGATGCTTTAAATTGAATGAGATCAACCTCCTCAAAAATTACTTCTATCATAATGACAATCCTCTTCCCATTTATTTCTAACTATTACTATGATAATGTCCTCACCATGCCTTCTTGACACTCCATCTAAATAACCTTTAAAATTAATAAATTTCTTTTATTTGATTAAATATCTAAAATCTTGAAGCTTATTTCATTTAAAAAAATGCTTCCTTACTAAAAATACTCATCCAAAATATTATAAATATAAAAAAGTTATAGCTATTTGAAAGCATTTGATAATGAACTTGTCTTGACGATGAACCACACTCGTTGGTTCGAAACACGTCGACAAATGTATCATTATGTGATTTACGCCGAATTTTTTTTCTCATAAAACTATGGATCATAGAAGCCTCCATTCAACAAATGCTATAATCATAATCATAAACAAAAACAATTATTTATTGCGCCTAGAGGCGTGCTCGTATAGTAGAGATGTTGTAATGTAATGTTTTACCATTTTGACTAAGTCAAATTACATAAAAAAAATAAAAAAATTAATATAATGTAAATATTTTAACTTGGTCAAAATAAAATAAAAATAGAAATAAACTTATAAAAATAAAATAATAATAAAAATAAAAATGGCCCATGGTATTAACACATTGAGAACCCATGGTAATGATCCATGGTATTCATGTGGAATATAACCTATTTAATAGAGTGAAAAGAAATTTGATCCCTCTCAGCTCTTGGTAGATCCCGAGCTAAGATGGATTTGGGCCGGTTTTTGCTCACTCCTATTTACATTTCATGAGTGAACAAAGATTCCTCGATAATATATGTCTTTACTTTCCCATGATACTATTCATGATCTTTCTTGCCACTTCCCAAGTCGTGCCTTACTTACTCCATGTCATTAGATGATCCCCATTGCCATCTGCGTCTCTTTCATGCTTCTAAAAGGAGTAGTCTTAGGAGGCAACACAAAAGAATGGAAAAGGGTTACACCAATCAACCTTCATAATTTTGGGAGCCCCAAGGGTTTTTGATGGCGTTGAATCCATGTCCACTATCAGAAAAATAATTCAAACACTCTTACAATAAGTTAGGGTTACAACAATCAACCTTTAAAATTTTGGTTTCCCTAAAGGTTTTTGATAGCTTTGAATTCATTTCCATTATCAAAAAAATAATTAAACACTCCCATAATTAAATTTTTTAGAAAAAAAAGATAAATTTCAACCCCAAAAAAATCTACTATCCCATTGAAATGGTCACCTCATTAAACAACACTTTTCTAAAAATAAAATATTTTAGTGTCATGGTGTGTTGTATTACTCCAAACAATAATGAAAGTGTAAAATGAGTTATATGAATATTTATTTAACCTTTTTTAATTAAAATTTATAATATAGTTAAACATTTTTTTGATAGATAAAGATAATCCATTGAAATGGTCAACTTATTAAACAATACCTTTCTAAAAATAAAATATTTTAATGTCATGATGTGTTGTATTACTCCAAACAATAATAAAATTGTAAAATGAGTTATATAAATATTTATTTAACTTTCTTTTTATTAATTTTTTTAATATAGTTGAACATTTTTTTGGTAGATAAATGTTATATATATATATATATATATATATATATATATATATATAAAATTGACATTGAAGAGAATGATAACAAATTAATAATTATTTATTTAATATTGAATGATGACAATTTTTTAATGTGATGCTCATATTATAGTACAGATGTCATGTCATTAGAGTATAAATTGATATAATGAGAGTTGTACAAATTGTACACATGTTATTTTTACATATTTTTTCAAATTTATATTTTTTATTTTTGTAAATAAAAAAATAAAACTCATAAAAATGGTCTATTCAATACTTTCCACCGATGAAAAAATGAAATTTTGAATTTAATTACAAATCATTTGTGTTTATGGTAAAAAGTTATTAATATATAATGTTATTTTTCAAATTATTTATATTTATTGTACATAATAATTAATAATAGAGTACACAAAAATCAATTCTTGTCATTATTACAGAATAAGAGGGGAGACATTTCAACCAATCATATTTGAAATAAATAGAAATCAATTTTATTTAAAAATAATAAATTTTATTTCATAATATTAAAATTTGGATAGATTTTAATTTTTTTTAATGAAAGTAAAAATAATAGGAAGTCAATGAAAAATTAAATAATTATATCTTGCAAGCTGACAAGTGTAATAAAAGATTTACCTTTTTATAATATTATGTGCATGATTGCAAAACACAAGATTTACAATTTTTATAATGATTAAGTGTCTTGTATCTTTATTCTTCGGCAATTTAGTCACGTGTAAGCCTCATACATTTTAAAATCATCTGCTACATAAGCTAATTTAGAAGCGTTCATGGCGTAATTAAAAGAAGGGAGCAAACCAATTCCAACATAAAGGTAACAAAATGATAGTAACGAGGTTGTTAACACAAAAGGTCTTTCATGATGGGAGAAACTGATACGGAAATTAACACAATTCTTTTTCGCAGGAGTTGTATTCTAGGATGGAGAGGTTTTTTGACAACTCAATGCAGAAATTTTTTGAAGATAGGGTATCTGGTCACATGTAGGAAGAAATAGTATGTATTTTTTGTTTTTTTTGGTAAAAGTAGGAACAGAAAATCATTTCATTTTAGAATGCGAGGCTTTTAAAGACAACAAGAAAAGTTATGCAGATATGCTCCTCGCTAGTTTTTGAGATAATCTATTTAGTGAGAAGTTTGTCGAAAGACTTTTATTTTAAAACTCACAGAAAAAAAGCAAATATATCAAGCCGAAAAAAAAACAATTTGTTTCATAAACTATCTCTAGTCTGGTGAACATTAAAAATAATTTCTTGCTTTCCATTCACCCAAGTTGACAAAGTCTTTTCAATTTACTAATGATTAGGTCTCTCGTATCTTTATTCTTCGGCAATTTAGTCACGTGTAAACTCCATACATTTTAAAATCATCTGCCAAATTCTTTTCTATTCCAACAGCTTGACACAATCTTTTCAATTTTTTAATTTGATAAACCGTTCAAAATCATTTTTCAGCAATCACAGTGAATCAATAATTTATTAAAATAATGTAACCAAAGCTGAAGATCAAACCAAGTCACCGCTTATCCAATTATGCTTGGTCAGACTCCTTTAGTTTTCAAACCGGAGTGGGATGCATCTCCACGCTTTCAGGAATTCAGACTATGCAGAAAACGATGGCAAGCAAGTTCTGTGCATATACTTTTGCCTCTTTGGAGAATTTTTCCAAGTATGCTATAGTTGCATAGACAAAATGTGGTCTATACAAGTATAATATAGTTTTTCTAACTCTTGGTCCATACAACAATGATATACCTTGAAAAATTCTCGAATAGGAGGAGTTTTACCCAAAAGGCAGTATACAGAACTTGCTTTGCCATCATTATTCTGCAGTCTTAAGCGTGGAGATGGATCCCACTCCGGTTTGAAAACTAAGGTAGTCGATCCAAGCACAATTATGACTTATATGGGCAACGGGCTCTTCCGTTGGTCCCCTGACAGTGATAGGGAGGTACGACTTTCACAAATGTTTGTCCGACCGCACGCCACAACCAGCTCTGGAGTTCTCATCCTTGTGTCAAATGCTAAATCCTTCAAAGAACTCGTCTCACATTCATACCTTGCAGGCCAAGATATACTAAAATGGCAGAGAGGAAAATGGCATGGAGGATTTTTGCAGCGATCCTGATGTCGGTATTACCACTGGTTATTCACCTTCCTAAACAAGTATGCGGGATCAGCAATCAAGGTAGCACATTGCCTAACGTTCTCGATGAAAATACAGATATCGGTGCTAATGAAAGAACCCTTCTATCTACAGATGCAGTCCACAATAATTTATACCTTTTTGCATCAACATTTGAGGCAAATTATGAGCAAATGCTTTCAAATTTCAAGATTTTTATTTACCCTCGTAAGCACCATGATTTTGGGTCACCTGAGTGGTGCAGCAACCGGACGTTTAGAGACATCAATAAACCTGTGGCAATGTTTTATGAAAGCCTTGTGACTAGTGCCTTTACTACAGATGATCCAGAAGAAGCCCATTTGTTCTTTGTGCCGTTTTCCATTGATGCCCTGAGAATCACACATAAATCAAGGTTTTTGAGAAGATATATAGATGGACTGAGAACTGAGTATCCATATTGGAATAGAACCCTAGGTGCAGACCATTTTTATGTTTCGTGTGAGGGAATAGATATAGATTCTTCTAGAAATGTTGTCGAGTTAAAGAAGAATTCAATTCAGGTCTCCTGTTATCCTCTGGCTGTTAGCGCAAATTGGCGTTTTTACCCCCATAAGGACATAAACATGCCCCCCATTGATTCAGCAGCCCCTGGGCACAAAATCCTAAATTTTAAGCCCGACCAGAGGCAGTCTCAAACATTTCTTGCTTATTGTGTGAACTGGCCGGAAGCAATTCCAGATCTTGAATCAACTTTGTCGCAATGGAAAACTGATCCAGGTTTTGTGTTGGATCCCCTTGTAGTAGAGCCTTCTCTTTATGCACAGAGGTTGAGTTCCAGCAGGTTTTGTTTGAATTTCGTAGGTGGTGGGAATCCATTATTCCTGATAGATGCACTGACATTTGGATGCATTCCAGTTATCATATCCAGCAGTCCCTTCTTCGACTTGCCCTTTCAGGATATCCTTAATTGGAAAGAATTTTTGGTTATTGTGAACATGAGGCAGGTAAGTAAGCTGAAGCAACTACTGCAGAGTATTCCAGAGGCCCGTTTCCTGGAGATGAAGAGCCTAGCCGAAGAGGCAAGCAAGCATTTGAAGTGGCATTCTACACCAAGGCCTTATGATGCTTTCTATAGTCTGATGTACCAGTTGTGGCTTCGGCGACATACTATCAGATATGCTCGACAGTTGTAGGCATATCAGTAGCTGAGGTCTTGGTTTTATTTTCAAGTTAACTGTCATGTTGCTGCATGTGCGGCTTTCAGTACAGTGGAAAACATCAAGTTCCTGTTGTTGCAGGTAGTGTCGATTCGTTGCTTTATGTAATTGGATATGCTATGATTTTTAGACAGGGAGAAAGGTGGCTGATTGCTTGGTATGTTTAAGAACAGTGCACAGGCTACTTCTTTTTAACATGGATGGGCCTTGTCTTTCCGAGCCCCATCTTTGGTTTTCTTATCCAAGTTGTTTTCTTAAAATTCTGCTCTCATTTTCCACTTGCAATTAACCAAGTGTTTATTTCTTGTTTTTTAGTATTTATATTTACAGACATAGATAGAAATGCTGTTCAACAACAGGTATGCAGGATTGCTTTTGTTTCAGTATTCTGACTCAGAGAATGGTAAGCTGGGATGCGATCTTCTAGTTGAGAATATCTTGGATGAAAAATGAAATACCAGAGGCTTGTCTTAATTTTAAAGCATCTAGCATTGAGTCAACTGAGGATTTGTTCTTTTCTTAATTTTTTGTTGTTCTTCTCGCAATGTTTTAAAAGATTGACATATTACAGAAATACCTTCTATTTTCAAAAGAAAGGCTGAAAACCCTGTATTTTCAATCCTCTGATGATTGAGAATTACATGTCGGGCTAATATTTCATGAGCAATCTAGGCAGCAAAACTGCAGAGAGGTAGAATTGGATCACAAAGATTTGACTCATCGTTTGCAAAGCATCGGTGGGCTAGCAGTAGAACTTTAAAAGAAAGTCAATGGCAGGATTGCCCCACTTGATGAGAATCTTTGATGACTATCTGAGGTTAAATGCAATCTTATTATGCATTGTCTGCTAAGATGAGAAGCACGATGGCAACTAACTTCTCCCTCCTGCTTTGAAGCAAATACTTGATGCGTATGTAGGCATGTTTGAGTCTTGACTCCTCGTGAACATCGGAAAGGTCTTTCTCCCCTTAGAAACATTCATCATTCAATCAAGCTGCTTCTTGGCTCTTCTTTGCCTAATCAGCCCCCATCTCGTACAAACTTACTTGTAGAGGCAGGAATGGAGATGTAACTTACAAAACTCATCAAGTGTTGAATTTTTATCTAGGGCATAGCTTAGAATAATTTTCATGGTTTTCACAGCATCAAAACATTATTAGTATTATTTAACATTTATTTCATTAAACAGTGATAAGAAAATCATTCATAAGCATAAAAGAGCAGTAGCAAATCACAGTAGAAATATCAAGAAACCATGAGAAAAGAGACAGAAATTAGGCACACAGCCAGGGAAAAACCCACTAGGGGAAAACTCAGAAATGCTTTCCTTATGTGTGAGAGAGAGAGTTTCAGATTCATCATGTGTGTGTTGCGAAAATCGTGATATAATCGAAAAATCGTGGTTTTTTGAAAATGGCGATATTATCGCCCGATTATTACGTGATTTTTTTTCACAAAAATTGCGAAATAATCGCGATTATTACGAAAAAATCTTGATTTTTTTTGCCGATTTTTTGATGATGAGGAGGAGGAGGTGACACAACCTACCCAGGCTACCCCTGTCACCAGTAGAGGACGTGGTCTACCTCCTATAGCTCCTAGTTCTTCAACTTCTAGAGCACAACAGAGTCCACTACCAACTCCACCGGCATCTACATCTAGAGGGAAAGCTATTGCATTTTCTCGCAAGAGGGGCAGAGGAAATCAGTGGTATTAGTTATTTGGTTCATTTCATTGTATATGACATTATGACTCATGATATGAGATACATTATTATATTTTTTGTTGATATTTTGAGGCTGAGTTGGGACTCAGGAGTTAGGACTGACTATTCAGGACATGATTCACTGTTATGTGTGATATAGCACTAGAAATGATATTACACATCTTATATATTAGTTCTTCTATCATATTTATGTGTCAATGTATTTATTTTATGTTGTAGATGCTTTAGATATTAAAAAAATTGAAGAAAATTGAATATTTTTGTATTTTACAATTTTTTCCTGATTTTTACGATTTTTCCCGATTTTTTCCCTCACCGATATTATCCCGATAACGATTACTACAACATTGACCAAGATCATGATCAAGTGGCATGTCAAAAAGACAAGTTCCTGAAATTTTGGTCCTCCTAGAGTTTTGGCCACCTCCTAAAATTTTGGCCCTCCTGTAATTTCGCTGGATCAGAGATGTGTGAGACAAATTTGTGTATCCAAATGAGGAGAAATGATCTAGCCTTCAAGTGGGGGTCAAATGAGTGCCTCTTCGAGCCCAACCAACCTAAAATATTTTGACGCTGACTTGAAATAAATTTTGAGGCAGCAGTAAAATTCAAATTTTCAATTTCTTTTCAAGATGAAATAATGACCATAGCTACCATATTCTTTAATATTCCCTCTTAGCTAGGGAGGTACTTTTCATTCTCTCTCTCAAGATCAATCTTTCTGACCAATCATAGGTCTCAAAGCCCATGACCTAAGGAAGAGATCACAAATATAAATCTCTCGCTGTCAGGATCAATCTCCCCGATCAATCATAGGTCTCACAGCCCACTGCCTAAGGGAGAGATCATTAGTCTCATCATAAGGAAATATACATAGCATCCATCTTAAATGATCTCCTTGATCACGAGGTCTCACAACACACAACCTAAGGGAGGAACCAACAATACATCTCCTGGACCATAAAGTCTCACGACACATAGCCTACAGGAGGAATCAATAATACATCTCTCGGACCACAAGGTCTCATGACACACAACCTACAGGAGGAATCAACAATACATCTCCCGGACCACAAGGTCTCACGGCACACAACCTACAAGAGGAATCAACAATACATCTCCTGGACCACAAGGTCTCATGGCACACAGCCTACAGGAGATGGTCCATAATATGATGCTATGTAATTAGTGCTCCCTCTTCAAGGGGATTCTTAGTTATTCCAGTTTCTTCACATAAACATCAACAACCAGTTCATCATTAGAAATGTAGCCATGGTGGATCTCAAATATTTCAGCAAACAACATTTAGCTTGTTCATTCAATGTCAGTCGGGGCTTCTCTTAGAAGCAAACATCAACAACTAATGATAGACTTCAGCAGTGGCTTCTCATAGAAGCAATCATCGACAACCATAGTAGAGTCTAACAGACAATAAGTGGCTTCTCACAAAAGCGAATATTGGTATTCATAGTCGAATCTAGCAGAGAATAAGTGGCTTCTCATAGGAGTGAATATCAATATCCATAGTTGAATCTAGCAGATAATAAGTGACTTCTCACAAAAGCGAATATCAATATCCATAATTGAATCTAGCAGATAATAAGTGGCTTCTCACAGAAGCAGGCATCAACAACCATAGTAGAATCCAATAGACCATAATCGAATTCAACAGATAACAAACATTAGCTGATAGATCAACAAAGTACTAAAAGAACGACCAAATCAATATCAGGGTCTTGTAGCTTCTTCAAATCATACATCAGGGAGATGTCAATGGATCTGTAGTCCATTGTGCCAAAGATGTCACCAAGCTCATGCCTTTACAAAACCAACTCCCTCTTACATAAAGTCCTCTACATAGAAAAATCACGGGCTCATATTTAGTATATCTAGATCAACATTGGTCTTCAAAAACTTCTAGCCACCTTTGTGGTTCAATCAGGCTGATCTTTTCTGCTCCCTCTGAGTATAGAGCATATCACGAGTCTTCTTGTCACATTGTTCTTCCATCATTTACAATGATTTTCTGCACCTTGGTAGTCTTCATTATGTGCCTGCAATCCTCACGAGGAGGCTATGGAAGAACAAGAACAACCAAGCAAGCCAAGAGACTCATAATGAAATAATCAATAGAAACAATCAAGATAATACTTATCTTTTGAGTGTATCAACTCCCTCTTGGTCTTAGCCTTCTCAGATCTAGTCAACCTTGTCCACATCATTGAGGGGTTGACTTTGTTCATACCATCATCAAGGAGTTGTCAACATCAAAGAGTTCATCATCAATGAGTTCACATCATCTACATCATCAATGAGTCCATATCATCAACAAGCTCACATCATTATCATCATCAACGAGTCCACATCATCAACAAAGAGTTCACAGAGTCCACGTTATCAACGAGTCTACATCATCACGAACTTCAAGGAGTCTACATTATCATCATCATTATATCCACATCATCATTATCAACATCATTAACATCAACGAGTTCACACCATCATCAATGAGTCCACATCATCATCAAGTCCATATCATTAACGAGTTGTTAATTTTTGGTATGTTCTATGCTTAAGAGCATTTTACTTCAATTTCTTATAAGCCCAATATCAATTTCCAGTTTAGCAATCACATCAGCGTGATAGTAAAATGCAGATAGAACATAGACATAAACAATAGAAGACAAGCCAAGACAAGAGGACACAAGATGTGGCACCAGCCAGGGACAAACCCCAATGTGGGGAAACCCTTGATCAATTCTTCTTATAATCTTCAATAGTTCAGCAGAGAGAGAGATAGTACAAATATACAAAACTGATATTTTATGACAGCAGCAGTAAAGCCTTGACTAGAGAAGTCAATGCTGGTCAAACATGGCAGAATTCTACTTCTAGGTAGCTTGATGAAGCCAATGTTTTAAAACTTCGACTCGGCCAAGGGTCGACTCCGACTCCCACTCCGACTGGGTATTGACTCGGTCGGTTCGATTTCAATGACTTGGTCGTTGTAAAAAATACATTAAATATTTTTTTTTTATTTATAAAAAAACATAATTTTAAAGATTTTCATTCATGTTTCCAAACACATAGCATTAGAATATAGAGAGAAGACAACATATGATCAAAGTAGGCTCATGAATATATCCATTATATCAAAATGGCACCCAGTGCACTGTCCAATACATACATGATCATGATATAGACTATAGAGATCAAAACAAAAACACATAACCAAGGAGGCTAGAAATGGCCTCTACAACAAAAGTAAATTGTGACCAGTACTACTGGCTACTGCCAGAGGAGCTGAGATCATGTGGATCAATCTCTGGATCATCATCAGAGTCAGACAGGGGGCCCCATGGCTCCTCCTCCTCATCATCTCTAGCTGCAACTGTAGAAGTGGTAGCACTAGCAGGCTGTGCAGTAGCTGCAAGCTGAGACAAACAAGATATGCGCTTCTGTCGTGGCTGAGCAGAGGAAGCGCCTGTAACTGGAGGACTTGATAGCTCTGAGGTTGAGGCTGGTACAAGTGGATCAGGATTTGCATTCAACTGAACATTATGTTCGAGTGATGCCATCGTCTGTAAGTCATAATCAATATCCTCATCAGAAGCAAACTCTGCTGGATGACTCTCCATTACCCAATCTGATGTTGGATCAATGTCTTCCAACACAATGGGATCTAAATCAGGTCTTTTGTTCAACAATTGGTTGCACCTGAGCCGGAGGTTATATTGGACATATACTAGATCATTTAACTGTTTTTGATCTAAACGGTTTCTCTTCTTTGTGTGAATCCTCTCAAAGACAGACCAATTGTGCTCACACCTATTAGCACTGCAAGTTTAGCTCAAAATACGAATTGCAAACTTCTGCAATTCTGGACAATGGCTACCAAAAGCCTCCCACCTGTAAGTCATAATCAATATCCTCATCAGAAGCAAACTCTGCTGGATGACTCTCCACTGCCCAATCTGATGTTGGATCAATGTCTTCCAACACTGTGGGATCTGAATCAAGTATTTTGTTCAACAATTCGTTGCGCATGAGGTGGAGGTTATATTGGACATATACTAGATCATTTAACCGTTTTTGATCCAAACGGTTTCTCTTCTTTGTGTGAATCCTCTCAAAGACAGACCAATTGCGCTTACACCTAGTAGCACTGCAAGTTTGACTCAAAATACGAATTGCAAACTTTTGCAATTCTGGACAATGGCTACCAAAAGCCTCCCACCATTGTGCTGCAAAAAACATAGGAGTGTAATGAGTTAGCTCAACAAAATTACAAATTATATCCAACTTTCAAATTATAAACGATTTAACAAAATAAGTATTAAGAATTTGAAAATTGAAATTTTTGTTTACCTGGCTCATCTACTTCCCTTGCAATCTTTGCTAGGTTCTTCCCAAAGGTACCTGAGGCAGTGCTGAAGGTTGTGACCTGTCGGTGTATCTCCAGCTGATCACACTCCAATGGGATCATGCGATCAATGCAGTCAATCAATCCATCTCTAACCTCCCCCCTCAAAGCTCCTGTCACCTTAGCTTTATAATGATACAGTGGGTTCAAAAAATACCCAGCTGCATGTATAGGGCGATGGAGTTGATTGTTCCATCTTTCATCAATGATTGCCCAAATGGGCCCATACTTAGCCACTTTATCTTTGTTTGCCCTCTTTATTTGCTCCTTTGCTTGATCCATAGCCTCATAAATGAAGCCCATAGCCAATCTTTCCCCATCCACCAACCGCAACACCTTAACTAGTGGCTCAACAAACTTCACAATCTCTGCTGCCTTTCTCCAAAATATTTCTTCATTAACTTTCTTTTTCAATTCTTTGCCTTCCAGTTTGTGAGACCACTGGCTTTGACTCCATTCTTCACTGGAAAAAATCTTTCGCAAGTTTCTATGTTGTGAAAGCATAGATTGCAATGTCAAAAAATGAGTAATAAATTTAGTGATGGCAGGCCTAATAATATCCCTGCCCCCTGCGTGTTTCCTCATCAGGCTCAAAATCCATGAATGATTGTAGATAAATTTTGTTATGCTTTTGGCATGATCTATAGTGTTTTTGACCCAATCTAATTTGCTAATATCCTCAAGCATGAGGTCTATGCAATGTGCAACACATGGGGTCCAAAAGATGGTCGTGTGTTTTTCCTCTAACAGTTTACCAACAAGAACATAGTTAGAGGCATTATCTGTGATGACTTGAACAACATTAGCCACCCCCACCTCCTCAACAACCTCGTCCAATAGCTGAAACAACAATTGCCCATTTTTTACCTTATCAAATGCATCAACTGATTTTAGAAACATGGTTCCCTGTGGGCAGAAGATAAGAAATTTTATGATGGTATGGTTTCTTTGATCAGTCCATCCATCTGACATGATGGTACATCCTGTTCTTGCCCATGAGTCCTTGAAATCTTTCAAATAGTCATTAATGGATAAAATTTCTTTCTACAAATGATACCCCCTTAGCTCATGCATAGTAGGGCCTTTGAAACCTTTTCCAGCAGCATGTATGGCATCAAACATAGGCTCATAATATGGTGAATGGGAAGCAATGAAGGGGATATCAGCATCATACCACCATCTAGCTATGTAATCACAAGCAGTCTCCCTCAATTCTTTCTTCCAATGGTTATCTAAAGTGGGCTGCATTTGACTTCTACTAGCTTGAGGACCATGTGCATTTGATGGAGAGGAGGGAGTGAAATAACTTTTGATATTCATATCACCCTTTTTCATTTTACCCTTTCCCTTTTCTTGAATAGACTCAAAAGAGGGAGGAACATATCAGAAGGGGTTGGATGCATCAGTGCAAGGGATAGAGGAAGAACCCTCAAAATCAAAAGGGGTTGGTAGCTAGCATTTTTTGTATATTCCTCTTCCTCCCAATTTCAGCCTTTAACTCTTTTTGCCTAGCCTTATCTTCTTTAAACTTATCAAAGCTGGCTAACAAATCCTTCCTAATCTCCCCAATTTCTGGTGAGGTACATGGAGTAATTTGGCCTCTAATCCTCGCCAAGTGTTGTTTTAGCCTATTAATGCCCCCAGGACCTTCCTTAATTTTCCTATGGCAAAATTTGCAATGCATTTGACTATCAACCATTTCAACATATGCCCAAGCAGCATCTTTCACTCTAGGTGCCATTTTTTGACTTGGAAATGAAAGCAAAAAATTTGAAAATGAAAACAAAAAAAAAACATTGATTCAATGTTCATTTCTTTCACAAAAAACACTCTTTAGGATTTCCAGATTTGCACATAAAATTTAATAAGCAAAAACAAATTTTTACAAGTGAAAAAAATACCTCCAGGCACAAACTGCCTCCTCAAGCTTGCTCCAAGAAACCAACTCCTCAATGCTGCTCCAAATGGCTGCCCAAGAAGCTCCTCACTCCAGCTACAATGCTTGCCCAAGACTCCTCACTGCTGCTCCAAAAACAAACTCAACAACTCCTCACAAACTCTCACTGAAATTCTCACTCAAATGCATGAGATGGCTGTGAGGAAATGAGAGGGGTTGGGTGAGTTAAATAGGGTTTAGGAGAGGGGAATGGACCCCAAAGACCAAATAAACAAAAAATAAATTGGTTTGGAGTCCCCCACACATAACATTTAAAAAAAAGCAGTTTTTATGGGTTATTGGGCCGCTGTACGCAACCCGACTGAGTTATTACGGACTCGGCCGAGCTGGCCGGGTTAATACCGAGCTGGCCGAGTTGTTAGACAACCCGGCTGGCTCGGTATTAACCCGATCGAGTTGTTAGATAACCTGGCCGGCTCGGTATTAACCCGACCAGCCGAACCGTTTCCTAGGTCGGGTCATTGCTGGGGGGTCTGGCTCGGACCAATTCGGCCGAGTCGGTTCTGAGCCAGCCGTTTTTGAAAACAATGGATCAAGCCTAGGCAACTTTGGCTTGAAACTGTAAATACGATCAGCCCAAACACTGCTCATAAATCTGATTTCATTCTGCAGTAGATAGCTGTTCTGATTAGGGTACTTGCAGCAGCCCTAAGCTTCCTTGACAGTATTGATTTGCTGATCTGGTTAGGGCACTTGAATAAGTCCTTCCTATGAAACTGTGGCACATCCTTGACTGCCCTTAGCAGCCCTTACTATGGTGCTATGGCCTGCGGCCTAGCACATAGCAACCGTCTCCAAAATAGTGTCCAACCACCCTTAACGCAACAGCATTTAGCCTATAAGAATGCCAACACTTTAACTTGCTGCAATGCTGCAATTCTGGGACTAGTTAGGGCACTAACCACAGTCCCTAACAGCCCATCAAACTGGCCCAGAATTGCTCCTATTGACTGCGGCTGTCCTCCAATGGGATGCTGCCCTCCACGCTGCTCCTTTGGGGCAGTTTCAAGCCCAACGCATAGACCTATCTCTCTAACACAGCTGCGGCACCCAAACAGTCACCCAAACAACCTCTCTTTCCCACGCTGTACCTATAGCATCCACGCTGCTTCTAGGGCTTCTTTTGCTCTGTCTTATGACTTCTCTTAGCTGTGGATTAGGGCTCCTTCTAGCTGTGTATAAGAACCTTCTTTTGACAGCGGCTAGGTCTCCTTTTGCTGTCTCTTCTTAGCTGTGTCTTTAGGCATCTATTGACTGCGGCTTTACGCCTTTTTCTAGCTGTGGATTAGGGCTCCTTTAACTGTGGCCAGATCTCCCTTCAACTGTGGTTAGATCTCTTCTCAACACTGCTGCTAGGGCTCTCCCTTCAACTGTGGCTAGGGCTTGCCTCTCTTGACTGCGGCTAGGGCCTTCTTTGACTGCGGCTAGGGCACACCTGATCTGCGACTAGGACTCTCTTTGATGACTCTTTCCACAACGTCTTCCTTGAGAGAAGACAAACCCAAAACATGTGGAGAGAGAGATCGTGAGATAATGTGTGTCTCAAATGACTTGAGGTCTCCTCTATTTAAATGCAACGTTTAGGTTGAGCTGGGGGTAATTTGCTTGCTGTCCGACCTTGACAAATTGTTAAAATAAAAATAAATTCATATCTCCATAAATACATGTCGGAATCGGATGATCTTTAGATCAATCCTACACCTCTCAGAGAGAGGAATCCAAGAAAAATATCAGCTATCATAAATAAGGTGGCCCATATGGAGTTTGGCCCTAGTTGCCAATTTTAACACAAGTCCATATCATTAACGAATCCACATCATCATCAGTGAGTCCACATCATCATCAGCGAGTCCACATCATCATCAATGAGTCCATATCATTGTCAATGAGTCCACATCATCATCAACGAGTCCATGAGTTCTCATTGTCAAAAAGGAGTTCACGGAGTCCAAGTCATAAAGGAGTCCATACCATCATCATCATCATCAAGGAGTATTATCACTTAGTGCATATCTTCATCATCATCAAGTGGTCTACATCATCAACAAGTCCGTATCATCATCATCATTAGGTAGTCCACATTGTTAAGGAATCATCATCATCATATCATCACGGAGTTCATGTCATTATCAAGAAGTTGACCATATCATCACCATTTCATCATCAAGAAGTTGACCTTGTCCATATCACCGAAGAGTTCACATAAGCAGTACATATCATCTATATTTTTAGGGAGTCCATATCATCATAGGGAAATTCATTCAAGGAGTCCATCATCAAGGAGTTCATCATCAATGAATCGATATCATCAAGGAGTCGTTTTATTATCGACAAGGAATATATCATCAAGAATTATACATCAACATTAAAGTGTTAGGGTTTCTTCTATCAATTGGACATAATGGTCCATAAGCCTTTGATTTCTCCAAAATATACCTAGGGTTTATGATCAATCCAATGTTAGTAATAATTAACAATGAATGAGATACAAGAAACTTATCTTTTTCTGACCAAGACAACTCCCTCTTGATCTTAGCCTTCTTGATTCCAACCTGAAAATCAACCTGAACATCAATATGTCAGATCTTTTAGCAATCAATTTATAAGCACAATATTTTCTCAACCCCCTATATTGAGGTAGGGTTAGGGTTATAACTTCAAGCCCTAATAACTCTTCAGGCTTGGACTAGGGTTTACAAACCCTAGATGTTAAATATTCAACCCTGCAATTGCAATTTCATCATCAAGACGTCAAAATATTTTTAGAAGCTAGGGATTCTTCTTTCAATCAAAAGAAATCAATTCATAAGCTCAATCTCATAAGCTTGGGTAGGGGTTTCAACTCCAAACCCTAATAGCTCTTTAGCCACTAATATTTATCAGCATCCTGTATTCTTTTTAATGTCATCATTTGAAATCCCAGACCAAGGGATTTATTTACACACCCTTAGGGTATTCCCCAAATATTTCAAGAATCTGGTTTCATCAAATCTCATATCTTAGTAATAATTTGAATATTTCTGCATAATGTCCAAGGCCTCATGCTTCGGTTCAAGGAATTTAATGAATTTCTTTTATCCTTCAATCTTCCAAATCCTAAGCCAAAGGATCTTTGAAATCTTTTGAGATTCTTTTCAGATCTTACAAGCCCTTTATAATATATTCTAGCAATACTCATTGACCCTTCGAGAGAATCATCATCATTCAGTGATCCGAATGGAAAATGGCATCAACCCATGGTACTCATCGACCCATATTATTCATCGACCCATGGAATTTACCCATGGTATTGTAAATGGCATCCGCCCGTGGTATTGTAAAATCCACCCATGGTATTCATTCACCCATGGAATTTACCCATGGTATTGTAAATGGCATCTGCATGTGGTATTGTAAAATCCACCCATGGTATTCATTCACCCATGGAATTGACCCGTGGTATTGTAACTGAAAAATACTATAAGTAACAAGTCACATTTTGTAAAAGGACAGGTTGTCCGCCACAATGTAGCCTTTACAGTTATTATCAGTTTTAATAAAAAAGTTTCTTTGTGGTTTTGTTTATTGGGCATTCTCTTATTTTTCTTCTGGCAATGCTATATTTCAGATCTTGGGGGTCTCTCCTCCCAAGATCCATTTCAATCTTCTAGATCTTGGGGCCTTTCCCCCAAGATCCATTTCAAGTTTTCAGATCTTGGGGTCCTTTCCCCCCAAGATCCAATTCAATCTTTTAGATCTTGGGGGCCTCCTCTCAAGATCCGGATCATTCAGATATCAACAGTCCCTTTTATTTGGAGTCTTATAGCAGAGCTACCCATAATTTAAAGTCAAATTTGACAAAAACTGTATGACACTGCCTTCCAAGTTGTATATATATATATATATATATATATATATATAGGTGACAAACCTCATTTTTAACTTCTGTAGCAGATAGATAGACACAACTTCTGAGGGATATCATGACTTCTTTACAAGAGAGTTTTTGTCTATAAGGAGCATACACACTATCCCTTGATTTCTCAAAGGTTTTCCAGGTGACATAATCCAGGAGGGCCGAATTCTTGCTTTCAAAATGATCTGGTCGGCTTTGTGAATGACGCCTTTATTCTATAAATTAAAAAAAGGTGACTTCTTCAGTCAGTCTTGGAGATCAATATCAATCACAGAGATTATAGATCCTCAATCCTCAGGATTGCAGAAAATTCATGCACAAAATATATGTGACTTTGGTCTGCAATAGTGAGTATGATAGGTCTTCACATAGTTTGATTATACTCAAATTTCTTTAGGATCACAATGTGACTTCGAGAAGCTCACATTCATGGAAGTATAGTGCATGGACCTCACTTGGTCGCATTCACATCATTATTTCATAGCATATTCAATCTTCATATATTTTTCATAGACCGTTCACAAGACTGCCTTTTTAATCAAGGTTCAATGTCTGGAGACTATTCCTACAAAACATATATGGAGACAATTTGCATGCATGGAGATAATTCGCATCCCACAGAGTTCCCATATATGGAAATATGATAAATCACATTCCACAGAGCTTGCATGAATCATTGTTGGATTCGGCCTATGATTAATATGACTGTAAAGTGAACCATTGTTAGTACAAAGCATGTTAGGTACAGGACAGAGGACACGACTCTATAGATAGCCTTTGCTACAGAATACGCCTGATATCTCAAAGCTCACAGATATAAGTTCCACAGAGTTGCGCATAAAGAAGTGACACTGATTCCCAGTTCCACATTCAGATCAAACTACAGAAATCGCATAGATGATGCCACAGTATAGATCCAAAAATCTTCCTTAGAGGTTGATCAATAATTCCCATAGAAACTTGCATCCAGGTAATAGAAATTAGTCCACAGAGAATAAATGTCTCGCTATTTCTTAGAATGACTCAGCCTGGTCACAAAGATGAATCACAGAGGCTCAGACTTTGTCCTTTAAATAGAAATATATATTTCAGTCAAGTTACAGGGACATTCAGATTATCACATAATTCACATTACACAAAGGGTTATAAAGCATGTCATAGAGCTTTCATAGTACCTCAGGAAGTAAGCTCGGATTCAAAGAGAGACTTGTAAGGATAGTAGTACATACCTCAGATGAGGATCAATCCTCTTTTTTCAAAGCCACTGCAGACTTGGCCTTCTTGGTTTGATTCATTTGCCAGAAATTCATCCTGCTCTTCAATGCCCCCAAACTATGATACCATGTTGAATTTTTATCTAGGGCATAGCTTAGAATAATTTTTGTGTTTCACAACATCAAAACATTATTAGTATTATTTAACATTTATTTCATTAAGCAGTGATAAGAAAATCATTCATAAGCATAAAAGAGCAGTACCAAATCACAGTAGAAATATCAAGAAACCATGAGACAAGAGACACAAATTAGGCACACAGCCAAGGCAAAACCCACAAGGGGGAAACCTATAAATGCATTCCTTATGAGAGAGAGAGAGAGAGTGTTCCAGATTCATAAATACAACAGAAATAACCATAATAGAATAATAGCCAAACCAGTAACCAAGATCATGATCAAGTGCCATGTCAAAACGGCAAGTTCCTGCAATCTCGGTCCTCCTTGAATTTCGGCCACCGCCTGAAATTTCGGCCCTCCTGTAATTTCGCTGGATCAGAGATATGCGAGACAAAATTGTTTATCCAAATGAAGAGAAATGGTCTCCTTTATATAGCCTTCAAGTGGGGGTCGAATGGGTGCCTCTAAGGGCCCAGCCGACCGAAAATATTTAGAGGCTGACTTGAAATAAATTTTGAGGCAGCAATAAAATTTAAATTTTAAATTTCTTTTCAAGATGAAAATACCAACCATGGCTACCATATTTTTCAACATCAAGGATGGGATGATCAAACCCAGTACTTGTGCAGGTCGCCAGCATTATTGGTGCATAAGAGGGAGAAAGAAAATTGGAGTCTTCCTCCTGCCTAAATTTGTGATGCTTGATGATATTTGGAGTTTTCCTCCAAGACGATATTTTGGTTTTTAGTAAATCTTTGGAAAATCACAACTGGCATGTTCAAATAGGTTTGCATCTTCTGTGGAGAGCTCAACGTGAAGCCAAAAGGAAGAGTGTTTTTTTTGGCCAGGAATCCATTAAATTTCTTCCTCATTAGTATTTATTCTGCCTTATTGCTCTTCTTTTATCATCATTCTTCAACCCTGATGATGGATCCCACTTGGGATTTGAAACGTTGGTGTAAAAATGTTCATACTGTGGATTCTCTGATCACTGATTCAAAAGGAATCCATTGTTTATTTGGTTTTCATAATTGAGTCCTAAGGAGTACATAGACCCTGCAAAAATAAAGATTTTCAAGGATTGTCCTACACCAAAGTCAATGAATTGAAGAGCTTCATTGGAGTTATGAATTTCTAACGCACATTCAGATACATTGCTCACAATTTGCATATCCTCTTAACCGGTAGCTAAACGAAGTTTGAAGTGGACATCAATGGCCAACAGAGCTTTCAACTTATTAATAGAACT
This sequence comes from Pinus tabuliformis, assembly GCA_031772625.1. Taxonomy (NCBI): domain Eukaryota; kingdom Viridiplantae; phylum Streptophyta; class Pinopsida; order Pinales; family Pinaceae; genus Pinus; species Pinus tabuliformis. The sequence continues at coordinate 1,244,592,063 of CM062804.1, forward strand.
CTTTATGCTCTGCTCCTATACTTGCACTCCCAGATCTCCAACAATCATTTGAGGTTGAAATTGATCCTTATGCTCTGATCCTTTACTTGCAGTACCAGATCTCGAACAACCATTTGAGGTTGAAATCAATGCCTCATGGTTCACAGTAGGAGCTGTTTGAAGCAAGAAGGCCATCCTATTGCATACCATTCAGAGATTTTCTTGCAGGCCAAACACTGTTACTGCACTTACAACAAAGAGTTTTATGCAGTGGCGAATGCCCTAAAGCTTTGGTGCATGTCCTCAAGCATTGGTGACACTATTTGCTTGCAAAGGAGATCACACTGCATATTGACCAACACCTTCTTCAATCTCTAAATCTGGAATTATGCACCTTAAACGGGCATCTTATTTTATGGCAGTTTCATCTTCTAAGCAAATACTAGAAAGGGACAACAAACAAAACCGTTGATTTCTTAAGCAGGCCTCCTACATGCTCTTTGTTACTATCCTTGATGCTTGGTTTGCTAATTTTGTCATCTAGAAGGAGTTGTACCTAGCTGATGCAAACTTTGAATCTGTGTTTGCTGCACTTCAGTAAGCCAAACTTTGAAATTTGAATCAAACACCATTTCAAGACTATCACATCAAAAGTGTGATGTTGATATGCACACAAAGGCAATGTGATGCTTACACACATTAGAACACGAGATCAAGTATACAAGTATGAGTTGATAGGAGATTGCTGAAATGCATAAATTTGTCAACTCATTTGTGTAACTAAATATATACAGGGTACAAAATCGTGGGGAGTGATCAAAGTTGACCAAGTCTCTTATATGGCACAATGAAGGAAGATTTAGAGGAAGGAAGCTTCTAAGGGAAAATAAATATACAAGGTGTTTTCGGATAAAGTACATAGGGATATATGCAATACATAAGGAGGTGCAATAAAATACAACAGTCCATGTGACTATGGCTTATCATTTCCTCCTTGCTGAGAGGAAGTTATTCTCAATTTTTCGATCTAGATGTGGGAAGTTTTGCCATGTAAATGCTGATTGGGACATCCACTTAGCTTGAGTTGGCAATGAACCCTTGTGGTGACAAACTCTATAAGTAGTAGTGGATTTATTCGCAGTGTTCCAAGGGGACATGTCCCCCAGGGTTGGGGGCATAACTCCCTGATCTTTCTTTCCATGCTCTAGACTCTAGAGACTTGGAGATTCCTAGGGAAACATTTCCCCATGCCTCCCTTTTTGGGAAATACACAAGGTAACATTCCTTCAGCATGTGGAGCATGTTTCCTGCCGTGCCCCATACCCCCCCTCAATTTTTTTTCCTCTAACCTTTAAAATTAAGAAAGAATAAAAAAGGCATAAAACCTTTTAAAGACTAAAACCTATATCTATCTCACATTTCACATACAAAGTTCAAACTTCATGAAGTGGATGGATGTAGAGGACCGGTCAATGTGATCGACTTTTTGATGCTTATTTTATTTTTAAAGTTCATTGCCCAGTATTAACTTTCCGTTTGAACTTTTAAGTCTTGACTCTAGATACTAATGGCCTCAAATCGAGTCTTTGACTTGCCACTCTTTATTATTTTTGAGTAATTTCAATACTATTTCAGACTTCATTATCTTCTATTTTGCTCAATACTATTCAGATTCTAGAATGATGAATGATGAATTTGAATCATTGAATACAATATTTCATTTATGAATCAATGTATTTAATTTCCAAATCTGAATCTAAATTGTGGTTATATCATTTACAAATTTGAATTTAGTACTTACATTGCACAATGATGAATTTGCATGGGATGAATGCTTATTGTTGGGATTTTATCATTTTTATTTTTATTTTTGTACTTTTAGAGATGGGGCCCCTTATGCTAGGGATCTTGACATTCCTCCACATGTCCTTCACGGATTTCCCTAAAATTCTGGGGCTTCTCCACATGTCCTCCATGTGCATTTCCTTGTATTGAAAATGATTGTTATTAATGTCAAAGGCTGTCCAAATGAAGGAGAAAGTTACATAGTTAAATATCATATTTTGAGCCTCTTGGAAATATCGTTTTTGGATTTTTGATGCCCCATTTGGATACCCTATCATTGAATGCATTTTTACTCCAATTACTTAGCTCAAATGAGATCATAATATATATGGTTGGGAAGCTTATTCCGAGAACTTTCCAATGGTATATGGTACTCCCTCTAATTCCTAATGGTTGAGGAGAAACGATTTTTTGAATATTCATTATACATTCAACTAGTTGCACAAGTCAACCCAACCATTGGACAAGTCGGCCCAATGAGTGGACAAGTCGGCATAGTCTGGGCACCAAATGCACTATAAATAGGTGTAAGAAAGTGCATTTCTAGCCACTCACTCAAGCAATTCAAATTTGTTTTTGGGAGAGTGAAGGAGCAGACCTGAGGTTCATACCTCATGAAGTAGCAAGAAGTGAAGTGAAGCTGAGTTGGAGAAGCTTTGTCTGTAAGGGTTTTTGATATAATTCTTGGGAAGGGTTTCTGTTTTGTTGGACCTATTTGAGGTCAAGTTTCTATCCTTGTTTGAGGCCGAATTATAGACATGTTCTAGTTGGAGGCTAAGCTTTGTTGGAGACTAAGTTGTAGTCCTTGTGGAGGCTGGATTCTAGTCTGAGTTGGGTACAAGCTACTAGAAGGGGGGGCCTTCTTTTGAACAATTTCTAAGCCTAAATACTCTCTTGAATAGTAAAACAGATGTAAGTTGGTGCTTACTGAGGATTGGAAAAGCTGATCGAGATTAGGCTCTGTGATATGATAGTGGGAAAATTGTTGAGAACAATTGAGGGAAGTCCCTGTGCAATTGGTTAACTGGTTGGTTGGTGGGTAAAGGTGGGTTACCTTTGGAGGCCCTGTTTTAGTTGGAAGCACCAATTTACAGTGTTAAGCACTCCTCCTCAAGCTCTGGAATCTAGCTCAGGGGTGACTACTGCAAGAAAGCCTTGGCTGTAGTGTGTCTAAGGTTGGGTGGAGAGTTGAAGTCCTAATCTCAGTTGCCAAATATTTCAACTTAAAAGAAGTGTTCCTTATGGCTTATGTTGTAGTAAATGATATATGAATGTTTATGGTGCATTTAAATGCTTTTTGAATGTTATGCTCATGTTTGATGTGTTGGTTCAATGCCTACATTAATGTTGAGGAATGTTGATTCCTGCATGAATGTATGGATGCTTATTGCTTGATTATGCGCTGGTTAACAATGGCTTGTCAATGCTGGGAAATGGAGTTTCTTGTATGATTAGGAAATGTTGATTTCTTGCATGGTTTTGGAATGGTATGATTCCTTGTGTTATTCTGAGCATAAATTCTAGTTTAATGGCATGTATGCATATGAGAATATGCTATTTCCCAAGTATGGGATATTTTCTAAGTTGTTTGAATGTCAGGAGATGGGTAGATCTCTGTAATATTTATTGTTCTGTTGCGCTATTGAAGGAATAGTTCAATTGTTGTGTTTACTCTGAGCTCAAATTTAATCTAATTATTTGAGCATGAAGGATGGGCTAAGCCTTGCTGTTAAAATGCTCTCTGTGTTTAATGATTTGCATCATTGACCTGTAAATTTGGTTGGTGTTTATCTATAAAGCTCAGGAAGAATAGCGTTAATTATGAGTAATACATATAAATATATGCATTAAATGGGCTGGGCCGAGCCTTGTTAAAAGCTTAGGAGGGATAGTGAGTGTAATGTATAAATGTGCGCATACGCTGAAAGCTCAGAAGGGATTAGCTCTAAGAGCTTTGCGACTATATGTATGTATGCATATGGAGTTGAGCGGGGGCTCGGCTGTAAGGCTTTAAGGGCCTGACCTTTGAGTTGATTAGGCCCATGCGTTCGGGCGCTATGAGCAAGTGCGAAGGTAGGAGAAATTCAGGTCGTTGAGAGCTGAGTGCTTTATAGCCATTGGATGACCCCAAAGGTTTTTCCCAGGGGTTTTAAGGGAGCTTGAGGAGGAAGTCCAGTGGCAAAGTGGGCCAGTATGCCGGGAGAGCGCCATGAAATATGTGTTATGTTGGCAATGGGTTAAGGGCAATAAGAGGGGGTTTTGCGCATATTTTAACGTGGAATCATGCAGAGGAAATCTGGATTGTTGATTTGAGCCAAGCATTGCTGCCGTTTGACCATCTAGGAAGTTTTGCAGCCCGATGGTTTTCGAAGTAGGCCCTGTTGGCATCTCACGGGAGAAAATCCCCGGGATGATGTGGCAGTGGGGCTGTGAACCCCCCATATTTTGCATATTGAGGTGGAAAACCGTGACCTCCCCTACAACGTGAAAAATGCACATTATAAGGGGTTGAAAATTGTGGTGGGACCCAGCAATGTTGTGAAAAGCGCGAGCGGGATTAAATCAGCGCGGGGAACGAATCGGAAAAAATCGGAAAAATCGGGAAAAAAGCGGGAAAAAAGCGTTTGGTACAAAAATATTCATTTTTTTTCAATTTTTTTAATATCTAAACCATCTACAACATAAAATAAATATATTGGCACATAAATATGATAAAAAAACTAATATATAAGATGCTTAATATCATTTCTAGCGCTAAAATCACACATAACATTGAATCATGTCCTGAATAGTAAGTCCTGACTCCTGAGTCCCAACTCAGCCTCAAAATATCAACAAAAAATATGATAATGTATCTCATCATGTCATAATGTCATATACAATAAAATGAAAGTCTAATCCTATTGATTTCCTCTGCCCCTCTTGTGAGAAAATGTCACAGCTTTCCCTTTCCCTCTAGATGTAGATGCTGGTGCCTGTGCTGGTGGAAATGGCAGTGGAGTCTGATGTGCTCTAGAAGCTGAAGAACTAGAAGTAGGAGCTACAGGAGGTAGACCACGTCCTCTACTGGTGGCAGTGGTAGCCCGGGTAGGCGGTGTCACCTCCTCCTCCTCCTCCTCCTCCTCCACCTGCTCCTCCTCCTCCTCCCCCTCCACTACATCCTGCACTAACCAATCATCAGTAGAATCCATGAGAGGCCTCTCGGCCTCAACCCTCCATGCAGCAGTGGTGTCAATCCCATCCAATGAGATGGCATCCACATCAGGTGTCCTCTCAAGTTGCCTCACCCACAATCGAAGATTGTAGTAGACGTAGACCATGTCATTAAGTCGCTGGGACTCCAACCTGTACAAAGATCATGAAATAATAATTAATAATTAATATTATAAAAAAATATTGTTTAATGAATTCAAAAATTTATTTGGAAATTTGCAATATTTTAAATGTTTAAGTGTTAACCTGTTGCGCTTCTTGTTGTGTATTTTTTCAAATACACTCCAGTTGCGCTCACATCCTGAGGCGCTGCATGTTTGGCTGAGGATGCGTACGACAAGCTTTTGCAAAAGGGGTACCCTGCCACCATACATTTTCCACCATGCATCTACAACAAAATTACAAATAAAATTTTAAATAAACATAAGAAAAAATGGAATTTGAAGAGACAATGAAATTTGAAACAAAGTTACAAACTAAAAAATACCTGGCATTTTAATCGTCCTATCAGTGATAGCCATCTCAAAGCCAAATGTGCCACCTGCCATCTTATATGTCTCAATTTGTTTAGAGATCTCTATACGTTGTTCTGGAGATCGCACCATCTTCTGGACACAGGATAAGAATCCATCCATGATCTCAGCATCAAAATCAAACCCACATGCATAAGAAAATGCAGGGTTCAGGAAAAGCCTAGCAGCATGAATGGGACGATGGAGTGTGTTGTTCCATCGCTCATCAATCACTCCCCATAGAAGGAGTTGTTTCTGAAACCCATCTTTTCCCTTATCATCATAGTAGGCCCGAATGGCTTCTTTGGCCCTGTCCATGGCTTCATACAAATAGCCCATTGCGGGCTTCTCACCATCAACCAACCGAAGAACCTTTACCAAAGGTTCAGTAACGGCGCACACCTCCTGCACTCCCGCCCAGAAGTCTTCCTGGTATGAAACTAGTCTGCATACGGCCTCTCCTTCTGGTTTGCGGCTCATTGACAAAGCACGCCACTCCTCTGAAAGAAACATTCTCTTCACATCCCACATAGAATTCAAGAGGGATTGAAGAGATATGAAACTCGTGGCAAACCGTGTAATGGCGGGGCGCACCAACTCTTTGTTGTTGGCGAATCTTCTCATCAAGCTAAGCACAGATGTATGATTATATATATAAATTTTGTGATGCTTTTTGATGAGTCAACAATATCTTTGACAAAGGGAATTTTCCCTATGTCCTCTAACATCAAATCAATACAATGGGCAGCACAAGGTGTCCAAAATAAAGTAGGATGCCTGTCCATAAGCATTCTACCAGTAGCAACATAATTTGCAGCATTGTCCGTTATGACTTGGACAACATGTTGTTCACCCACCTCCAAAATAAACACATCCAACAAATCACATAAAGTTCTTGCATCTTTGATTTGATGAGACGCATCAACAGATTTGATAAACATAGTCCCCTTGGGACAACTAACCAAGAAGTTTATAAGGGTTCTCCCCTTTTGGTCAGTCCAACCATCTGACATAACAGTGCATCCTGTTTGTGCCCATGATGCCCTAAAATCCTCCAATCTTTGGGTGCAGTCACGCTTTTCATCTTGAAGAATCCGGCCTCTGAAATCATGATAAGAAGGGATTTTGTACCCCGGGCCAACACTGGCAATAGCATCAACAGTAGGTTGGAAAAATGGATTATTCCTTACAATGTTGAAAGGAATATCACTCCAGAGGAGAAATTTTGCCATCAACCTGTCAGCTTGTTCTTTTTCAGTTCTTTTTAGCATTGAACCGATAGATGGTTGTGAACCAGGTGTGGTTCGAGGAACAAAAAATGATGATGCAGCTACTGGATTGACTGATGTTGCAGTAGAACCAGTGCCACTTGGCCCACTTCCTTCAGCTGACCTTTTTAGTTGCCTTTTGAGTTCTTCTTTGGCCTCCCTAGTGTGCTCTAATTCTCCCAATGCTCTCATGGCTCTTTGGATAAGTTCAGGATTTGTATTTATACAGGGCCCCACATCATGTCCAGGGATTTGTGCAAGGTGAAACTTCAACCTGTACACCCCCCCGCGTATCTCCTTTCCACACAACTTGCAATTCAAGTTTTGTCTATCATTCGGAGCTTTAGGTTCACCATATTCCCAGAAAGGATCCAATTTCCTTGGCATGTTTGTTTTTGAACTTTGAATTTGCAAACCTATGGGAAAATAAGGATTAGGAAATAGGAATTTAGGATTACAATTTAGCATTTACAAAATTACAAGTTACAAATTTCCAGAATCCAAAGTTCCAAACCCAAGTTACCCAACCAAATGGCAAATGCCAAAAACAATGAAAAAACATAAACAATGTTTAAAAAAAATGAAAAAAAAAAAAAATGGTTCCCATAGTCATACCAAGTTACCCATCCCAAATCAATGAAAAAATACAAAAAATTCTTTAAAAACAATGAAAACAAAAGGAAAATGGTGCCCATATGAAGTTTCCCAACCAAAAACAATGAAAAACAATGTTTTTAAACAAGGAAAACAAAAAAAATTAATCCACATACCGTTTCTATGGAGAAATTGGTGGTCTCCTCTTGAATTTGTCCTATAAGCACTTAGATTTGGTCACAAACCCTCCAGCTGCTCTCTCCAAGACTTCCTCCTCCTTCTGCGCGCGCCCACTGTCCAAATGACCAAAAAAAAACCCAAAATCTCATTATAAAACGCGCTGCCCCGATACCCTGAGCTTTTTTCGGAAAAAATCGGCAAAAAATATAGCTGCTTTTTTGGTATAAAAAGTGCGATTAAATCGGCGCGGGGAAAAAAGCGCGCTTTTTTGAAAAAAGTGCGATTTAATTGCGCTTTTCACAACACTGGGACCTAGGATGACGAGGCGCATGACATGGTAGGGGTGGTGACGTGGTGCCCTTGTGGCGTGCCATGTGGCATCGCGATTCAAAATTTCAACCTTTTTATAGTTTTAAGAGGGCTTAAATCATGTGACATGTGGAGCTCTTGGTGGAGGCCGCGTGGATGGTACGACGTCATCAGATGTCACCCCGACACCTTGTCCTTGGCAATTTCTTGTGGAGACAGGTGTAATCCTGCCAAGAGTTAGTCCCTGGGTGATGTGGCCGAGGTGGAGCCCACAGGTGCGTGATGGCGAGTAAGGGTGACGTAGCATGCTGGAGGAAAAGTCCGTAGTAGAGGTATGACACCACGCCATTGGTTGGAGTGCAATGCTTGGCAGTTGAGGTGGCAGTAGGATGTGGCAGGTCCACATAACCCTGGCGCCTTGTCCCCGACAATTCCTTGAGGTGTGCGGAGCAATTCCACCGAGATTATATCCCTGGGAGTGATGTGGCCATAAAGGGGCCCGTGTCTGCATACATTGTATACATTATATATAAATATTACGTTGGGCCTTGTGAACCATTGCAAAGGGTTTATATGTGACATAGTATGAATAGGTCAGCAGTTGGGGTAGTGCTGCCATGTGGTGGCGAGGTGGATGACTTGGATAGCTATAGTGTGCCACGCGGGCTCCATGTGGCAGGAATCAGGATATATGACATGGCAAGACCGGATAAATTGGACTTTGATCGACCATATATTTTGATTCGGGAGACGAAATGAAGCAAATTTTAGATCGTTGGAAAGGTCTCGACGAGACGAGTGACAATGATATCATCCGTTTTAAGTTTTGAGGTAGTTGAAAAAGGTTGATAAATTTAGTCCCATTTCCATAATTGGACCTTGGAGGACGGGTCATTAGAGTAATTGTGTCCATCTACCCTTAGGAAGGGCTAGGGATAGTAGGGGGTATGTTATAATTGCTGCTTCCTTAGACTTCCCCTTTGACATCAATGATACTTGTTGTCATTAATGACAACACTATGTCCAACATATTGTAGCTAGTTTGTAAGCCTGCAACACATGAAGATAAGTGCCCCATTGCTTTTTCTATTGGTGATGGATGTGTATAACATGAACCAAGGAGCAATTTATTGTCTCAAATTGCCCATTAGTTCATGGATGAGTGGATGTAGAGAACCTCAATTGACAACCTAATAGCTTGCACAAGGTTTTTGAAAAGTGACTCAGAAATATGGAGTCCTAATAAAAAATGATAGTGGTAAGCCAAAGTGGTAGCATTCTTGTTAGAGAAAATAACTTAGCAACTTTGGAGACATCTATAGTATTTTTTTAGGGAATAAATAGTAAATTAGCCATCTATGAAACATGACATGTTAGAGTAGGTCTATATGTTGTGTGTCCACTTGTTGAACACATTGATATGCATGACATGTCGTAGCCTGTTGAAGACATGTTTGGCATCTGTCCTTTTCAGGACACGTGCTAAACATGTGACCGATGCCTTGCCCTAACATGTCTGGACATGTCAGAGACCTAGAGAATAAAAAAGGTTCAAAAAATTTCACAAAATCCAACAAATGTGTCATTAAGTGTGTCCTAACATGTCAATAAATGTGTTCTTGTGTCTTTTTTAGGGGTCTACATGTTTTGTGTTAGACACCCATATCCATGTGTCCTTATGTCATGTGACTCAAATAGCCATTTTAGAAAACCTACATACAACAACAAATGTACAATCATGTTTCCAAGAAGATGTGGCAAACAACTAACAAAGTCCATGGAAATGGATTCGAAAGGCCATGAGGGTATTGGAGGTGGTTGGTACAAGCTGAGTTTTCTATAAGAAGGTTTAGATTGACATCTTGACAAACACCCTCTAATAAAATCCTCCACATGCTTCTTCATATAAGGCCAACAAAATAATTTATGTAAACATTACAAAGTCTTCGAGGTGCCAAAATGAACACCATAGAAAGATTAGTGTGTCTCTTGAATGAGTGTGAGGTGTGCTGAACCAAATAGTACACAAGACTGATTTAACTTGTACAACACACCATTTTTTAATGTATAATCAGAAAAAGGATTATGATTCAATATTGTAGGTTGTTGTAAAGAGGTGAGAATCAATCCAAAGTGTGGGATCCGAAGAATAAAGTGACTTCTCTTCATATGCAAAAAATCTGGTATTTAGAATATGTAAAACCTTGGAAGAATCTCTACTCAAATGTCAACTTTATTAGTAGTCCCCTTTAGTACCTAATAATGAGATGAAATGGCTGACGATAAGAAATTAAAAAACATAAAGGTTTGATGACCAGTATGAAGAATTGTCTCCTTACCAACGGTGTAGTGCCTCCTTTTCTTCAGTGGTTGAACCAATGCTTAGAACTGTTTATTATATGTATTGTAGTTCTGTTTTGCGACAGAAAGTGTTTGGATTGATATGTGATGGGGTGGCCTCCCTGTTTAAGAACATTACCAATGGCATAATCTGAAGCATCCGTTCTTTCTCAAAGGGCTGATGCAAATTAGGAAGACAAAGCATTAGAGCTGAGCAAAGGGAATCCTTGAGTTGCTAAAATGACCTAATTGTTGCAGCATTCCATGAGAAATGCTTATGATTGGAGAGATGATGAAGTGGCCAAGAAATGTGAGACAAATGCGAGATGAATTTCCTATAGAAATTCATACCACCAAGGAAACTCTTTAAATTTGTACTGTATAGTATTAGATGGAGCGGACCAATCCTGAAGGACTTTGACCTTGGCTGGATGTGCATGCAGGCCAGTGTGGTCAATAACAAAAGTAGTGAATGGATGTCTTTCTAAAGAAGGACTTCTTCATTTTGGCTTGCAGTTTATGTTGCTAGAGAAGGTCAAGAGTGATTTGAACATGCTGAAGATGGTCTTCCCAGCTGTTGCTATAGACCAATATGTAATACCACCATAAATTTTTCTAAATGTGGGTGAAATATGTCAGTCATAATTCTCGTGAATATCCCTGGAGCATTAGGAAGACCAAAAGACATGATTACTTGCTCATATAGCCTATGTCTAGTTTTAAAAGCTACATTCCAAAAACTGAAGGGTTCATACATACCTTTGTGATAGCTAGAAGCGAGATCGATTTTTTTTGAAATATTTAGCCTATGAAATCTTTGATCTTGGGAAATGGGTATTGATTTTTCACAATGATCTTATTCAATGCTCATAACCTGTGCATAATCTCCATTATGCATTTTCTTTGTTGGTTACAATGATAACTAAAGAACTACAAGGAGAAGCGCTAGGATGGATCGATCTTAATTCTAAAAAGCTTTTGCAACTGCTTCTTGATCTCTGCACTCTTGATAGATGTGGTGTGATATGCAGAAGAGTTGGGAGATAAGGACCTTGGAACAAAATCAATGTTGTGATAGTATGTTTAAAGAGGACATAGCCCTATAGTTTCTTCAAAAACATCTCAATAGGAATCAATGATAGCCGAAACCTCTGAAGAAGGGAGCTTCCCTATGTTGTCTTTTTTGGCTTGTCAAATAATACCAAGTGTTAGGAACTTATTGAGATAACTTGTTTCACTATTGGCTTCTCAGAAAGTTAAGGAGAGCTTGGAAACAAAGAAGCAAGTGTGATTTTGTATACTTTACCATATTGCTAGAGTCTATATGTGTTTTTCTGCCCATCATGAGTGGCATGTCAATCACAGTGATAAGGGAAATCAGTGATTAATTTGCAGCAATATCATAGAGTGACAACACAATGAACAATGCCTTTAAAGGGTCCAATGGCAAAAGCTATTACACATTACCTTGTTAACAGTGTGAGATTCCCAACATCTTTAACCAAATCTAGGTGATAGGGAGTTAGGATGGGTTGTAGGAGGAAGTTGCAACTTTAGAACAAGCTTTTTGAGATCTAGGTTCTTCTCACTATCACTGTCAATGGTAAGAGAAACTAAGTAACCTTGAACTAGGGAGTTCTGTATGAAGAGGGTTCCTTTGGAGTGGTTGTACTGTCTTTAGTCATCAAAATAAACTGTGTATTTAGAGCGATCGATTATCAATTGTAATCTCTACATCTTCAGCTGGGGCTTTATGAGTATATGTCATTATCTTTAGGTTGTTTTGTGAAGAAAGTCTTAGACCCTCTCTTGGCCTTGAGAGCTCTCCATTCCTCAATGGAATGACCAAATCTTACTTTCCTTTACCAATAGATGATTAAGGCAGACCTAAATCCTTTTTGCTATCCATTGATGTCGAATGAAATCTTGGAGGTAGAAGAATTTGAACATTGAAGAAAAAATATTAGTATTGTTGAAACTCCTTTTCACAAACTTAGATCCAACTCTGGTATGAAGCTTCAGCAGCCATGACTATTTTATTTTCTTTATCCAATGAATCTACTTCAAACATAAGTAGATCGATTCTAATAATAGCAAGCTAGAAAGAAACTTAATTGTGAATATCTCTTCTGGATTTTGAAATTCTTAGCTTGATTCAAAGATTGTTTTAATTGCTCAATGTATTGCTGGATTGATTGCTAAGGAAGTTGTTTGGGCTGAAACCATTGTGGCAATAGATTTGCTTGATACCCAAGAGTCAAGACAAGAACCTTGTTTACATGGCAAATTTGAAATTGTTCCATTGGGTGATTTTCTTTTCTTCAAATGCCATCAAACTTTGGTGATTCTTCCACCAATCTAGGATGGTTTCTTTCATATGGACCTCCACAGTTAGGATGTTCTACACATCAATAATCTTAGGCGGAGTCTTGAGGTATTTTTCTAGATTGCACAACTAGGTGTCAAGCTTCTCACCATTGAAGTGTAGGATCTAATCATAGGAAAAAAATTAGATGTGAGAAAATACTAAACCAGCTACTTGCAAAACAAGACAAGAAAAGTCACTAAGCAACCAAAGAGAAAATTCAAATTAATCAAAGCACATGAGCTGAATAATTGATGATTTATTATTGCTGAGCATAAATACAATATATAGACTCCCCAAGAGGCCAACGGTCAACCAATTTGAACTAGGTTGGGATTCTATGTGCATGCACTCAATTTCACTCAAAATAACTTTTCCGAGGATTAGGGGACTTTTGAGGTCTAAAATGGGCCTCCTAAGAAAAATGTTCAACCAAATAAACTTTATAAGAACCAATAGGATTCAGGATGATGATATCAACCATGGGGGATGATTCACCATTTTTGGAGTAAAAAAGTAAAAATATTAAAAATAATAAAATAATAAAACTACTTTTTCAACTCATATTTGTAACTTATCTCCTTAAGGTTTTACTCAAATTTCGAGCCGAAATTTGAGTAAACCCATAGGGAGATAAGTTGAAAATACGAGTTGAAAAAATAATTTTTTCTTTTTTCCCTCTAAAATTTGATGATGTAATCTAATCTTATTTTATCATTTCCACTATTATTTTGTAATTTCCTTAGAAGGCCCATTTTAGATCTCAAAATTCCCCTAATGTTGGCAAATAAGTCAAAATTAGGTTGGGAGACCTAAAATTAGCAAAATATCCTAAAATGGAATGAATTGGAAGTGGAGTTAAAAATTAGTTAGAACTGATTAATAACTCTTACGTGCAAAAAACTAACCAGTTAAACTTAGTTAAACTCCAAAAATAGGACTAAAAGTCAACTTAACAAGAGGAGAGAGAAAAGTGGTGGTTAACTGCTACAAAGTAAGGGGGAGGAAGTGTATATTCACTCTCAGAAGGCCTATGCTTGAGGTAGTATGAATTTGTGGAGTGGAAATAGCCATGTCATCCTCTAACCAGTGTCTAGTAAGTGCCACATGTCATCCTAGGTGGCATCCATGCTAAAAATAGAGTTGTTAAAAATAAAAAACCCTAGAAATAGAAAATTTGCCAAATAATAGGGAATGTCTAGTAATGAATGAAAAGTGGTCATATATGCCCCTAATAATGTATGAGAGAGAATCTAATGATGGCCATAATGTAGGTCCTAATGAACTATTGAGTACAAGTGTACCCCAACATCCCCCCTGAAGCATAACTGAGGAGTATGATAGTGAACGAGTCTTGGAAATTCTCAACCATGTTAGGTACTCATGCACAACAAATATGCAAGAGAGTATGAGAAGATTGAGGTGAAGAGGAAAGCCTAGTGGGAAGAAAACCCCCCATCAAAATATAATGCATACTATGTCACCTATGCATTTGCTTCGTAGAAGGATGGTGTTGTTGAGCAACCCCATCATGAATCTATCCTTAGATCTATCCTATACCATCATATGGGAATCCTTTTGCTACTGGTCTTTTAGTTATGTAAATCCACTTGCCTCTGACAAGTTTCCTATTGGGAGGAAGAGGTAAGAATTCCCAAGTGTTGTTCTCTATTAGGGAATTGTATTCCTCCCTCATATCTAATTCCCAAGAAGGGTTCTCTTCAACCTCTGCATAGGTCTAAGGGTCTGATCCAAAAATCAAATAACAATAGATAGGATATCCATGCTCCATGAAAGTTAGAGTTTGTGAAGGCTCCACCAACTGCGACTTGGTTCTCGGTGAATCAATGAGATCATCTGCTATATCACCAACTGCCTGAATTATTTGTTGTACCCATCGGGGCCTCTGCTCTAGATCTGCAAATTCTTGCTGTTGTTTTGAAATATCAAAATTTGAAAGCTGATAAAAAAATTAATCTGAAGAAGAATCATTGAGATCTGGTACAAGTAGAGGTAGAGAGGATGAAGTAGGATGCTTCGAAAGTGCTTGTGAGGGACCTTCTTCAATTTTGACACTCCCTTAGATGAATAAAGAATTTGCCGAGGTATCTAATAGCCCGTAACCCGTAACTCCTTCTAGATATCCCACATATATACACTCCCTTCTTTGAGGTCCATAGCCTTCCTCCTATGAAAGGGAATCTTAGCCTTTGCTGTGTCAATCTTCTCTTTAGGATGCTTGCCAAGTATGCATCCTTGGCAAACTACATTTGTGTTTTGGATGTTGAGAAACCTTCAACCATTCCTTGTCTGGATAACTAATCTAAATACTAATAATTAAGCTAACCAAATCTCTCATGCCATAGCCTGCTCTCCTCATTAGCATGTGTTAGAAGAGAGAATCTAGATTCAGGAATTATTGAAAAAAGTGTATAACATGGAATGGTGGCTCGCATCTCCAATAGCATATCTAGAATCATTTGATAGGTTGGAAATCATCACTGTATCTGGAGTAAATTCCTAGTTTCTTGCGTGACCTTGGTTGAGTAATCTAATAAATGGAAAGTAGGTCAACTGAAAGTTAAGGAACATATAATACTTGGTTAAAGCTGTCATGCTCCAAGTTAATTCTCCCCTCTCCAAAAACCTCCATTGGTGTATCATCTCCCAAAAGCATGGGTGGCATAGGACAAGTTTGTGAGAAATTGATAAAATATTGGTTATTGCAATCAACTGGTAATTATCCAATGTATTTAATTCTGAGCAAAATTGTTATGTTGCAAATACTGAATAAAAACACGATTGCAATATTCACGAAAAATAAACTGCAAAAACTCTAAAAGAAAACCAATCACAAAGTGGACACAATATTTTTGGACAAAACATCCCTGGAAAAACCCCAAAGGGAAAACTTGTTCTTTAGATCTAAGGGTTTTATTATTGTCTTCAACAAATTTTGCAATTGATAAATATTACAATATTGCTTGCAAAATCCTGACAAAGCTCTAGAAAAATATTTCTTCACCTCCACAAGGAAATATAACTCCTGGAAGGCTCACAACCTCCCTCTGCAACCTGACACGACCTCACACTAGAAAATACGACTTGTATGACCTCACACGTGTGGCTCCTGGACCCTTTGATGCTCACGACGTGGACAAAATCAACCTCTTGGCTCTTCTGGCAACTCGTACGACCCTCTTGGCAATCTCGTATGACCTCCTCCTAGCAATATTGGCCTCCACAAGGAATCTCGGCTTCTCAGTGAAAACATGGCCCTCCTTGAATCCTCACAACCTTAATAACTTGGCCTCCCTGTATGTAGAAGAACTCTGGGAGAATTCCTCCTCTGGATCTTGGAAACTAGAAGAATATTGATGAAAGAAAACCCCGAAAAATATTCACTGCTTCAACTATTGCTGAAACCCTCGCTGGTGTCAAACCTCAATAACCATGATCATGATCTCCAAGGCTGCCCATTGATTTCCTTTATAATCTCTCATTGAGAAATCAACAACCAAGATCTAGATCTGAAATGATCTAATCAATGGCTAAGATCGCTTAGAAACTTTTCTACAAGTCTCTAGAGGAAAATCGACCATGTCTCAATTATTACTAATTAATTAATCTATTTCCCTAAGTTAAAACTTAGGAAAATAATTAAAAATTATTAATTAATTTAATTAAGACATTTCCATTCAAAAGAATAACTTGGGCTTGGAGATATTTTCTGCTCTTGTGTTCCTAGCCTCATTGACACCACCTGAGGCTAGAACACTTATCTGAGCTACATCAACCAACACTCCCTCTTAGCGAGGAAGGTGTTCTACGTTGTACACCATCATGCTCCATGCTCACATCTGGAACACCTGTCACCTTGAGTACCCCATGGTCCATTCCACTATGCCACAACTAACCTGGACTGCTGCTGTAAGCAATGAGTGCAAACTCATCCTCTATCCATCTAGAAAGCTCATTTGTGACTGCCGTTGTTTGCTTCTTTCCCTTCTTGTCACCTTTCTTCTTGTGCGGGCAATTGTTGCGGTAATGGCCAAACTCATGACAACCATACACTTGATCTTTGACATGTCCTTCTTTCCCTCCTAGGAGTTGGACACTTTATTGAATCCCTTCTCTGCTTTTCCCTTGTTCACAAGAGCAACATTCTCACTGTCATCTCCCTTATGCTTGGAACTATTGCTAGTACCATTGTTGACTTTCATAAGACTCAGTCGAAGCTCCTCCTGTGTGAAGTTGTTCCACACGTGGTCCCAAGTAGGAAAATCAGATCTTCCACTAACCACTTACACGAAAACATCCCACTGCTTTTGAAACCCATTCAGGGCTGTTCTCACAAGCTTTTTGTCATCGACCTTCTTTCCAATTGCTGCTAGCTCATCTCTGACTGAATTGATGCGGGTGAGATAAATGGCAATGTTCTCTCCCTTATTTTGTTTGGTGCTTCTAAGCTTCTCTATTAGGATCATTTTTTGATTCATATTTTTGTCCTGGAAAAGTTTGCTAATGGCATCCCACATGTTCTTGGCCATATTTTCTTCTGCTAAATGTGGAACTATGTGGTCCTTGATCCCATCTAGAATAATATGTCTGGCCTTGGCATCATCTTTCCAGTACTCATGCAACATAATAGGATCTATTGGTACAACAATATGTGTCGTATCAAACTCCTCAGCCCATGCTCTCCCAAAATAAGAATGCACCGAATTTTCTAGACACCAAAGTTAGGTGCGCCATTCAACCTATCTTGATCCCTCAATCCTGCTGAAGCCATTACTGAAGCCCTTGAGAGAAAATAAAAAAATAAATATCTCTTCTACTAGCTAACAAAAGTACTTGGAAAACCTCATGGTCTCCCTCTGCAAGTGATCTCGACTTCTCAGGGAATTTTCGGCTCTCCTGGAAAATAATATGGCCCACATGTGTGGCGTTTGGCTAGCAAACTGGCCTCACAGCCTTGCTTTTAGAAGTCTCAATCTCCTCAAAAAGACTTGGCCTCACCCTCTCGACCCTCTTGGAGTATTTCAGCCCTCAACTCGTCATAAACACCCCACACGTGCGGCTAGATCTGGGCAACCTGGCCCTCCAGAAACCCTCAAGACCTGGCTGAAAATCTCGGCCTCCCTTGCAAAAAATAACACTGTTAAAATTCCTCCAAGTAAATCTGGAACAAATTGAGAAATCGATTTGGGTATTAAAGTTTTAAACCCTTAGCTTCCTCTTCCAAATCCTTGCGTTGATCTACTTCGGTAAACCTTCGCGCTTCATATTTGCTCTGACACCATGTGAAAAATCGATAAAATATCGCTTATTGCAATCAACTGATAATTATCCAATGTATTTAATTTTGAGCAAAATTATTATACTGCAAATATTGAATAAAAACACGATTGCAATATTCACCAAAAATAAACTATGGAAACTATGATAGAAACCCAATCACAAA
Source organism: Pinus tabuliformis (assembly GCA_031772625.1). Taxonomy (NCBI): domain Eukaryota; kingdom Viridiplantae; phylum Streptophyta; class Pinopsida; order Pinales; family Pinaceae; genus Pinus; species Pinus tabuliformis. Next base: position 1,244,610,132 of record CM062804.1, read on the forward strand.
ATGGACAAAATATTTTTGGACAAAACGTCCTTGGAAAAACACCGAAGGGAAAACCAATTTTTCAGATTTGAGGGTTTTATTATTATCTTCAGCAAGTTTTGCAATTCATAAGTATTACAATACTGCTTTCCAAATCTCGATAAATCTCCGGCAAAATATTTCTTCACCTCCACAAGTTGATCTAACTCCTGGAAGGCTCACGACCTCCCTTTGCAACCTGACATGGCCTCACACTAGAAAATATGGCCTTTACGACCTCACACTTGCAGCTCTTGGACCCTTTGATGCTCACGGCTTGGACGGAATCAGCCTCTCGGCGCTTCTGACAACTCGTACGACCCTCCTGGCAACCTCAACCTCCAAGGAATCTCGACCTCTCTCAGAGAAAACACAGCGCTCCTGGAATCCTCACGACCTCAATAACTCGACCTCCCTGTCTGCAAAAGAACTTTGGGAGAATTCCTCTGGATCTCAGAAACTAGAATAATACTGATGAAAGAAAACCTCGGAAAATATTCATTGCTTCATTTGTTGCTGAAACCCTCACTGGTGTCAAACCTCAATAACCATGATCGTGATCTCCAAGGCTTCCCATTGATTTCCTTTATAATCCCTTGTTGAGAAATCAATGGCTAGGATTTAGATATGAAATTATCTAATTGATGGCCAAGATTGCTTAGAAACTTTTCTAGAAGGCTCTAGAGGAAAATCGACCATGTCTCAATTATTACTAATTAATTAATCTATTTCCCTAAGTTAAAACTTAGGAAAATAATTCAAATTGATTAATTAATGCAATTAAGACATTTCCATTCAAAAGAATAACTTGGGCTTGGAGATATTTTCTGTTCTTGCGTTCCTAGCCTCACTGACACCACCTAAGGCTAGAACACCTATCCAAGCTACATCAACCAACAGTCTCTGAGTGAGAAAAATAATCTGCTGAAAAAGCCATATGGCATGTACCTTTTGAATCAAGCACCCAAGAACTAAGAGATGAAATAGTAGCTAACACTGCATGACCCTTACCCATGTCTTTTGGTGGCAGGTCCCTCTTCTTCTTCTGGGCATTATCTGGTATGAAATCATCCAAGGGATGTTTCTGGACTAACTGTGCTATTTGATCAATGTTTTTCTTCATGCAAGAGCTCTTTGGATGGAACCCTCTACTGCAATATGCACACTTCTTCTCCTTCTTGCCTTTTCCTCTCTTGGAATTTGAACCCTCCTTAGAAGGATTTTCATTAGCATCCATCTTGTTCTCTGGTTCCTTCTTCTTGTTCTTCTGCTTAGTCTTCTTGCTCGTTTCCAGTGCTGCAAGTGCATGGGGCTTGGCAGACTTAAGAGTCCCAATGAGTATGAGCTTGTTCTGCTCTTGTATTAGAGATTCAGTAAAATCATCTAATGGTGGTATCTTCCAAGTTTTACTCATAGATAATTTCGTAGTATGGAAAGAAGAGAAAAATAGAGTACTCAGGTCCTGGCTTAGAAAGCACCAAAAGAATGAGTCGCTCTTCTTTTCTACTTATGCCACAAGCTTTTACTTGAGCCATTATTGTCTCAAATCTGGAGTAGTCCTGTAGGGTCTTGAAGTTGGCTGTATTCATTGTGATAAGCTCATTCTCAAGCTGATGTCCCCTCAACCCATCTTGCTTGTCGAACAATTCCTACAATTTGGTCCACACTTCATTAGGAGTCTTGCACTCTTTGAAGGAAACGTCTAAGAGGAAAAATATAGAAGGAAGCTTATAAGTAAGTAGATAGAGATTTGTTCAATACATAAGAATATACTAATAAAATATGATAGCCCGTGTGACTATGGCTCATCAGCTGTTGTTTAAGCCCTCCAAGTTGTGTTTCCTAGCCAGCACAGCTTAAGAATAACTTATAAAGGAGGCATATTCTTCAGTGTATGTATGGATGACACTTTTGTGTCCATAAAAACTCTGCACCATCAGGAGAGGTACTTTTGCTGGCTATCCACACTATTATTTTCCATCTTGTAAGAAGATGTGCTCTCTGCAGCCATTCAAAATCATCAAACTGAATGTTGGGATTGTGTCAACCATTGCCCATAGCAATGAGCTCATAGGAGTCAGTGTCCATGCATTTTGTTAGCAGCTCACTGACAAGTACAACAGAATCACACTGTCACAGAATGACTGCTTATTTGTGATGGTCTACAGATTTTCCAAAATGTTAGTTCTCTGTATTAAGGTCATTTCTGCTCTGAGGGCAGTGGAACTTTTTTGTAGATATGTTCGGTCATTTTTTGCTTTGCAAACAACAATCGTTTCTGACTGGGATTCCAGATTTGTCAGCCAGTTCTGGCAGGTCTTATGGAAACAGTTGGGAAGCAGTTTCCAATTTTCTACGTCATTTCAACATTTTGCCCCAGAACAACAGTCAAACAGTTTTTTAACAGAACCTTGGTGAATGCTTCGATATTATATCACCAAATAAACAAACAATGGGACAGGTATCTTCTCCATATGTCCAACATATTTACAACTGTGCACCACATACTTCGACATGTTATTTGCCCTTTGAAGTCTGCTACGGGTTCCAACCTATAGCACCATATGAATTGCCTGTAGCAGCTGCATCTACAATCAATTTAGCTGAGCAAACAGGGAAAAATAAGGCTGCTGCATTGGTTGAGCATCTTTTGAAAATCCATAACAAGGTAAGTGATGTGCTGAGACAAACACAAGCAAATTACAAAGAAGTCCACGAATGACATCGGACACACCATTTCAACGTTGGGGACAAATTTTGGCTCTACCTGGACAAAAAGAGATTTCACTAGCAGAAATATTGCACATTGAACCAATCCAACATGGCCTTTGAACTTTGACACAAGCCATGGGCAATAATGCCTTCAAGCTAGATTTAGAAGCACAACTTAACCTCAATCTTTATAAAACAACCAATTTAGATGGAGAAACGGAATTTCTCCACCCAGTGGTTAATTTCCAGAAATCCAACCACTGCTTACTGACGATATGATGCTGGACATCAAAACATGAATCAGATATGATACAAACCACCTCCCACTTTGTGGGAAAGAAAGCCACCGTGTCTTACAAAGCCAAATGGTTTTCTTATCCAGCTTTCTAGTAGGAATTTGTATCCCATACAAGGTCTCATCACAATAATTTTCTGATGCACAATGTATGAGGATGCATTGCCTCTATCAAGGTGGTATTGTTTCTACCCAAGACTCCATTGTTGTTTCCTGAAGCACCCAATGTTTTGTGAAGTGATTGCCCTTTTGGTTTTGGGATGGAACTACAAATTTTTTAAGATGACTCAAAGACAGTTGCCAATTGATCTCTTGCTGCTATGTGGCGATGTTTGAACACAATCTGGAATGCCATTCTATAATATTAACAGCCATGACACCTAGTGAATGTTACTTTTGTTATGTTTTTATGCCATTAATTCGGCTTGATTGCATCTAAATTGCAAAACTGCAATATCTGGTGCTGTGCTTACTTCTTCAGATGTGCAATATAGTGATCCAATTTTTTGTTTGCCATTGGGTGATGAGCTCTGCTTCCTGGCTTCAATTACCTTGGCCGTCACAAGGACTCATGAATTTCACTTACTGTCCTTTTGCCATCCTATTTTTCTGCTTACTATGTGAAGGATTTTGCTAGCTGCCTCTCTAAAAATGCTTTCACTGACACATTCATACTGTGTTTAACATATCTCTACTTAATGAGGCACAAGTTCAACTAGAGAGTAGATATAATTTCTTTCTCAAGTCTCGGACATGGCAAAATCCTAACCTTATTCCATGAACATATTTAATGCACACTATAGAATGGCCAACTACATTAGAACTCTTTGCTATCATTCAGTAATAGACATCACAATAATTTCCTGATGCACAATGTATGAGGATGCATTGCCTCTATCAAGGTGGTGTTGTTTCTACCCAAGACTCTATCGCTTTTGTTTTCTGAAGCACCCAATGTTTTGTAAAGTGATTGCCCTTTTGGTTGAGGGATGGAACTACAAATTTTTTAAGATGACTCAAAGACAGTTGCCAATTGATCTTTTGCTGCTATGTTGTGATGTTTGAACACAATCTGGAATGCCATTCTATAATATTAACAGCCACGGCACTTAGTGAATGTTACTTTTGTTATGTTTTTATGCCATTAATTCAGCTTGATTGCATCTAAATTGCAAAATGGCAATATCTGGGGCTGTGCTTACTTCTTCGGATGTGCAATATAGTGATCCAATTTTTTGTTTGCCATTGGGTGATGAGCTCTGCTTCCTGGCTTCACATATCTTGGCAGTTCACTGACTGTTCTTTTGCCATCCTATTTTTCTGCTTACCATGTGAAGGATTTTTCTAGCTTCCTCTCTAAGAATGCCTTCACTGATTCATTCATACTGTGTTTAACATCTCTCTACTTAATGAGGCACAAGTTCAACTAAGGAGTGGATAGAATTTCTTTCTCAAGTTTCGGACTTGGCAAAATTCTAACCTTATTCCATGAACATAATTAATGCACACTATAGAATGGCCAACTACATTAGAACTCTTTGCTATCATTCAACAATAGACATCACACAAAGAGAAAAGACATAATGTGGTCATTAAACATTATTGTTACGAACAGGAAGTATTTTGAAGATGCTCCTTGTTTAAAGGCATCCATGCCAGGTGTGTGGGTTTAGTTTATCAAGTTCGTGATGTTGCTTCCGAGCATATAGGGTACCAAGGTCCTTGTTAAACGAACTCAAAACATGCAATTTTTTTTGAGCCTGGGATGACTTGTCCATAGTCAATAACCACCGAGTCCGGGGTGTTTGCTTATAAATATCGTTATATTTTGTTTGATTCAAGGAGTTGATATTTATGAGGTATTTCTGTTTCCTCTTGCTGGAGGCCACCCATATCATTAACTTCAGTGTTTTGTATATGAAGTTCTGTCATCCTTCATGATTTGTGTACGATTCTTATCGCGATATTACAGTGGATTCCTCTTTTGGCATGTCGCAACAAAATAAACATTAGTCTAAGGAGATCGTGGTCAATCCACTATAATTATTCTTGGAATTTCAATTCACTAAACTGACATCCTCTTTTGGCATGTTGCAACAAAATAAACATTAGTCTAAGGAGATCGTGGTCAATCCACTATAATTATTCTTGGAATTTCAATTCACTAAACTGACATTTCAATTTGCTGAACTTATATGCAATGGAAGTAATCAATTATTTTAACTATAGCCTAATTTTTTCATTTTGGTGTAACACTATGCATACGTCATTTGCCTCAGCCTTTAATCGATAATGCTAACTAATTGAAAAATTCCTTACATATTCACATTTGCAACCCACAATTGATAGCCATATACATTGACTACAACTAGCAAAGAAACAGATCATATACATTATTTTTGAAGAATATAAGAATGATACCCATGTCTATTTTTATTTCCATAGATGGTTACATGATGCAAAATCCAAAATTACTCTGTACACATGAGGCTATACATCTGAATTTGACTCTCGACTTTAGAGTTCTGGCATGTGCGCAAACATCAACTCCCTTGACCACTTCATGCAAAATATGAATCTTTACTTGTGTATGTTGATTTTCTAAGATAAATTGATCTTTTAATCTAATAATTACTTTCCAATGATTTCTTAACTAAGTTCACTTATGTCACATATATCATTAAACAATTGTATATAGAAATCTCAACAATAATGCAATAATGACAGTAGGATCATAAAGAGACAGTCAAACACAAAAGAGACACAAATTTACTTTGGGAAAACCCAACAACCTTTTCTTAGGAGAAATTGTTCAATTTAGTAAAGTACAATCTGATATTTTTCAAGTCAAACTTGGTCAAACATGCCGAAAGTTAGGCTCTTGTAGTTGCCCAGAATTCGGTCAACTCTACCTAAGCAGGACTCGGTCAAACTGCCCAGACATATCTTGGTCAACACAGGTCAAACTTCCTTAGAATAATCTTGGTCAACACAAGTCAAACAAACCTCCCAAAACACTCAGTCAAAGTTGGTCAAGCTTCATAAGACGACTTCACTCTATTTGGAATGTGTGAACATAAGATCAGATGAATTATTTTGTGATTCGAATTGGTCTCCAAGTGAGGAAGTTGAGTTGATATTTATAGTGGTCATGAGGTGCCCAAGGGGCAGGTCTCCTTGTGCTAGGCTGACTTAAGCATATTTAATTAAAATTAAAATATTAATTTTCCCTCTTTTTCATGGGCCGACTTGTAACTGGGGAATACCTCCCGCAGTTACCCAAAAATCAACACTCCCTCCTAGCTAGGGAGTTATTCATGTTGACTTCCTCAGATGTCCACTTTGCTGAATAATTTCTCCATCCCAAGAAAAGATTGAATGAACCTGATATGTTAATGTATCCATGCACTTCATGTTCTATTCTAGAACCATGTGGTGTTGAAAATTTACAACCATGGGATGAATTTCCTTGAATATAATTTCATTTCTAAAGTGACTTTATAAAAATAGAAAGTCATGTCTATCTTTGCAACCATGACTTTCCAAAAACAGTGAATCATCTTCCATCAATTCATATGTTGGAAATACTGAGAGGGGGGTGAATCAATATTTCTTAGCAATTAGCACTTTATTAATATTTTTTCAGAGCATTATTGAATCTTTTGTTATTATTATTATTGTTCAGTAAGAGCAGTAGACAACAATGCAAAATAGAGATAGTAAGCACAAGATTTTTAGGTTGAAAACCCCCTCCGGGTCAAAAACCATAGAACACTTTTCTAAATGGTTCTTTAATCTCCAACTCCAACTGAAAAGAAAGCTATAACTTCCTAGAACTCTAGAAAAATATTCTTCTCCAACTCTCACTGGAAAGACGCCCTAATGCCCTGGTTTTATCAGCAGTCAACTGAATGGATGCCCCAACACCCTAGTGAGCCACAATTCACCCTAGCACAACCCTGAAGTGTTTACAGGTCCCAACCTGTAGGTGACTTCATTCCCCTACATAACACCACCCTACCACCCTATAAAGACAAATTAAAATAAAATGTGGACTCCCATACCAGAGACAATGATCCACGTTACAATAATTTTTTTCAATGAATTTCTTGACCAATACTGCAAGAGCCTATGCCCTTGACTCAACAACCTAAAACCCTTGACTCAACTGACTACTAGTCCCATCCCTAGACTCTTTTGCCTTCTTCAACTTTAGGCAACTTTGGGCTTCCAAATTAGGAAAAATAGCCCAATTATAATGATATACAATAATTGACTCAATTGATGAACATAACTTGAAAGCAATTCTTTACAAGCCAATGGGATACTGCTATAGTACTTTTGTTTGAATTCACTGCTTCACTGCTTGTGCTTCTAACTCCATGGGTCCACTGCTTATTTCTTGTGCTTATGATGCTTTATGTGATCGCAATTCTGTCCTGAATTGATGTAGATTCTCTTATTTGCTGAAGACGAATCCCAATATCAAATAAAAAAACCCCTTAACCAAACACTTACCTATGTCTGCAGTAGAAGGCTTAGTGTAATATTAATTTTATAACAACAAATATCATATAATCGAATTAAATGCAACAATAAAAGAGTACAATAATGCTCACTTGGACCTTGCTTGTCGCCGTAGAGATAGAGTTCAAGACTTATCTATACTTCAAATCAGTTCTAGACAATTTGAAACTTTTGTTGTCTTTTCACAACACTACACTAGACAAGCACCAAGACTTTATACAGTCCCTAACTTGAACTCATCAACTGTCCTAAAACTAACTCTAAAGGACTTCTAACTTGTACCTTATAAAATGACTTAAATGCTACAACCAACCTCCAGATACATGTTAACTCAATGAAAATTAACCTTGCTATTGTACACTTGTGTCCTATAAGAAGGACTAAGCACTACACCACATCTCTATATATACCTTACCAAGAAAAGAGATTAAAACACAAAAGTTAACACAATGACCTTCAAGAAGATTTTTTATTTTATTTTTAACAAGAGAATAGATGAAATAATCTTTTGTTGTTCTGTGTTGTGCCCTAGAGAGGCTGTCTTTCACTTGAAACCATTTCTCTCAAGTTCTGTGGTAACTAAGCCATAAACAAACCCTAACCCCAGACCTATGAAGAGACCTAAAACAAACCTACCTATAATGCTACAAGCTTTAGCACACAAAAGAATGTTATTTACAACAGGTGCAAAACATAGACTTGAAAGACTACAAGACCGAGCTACCAAAAAGAAAGATACAAGATTGAAAATGATAATTTCAGTATACCAAGATTATGTGGTTATACTTAATTCAAAACCACTGATCGATTCATTCATCCAATAAACCAAAAGAGAACAATTTGTACCTCTCTTGAGACAAGCTTCAAAATTTTTCAACGAACAAACATTGACAGATCCCTTAACTCATGCGATTCCAAGTAAAACAAAGAACTTATGAAGCAATGAATCTTCTATTTGTTGCACAAAATGAATCCCAACCAACTTTAATAACAGGCCAAAAATTAAATTCAAACGACAACCAAAAGCTCAGTGAAGAAGCCTTGTCATTGAAACCCACCCTTCATATTTTCACTGGTTCCACAGGGGTCGTATAATTTCAAAGTAATCACCTAAGGATATTCGTTAAAGTTCATAGTACTGATCATAGTTTAGGCATCCCTTTTATTGACCATAAGGGGGTTTCTAATGGTGACCGTTAGAGATCTAAGGGATTTCAAGAGATGACGTTGAGGGATATAGTAATTTTAAAAATCACAATATGCATGCCTTGTATATTAATTTGGAAGGTCGATGGTCTTGTGTTGGATGTAGTGAGGTTTCATCTTCCTTTTAAATGGTGAGGGGCCCTCTATAGGTGAAAAAGAGTTTAATGCTCTTCCTTAATGTGTCAAAAAACAATAAGCATCTTTTCATAATTAATAAATAGTAATAACTAACCCTCAAGAACCCTATTTAATATTTATTTAGAAATATTTTCAATTTCACTAGAAATTTGAAATCAATGATTAGCTTAGTGTATATAGTCCTACCTAATAAATAATAACTAACCCTCAAGAACCCTATTTAATATTTATTTAGAAATATTTTCAATTTCACTAGAAATTTGAAATCAATGATTAGCTTAGTGTATATGGTTCTACCTAGTTGTGAAGTCAAATGATTGGTTTATTGTCTTTGTTTCTTGAAATTTATTCAACTTATATCGTACTTAGTGCCACTATCTTCAAATGAAGTTTGATGTCATATATTGACAACCGTAGGAGAAAAAATGATAAGGTGTCATGTCACTACCCCTTGGGGTTTTGGCCCGCAAAACTGTGTCTTCAACTTGAACCTCAATTTTTTCTCAAACCAGGAGGAACCACAATGTGTGCCACATATCAACAGAAGCATCTCTTTGAGGAGAATCTAATAAGGTTGGTTACGAGACAAGAAACCATGATTTTTCATGCTAAATTTGTCGACAAAGATCAGGGTAGTTCCAGGTGTTGTTTGAGTTGGCACAATGACAACCACCTATCAACATCATAATCATATATACATGATGGAAATACACTTAACTTGTCCTCAATCAATCTCAATTGTTTGATTTTTAACTTAATCATCATTATTATTGCTATTATTTTATTTATGATATTAATATTATTAAAAAGAAATTCAAGTCTCTCAATCATGTCATATGTAACTCCCCTCAATTAATGCATATGCTACTCTCTCTCTCTTAATGTATTCATCCCTCTCTCTATTTAATGCTCTTACGCACAGCATACACTCTCTTACACTTTAATGACTTGTCATAAAAAGATTCCTCTTACACCTCTTTAATGGATACGTTACACTTCTCTCATAAATGCATAAGTTACAATCCTCTCTTTTATGGCATAAGTTACACTCATATTTTGGCATATGTAACTCTTCCTCAAGGCATAAGAGTTACTCCCTCATGAATTCAACCTCCTTTCTTTTCCTATATATTTGTGCCTCTCATTCTCACTTGACACACCTACTTGTGCTTGTGAAAGGAGAATTCGAACTTGAGAAAGAGAGATTTGGAGAGTCTCGAGGAATATTGAGAGAGAGAAAGAGAGTCTTGAAGAGCAAGAGTAGATCTTGGAGATCTAAAGTGATTCAGTGTTTGCATCAACTACTACTATCAGATATCTTCTTCAGATTTGGGTGAACTTCTTCATTATCTCATTGTACTTTGTATCTCTGCTGAACAATTGATTTCTAATAGAAGAAGAACCTGGTTGGGTTTTTCCCTAGTCATTGACCTAACTTCTTTGTGTCTCATTAAGTTTTTAACTATATTCCATTGTGCATATGGTTTATATGGCTTATGTTCTATCTATAATTACTTAACTTATCTTGTAGCATAAAATTTTTTTGGGTTTAGGTGATTGTAACAACATAGAACATCAAAATTTCAACATGGTATCAGAGCTTTGGTGAAGACAAGCTCAATAAGGAAAGCTCCATTTCCAGCTCTCTTTCTGCTGGAATATCTCTTGTTGTCAACTCCATTTCCAACTCTCTTTTTGCTGTAATATCTCTTATTGTCAATCCATTTCCAACTCTCTTTCTGCTAGAATATCTCTTGCTGTTCACTCCATTTGCAACTCTTTTTGCTAAAATTTAGCTTGTTGTCCACTTCATTTGCAACTCTCTTTATGGCTAGAATATATCTTGCTGTGCGCTCTATTTGTAGCTCTCTTTCTGCTGAAATATAGCTTGCTGTCCGCTCCACTTGCAACTCTCTTTATACTGAAATATAACTTGCTGTTTGTTCCATTTACAACTCTCTTTTTGCTTAAATATCTCTTGTTGTTCCTTTTACTTGCTGCTCATTTTCTGCTGAAATTTCTCTTGCCTTTTGCTGCTGAAATATATCTTGCTGTCCCTTTGTATTTGCTGCTAAAATTTTGAGCAGATCAAGATGTCTTCCTCCTACTTTAAGAATGAATAAAAACTAGTTGATGCTTCAAACTTATTCCCTTGGAAGACTAGATTGGATATTACTCTTAAGGAACATGATGTTCTAGAGTATGTTGAAGGAGAGGTAGTAGAACCAACTGAAAAATCCAATGCTGCTATCATGGCCAGATGCAAAAAAGGAGAAGTCAAGGCTAAAAATATTATCCTCGACTCTCTTGGAAACCACCTCATCACTTATATCTCCAATTTGAAGAAAGCCAGAGAAATGTATGACAAGATGATTATAATGTATCAAGTGAACAACTTGAATCAAATTCTTTTTTTGAAGAATCAACTCAAGGATGTTAAGATGAACAAATGAGAAACCATTCAAGAATACTTCATGGGGATATCAAAAAACAAAGATCAACTGTCAACTTCTGGTGAAGTTGTTTCCGATAAAGAACTGGTATTGATTTCGCTTGGAGGTTTTCCTTCTTCTTGGGAAACTTTTATACTACCATTAGTAATAATGAAATTTTTTCTACATTTGATGAGTTCTTGAGAAAGTGCAGTAAAGAAGAAGCCAAAATGATTTACAGAGGGAGAATTCCAAAGCTTGAGGAGGGAGAACCTATTGCCTTTGCTGTACAAGACAAAAAGAAGAAAGGAAGAAGAGGAATGCACTATTTGAGAAACTCTCCTCCCAACAACTACTCTCAATGGACCAAAGACTTATCAAAAGTCCAATGCTACAATTGTTGCAAACATGGCCACTATGCTTGTGACTGTTCATAAAACAAAAGAGCATCAAAAGCCAACTTCAACAATCGCTCCATCAAATCTAATTACAGAAGAAGAAGAGAAGCTCCTTTTGCTCGCAGAGGAAACTACCATTCCTCAAGGAATTAAAGGTATGATAATAATGCAACTGAGACTCAATCAAAGTACTTTCTTGTTTATGCTCTTTCTAGTTCATCTCTTGCAGATTCTTATGATAGATGATTGGTTGATAGTGGTGCTTCAAGGCACTTTATTGGTTACAAAGAAGTACTCTCTAATCTGGTTGACAGGGAGATAAATTCGAAGATCATTCTTCTAAGAGATAACTCTACATATCCCATAAAAGGATTTGGTTCCGTTTCTTTCCATTTGGATCAAGGTAAAACTTTGAATCTTCAAGAAGTTTTATATGTACCTAGTTTAAAGAAGAATCTTGTGTCCATATCAACTTTAGAAGATAAATGAAAGAAAGTTTCTTTCATAAATGGTAAAGTTCTCACTTCGACATCAAGATCTAACGCGAGAGATGCCCTCACTATGGGATGTAGATGTGAAGGTCTATACAAAATCAATGGAAAAGCTACTCATGTACTAATCCATGACATTAATCATCAAAGTGAAATTTGGCACCGAAGATTCGCTCACTTGCACTACAAAGCATTATCTCATGTGAGAAATATGGTTTCCAAAATGTTGGAAATCAGATTTGATCATGATGGCATTTGCCAAGGATGCACAAGTGGAAAACAAGTAAATGGACCATTCCCTTCAAGCAAAAGTAGAACCAGTCAGGTGCTGCATCTTGTACATTCTGATTTGTGTGGACCAATGCCTATAACTTTTCTTGGTGGTTACTTGTATTATATTATCTTTGTGGATGATTTTTCTCACAAAAAATGGATTTATTTTCTGAAAAATAAAAGTCAAGCTTTTAACATGTTCAAAGATTACAAATCTTTAGTAGAAAAACAAATTGGAAAGAAGATAAAAAATTTCAGATTTGACAATGGAGGAGATTTCACTTCTAGTGATTTCATTAACTTCTATAAAGACGCTGGAATAAGAAAAAAAGACCACTGTACCATTTAACCCAGAACAAAATGGTGTGATAAAGAGAAATAATAGAACTATCATGGAAGTGGTCAAAGCTATGTTGCATGATCACAAATTGCCAAAGTTTTTATGGGGAGAAGATGCAAACACAAATATCTATGTTCAAAATAGATCTCCTCACTATGCCCTATATAAAAAGACTCCTGAAGAAGTATTCACTGGCGAGAAGCCTGAAGTTGGGCACCTGAGGATATTTGGAACAAACTAAATTCGTTTTTTACATTAAATACTCCAAAAGACTTGGAATATGTAGATCTCCATTGAGATACACGAATATATATTAAATGTATGAATAAGAACTATGATACAAATGAGAGTGAGGAGCCTGCTTATATACTAGGAAGTTTCTCTTCATGGAAGGTCATGTCCCATTTAGACATGCTTCTTCAATATTAATTAATAATTAACTAATAGTTATTACAATTATCCTCATTATTTATATATATTTATTCGTAACATTGCTTTCCTCTTTAAAAAAGCTTTGTCCTCAAAGCTTGTTGATACAAGTTAATATGTTCCTTGGAGTGACATATAATTTTTTCGCACAAAGAAGGGATCGGAGCATCCGAAATCAATCTTCTATGGAACCTTGCGGTGATTGTAAACTTGTGATGAATTGTTATCACTAAACTGAGTTGTGTGCACTTCAGTGTTCTTGGGAACATAAGTTTGTTGTTTTTGTTCCGAGTGACACACATTCATAGATTGATTGAGATGTCTGTTCTTGTGATTCAGATGTAGATAAAGACTTCTTTTAGTTTCCCTTATCATGTGTGTTGTGAGATTCTGATTTACTTCAGGTTCTGATGTCGTCGAGCTAGTTACATAACCTTCACTTGAGATGTTGATCGTTTGAACTACGAGATCTAAGTTTGTATTTTATTCAACTTGCTTGTCTTCTTCTTGAGTTGTGACATTCACTGGATTGGTATCTGTTACTTTCTTTCCACTTGGACTTCTACATTCGATGCTCCCTTCTCGATAAACTGTTGCACCTTATTTTCCAATGACTTCTTGTCTTTCTTAAGCTTCTTAATTTGTGCCAATAATTTTTCATTATGGTCTTTAAGCCGAGAAACTTCTTCATTTTTGGCAGCAATGATCTTGTCGACTTCGTTTTGCATATTTTGTACAACTTTTTTACCTTCTTGAAAAATTATTTTTGAAATATCTTGTATATCTTCTGGTGTTACTGAATTTGGCTTTAATGTAACATCTTGGAGCGTTATTTTCATCATCTTGTAGGAAAATGTTTTTTTTTTTTTGTTTTGTTTTTGTTTTTTTTTTGCATTTAGAATAAAGGACCCTAGAGTTTCCATCTAGGTGAGCCCAAAACAATGTCACTATCGTAAAAAAATAAGGTTTTCACGGTGAATGACAAGGTAAAAGTATAATCCCCAATACTTAGTTGTAGATTGTTTATGTTGTATTGTTTGCTACTTGTGTCAAAAAAATTTGTTTCGATTATATTCGATTTAGGAATTATTAGTTGGTTAGCACACTTAGTACTAACATAATTACTATCTTTACTAAGATTGATAGAGACTATAATATCTCTTTCTACTAGTGATCCTTTGATTTTAAATAATGTACTAACACATTTACTAAAAGTTTTAAGAAATCTTTCATTACTAGTCCCCATTTTTTCTTTTCGGGATGAGCTTTAGGGTTTAAAATTAACTCTTTCAATCCTTAAAATAATATTTTTTCTTTTATGTAATATATATATATATTTTAAGAACTTAAGTACCTTTTCACTTTTTTTTTTAAACTTTATAACTTTTAAAATTACATATATATTTTTATTGTTCCTCTTCTTTTCTTTTTATTTTTAATAATTTAATATTGATATTTAACTTCACTTGTTGCACCCTTTTTTTTAATCCAAAATACTTTAACTTAAGTTAAAATTGTTGCTTTAACTTATATTAAAATAAGCAATGCAATAATGGTTTTTTATTTTTTATTTTTTTATTGTCGACTCTCAAATGTCACAATCTACGACCTTTGGTTGCCACCTCTTCATATACAATAATACTAAGGCAGTTGCAATTTTGTGTCGATTAGATTTTCAACTATAATCCCAGTGTATCCTTAGTTACAACTTACAATCCCTTGTATTACCCTTCAAAACACTTAATTGATAGTTGAACCATCAAGCTTTTAAAATATATCATGTCCTTAAAAAAGCTATGGTTATGATTGTTTTCCCAAGTTCATACATAGCTCTTTCTTATAAGATAGCCATGAATGGGTTGCAAAAGTTGTGACAGTGGATGGGCGATGAGGTGTCAATCTGTGATAGACATGACACAATGGAAATAATTGCAAGGAGAAGGCGGTTGGACACGGCGGAGTGGACAACAACTGATGGGTTCTATAACAGGGATGGTGATTTAGATGATGGTCGAGAAAAACAAGCAATGATTTAGGTGGCAGGAAGGTTTGATGAATGCAGAGGGTACGGTGGATCTCGGTTGGCGGCAAAAGTAGTGGACATGAAGATGGCCGTGGGGGACGACAAGGTTAATAGCATGTAACGAAGGGTGTCAACACTGCATAGGCAGGGACACGGTGCCGCAGAGGTGCAAATGGTGAAAAAGGTACGTTGGCCCTTGCCTTTGTTGTGCAGTAGCTCTGATGGTTGTCGGTTGCGGTCGTCGGAATTTTGATGTTTTTATTTTTTTTGGTTATATATAATTTGGTTTTATTTTATTTTAATTTTTTTTTCTCAACTTGTTTTTTTAATATATATATATATATATATATATATATATATTTTTTTTTTTTTTTTTATGGTCTTTTTTTTTTCACTATTTTTTTTAATTTTGTTTTTTTGTTTTTGTTTTTGTTTTTTTTCTTTTCTTTTACATATAACTATTTGACTCTTTTTTTTAGGTTATATATATATTTTTTCTTCTTTTAATTTTAATGGCCAAAGGCCCAACAAAACGGAGAAAAGGAGAAACTCCCAAATTATGAGTGAAACGCTTCAACTATACGACAACAAGGTTGACAAAATGTTGATGGCCACAAGCCTGGATCAGGGAACGAGATCTGTGCAGCGGTGAAGCGACCAAAGGATCGAACTGTTCTGATACCAAATGGAACAAACTAAATTCGTTCTTTATATTAAATACTCCAAAAGACTTGGAATATGTAGATCTCCATTGAGATACAAGAATATATATTAAATGTATGAATAATAATTATGATACAAATGAGAGTGAGGAGCCTACTTACATACTAGGCAGTGCCTCTTCATGGAAGGTCATGTCCCATTTAGACACACCTCTTCAGTGTTAATTACTAATTAAATAATTGTTATTACAATTATCTTCATTATTTATATTTATATTATTTGTATATATTTATTCATAACAATATTTCGCTGTCATGTCTACTTCCATGTCCCAAAAGAGAAAAGGAACAAATTGAAAGCTTCAAGTAAGAAAGATATGTTTGTTGGTTATTGTGAGAATTCTAATGCTTACATAATATACGTACCCAGTCAAATAAATATAGAATTTAGCATAGATGTAACATTTGATGAAGATGCAACTCTTGGAAAAGCAAGAGACACTCCTCTATCTCTTGCTAATGTTGATAGTCAAGATGATGTATTTGAAATACAAGATCCTAAAGTTAAAACTGATCTTGTTGATGAACCCATGGGGCCCATGGATCCTTTGGATCCTCCTCCATGTGATCCTCCTTCTAAAAGGATATCTTCATGGCTCCATGACACTCTTCAAGATGCTGATAAACATGCTACCCCCAGAGGAAATTTCAGAGAAAGTAAGAAACCTCACCGGTTCCAAGGATATGTTGTAGCCATGAGAAACATTATTCAAGCTGAACCATGCACTTTTGAAGAAGCTGTAAAGACCCAAGTGTGGAAAGATGCAATGGCTGAAAAATATGAATCCATCATTTATAATGATGTATGGGAAGTGGTTCCAAGACCCCAAGGTAAATCTGCTATATCTTCTAAATGGTTGTATAAAGTTAAACATGGTGTTGATAGTAGTATTGAAAAATACAAAGCTAGATTTGTGGTTAGAGGTTTCTCTCAGAAAGAGGGAATAGATTATTACGAAATTTTTCCACCTGTTGCCCGTTACACCACCATCTGATCTATTGTAGCTCTAGTTGCTAGCCAAGGATGGTCTCTTCACCAAATGGATGTGAAGACTGATTTTCTGCATGTCTTCCTTAAAGAAGAAGTATTTGTGGAGCAACCACAAGGATTTGAAGTACACGATCCAAAAAAATCATGTGTGTAGGCTAAAGAAATCTCTCTATGGTTTGAAGCAAGCTCCAATAGCTTGGTATGCTTTCATATATAGCTTCTTCATGAATCTTATTTTTACCAAAAACAATGTAGATCCAAAATATTTACTTTAAGACAATCCAAGATATGACTTTCATTTTGGTATTGTATGTTGATGATTTATTTTTGACCACCAGTGAACCTCTTATTCTCTAGTGTAAGAGGGAGTTAGATTCTAAATTTGAAATGAAAGATCTTGGTTTGATGCACTACTTTCTAGGCCTGGAGGTATGGCATAAATATGGCGAGATTTTCCTTTCTAAAGGAAAATATGTTGTCAAACTAATGAAAGGCTTGGCATGACTGAGTGTAAGTCCATGAATATTCCAATGGAAATGAATTTCACGAAGCTTTGTGGTAAATTTGTAGGACCTGATTTGGCTAATCCTTCTGAGTACCGTCAACTGATTGGGGCACTAATGTTCTTAGTGAACACTAGACTAGATATATGCTTTGCAATCAATACTATGAGTCAATACATGATTAAGCCTGCTCGTTCACACTAGGTTTCTGCAAAGCATGTGTTGAGGTACCTGCATGGGACCATCAATCTTGGATTGAGATATACTTCCAAAGATGTAATGCTACATGGATACTCTGATGCTGATTGGGTTGGTAACTCTACTGATAGAAAGAGCACATTAGGGTGCTGTTTCAGCTTATGATCTGCCATGATATCTTGGATGAGAAGAAAGCAAAAGTATGTTTCCCTTAGCATGACTAAAGAATAATACATTTCTACTAGCATGGTTAGTTGTGAGGCAGTATGGCTAAGGAAGATCTTTGGAGAGCTGTTTGAGAAAGTATTGGATACTACAATAATTTACTGTGACAATATGAGTGGGATTTGACTTGTTAAAAATCCCGAGTTCCATGATAAGTCCAAACACATTGAGATCAAATATCACTATATCTGGGATATGGTGCAAAGAGGAGCAATAAGACTTCATCATATAACGATTGATGACCAGATCACCGACATTCTTACCAAGCCTTTGCTGAAAGGAAAATTCTTGGTTTTTAGAGAGCAACTTGGACTAACATATGTGACCCTTCCTAGAGAGGGTGGTCATGGATGATGAGCCTTGGATGAGCGAGATCCTTGTCATGTTTTGACAAGTGGATCCCCCCAAGTAGTGATGAGCCTTAGATGAGTGAAATCCTTGTCATGTGTTGACAAGTGGACCCCCCCAAGCAGCGATGAACCTTGGATGTGTGAGATCCTTGTCATGTGTTGACAAGTGGATCCCCCCAAACAATGATGAGCCTTGGATGTGTGAGATCCCCCCAAGTGTGTGTAGTGTGATGGATGTATCTACCCTATGATGATTCTTCTTCATTAGATTGTAACATCATTGTTCTAAAGCAAAGATAACAGAGATCATTGTATAAAAAAAAAATTCCTCCCTAGTTGAGACGAAGTGTTGAAAATTGACAACTATGGGATGAATTTCCTTGAATAGAATTTCATTTCCGACCTTTCTAAAGTGACTTTCTAAAAATATAAAGTTGAGTCTATCTTTGCAACCATGACTTTCCAAAAATAGTAAATCACTTTCCATCAATTCATAATCATATATACATGATGGAAATTCACTTAACTTGTCCTTAATCAATCTTACTCATTTAATTTTTAACTTAATCATCATTATTGTTATTATTATTGTTTTTTTTTTCTATGTAAAACTAAATCTATTAATGGAAACATAATGTACAGTGAGGCCTCGGCCTCTGCAGGTATAGGTTAGCCATAAGACCATTTTAAACAAGAAGACTTAAAATCGAGACTGCCCCAGATGGGGAAACCAGTCCGAGAACGAGATAAAGATAGGTACCTTCTACCCACGCAGGGGCTACAATTCCAGAACTCAAAATTTACTGCCATGGTAAAATTCAAAAAAGACTGCCAAAATTGACCACTGTAAAAAGATAAATAAAAAACTCAAAAGACCGAGCTTGACACGTGACCTGTGGCATGCAACTGCTAGGTGTCTTAGGACGGTGGCTTCTCTTCCACGATCAGACACCCATACTCGCCTGAATCAGTATCCTCTGCCTGCCTGCCACCCGTGGTGTCCTGTGGCTCTCTGTCTTCAACCTGAATGCCTTTGGCTTTGCTGGTGGCATTGCCTCTCGACGTCTTTGGTCTGCTGATGGACGGATGGTCCTTGGATTTCTGCGGATGGCTTGATCTCGGCTCCCTCTGAACATTGTCGTGCGGTGGAGGGACCTGGTTCTTCGTAGGGTTGTGGTCTGGATCAATGCACGAGCCAACTACCTCCCTAAAGTCCACCGAGATGGTGGCAATGATTAACGGTCTGTCCATGGAGCAGAGAAAATGGAATTGAGCGTACTGGGTAGTAGCAGTAAGATTGGTAGGCTAGGTGGCTTCGTCAGTCCAACGAACCTCACAGGGGCGAGCTCGTCCTCTTCCGCTATGCGTATCCGGATATCTGCCATGGAAGCAGGAAGAGGAAGGGCTGGGGGGCGGGGAGGCCGAAGGGGAAGTCGAAGCAGAGGGAGGCAGCGAAGGGGGGCGGATGGCTCTGCCGTGGCTACCACCACGCCTGCATCTCATGCGATGACGACGACGCATATTTCTCTGAGTGGGATGTTGCAGCGAGAAGTGAGCCAAAGTGGCAGGGAGCGGGGCGAGAGCAACAGAGGTGATACTGTAAAGAACAGGGGGAATCAAGTCAGGGCCAGAGGCAGGGGCCGAGGCCTCAATTTGCAGGGTGCAGTGAATAGACTGGGAGAAGTGGTGACCATTGCCCAGGTCGATGCAGCAGAGAAGTCTGCAACGCCTACCTGTTGCGGTTCGAGAGCTTGGCTCTGCTGCAGCAGGGTGGCAAGAGCAATTCAGAGGCAGAATGGAGGATTGCAGAGGGCTTGGCTCCATATTTTTATGCTTACAGGGGATGTCTCGATCCGCACAATGAGTTAATGGTGTCGGCCGAGGGGCAGAGGCCTGCCTTAAATTCCCACAGGGGAAAGTGCGGACTACCATGTGGCTCGGCCACCTGCCAGGCCGACATCGTATCCACATTGAATTCTCATCTGCCACCCACATCCGGGGATTGTTATTATTATTGTTACTATTATCCTCTTTATGATATTATTATATTATTCTTAAAAAGAAATTCAAGTCTGTCAATCACGAGACTCAATCATGTCATATGTAACTCCCCTCAATTAATGCATATGTTACTCTCTCTCTTAATGTATTCATTCCTCTCTCTCTCTTTAATGCTCTTATGCACATCTTACACTCTCTTACACACTTTAATGTATTGTCATAAAAATATTCCTCTTACACCTCTTTAATGGATAAGTTACACTTCTCTCCTAAATGCATAAGTTACACTCCTATTTTGGCATATGCAACTCCTCCTCAAGGCATAGGAGTTAATCCCTCATGAATTTGACCTCCTTGCTTTTTGTATATATTTGTGCCTCTCATCCTCACTCGACACACTTACTTGTGCTTGTAAAAGGAGAATTCGAACTTGAGAAAGAGAGATTTGGAGAGTCTAGAGGAAGATTGAGAGAGAGAGAAAAAGAGTCTTCAAGAGCAAGAGCATATCTTGAAAAGCCAAAGTGATTTAGTGTTTGCATCAACTATTGCTATTAGAGATCTTCTTCAAATTTGGGTGAAATTCATTCTTTCATTGTACTTTGTATCTTTGTTGAACAATTTATTAATAATAGAAGAAGAATCTGGTTGGGTTTTCCCCTTATGGGTTTTTCCTTGGGCATTGACCTAACTTCTCTGTGTCTCATTGAGTTCTTGACTGTATTCCATTGTGCATATGGTTTATATGGATTATGTTCTATCTACAATTACTTAACTTATTATGTAGCATAAAAAAGTTCTGGATTTAAGTGATTGTAACAACACATAACATCAAAATTTCAACATGTGGAAAGCATCTTGCTTCAACATCATGCAAAGGATCTAGTTACCCACTAGCCAATACCCTTTGCAAAGGTTATAGCCACCCACTAGCCAAAGACCCTTCGGCGATATGGTTGGGTACCCCCTGACCAAAATAAACACAAGACTAGTCCTCAGTCACCAACTATCTGAGTCGTCACTTGGAACCAGATCTGTATCCTTGACCAATGGTGAAACCATGGGCCAATTTACCATTCCTTCATCTCATCACTTGATACTTGAATGGTAAAACAATTTCCTGATGTTATGGGCACTCACTCTACCCACTAGCAAAGTAACCCTTAGCAATATGGTCAGAACCTTCTAATTGGGGGAGCACTTCGGGCCTTTATGTTCTCTAGGCCAATCTCCCTAGCCACATTACATGGAACTTGGTTAATACCCTTGACCTAAGTAGAATAATTTCCATTGATGCTAAAACATCAACACTCCCTCTCACCGAGGGAGGCATTCTCAACAACTCCAAGTTTGTCCTTTAAGTAGACAAGCTTCATCTGGGACAAAGGTTTTTTGAGAATGTCAACAACCTGCTCGTCCATAGAAATGTACTGGAGCCTCACTACTCCCTTCTGTACCATGTATCGGATGTAGTGGTACTTGATCTCAATGTGCTTTGACCTCTCATCATGGTCGTCTCCAACACCTGATCAAACAATCCTGTGAGCAACTTCTGAAACCACAATGCTTCACAACTTGCTAAACTAGTTGCAATATACTTAGCCTCTGCAGTGCTGAGTGCGATAGATGTCTGCTTCCTTCTTATCTTAGATATCATAACAGAACCAAAACTGAATGTAATATTCCTAACCCAGAATATTCCTCAAACCCCAGCAAAAACTCCAACCAAATATGTGCAAATGATATAATAACCCAGAAGTGATAAAATAACAGTTGAACAACATATAATAATGTAACCGAAAATATAAGCAGATACACAAGAAATGCAGCGAGAAATGCTAAGCCATTTTATTATACTGAGCAATAAATGAGTACAAGAGGTGATTATATAGATGGCACCTCGACTTGCATAAGGCAAGTGAAGAAATACTCTCAGAAGGACAAGAATGGCCTCTCTGCGTGGACGCTGCTGCTGCGCTGCTGTTGCTGCTAGAAAACAAATGATGATTTGGGGCTGCTCCCCTCCTCAGAAAAAGCTGAAACTCTGGATTTGGGCTCTACTCAAGAAACCCAGAAAACCTAGAAAGCTTTCCTGGAATGGCCTCACACTGATCTGCGTCCTAGCTGCTGGAAAACTGTTGTGCTACTGCTACTATTGGAAATCGAATGAGGATTTTGGGCTGCTCCCCTCCTCAGAAAAGGTTGAAACTCTGGAATCGGACTCTACTAAAAAAACCCAGAAAAACCCAGAAAGCTTTTCTGAAATGGCCGACCCCCGAAAATCACCCCCTTGGGGTTCTGCGCAGTTCCTCAAAGACGCTGATGAAACTGCTGCTGAAATGCTGATGAAACTGCTGCTGAAATGCTGATGAAACTACTGTTGGAATGCCAATGGAAATACCTTGCCTGAGCAGGCACTCGAAGTCCCCCGGGGCTAAGGGTGAGATCTTCGAACGGAGACACTCAATGCACTAAACAATGCTGCAGACTAGCTAAACAGCTAGCGTGCTCTAAGTCGAAATGACTATCACAAATGCTCATAACCAGAATGATCCAAAATGAGGGGGCTCCTCTCTATTTTATAGCCTCTGCCTCTCACAATCCCTAGGCTCACCTCCTCCTGCGTGATTCCCCTCTTGCCATGTGTTCTTCCCTCCTGCGCTGTCCCTCCATGTGTCAGCGTGGGCCCCATTTATGCGTCTCCCTTTGGCCCCCTTGGCTCCTCCTTAAGTCACAACGTTGTGCTACTAGGAAGTGACTTTTTATTCTTAAAGTATGTTATGTCCCCCGTCCTCACTTTTTTATTTATAAATAACTATAGAAGGCAAAAATTGGGAAAAATCGAATATTCCAATTAGCCATGGCTAATTAGGAATATTACAGTCTCCCCCGACAAAATGTTGCTTGTCCTCAAGAAATTGAAGTGATGGATGCTGCAAGATCTTCTCACTCTCCCAAGTGGCATCCTCATCTGGCAAATTCTTCCACCTCACCAAGAATTCTCGAACTGTCCTGCTCCGCAACTGCCTCTCCCTAGTATCAATGATAGCCTCCGGCTACAATACCAAATGCCCCTCGTCATCCATGGGTGGTAGCTCATCTGTCACTGTCACCTGTTGCCCCAATGCCTTTTTCAGGCATGATACATGGAAAACGTTATGAATCTTGCTGCCTTGGGGCAGCTCCAACTCATATGCAACCTGTCCAACCCTGTGTATCACCCTATATGGCCCATAAAAGTGGGGCTTAAGCTTCTTAGCCCCCTTCTGCTTTAGTGACGACTGTCGGTATGGCTGTAACCATAGGTAGACCATGTCCCCTACCTCGAACTGTCTCTCCACCCGACCCCTGTCGGCATACAACTTCTGCTGGTTCTGTGCTGTAGCCATGTTATCCTTGAGAGCTCGGAGAATATCCTGACTCTCTTGGATCCATATCTTGGCTCTGGGAGCCTTGCTATCACCAAACATCACGTCAGCAAAAGATAAAGGATGATACCCATATAAAGCATAGAATGGTGACATACCAATGGACATGTGATGTGAAGTATTGTAGCAGTACTCCCCTAGATGCAGCCACCTCAACCATGCTCGCTGCTGCCCACTGACATAGTTACGCAAGTAGCCCTCTAGCCATTTGTTAACTATCTCTGTCTTCCCATCCGTCTATGGGTGATAACTGGTACTCGGTGTCAACTCCGTCCCCACCAATCGGAAAAGCTCCTGCCAAAACCCGCCCATGAAACGGCTGTCCCTGTCACTGACGATGGTCTTAGGAAGACCATGTAGCCTGAAGATCTCCCTGAAGAACAACTCAACCACCTATGCTGCTATATAGTGTGCAGATATGGCAAAGAAATGTGCGTACTTCATCAGTCGATCAACGACGACAAAGATGCAATCCTTGCCCTGCACCATGGGCAACCCTGTGATGAAATCCATCGAAATACTCTCCCATTTCCTCTCCGGAATGGGAAGAGGCTGCAATAATCCTGCGGGATGGCTCATCTCTCCCTTGTTCCTCTGGCAAACATCGCACTCCCAGATGTGTTGGAGTACATCCTCCTTGAGGCCCTTCCATGAGAACCTCTCCCTAATGGCCCTGTAGGTTTTGGTAAAACCCTGATGTCCTACCAATGGGGAATCATGTGATGCCTGGAGTATCTTCTTCTTGAGCTGAGACCCCTCAGTCAAGAAGATCTGGTCCCTGTAGTAGATGATCTCATCGACCACCCTGTACCTGTCATCTGCCACCTGCCCATCCAGAACCTCACATGCAAACCTGTCCTTGGAGTACTCTACTAATAGTTGAGCCCTCCAATCTGTATCCAAGCTCATAAGAGACAATATGGCTGGTCTACGTGAAAGGGCATCTGCTACCACGTTGTTCCTACCTTTGACATACTCAATGTCAAAGTCATATGCTTGGATCTTACTGATCCACTTCTGCTGCCTCTCCTGTAGCTGCTTCTGCTCCAAAAAGAACTTGAGGTTGTTGTGATCAGTCCTCACCCTGAACCTGTTGCCTACCGAATACTGCCGGTACTTAGCCAATGCATGCATGATGGCCGACATCTGCTTATCGTATATGGAATACAACCTCTCATGCGGAAGGAGCTTCTGGCTCTCAAATGCTATCGGGTGACCTCCCTGCATCAATACTGTGCCGATCCCCTCTCCCAACGCATCAAACTCCAAGACAAATGGCTGCGTAAAATTTGGCAACGCAAGCACTGGGCAGCTGCTCATAACCTCCTTGAGCCTGTCAAAGGCTCGCTGTGATGTATTTGACCAACTGAATGCCCCCTTCTTCGTCAAATCTGTCAGGGGTGCAACAAGCCGTGAGAAACCTTTGACGAAATTCCAGTGATAAGTGAAAATGTCAATGAATCCTCGAAGTTCCGTCACGTTTCTCAGCTCCGGACATTCCCTGATGGCCCTGATCTTCTCCTTGTGGACCCTCACTCCGTCCACCCCTATGATGTGTCCCAAATACAACATCTCCGTCAACCCAAACTCACACTTGGAGAGTTTGGCATAGAACTGCTGCTCCTGTAAGATACACAGTACTGTCTCAATGTGCTGGAGATGCTCCTCCCAAGTCCTACTATAAATGAGAATATCATCGAAGAATACCAACACAAACTTCCTCAAATGACTACGGAAGATGTGATTCATGCAGGACTGAAATGTAGCTGGGGCGTTGGTTAGCCCAAAAGGCATCACCAAGAACTCAAAGTGCCCATAGTGACACCTGAAGGCGGTCTTGGGAATATCCTGCTCCCTCACGCGAATCTGATGGTACCCAGATCTCAAATCAATCTTTGAGAAGAATCGTGCTCCCCTCAACTCGTCCATCAACTCATCAATCCTGGGTATAGGGTACTTGTTCTTCAGGGTCTTCTTATTCAGGGCCCTGTAGTCGATGCACATCCTCAATGTACCGTCCTTCTTCTTCACCAACACCACAAAAGAAGCAAAAGGACTCGTGCTCGGTCGAATGTGCCCAAGAGCCAGCAACTCCTGGATAGCCCGCTCGATCTCGTCCCGATAGGCCTTGGGGTGCCTATAGGGGGTGGTGATCACTGCTTGGATGCCCTGCTCAAGCTCGATAGTGTGCTCAAACCCCTGGTCCGGTGGCTTTCCTGGCGGAATCTCCCCAAACACTATGGCATATCGGTCAAGGATGGACTGTATCTCCGGATGTACCGTCCGCCCTGTAGTCCCTGCCTTTGATGCACGCAGCTCTACTGCCCACTCTATGTCTCCCTCTCAGAAGACTACCTCCATCCGATGAGCCGAAACAGTCTGAGGCGAAAATGTGTGCTATCCCCGTATCTTCTCATGCCTCCCTGTCTTCTCATCATCCCACTCCATCTCCAGGGTCTTCCAATCTGTCGTGACCTTCCCTAGAGTGATGAGCCACTGAACACCCAGTATCATGTTGGTGTCCGGAATATCGACCACGAAAAAGTGGTCAGTCAATGTGTAGGTGCCCATTGTCACTGATAGCTCTGGAACATAATGAGCACACATCATAGTCTAATCTCCTAGGACCAATACTGAAAACACATCGAAGCTCTCTGTCTGTATACCTCTTCGCTCAACCATCTGAGCATCGATGAAGTTGTGGGTTGCCCCACTGTCAACCAAAACTGGTACGTGTTGGCCACGTACTGTCCCTCGTACGCGTAGCGTCAGATACTTGGGAACTCCTCGCAACGCTGCAAGGGCCCCTTCGGTGGGTGCAAAAGATGCACCACCTGCTACTGGTGGTGGAGGTGGCAAAGGTCCCTGTATGGCATGGCTATCTCTTGCCTCCACATCCTCCTCGTCATCCTCTTCTCCACTGCTCTCGGAGAAGACCTCAATAAAATGTGCTTTACCAGCAGCACATCTATGTCCTGGTGCCCATGGCTCCTGACAAGTGAAGCACAACCGCTTCTTCTTCAACTCCCTCCTGGCATCATCGTCAAGTTGTACTCGTCCTGGATTCCCCTTTGGAGGTGGAATCCTCACATCCTTCCCCTTAGACTGGAAAGTCTGTCTCTAGGGGTAAGGTGTCCGGGTCTTGGGTAAGACATCCTGTAAGTCCCGGGTCCTGCTGATAGCGTCCTGGAGCGTAGCTGGTCTAGTGGATCGGACTAGACCCCAAAGTGGCTCTGCTAACCCCTCAACATACATATAGACCCTC
The DNA here is from genome assembly GCA_031772625.1 of Pinus tabuliformis. Classification (NCBI taxonomy): domain Eukaryota; kingdom Viridiplantae; phylum Streptophyta; class Pinopsida; order Pinales; family Pinaceae; genus Pinus; species Pinus tabuliformis. The sequence continues at coordinate 1,244,637,094 of CM062804.1, forward strand.
TGTGCCGTGGATAGGTCTGGCACCATCACAGAGACCCTCAAGAAATCTGCAATGTAGGTCTCTGGGCTCCTTGTCTGTTTGAGCCTTGTCAGCTCAACAAAATGCTGCTCTGGATCCCTCCGATCAAATCGCTCCATCAGTCTCCTGGTAAACTCGGCATATGTCGTCACTGTGGAGTGCCCTAGTGTAACCATCCCATGAAACCACCAATCCTGGGCCTCACCATCCAAATGCAATGTTGCCACCTTGATGGCCTTTGTCTCCGACATCTGGTTAAGCTGGAAATAAATGTCCAGCTTCTCCACCCAAGACTTTGCCGAACTGTTTGATGAACCATCAAACGTAGGCAAGTGGAATCTACTCACTGCACGGTGGGTGTCACCATCATGGTAATGCCAGTACCCTCTGTGATGGTCGCGGGGTCTACTATCCCGCTGGAGCTGAACAAAATCTCTGAATGAGAGGGCTTCCCTGAACTCCTGCCCATAGGCCTGGTACTCTGCAAAATAATCGCCCATATGTCCGGGCTCTGCCTCCTGCTGGGCTGTGGCCCCTGTGTCTGCTCCTAAGAAGGTGGGTATGGTAAAGCGTGTAGGGACATGTGAGGCCCCCTGCTGCGCATTATCACGCTGCTCTGGCAAGTGATGGGATGCACCTGATCCTTCACCGATTTGAAAAACTTGTGGGCTCTCCCGTTGTCTGGCCTCTACTGCCGTGAATCTCTGCCCCATCACCTCAATCTGCCTCGATAGATCCTGCACTGATTTGAGGAGCATATCCACAAATCTCTTCCCGTCCTCGTCTGCCATCTGCTCTGCGTCCACTACTGGCTCTCTCTGTTCTGCGTCTACCACAGGTTCCTCTTGTTTTGCGTCTGCCACAGGAACACAATCTCCCTCTCCATAGGTATTCTCCAACCTATGCCTAGTGTCTCTGTATCTTTGACCTCTGTAACAGATATAGGGTTTTTCCCCCGGTGTCATAGATTGCTAGCTCCATAGGCTAAGCCAGATCTATGCTTTGATACCACTGTAATATTCCTAACCTAGAATATTCCTCAAACCCCAGCAAAAACTCCAACCAAATATGTGCAAATGATATAATAACCCAGAAGTGATAAAATAACAGTGGAACAACATATAATAATGTAACTGGAAATATAAGCAGATACACAAGAAATGCAGCGAGAAATGCTAAGCCATTTTATTATACTGAGCAATAAAGGAGTACAAGAGGTGATTAGATAGATGGAACCTCGACTTGCACAAGGCAAGTGAAGAAATACTCTCAGAATGACAAGAATGGCCTCTCTGCGTGGATGCTACTGTGCTGCTGCTGCTGCTAGAAAAAAATGATGATTTGGGGCTACTCCCCTCCTCAGAAAAAGTTGAAACTCTGGATTTGGGCTCTACTCAAGAAACCTAGAAAAACCCAGAAAGATTTCCTTAAATGGTCTCACACTGATTTGCGTCCTAGCTGCTGGAAAACTGCCGTGCTGCTGCTACTACTGGAAATTGAATGAGGATTTGGGGCTGCTCCCCTCCTCAGAAAAGGTTGAAACTCTGGAATCAGACTCTACTCAAAAAAACCTAGAAAAACCCAGAAAGCTTTTATGAAATGGCCGACCCTTGAAAATCACCCCCTTGGGGTTCTGCGCAGTTCCTCAAAGACGCTGATGAAACTACTGCTGAAATGTTGATGAAACTGCTGCTGAAATGCTGATGAAACTACTGCTGGAATGCCAATGGAAATACCTTGCCCGAGCAGGCACTCGAAGTCCCCCGGGGCTAAGGGTGAGATCTCCGAACGGAGACACTCAATGCACTAAACAATGCTGCAGACTAGCTAAATAGCCAGCATGCTCTAAGTCGAAATGACTATCACAAATGCTCATAACCAGAATGATCCAAAATGAGGGGGCTCCTCTCTATTTTATAGCCTCTTCCTCTCACAATCCCTAGGCTCACCTCCTCCTGCGTGATTCCCCTCTTGCCATGTGTTCTTCCCTCTTGCGCAGTCCCTCCATGTGTCTGCGTGGGCCCCATTTCTGCATCTCCCTTTGGCCCCCTTGGCTCCTCCTTAAGTCACAACGTTGTGCTACTAGGAAGTGACTTTTTATTCTTAAAGTGAGTTATGTCCCATGTCCTCACTTTTTTATTTATAAATAACTATAGAAGGCAAAAATTGGGCAAAATCGAATATTCCAATTAGCCATTGCTAATTAGGAATATTACACTAAAGCAACATCTAGATGTGCTCTTCCTGTCTTCAACACTCCTTGCCCAATCAGAATCTATGTATCCTTGTAGCTGTAATCCACCATTTGATACATCTCAATCCATATCCAACACATGTTGTGTCGCATGCCTCAGATCAACCATAAACTAACCAACTTCCTTCACTAGATCCATAACCACAACTGCTTTCCAGTCACCCTGACTGGGTGCTCCCCCTAACACTGAGAAAAATATTGTTGTGGCAATCCTGGTTTCTCCCTCTGCCACTGTTGCTTCCTAGTCACTGAAGCATATTTGTTGTCTGTTATGGTTCACCCATAGAAGGCATATTGTTTTTAGAGACCTCCCATCTCTGAGCATCTAGTCTAACACAAAATCTAAATCAGAGCCTCTCAACTTCTTCAGATTGGTCACCATGGGAGTGCCCATGGAATTGCAATCCATTATCCCAAATCTCTGAAGGATCTCAATAGTATACTTTCGTTGACCAAGGAAGTAATGCATCAAATCTATATCCTTCATCTCGAACTTAGAAGTCAACTCCCTTTGAAGTAGGGCTTCCTAAGGTAATTCTGTTTGTTGCCTCTAGATAGAAGCAAATCCTCCTGCTAATGCTACTCCCTTTGTCACACGATTCCTTCTGTTTCTGTCAGAAACAATTCATATAATAAAAAGATCACAAGCTCACCTTTAACAACCTTGTAGTAAATATTGGGATCAACATCACTCTTGGTGAAACAAAGACTCATTAGGTATCCATCAATTCGAGAATACCATGCCTAAATTGCCTACTTGAGTCCATACAAAGCCTTCTTTAGTCTGCAAACATGAGATTCCCTCTCATGTACTTCAAATCCTTGAGGTAGATCTATGTACACTTCTTCTTCTTCAAGTACTCCATTGAGAAAAACAGTCTTCGCATCCAACTGATGCAATTTCCAATTTATAATAGGAGTAATAGAAATTAATAGTTCTAATAGAAGTGTACTTGACAACTGGAGCAAATGTCTCTTCATAGTCCTCTCTCTCTTTCTAGGAGAACCCTATTTCCATGAATATCTCTTTATACTTCTTTATGCTGCCATATACTACATGCTTGATCTTGTAGATCCACTTGGAAGTCACCACTAACTTCCCTTTAGGTCATGACACAATTTCCCACACATCGTTCTTCATGATGGAATGCTATTCCTCCATCATGTCATCCTTCCAAACTACATGGATGTATGATCCCTTTGAACTAAGATCTCTTCCGTTCATCTGGCACGATTTTGTATGTCTGTACAATTTCTCCCTCTCAAATACGAATCACTCCTGCAAAGTTTATGCTCGATCTTAGGAGAATCCTTTTGCCACAAACTTTTCTTCATTCTTCCTGATGCTTCTATTTTCTGTTGGAGCCTTGGAAACCTTCACGATGTACCTGTAAAACTCATAAGGAGGCTATGTAAGAAACAATTTTAACCAAGCAAAAAGATATTAAAACAAGAGGTTAACCAATAATAAAGTAATAATAATCAAAGAGGAAAGATATGAAGTACTTATATATTGATTTGAAGATTGTAGGGAATTGTCAAATCCCTCTTGATTCTTGCCTTGCAGAAATCATTTAAATCCATATGCAAACTCATCATACTAGAAATTCTCATCCTCGTACTCATCATTGGTTGCTAATGCATGTTTCTTTCCTTTCCTTGCTTGCATGAATTGTATGAGATGGAGTTTCTTTATTCAACAAATTCATCGATTTTCAACACTCTAGTTCTAGCTCTAGGGTTTTGTCCATAAACCCTAGGGATTTTCTAAATCATAACCTTCAATTCTTTTCTAGGGTTTATAAACCCTAAGTATACCAAATATTCCAAGAAGGGATCATACACGTTTTATGCCTTTTCTTGCTTTATATGAGAGAGCCTTTATGCTCAACTCTCTCTGGCTCTAGAGTAATTTTCTCGAATCAAATCAAATTGATCATATCTCAAGTGCCTGAAAGAAATTTTTTTCCATATACTAATTTGTTTTGGAAAGACGCTAGCAACATATCTCATCCAATACAATTTTAAATTCAACAACATATACAAGGCATCTTCTACACATAATTATCAAGGACCCTTCTTCAACCATAGAGTACAAGGCTCATGACAATGTACAACTTCGAGGAAACACTATGCTTTTGTAACACAATGAAACAAACCTAAAGGAAACATTGATAAAACTTAGTCCATCCCCTTTTACTTCACAGTCCAACCTATACCCAACTTGCCCTTGAACAACAACCCTTCTTCTTTGCCTTATTAGCCTCCCCATAGGCTTAAGACACCTCCACATCTCCTGACAACCAATCTGAGGCTACTCGGCCTCTTCCATTCCCCCACTAAGGCCTTTCAGCTTTTCTGAACTTGGCCTGAGGCCCTTTCGACCCTCTAGAACCAATATTGAGGCCTTCTTGACCCTATGTTGTTGACTTCTAGGACTTCAACCCTCTTCTTAGGAAAATACAAAATTTGACTTGGGCAACCTGCTCTCCACATCCAACAGATAGATAAACTTGGCCTGGTCACACAGAATACAAAACTTTCTTCTTCCACATAGAGCATACCTTTTTCATAAGGTGATCACCCTATTTCACCATGTTATCAGTCAATCAAGGAATGATCAACTACTAACAGTCCAATAGATCCTTTGTAAGGCTTGTACTCTGTCTCTTTATTGACTACCACTGTCTCTTTAATGGTTGTGCTTTGACCTAGGCTCTGATACCATGTTGATTTTATAAGAGAAATTAATCTTCTACTCTGATAATTACTTTCCAATGATTTCTTCACCAAGTTCATTTATGTCACATATATCATTAAGCAATTATACATATGAAATCTCAACAATAATGCAATAATGACAATAGGATCATAAAGAGACAACCAAGCACAAAAGAAACACAAATTTACCCTAGGAAAAGCTCAACCTCCAGAAAAATCCAACAACATTTTATTAGGAGAAATTGTTCAATTTAGCAAAGTACAATTTGATATTTTTCACCACAAACATGGTTAAACAGCCGAAATTTGACTTCCTGCAGCTGCCTAGACATGGCTTGGTCAAACTGCCTAGAAACTCGATCAAACTGCGCAGAAAAATCTCAGTCAACATAGGTCAAACTACCTCAGAATATTCTCCATCAACACAGGTCAAATGGACCTCACAAGAAACTTGGTCAAAGATGGTCAACGTTGGCTAAGCTTCATAAGACTTCTTCTCTCTATCTCGCACATGTGAACATAGGATCTGATGAATTATTGTGTGATATGAATTAGTTTCCAAGTAAGGAAGTCAAGTTGATATTTATAGTGGTCATGAGGTGCCCAAGGGGCATATCTCCTTGTGCTGGGACAACTTATACTTTGGGGCCGACTTGAGAATATTTAATTGAAATTGAAATTTTATTTTTCCATCATTCTCATGAGCCGACTTGTAGCTGGGGAATACCTCTCGCAGCTACCCAAAAATCAACACGCCCTCTTAGCTAGGGAGGTATTCACCTTGACTTCCTCAGATGTCCACTTTGTTGAATAATTTCCCCACCCCAAGAAAAGATTGAATGTGCCCACTATGTTAATGTATCCATCCATTTCATGTTTTATTCTAGAACCATGTCGAAAGCATATTGCATCAACATCATGCAAAGGATCTAGTTAACCACTAGATAAGTACCCTTTTCAAAGGATCTAGTCACCAACGAGCCAAATACCCTTTGGAAATATGGTTGGGTACCCCTTGACTAGAGTAAACACATGCGTAGTCCCGGGTCACCAACTATCCAAGTCATCACTTGGAACCAGGTCAATAACCTTGACTGATAGTGAAATCCTGGGCGAATTTACTATTCCCTTATGTCGTCACATGATACTTGAATGGTAAAAAACTTGATCAATGCTATGGGTCACTCACTCTACAGACTAGCCAAGTAACCCTTGGTGGAAATATGGTCAGAATCTTCTAATTGGGGGAGCACTCCGGGCCCTGATTCTCTCTGGGCCAATCTCCCTAGCCACATTACATGAAACCTGGTCAATACTCTTGACCTAAGGATAATATCTTCCCTTTATGCTACAACATCAACACTCTCTCTCTTCGAAGGAGGAATTCTCAACCTCTCCATGCTTGTCCTCGAAGTAGACAAGCTTCATCTAGGATAGAGGCTTTGTGAGAGCATCGACAACCTACTCGCCCGTAGAAACGTACTGAATCCTCATTACTCCCCTCTGTATGATGTCTCAGATGTAGTGGTACTTGATCTTAATGTGCTTCGACCTACCATCATGTTCGTCTCTAGCACCTAATCAAACAATCGTGCGAGTATCCTCCAAAGCCACAGTGCTTCACAACTCACCAAACTAGTTGCAATGTACTTAGCCTCTGCAGTTTTGAGTGCAATAGATGTTTGCTTCTTGTTCATCCTGGATATCAAAGCAAAATACAAACTGAAGTGACATTTTGACGTGCTCTTCCTGTCTTTGACACTCCCTATCCAATCAGAAGTTGTGTATCCTTGTAGTTGTACTTTTTCACCATTTAAGCCATCTCTCAATCGATATTCAACTATACCATGCTGGTACCTTAACACATGTGTCACATGTCTCCGCTCAACCATAAACTTAACACATGTGTCACATGTCTCTGCTCAACCATAAATTGACTAGCTTCCTTCACTGGATCCATCACCACAACTGCTTGTCGGTCACCTTGACTGGGTGCTTCCTCTGACACTGAAACATATCTTGTTGTGGAAATCTGGCTACTCCCTATGCCACTGTTGCTTCCTAGTCAATGAGCATCTAGTTTGATAACCTCTGAGAAGATATGTCTTCTATGATCCATATTTGAGAATCTAGTATGACAACCTCAATCCCATGATATCCACTTGGATGATTGATCCTTCCACTTTTCTTAATTGCATGTACATCATGGGATCCACCAAATTTGAATTAGAGCTTCTCAACTTCTTCAGATTGGTCACCATGGGAGTGTCGATGGACTTGCAGTCAAGCATCCCAAATATCTGAAGGATCTCAATAGTATACTTCCCTTGATTAAGGAAGTAATGCATCGAATCTAGATCCTTCATCTCAAACTTGAGGGTCAACTCCCTTTGGAGCAGGGCTTATTGAGGTAATCATGATTGCTTCCTCCATCACAAAAGAAAATTCTCCTGCCACTACTACTCCCTCTGTTACATGAGTCCTCCTTTTTTCAAAAACAAGTCATATAATAACATGATCACAAACTCACCTTTAACAACCTTGTAGTAAAGATTGGAATCAATATCACTCGGTGAAACCAAGAATCATCAAGTATCCATCACTTCGAGAATACCATGCTCGAGGTGTCTGCTTGAGTCCGTATAAAGCCTTCTTCAGTCTGCAAACATGAGATTCCCTCTCATGTACCTCAAATCCTTGTAATATCTCTATGCCCACTTCTTCCTCAATTAATCAATTGAGAAAAGTGGTCTTCACATCTATCTGATGAAATTTCCAACCCATAATAAAAGAAATAGAAATAATAGTTCTAATAGAACTATACCTGACAACTAGAGAAAATGTCTCTTCATAATCCTCTCCCTCTTTATGGGAGAACCATCTTACCACAAATCTAACTTTGTACTTCTATATGCTTCAATATACTGCATGCAATTTTATTCGTGACTTCCCCTTAGGTCACAACAAAATTTCGCACACATCATTCTTCATGATGGACTGATATTCCTCCATCGTGTCATCCTTCCAAACTATCTGACTATCTGCTCCATCTGAACTAAGAGCTCTTCCGATCATTTGGCATGGTTCTAGATGTCTATACAATTTCTCCCTCTTGAGCATGAATCAATCTCGCTGAGTTTATGCTCAATGTTGGGAGAATCCTCTTGCCACAAAATTTTCTTTATTCTTCCCAATGCTTCCATCTACTACTAGAGCCTTGGTAGCCTTCACGATGTAACTGCAAACCTCATTAGGAGGCCATGGAAGAAACAATTTTAACGAAGCAAGAAAATACAAAGACAAGAAGCTGACCAATAATAATGTAATAATAATAAAAGAGGAAATATATGAAGTACTTATCTCTTGATATGAGGATTGTAGGCAATTGTCAACTCCCTCTTGATCCTTGCCTTGCATAAATCATTGAAATCCATCTACAAACCCATTAAGCTAGAAATTCTCATCCTCGTACTCATCATCAATTACTAATGCATGTTTCTTTCCTTTATTTTCTTGCATGAATTTCATGAGTTATGGCTTCTTTATTCGACGAATTCATCGATTTTCAACACTCTAGGTCTATCTCTAGGGTTTTATCCATAAACCCTAGGGATTTATAAATCATATCCTCAAGTCTTTTCTAAGGTTTACAAACCCTAAGTCTACCGAATCTTCCAAGAAGGGATTATACAAGTGTTATGAATTTTCTTGCTTTATATGAGAGAGATTTTATCCTCATCTCCCTCTGTGTCTAGAGTAATTTTCTTGAATCAAATCAAATTGATAATATATCAAATGCTTGAAAGAGAAACTCTACCATATACCAATTTGTTCTAGCAAGACCCAAGCAACATATCTCAGCCAATACAATTTTAACTTCAACAAAATGTTCAAGGAATCTTCTACACATACTTGTCAAGGACCCTTATTCAACCATATAGTACAAGTTTCATGACAATGTACAACTTCAAGACAACACTATGATTATGTAATACAAGGCAACATCCTTAAAGGAAAATTTGATACAACTTAGTTCAACCCCTTTTACTTAACAATGTAGACTATAGTCAACCTTCCCTTGAACAACAACCCTTCTTCTTTACCTTGCTAGCCTCCCCACAGGTTTGTGGCACGTCCAAATCTCTTGGAAACCAATATGAGGCTACTTGGCCGCTTCTGTCCCCCCATTGAGGCCTTTTGGCCTTCCTGAACTCGGCATGAGGCCATTTTCTCCCTCTGTAGAGAGTATTGAGTGTTGAATTATGTATATTGGGAGGTACTCCACAACCCTAGGTGATGGGTTTGTGAGAAGTTTGACCCACATGGGCTTTGCGGGCAAGTGTACCCAAGCAGTGGGTTTTGCACCCAAAGCTGTGCGAAGAACCAAGTGGATTTTTTGATGGTTTTTTCATTAAGGGCATGTGGTGCACCCTTAAGGAGATAAGGGTAACCTAGGCATCGATGACATGGCATTGCTTGGATGAAAATGATTTTTATGTCTTATGTTTTATGGAGGTTAAAATAATTGTTTAGGTCAGCTTGGAGTTAAGTGATAACCCTTGGTGGCTAAGGGAAACCCACCAAGACCTCTATAAATAGAAGACAAGCGAGCTCATTCAATCACACACCATCGAAGTGCCATACATCATTGGAGAAGGATATCCGTGGTAGCCACATCCTTAAGAAGCCTAGCCAAAGTGGATAGAAGGAAGTGTTTGATATCTTTTTCTTGTGATTGGTCTAGAACATGAAGGCAGAGTGTTGGACGAGTTGGAGAGGCATATTTGTGCATGTGTTGAAGCGTAATTTCCTTGTGAGCATTCCTAGTTTTATCTCTGTGTATTGTAGGAGGGCCGATCCTTAGTTGGGAGAAGAATTAAGGTTTTTTTACCTTGGAATAGATATATGATAAAGGGCTGAGATATCTTATGTGAGATAAGGTTCAGTCAATTGGACGAGTAGTGACCATTGATGGTGGCAGATTGTTGAGTTGGAGAAACACACTTTTCTAAGAGAGTAGAAGTTGTGTGATCAACATAAAGGAAGGAAAAGCACCCGCCAAATGTGTTCAAGGTACGTGGACTGAAAGGGATGTGGAAGTGCTACATCAACAATGAGGTCAAGTGTACTTTGTTGAGGGTATATTGGTCATTGTAGTTGTTGATACCAAACCATAGTTGTTGTCTTGTATCAGGGATGATTGTAAGAGCCATCATCCCTAGTATGGGAGCCCTACGATTGTTGTATTCAAGTTTTGTAATATAACAAGTGTTGGGTTAAAAATTGTTGTGTGTACTAGTTAATTCACTGTTGTGTATTTTCTACTGTGCAAAGTAGAAGTGTTGTGCAATTTAAGTGTGTTTGCGATCATGATTTTAGACTCAAAATTGATTCTTGAGTGCCATGGAAAAATCAACACTGAGGCCTTCTTGGTACTCTATTTCTGAATTCTAAGGCTTCAAACCCCTTCTTAGGAAAATATAGAATTTGACTTGGGCACCCTCCTCTCCTCTTCCAGAAGATAGAAAAACGCGATCTAGTCACACAAAGCATAAAACTTCCTTCTTCCACAAATATAAAACCTTTTTCAAAAGGTGATCACCCTATTTAATTATGTTATTAGTTAATCAAGGAATCATCAAACTACCAATGATCCAATAGATCCTTTGTGAGGCTTGTACTTTGCCTCTTTATTGACAACCACTATCTCTTTAATGGCTTCTCTTTTACCTAGGTTCTGATACCATGTTGTATTTTTAAGAGAAATTGATCTTCTATTCTGATAATTACTTTCCATTGATTTCTTAACCAATTTCACTTATGTCACATATATCATTAAGCAATTATATGTAGAAAATATCAATAACAATGCAATAATGACAATAGGATCATAAAGAGACAGGTAAGCACAAAAGAAACACTAATTTACCCTGGGAAAAACCAAACCTCGGGAAAAACCCAACAAACTTTTCCTAGGAGAAATTGTTCAATTCAACAAAGTACAATATAATATTTTTCACATAAAACATGGTTAAACATGCCAAAATTCGACCTCCTGTAGCTGCCCATAATTTAGTCAAATCTACCCAGAATTAAGTCAACTCTCCCTAGACAGGGTTCAGTCAAACTGGCCAAAAACTTGGTCAAACTCCCCAAACAAATCTCAGTCAATACAGGTCAAACAAACATCCTTAAAAACTCTGTCAAAGCTAGTCAATGCTGGTTAAGCTTCAAAAAACTTCTTCTCTCTATGTCGCACTTGTGAACAAAAGATTAGATAATTGTTGTGTGATCTATATTGGTCTCCAAGTGAGGAAGTCGAGTTTATATTTATAGTGGTCATGAGGTGCCCAAGAGGCATGTCTCCTTGTGTTGGGCCGACCTATACTTTGGGGCCAACTTGATCAGATTGAATTCAAATAATTTTTTTAAAGTTCCCACCTTTTCATGGGCTGACTTGTAGCTAGGGAATACCTCCCATAACTACCCAAAAATCAACACTCCCTCTTAGCTAGGGAGATATTTACTTTGACTTCCTCATATTTCCTCTTTGCTAAATAATTATCCATCCCAAGAAAAAATTGAATGAGCCCGCTATGTTAATGTACCCATCCACTTCATGTTTTATTCTAGAACCATGTGGAAAGCATCCTGCATCAACATCATGCAAAGGATTTAGTTACCCACTAGACAAACACCCTTTGCAAAGGATCTAGTCACCCACTAGCCAAATACCCTTTGGAGATATGGTTGGGTACCCCTTGACTAAAGTAAACATAAGACTAGTCCTGGGTCACCAACTATCCAAGTTGTCACTTGAAACCATGTTAGTATGCTTGACCAGTGGTGAAGCCTTGGGCCAATTTACCATTCCCTCATGTCATCACATGATACTTGAATGGAAAAACACTTCCCTGATGCTATGGGGCACTCACTCTACTCACTAGCCAAGTAACCCTTGGAAATATGGTCAGAACCTTATGATCGGGGATCACTCTGAGCCCTGATTCTCTCTGGGTCAATCTCCCTAATGACATTACATGGCGTCTGGTCACATTAGGGGAATTTTGAGGTCTAAGATGGGCCTCCTAAGAAAAATGTACAACCAAAATAAAGTTTATAAGAACCAATAAGATTCAAGATGATGATGTCAACCATGTGGGATTATTCACCATTTTTGGAGTAAAAAAGTAAAAAAGATTAAAAAATAATAAAATATTAAAACTACCTTTTCAACTTGTATTTTCAACTTATCTCCCTAAGGTTTTACTTAAATTTTGAGTAGGATTACTCATTGGATGCAAAATTTAATTCCTCATCCAAGGAGTACCCATGTTGCATACTTTTTATGGACCGTGCTACAAGAAAAATGAGAAATACATGAAAAAACGTGATTGCAATCACATTTTTCATGTATTTATCATTTTTCGTGTAGAAGGGTCCATCGAAAGTATGTAACATTGGTACTCCTTAGATGAGGAATCAAATTATGCATTCAACGAGTATTTCCACTCGAAATATGAGTAAACCCATAGGGAGATAAGTTGAAAATATGAGTTGAAAACTAGTTTTTTCTTTTTTCCCTCTAAAATTTGATGATTTAATCTAATCTTATTTTATTATTTCCACTATTATTTTATAATTTCCTTAGGAGGCCCATTTTATACCTCAAAATTCCGCTAATTATACCCTTGGCCTAAGGAGAATAGCTACCTTTGATGCTACAACATAAAAAATCACTCTCATTAAGGAAGGCATTCTTAAACACTCTAAGCTTTTCCCTGAAGTAGAAAATCTCCATTTGGGATAGAGGCTTTGTGAGAATGTCAACAACATGCCCATCTATAGAAATGTATTGGAGCCTCATTGATCCCTTTTGTGCTGTGTATTAGATGTAGTGGTACTTTATCTCAATGTGCTTCGACTTGTCATCACTGCTGTCTCTAGTACCTGATCAAACAATCCTGCGATTAGCTTCCGAAGCCACATTGCTTCACAAATTTCCAAACTAGTCTCAATATACTTAGCCTCTACAGTGCTGAGTGCGATAGATGTATTCTTTCTGCTCATCCTTTATATAGTAAAAAAATCCAAAATGAAGCAACATCTTGATGTGCTCTTCCTGTCTTCGACACACCTTGCCTAATGAGAATATGTGTATCTACTTCACGAGTTGAGACATATCTCAATCAATATCAAGCTATACCATGCCAATACCTAAACACATGTTGTGCCGCGTTCCTTGGCTCAACCATAAACTGACCAGATTTCTTCACTGGATCCATCACTACAACTGCTTTCTAGTCATCGTGACTGGGTGCGCCCTCTAACACTAAAACCTATCTTTCTATGGAAATCCTAGCTGCTCCCTCTACCATTGCTACTACCTAGTCACTGAAGCATATCTGCTGTCTTGTATGGTCCACTCATAGAATGAATAATGCTCTTAGAGACCTCACATCTCTAAGCATCTAGTATGACAACCTCAATCCCATGATAGCCACTTGGACGATTGGGCCTTCCACTTTTCCCGATTGTCTGTACATTGTGGGATCCACTAAATCTGAATAAGAGCCTATAACATTCTTCAGATTGGTCACCATGGGATTGTCTATGGACTTGCATTCCATCATCACAAACCTCTGCAGGATCTAAATTGTATAATTCCCTTGACCAAGGAAGTAATGCATCAAATTAGATCCTTCATCTAGAACTCTGAGTTCAAATCCCTTTGAAGAAGGGCTTCTTGAGGTAATCTTGACTGCTTCCTCTATCACGAAATCAAATCCTACTTCTACTAGTACTCTCTATGTTACGTGATTCCTTCCACTTATGTGGTAAACAAGTAATATAATAACAATATCATAGGCTTACCTTTAAAAACCTTGTAGTAAAGATTGGGATCGACATCACTCTTGGTGAAACCAAGACTTATTAGGTATCCTTCAATTCAAGAACACCACACCTAAGGTGCCTGCTTTAGTTTGTACAAAGCCTTCTTCAGTTCGCAAACATGAGGTTCCCTCTCATGTAACTCAAAGCCTTGAGGTGGCTATATTTACACTTCTTCTTCCTCAATTACTCCATTGAGGAAAGCGGTCTTCACATCCATTTGATGCAATTTCCAACCCATAATAGAAGCAATAGAAATAAAAGTTCTAATAGAAATGTACCTGAAAACTGGAGAAAATGTCTCTTCATAGTCTTCTCCTTCTTTCTAGGAGAACCGGCTTGTCACAAATCTCTCTTTGTACTTATTTATGCTTCCATATACCGCATGCTTGATCTTGTAGATCCACTTGAAAGTCACCACTAACTTCCCCTTAGGTCATGCCACAATTTCCCACACATCATTCTTCTTGATGGACTGATATTCCTCTATGATGTCATCCTTTCAAACTACGTGGCTGTCTACTCCCTCTGAACTGATAGCTCTTATGGTCATCTGGAACGATTCTAGATGTCTATACAATTTATCCCTCTAGAACATGAATCAATCTTTCTAAGTTTATGCTCGATTATCCTCTTGCCACAAACTTTACTTCAATCTTCCTAATGTTTCCATCTATTTCTAAAGCCTTGGAAACCTTCACAATGTACCCACAAACCTCATTAGGAGGCCATGGAAGAAACAATTTTAACCAAGCACAAAAATGCAAAGACAAGAGGTTGACCAATAATAAAGTAATAATAATAAAAGAGGAAAGATACAAAGTAATTATCTTTTGATTTGAGGATTGTAGGGAATTGTCAACTCGTTCTTGATCACTGCCTTGTAGGAATCATTGAAATCCATCTGCAAACTCATTAAGCTAGAAATTCTCATCCTCGTACTCATCATCAACTACTAATGCATGTTGCTTTCCTTTCTTTGCTTGCATGAAGTGTGTGAGCTAGGGTTTCTTTATTTAGCAGATTCATTTATTTTAACCACTCTCTGTCTAGCTCTAGTGTTTTATCCACAAACCCTAGGGCTTTTTAAATCATAACCTTCAATTATTTTCTAGGTTTTACAAGCCCTAATCTACCAGCTCTTCCAAGGAGGATCATACAAGTGTCATGACTTTTCTTTCCTTATATGGGAGAACATTTCTCCTCTGCTCCCTCTAGCTTTTGAGTAATTTTCTTGAATAAAATCAATTTGATCATATCTCAAATGCTTGAAATAATTTTTTTTCCATATAACAATTTTTTATAGAAAAACCTTAGCAACATATCTCAACCAATACAATTTTAACTTCAACAACATATACAAGGAATCTTATACACATACTTCTCAAGGACCCTTCTTCAACCATATAGTACAAGGTTCATGACAATGTACAACTTCAAGGAAACATGTTGCTTCTGTAATACAAGGCAAGAACACTAAAGGAAATTTTGATACAACTTAGTTCAACCCCTTTTACTTCATATTCTAGTCTATAATCAATCCGCCCTTGAACATCAACACTTCTTCTTTTCCTTGATAGCATCCCCACGTGCTTGAGACACCTCCGCATCTCTTGGAAACCAATATGAGGCTACTAGGCCTCTTCTATTCCTGCACTGAGGCCTTACAACCTTCTTGAACTCAGTCTGAGGCCTGTTTCAACCCTATCCAACTAGCATTTAGGCCTTCTCGCCCCTCTATTGATGACTTCTAGGGTTTTGACTCTATTCTTAGGAAAGTACAAAATTTAACTTGGGCCACCTTCTCTCCACGTCCAACAGATAGACAAACTTGGCCTGGTCACACATAACAAAAAACTTTCTTCTTGCACACATTGGAGACCTATATTATAAGGTGATCAACCTATTTCATCATGTTATTAGTTGATCAAGTAATGGTCAAACTACCAGTGATCCAATAGAACTTTTGTAAGGCTTGTACATTGCCTCTTTTTTTACTACCATTGTCTATTTAATGACCACTCTTTTACCTAGGCTCTAATACCATGTTGATTTTCTAAGAGAAATTGATCTTCTATTCTGATAATTACTTTCCAATGATTTCTTAATCAAGTTCATGTATGTCACATATATCATTAAGAAATTATACATAGAAAATCTCAACAGAATTGCAATAAAAACATTTGGATCATAAAGAGACAAACAAGCACAAAAGAGACACAAATTTACCCTCTCGGGAAAAACCCAACAACCTTTTCTTAGGAGAAAATTTTCAATTCAACAATGTACAATTTGAAATTTTTCATGTTAAACTTGGGTGAACAAGATAAAATTTAGCCTCTTGCAGTTGCCAACTATGCCCAGAATTCTGTCAAAATTGCTTAGACAGGGCTTGGTCAAACTGCCTAGAAATATATTGGTCAACACATGTCAAACTTCCTCAAAATAATCTTGATCAACATAGGTCTAACAAACCTTCCAAGATACTCGATAAAACTTGGTCAATTCTGGTCTAACTTTAGAAGACTTCTTCTCTCTATCTCACACGTGTGAACATACGTTGAGATGAATTGTTGTGTGATCCGAATTGGTCTCCAAGTGAGGAAGTCGAGTTGATATTTATAGTGGTCATGAAGTGCCCAAGGGGAATGTATCCTTGCGTTGGGCTGACCTATACTTTGGGTTCGACTTGAGAAAATTTAATTCAAATTCAAATTTTCATTTTCCCTCCTTTTCATGAGTTGACTTGTAGCTGGGGAATACCTCTTGCAACTACCCAAAAATCAAAAGTGTAAGATCCCTTGTATATCTTTCCATTATTGCATAAATTACACCTTCATTCACACAAATCTCCACCATCCATTTATTTCACCTTGATAACATCCTTCCAAATAGGATAATATTCTTGTTGCACTTACTTGCTTGAACTACTATAGGACATGAGAACCGACACTTTGAAAAGCCATGAATGGTGGAATATAGTAAATAAATATACTCTCCAAATAAAAGGAAGACCACTAACTTCTTCTTTCTGCCCACAACCATTATCTTGCTACCCACAACTATCCTCTTACTATAAATGCACCAAAGCTTGTTACCAATCCTCCAAAACACAAATAAAATACTTGTTGATGTTGTATGAAGATCTTATTGTTGAAAAAAGTGAAAAATGAACAAAATGAAGTGCTCAAGGGTTATTATAGGTTTCTATTTTTTTTAAATGATTCTAAAAATTAATTAAGTATATCTAGAAAATAATTACATGTCTTCATTAACCATTGGTTGTGTTTTTAGGTGGTCTATGGGTCCCACACCTCTCATGGGTGCTTAGGTGGGCTCGTAAAATTTTTAAAAAAGCACTCAAAACACTCAAAATGTAGCTAGAAATCATTGAAATAGGTTTGAAATGTAGTTCATTGTACCATATGAGTTTCCATATTGTGAAACACTATACAATATGATTGAGGACATTTCTTACATATTTTGACACTTTTAGGGTTTCAAGTGCTAGAAAATTTCTTAGGAAGTTGTTTCTTGCTACAAATCTTGCTCCCTTCTTTCCCATCATAAATTTAGAATTCATGAATTTTAAGGCCTTAGACTTCATAATCTATTGTCTTGTTTGATGACCATATCTTTTATCCTTTTTGTTAGTGTATAAGGTGCATGGTATTGATGAGCCATCACTTCTATCATAATCTTATATGTGGCTACCATTGGCCGCATAACTATTTTGGGGTCTCTTCTAGTTCAATGTTCATGAGATGCATTAATTCATTTTACAATACTATTATTATGAATGCAATATGTGATGTGGTATCAAGCTGTTTATCCAACTTACTTGGTCGTGTGGGATCGTGAGATTCTCAAAGAGATATTGTAGGCTCATAGAGACATTGTAAATATATGTTTTTTTCGCTGTGACATGGTATTGTGATGCCCATAGAGGCCTTTTTTGGCAAATACATTCGACATTTAATTAGATCTTGAAATTCCCTAAAATTTTTGAATGATGATTCTTATTGCCCACTTTGAGTGATATGAACTCAGAAATAAGGAGAATGTCTGCGATGGCATACACATGAAGTGATTTTCCTGCAGGTGCATTACAAATCCTAAATGGCATAACTAACCATTCAAACAAACCTTGTTTTGTCTTGAAAGCAGTCTTCCAAATATCACCTTCAACAATCCTGATTTGATGATAACCACTTCTCAAATCTAACTTAGGCAAAATAAAAAACATCCTTCAATTGGTCTAGCAAATCATCAATACGTGGAAGAGGATAACGATTCTTTGTCGTGATTTTGTCCAAAGCTATAAAATTCACACACATGCGCTATGTACCAACCTTCTTTGGAACCAAGGCAACAAGAGAACCACAAGGAGATGTACTTGGTCTAATGACCCCTTTGTACATCAATGCTTGAATTTGGTTTTTGATCTCTGCATTCTCCAACACTGACATTCTGTACATGCCAATGTTTGGAAGAGGTGCATCTTGCTGCAATTGAATCTCATATTGGATTCCTATTTTAGGAGGAAACCCTTCAGGTTCCTGAAACATCTAATCATATGTGTTAACAACTTCAAACAATTCATGCTTATGTTTTGCATCACATCCTTGGAAATATTCAGATTCAACAATATCTTTAGGTTTGATCATCAATAATACACAATTCTTACTAGCATTCACAAGCCTTTCCATTTGACCCACACTTACAAGAGACAAGATCATCTTCTTGCGATGTTCTCTAACAATATACTCAATTCCATCTTTAAAACTATGATATTTGTTCGCATGGTGATAGACTATGGTTTTTCATTCATACAAGTATGGAATCTGTTGAACCTCAAAATTACCCTCTCCTTGACAACTTTTCTCACTTCTTTCCCTTGCTTTTCCATAAGAATACAGATCCCCATCATTGATAAATGATAGATTTTGTCTTAAGGAGGAAAATAAATGATTGACATGTTATACTTTTATGTTTTTGATATTTGAATAAGTTTTTGCAAACTAGCTACGAAACGCAGCCTATTCTGCAGCTAACTGTGTGTTCCGTGGCTACTTCCGTGGTTTGGCAGGTTACAAGTGTCAAACGAAGAAACTGGCACATGGGCATCTTTGGAATTGTCTCGACATGGATCCTATCCTAGTCACCTAGCCCAGATCGATAAAAAAGCCAGCTCAAGACCACAGTCAAAGGTGGAGTCAAACATATGAAACCCGGAAGCAATAGGACTCTTTGTCTACCCTTTCATGGTTAATTAATAAATCCAACAGTTCTGTTGAAGCATTAACTCGGATCAACCACCTGTGTTAACGGTTCTGTGCAACCATCTTGCTCGAATTCAAGTCACCTGTAGCTGATCAAACATTTACGCAGTCTGGTTGTGATACGTGTAGACCACCTGTAGCTAATTTTCCTCAAAAGACAGTTATGAATATTTTCTTTTAAATACCAGTTGTACAGAACCGGAAGGGGTTCGAAGTTTTTGATGTATTAAGCTTAGACTTGCAGCTCTGTAATTTTGGACTTTTTGTTCCTGTTTATAATATAAAGCCATGTGTTGACCGATGATCATTTAAAGGAGCATTTTGAATTAAGTTAGTAGCTCAACCCAGTGAGTTGCAGAGGGCCCCTGCACTCAAGGAGGTGTCCTTTTCATTTGTTTTTTCTGTTCAGTTTTAATTTCATCATTTGCTTTTAGCAGTGTTTGTAACTTAGGTTGATTTCTTTTAGTTTTGATTAGTAGCATAATGTTAGAATTCAATTGTGCAGTCTTGTTTCTCCAATCCATTTCATAAAGGAAATGACTTTGTTTCTAAATAGAGTAAGATTGAAAGTAATGAGGATGCATTGTTGATTAGTTTACTCACTGTTTTTGTTATTTATTTCCTAGTTTAGGTTGTCAATGCACTATATTAATGAATGTTTTTGATCACCATTTCAAGCTGATATCCATCCTAAACTAAATGGTTAAACATTCACTTTACATAAGGGTTGAAACCAATCAGTTACCTTCTGCATGTTTTTATTTAGTTTTTTCTAGATCATGAAGTACATAAGTTTCTTGTATTCCATCTCAAGAAGGTTATATTTCAAAATTGAAGGTTAGAGTAACTAGAAGTACTTCAGTTAATTCATTCCCCGTATTTATTTCAACATGACTTACAACTTTACCTTTTGATTTTAAGAATTGGATTCATGACAAGATAGGACAGATGCTCTGTTTTTCCTTCTTTTAACTTAGATTTTGACTAGTTTTAAGCTCTTGGTTCACCTTTAGGAAGTTTAGATTCAGTTTCTCATAGTTCAAATTGTGCATCATTAGGAATCAAAGAACAGAAACCACCAAAAACAATATAAAATACAAAACAACGAAGTAAGAAGGGTTAACTAAGCACATACAGTGCACTACACTTCATCAACTTACGAACCTCAGTTGATAATTTATGCAAGCAATTTAGGACACTAAATGGACTAAAAATTTTGGCGTCGTTGTCGGGGAAGTGTAATTAGGTAACCCTATCTCTTACATTAAAAAAATGATATGCATAGAGAAAGAGACTCTAGGGGTAGATTTATAGCTAAAGGCAGGAGTTCAATTCCTACAACACCACCTACTCCACCAAGAAAAAGAAGAGATACACCTCCATCTCAAGCTCATACTCTCAGCCATAGAACTCCTGAAATTCTAAGGTCAGAGATCTCATCAAAAGAATCTCCTACTTCATCTACTGAGGCAGTCCTAGAGGAGAAAAATCTTGGGTCTCCAACAGCAGGAGTAGCCTTTTTCACCTCCACAGGGGAGCACATTTTAGTTGAAGAATTAGGAATACCTCGTGAGGAAGAAGAAATAAAACCTCTCTCCCATATTCCATTAATAGAAGAACCAGAAGAAGAGAAAGTAACCTTGCAGGTTGAACCTTATACTGACTTTGAAGAAACTATAATGGAAGAAGAAGGAGAGGATGGAGAATTCACACTGTGTGGAGGAGGAGGTAGAGGAAATAATGGAGGAGGCAAAGGAAATAATGGAGGAGGCAGAGGAAATAGGGAAATAGAAAATTCTTTTGGATTCCGTATAGTGGATGAAGAAACAAATGCCACAATGAAAAATATCTCACCTTTTGTCCTCCCAAATTTCCATGGGTTAAAAAGTGAGGATCCTGAAACATTTTTATTTGAGTTTGAAGTCTTGTGCAGAACCTATGATTACTTAGAAGACTCTCAAAAACTTAAGTTGCTTCCTTCAACATTGAAAGGAGCTGCTTTGAATTGGTTCATGGGGTTAGTTACTCAATCCATTAGAACATGGAATGACATGAAGAAAGCGTTTATGGATAGGTATTTGGATTATTGCATGCCTACCAATCACAAGGATGAAGTGTTCAAAATGATACAAAGAGAGGATGAAAATTTGGAGGATTTAATTGAAAGATTCAACTATAACTTGAAAAGAGAAAAGATGGACAATTTAGATGAAGATACCTTAAAAGATCTTTTATTAAAAGCCATTAGAGATGAGTGGATAGATATCCTTAACATGATGGGGAAGGGAGATATCTCTGAACTCCCATTAAGTGACATAGGAGAATTATGTGTTCATCTCTCAAGAGGGAAATCCAAAACTGGGAAAGGTCCAAGAGATCCTTCTCTTGTTAGAGTGAATAAGTCTGCAACTGGATCAGTGAGTAGGGCAGAAATGGGGAATATGCTTGCTGAATTCAAAACATATATTATAGGGAGCCTTAGTGAGAAAATAGACACCGTTAAGTTGCAAAACAAATAGAAAACCGAGGCTGATGCTTTAGCTATTTTCTGTCCCAAATTCAGAAAAAACACGCTTTAAGAGAATGTCCTTTGGATGCAAAATTATAGAGACTTGTATAATTTGCTCAGAAAACCATGAGACCAAGGGTTGTCCTTCAAATCCAGGTCTTAAGGCTATTTTTCAAGAAGAAACAGTTCCAAATTCACCAGAACCTCTTTGCTTTGTCTCTATAAGACCTTGGCAGGGGCCACAAAATCAAGGATTTAACAATCAAATGCATCTTCAGCCCTCACAAAATTGGAATTCTTGGCAGAAACCTTGGCCTCAACCTCAATCTCAATATCAACCTTGGGCTCAAGGAGTACAAAATCCTTATGGGAGATTTTCTCAATATTATCAATATCCTCCATCATATCAAAATTATCCTTCCCCACACATTCCACAACAAAATCAACAACCACAACTTCAAAATCTTAACCCTCAACTTTCACTACCATTTCCACAACAAAATCCACAACAAATTCCACAACAAAACCAAAATACTCAACTCTTATTACCATTTCAACAGAGACCAAATCAGCTACCCGCCCAACCATTACCAAACCCCAACAATAAAAATCCTCAGAATACTTACATGGTGGAAGGACAACAATTTCCAACTTATATGATCACTCCTCTAGATCTCAATGATGTTCAACTAAGATCTGGTAGGATATTAGAAAAGGAAAGGCCTTTTGTAGTTATTCAAGAACAAGACAATTCTGGGGAAGATTCTTTAGAGACCAATAAATGTTTTGAAGGAAGATCTCTCCAAAACCAAAATACTGAAAATGAAAAATAGAAAGAACCAGTGAACTCAACTCCCATCATTGAGAAACCAGTATCTACTTCTGCACCTCCTTTTCCTGAAAGGTTACAAGTTGATAGAGGAGTAGAAAAGTAGATTATGTTGCCTAATTATGATTTTCTAGATGAATTGAAAAATTTTTGTATCAAAATCCCTTTGTTACAAGCCATTAAGGAGATTCCAATCCTAGCTAAAACAATAAAGGAGTTGAGCATAAAGAAACCAGGAAGAAAAGCAAAAGAAACAAAAAGAATTCACCTGGTAGGAAAAATAGCAGATATAATGATGGGAAAAATTGCCATACAAAAATATGTAGATCCAGGAAGTCCAATTGTGAAAACACATATCAATGGAGTTGAAATTCCGAATACATTGATTGATTTAGGAGCAACAATAAACATCATGAGCAAACAAACCATGGAACAACTCAAGCTTCCTAATCTTCTTTACACAACTACATTACTGCAATTAGCAGACAGATCTATAATCAAACCAGATGGAGTGTTAGAAGATATTTCAGTATCCTTAGATTCTTGGGAATATCCTGTTGATTTTATGATCTTAACCCCCAAGAACAATCTAGGAGGACATCCACTCATATTAGGAAGACCTTGGCTGGCCACAACTGATGCTTTCATTAGCTGTAGATCTGGTGACATGTATATTTATGATGGGAATTCAACAAAGAAATTCACTCTATATCTTCCAACAAGAAAAATCACAAAAATAGATGACAAAGAATGGATTTATGGTGAAAATGACATTCAACCTCTCTTTACTATTTCAAACATTAGTGAAGATAGTCAAATCTTAAATACAATGGAAAATTTTGAATCATCTCCAGAATATGAACATGATCAATTTCAAGAAAAATCCAATATTGAATATTTGTCATCTAGGCAGATGTCTCTTTATTCTATGGAAGAATTTGGTAGCTCTACAATTGAAATTTTTCGAGGGAGAACATTGAAGATAAACAATAACTTGGAGAAATTACAATAGGAAAAGCTAATCAAGACATTACAACAACATTCTGTTGCATATGCATGGGAATATACTGACATGAAAGGAATTAGTCCTAAGACTTGTATACATCACATCTACATTGAGGAAAATTGTAGACCTATCAAACAACCTCAAAGAAGGATGAATCCAAATCTTAGGGAAATTGTGAAAGAAGAGTTGTAAAAACTGCTGAATGTAAACTTCATTTACCCAATTTCAGACAGCCAATGGGTTTCCCCTTTAGTGATTGTGCCTAAAAAGAATGGTAAATGGAGGGTGTGCGTTGATTACCGAGAATTGAATAAAGCTACCCTTAAAGATCATTTTCCTTTTCCCTTTATAGATAAAGTGTTAGATACATTAGCAGGTAAGAAGTATTTCTCATTCTTGGATGGTTTTAGTGGTTATAATCAGATTCAGGTGGCACCTGAAGATCAAGATAAAACCACATTTACTTGTCCATGGGGAACCTATGCCTACCGAGTACTTCCTTTTGGGTTATGTAATGCACCTGCAACATTCCAAAGAGCAATACTAGGATTTTTTTTTTTTTTTTTGATCTAATACATGATTGTGTAGAGGTATATATGGATGACTTTACAGTCTATGGGAATACATTTGAAGAAGCTTTGGAAAATTTGGAAAAAGTTCTTAAAAGATGTAAGGAAGCAAACCTTTCACTAAGACATGAAAATTGTTTTATGATGTTTATAGAAGGGATTGTTTTAGGGCATCACATTTCAGGAGATGGGATTAAAGTTGATAAATCTAAAGTTGAAGTCATCTCTAAATTATCAATTCCAAATTGCCAAAAGGATGTTAGAAGTTTTCTAGGATTTACAGGATACTATAGACGATTTATAGAAAATTTCACTAAAATAGCATCCCCACTCTTCAAATTACTCACCAAGGATTGTGAATTCAATTGGAATCCTGACTGCCAGTTAGCATTTGAGACTTTAAAAACAAAAATTTCTGAAGCACCCATCTTGAGAGGTCCAAATTGGAAACTACCTTTTCACATTTCAACAGATGCTTCAGATACAACTCTGGGAGCTGTATTAGGACAAAACGATTTGATTCCCTACGCCATCGACTATACAAGTAAGAATTTGACTTCCACTGACTTGAATTATACTGTAACTGAAAAAGAATTTTAAGCTGTTGTTCATGCAATCAACAAGTTCAGACATTATATAATAAGCTATGAAACCTTTGTTCATACAGATCACTCTGCAATTAGATACTTAATGAATAAACCTATTACTAATGGCAGAGTTACAAGATGGCTTTTAATCTTGCAATAATTCAATATTACTGTGCTAGATAGACCTGGAAAGCAAAACACATTTACTAATTCTTGTCCAGAATTCAAAATATCAAAGATGACACTTCGGTTGAAGATAAGTTTCCTGATGAATATCTTTTTGCAGTGACTACTCAAACTCCTTGGTTTGCAGATATTGCTAATTACTTAGTCATAGGGAAATTGCCTTCACATTTGTTTCCTATATAGAAAATAAAAATCATTCAGATAAGTGCAAGATACTCATGGATCACTAATGAATTGTATAAAACAGGCCCAGATCTTATGATCAGAAGATGTGTTAGGGAAAGGCATGTCATGATGAGCCGTGTGGTGGACACTTTGCTGACAAGAGGACAACCTATAAAATCCTTTCTTTAGGGTATTATTGGCCATCCATCTTCAAAGATGCCAAAGAATATGTTAGGAGGTGTGACAGCTACCAGAGGGTAGGGAAACCTGCTCCTTCAAATGAAATTCCACTACAAATTCAGGTACTCATTAAACCTTTTGAAAAATGGGCCTTGGATTTTGTTGGACCAATTAATCCTCCATCTAAGAAAAAGAAGTATATATTGGTATGCATTGATTATGTCACTAAATGGGTAGAGGCCAAAGAATTACCTTTTGCTAATGAAAAATCTGTAGTTAATTTTCTTTTTGAGGACATCTTCACTCGTTTTGGTGTTCCAAGAGAAATTGTGACAGATCAGGGATCTCAATTTATATCTAAAATGGTGAAGGGTCTTGTGGAAGATTACAAGATAAAACATAGGAAATCTACTCCCTATCATCCATAAGAAAATGGTCAAGTTGAATCTACAAATAAGGTGATTGAAGGAATACTCACTAGGACTATGCATCTACATAGAAGAGATTGGGAAGAAAGGCTTCCTGAAGCCTTATTGGCCTATAGAAATACATGGAGGAACAAAACGAGACATACACCCTATGAACTTGTTTATGGGAAACAAGTCCTGTTCCCTATAGAGTTTCAAATCAAAACCTTTAAGATGGTAGTCCAATTGGGACTGGATTTATCATGGGCACAGAAACATAGATTGGAGCAACTTAATGAACTTGATGAAATCAGGAAAGATGCAGTTCCAAGAACCAGTATAGTCCAACAGTAGAGGGCTAAATGGCATGATAAATATATTAAGGAGAAGAAGTTTAAAGCAGGAGATTGGGCACTGTTGTTTGATTCAAAGTTCAAAGATTTTCAAGGGAAGTTTCAGACTCATTGGCTTGGGCCATATGAGATTGAAGAAGTCTTTAATAATGGAGCAGTAAAGATAAGTACAATAGATGGAAGCAAAATACCTCTTCTTGTGAATGGCCATCGGTTGAAGATATTTCAGAAACCAATTTCAAGAGAGGAGTTCATTAAGATTTTCTAGAATAACTCTGAAATGAAGCTAGTGAAGAAGTATTCTTCTTCTCCACTAACTAAGTCTTTATTTTTCCTAAAAAAAAATAAAAAAAATTAAATTGTATGAGGTTGAAAACCAATCATTGATTGTCATACTTATACAGAAAATACAGGGTGAAAATCAGAGGTTTCTGACATCCTATATTTTCCATTTCCTTTCTATAATAAGTAGTGACAAAAGGATACATTCATTTGCAGTTTAGAGTCTGCAAATTCATAATCTCATTCCATCTCATTCTGTTTTCATTTACAGTTCCACTTCATCTCACTGTCATATTTCATTTACATTTTATCTTTTCACAATTTTACTCCATTTCACCCTATTTCTCATTTTATCTTACACCTCATTCCATCTCACTGTCATAACTCATTTCCATTTTATTTTTACACTCATATTCCATAGCCATATTTCACTTTTCCTTCTTTTCACATTTTGCAGCTGATTCCATTTCGTAGCTAATCTGATTCTGTAGCTACAACTTACTTATCAGCTCTGGCACAATTGTACAACTCACAAATAAATCATGAATGCAGGGAAATTAAAGAATCAATTTTTGGAGATCAACCATGCTCAAAGTACCTGTTAGCGCTTGGAATTCACCTAGGCTGAGATAGACAAACTCTCAAGGCTACATCAAACCATTTCACCTCGTAGCTAGCCCTACGAGGTATGAGAAGGCTCTCTCGGGTCAGATTCGATAGATCTTTCAATATGATTAGGCTGACCAATTAATAATAAAGATTTTAGGCTAGTAAATTGATAAGGGGGGTTGATTTAATGATTTTTGGGGTTTTTGGTGGCAATTGGTGGAAGTGCAATTCAAGGTGCGGGGATTGAGCACAGTTTTCACAGGGGGATCTAAGGGGCAAGGTAGGAATGAGTGCTGATGCCTTAATCTGAGATGGATGATCAGAGATGATAGAGGAGAAGCTAAAGAGGGCAAACACACAATTCAAATCCTCTCTAGACAGTAGAAAACATTAAAATTGAACAAACTAAAAAGCTGAGCATGTCAAAACATGAATTCAAACTTTACCACTTCATCTATCCAATTTAGAAGCATAAGAGAGATGTGAAACACATAAACAAACTTACAAGAACATGTAGAGAACACACCATCAACAATCAGATCCACAAGAATCCTCAAAGATGTCTGTAAAACCCTGGCTTTCCTTGCCTTCAATTGCAGAAATAGATGCACAATATACAATAAAGCTTTCTTACACAAGAGTCCAACCACGAAAATGAGAAGGAGAGAGCATAATATAGACCATCTAGACCATCTAACTCCTTTCCCCACCTCTAGGGGTCGAGCTCAGCTTCCTAGGAGCAGTTTGAACTAATTCTAAACTAAGAACTAGAAAATAGGCAGCCCAACAACTTGCCTCTATTACTTAGCTAACTCATCCATGCATTAATTTTTCACTTTTTACATCATGGAAGCTTCTAGAAGGGTAAAGAAAGATAAAAACTACCAAAGTGCCATGAAAATATTACATTTATCCTTCATCTACAAGTAAAAATAGTCAACCATAGTCAAAACAGTGTTTTTTGACCAAAAATGTGAATTCCGGCAAATCTGGAAGTTCTGGTCGCGCCCCTTCACAGCTATTTTTGAGTGGGTTCCACTGGTCCAAATCAGGTGCAAGATGGCTCATTGGAAAGCTTGGCCTGTCTACGTTCCATCCCAAGTGGAATTTCTGAATTTGGTGTTGATTTGACCCCTCAAAAACCATTTCTCCCAAGGTCACTTTCTGCAACTCAAAAAGTGGGCAGAAAGTCATTTTTTAGGTGTATTTTGAGCTTTTGGAGGCTCAAAACTCAAAATCAGGCTTCTCCCAAGTATTGGTAATTTTTCCTTTTGAATTCCCTTTCCAAAAATGCCAAGTTTTCAAAATTCCGAGCAGCCCTTCAAACTGGTCTCACCGGGGGTGAGACCAGTTCTTGGGAAAAACCTGTAAATTGCACAAAAAATTCACAAATAACAAAATTTTCTCCAAATTTCTTGAAATTTGGGCTGGGAGTCCCCAATCAAGTACCATGCTGAGTCAAAGAGGCTTTGACCAAAATTTGGAGTGAATCGGGCGTTTTCCTTCGTTTTTGTACTTTGGCCAACCATCCTTGGAACACCTTCGTTCTCGCCGGTATTTTTGACATTTTTCTCAAACCATGACACCTGTGTAAAAAGTGAAGGAGGTTTTTCTTCCTTGGCATGTTGTGGACAAAAACCTCTCTCAGTTTTGAAAAATTCGTCTTTGATTGCTCAGAAACAGCTTTTGAGTGCAACTTGTCCCGATGTGTGAAACAAGGGATTTTGTCGAAATGAAGCGGAATGAAGGGGACAGAAGGCTTCTAAATTCTTGGGGAAATTTTTGGGAATGGGGAGGGATGTTAGGAAGCAGGGGAAAGTGGAATCTCAGAGATTGAGCGAGGGGAAGGGGTTCAAAAGGGCAAAACACAGGCCCAACCTAGAAAATTGCCAGGTTGTAGCTAGAAACTAGGGTTTGTGCAAAAATGAGGAATTTGGGGGATCTGAGTGTTGGGAAGTGTTTGATAAGGTAGGTGAAGGGTAGGGGAAGGTGTATGAACATCAGGAAACAAGTTTTTCCGGTGATTTGGCCGCCCAAGAGAAACTGCCTTCAAAACCCTAAGAGAGGGAAATGACCTTGCCTGGGCGCAACTGAAGCATGAACAAGGTGTGAAATGACTCATTAGACACTGACATGACAATGAAAACCCTCTGAATGATGATAGGCTCAGCTGAATGATGACATGGACTGACATTTAGGCAAACCCTAGACCTAATGCCTAGTGACCAAATTTTGCTTGAAGACTCACTGAAATGACAAAATTTGACCTTGACACTTCAAAATCACTATGTAAGAGCACATTTGATCACTGGAGGAAGGCTGTAAAGACTGACACTAACATTGGCTCCAATGGGGATGGTAGCTCCTTGGAGGTGCCAAGAACCTTAGACCTCTGGGAGAGCAGACCAGTGCCTTATTCATTGGGCAATGGAGTCAATTTATTCACATGTGACCAACTCAAAAACAACTTTATTTGACTTAGACAATTGACTGAAACTTAACTGATGCTTGACTCAAACCGACTCGATGGCAAACTGAAATAACTTGAAAAACTTACTCAACAGACCAAACACAAATGACTCATGACTTGACTTAAAACAAAATTTACAAAGCTTATGAAGGGCAGCAGTCCATCAAGATTTGGAATCATGATGACAACCACCGGTATTTCTTACAAGACTATATACATCAAACTATATTAAAATGCCAATGCAACCAATCAAGCAGATGCCTTCTTGATTGATTCTTCTTATCAGATCTTCTGGTCAACATTACAAACCTATCCCTGGGCATCCAAAAACATAGCTGACCGTGATCTCCTTCATCACTGAACACTGCAATAAACACTATCACTGCTGGCTGCAACAAACTTGCTAGAGGATCGTGAAAAACATGAAGATTTGACATTGCCACCTCCTGCTGAAAGAACAAGGTGTCTTTTGTTTCAAATTCTGATCTGCCTTCCTCATGTGCTTCGGTGAAAGTATGCTCATGGGCTTCAAAAAACTCCGAACAAATGGATGAGCAGATCTCTTCTTGGAAAAACATTTCAGCACACGAAACATATGAAGAATCTGAAAGGGAATCCTGTATGCTCTGATCTTCGGTAGTCAGACAATATGGTAAGTGATCTTCATATGATATGACAGCCGGATTCTCATTACATTCTTCAATCATAAGGAAAGAAACTTCAGCTGATTCTTGAGATGCAAAAATGACAGTTCTATCATCTATCATAAATTCATCCAAAGGAACTGTTTCACTTACTTGAATGAAGATCTCATCTTGATTTTCATGAACTGACTGAATTACCTCCTCATGCAGGCTTTGCATGTTGTCTTCTTCTGTGGGCAGATCTGAAATGAGCTCTTCTCTTTCACCATCTTCAGCCATATAACAAATTTCAACCTGCTGATCTATAAAGCTGCTTACAAGACTGTCATCCTTTTCAGAAGAGGAAGAAGGTCCACCATCATCTTCTTGACCATGTGTGCACTGCAAATCTGCATTAACTTGAGCTGGAGCAAGGCCTCTCAAGAGCTGATCTATCTCCTCTTCGGACAAAGGAGATAATGCCTTTTGTTTTCTTCTGCTCAAACAGTGATTGTCTTCATTGATTTCAAGTGAAGGAGTATACAGATTTTCCTCATACTGCTGATCCATTTCATGCAATTTCTGTTGATTGTCAAGAGGCGAAATTTTTTCATTTCCCACCATACTAAGATCTTGGTCCTGCTGCAAATTTTCATGATCGTCTCTATGGGAATCCTCTAGGTTCTCTTCATGTTGCTGAAATGGATTCTCATACAAAGCCTCCATGATCTCAACATCCATGAAATTGTCATCTTCATAAAACTTTTCAAGGCTTTCAATAAAATTATGTGCATGCTTGCAACAGTCTTGAACTAAATTTAATGATGGATAAGAGTCCTTATATCGCTCAATGAACATAACATGAAAATCCTTTAAACAATAAATACAAGCAGGCGGCAAACTTTCATACCATGATTGGGCTTCACCTTCCAAAGTGGCCAAGAATATCTTCATCAAGCAATCTTCAGGAAAATCGATCTTGAATTTGCGAATATGCATGTGAAATCTGACCAGATGTAGAGCAGCGTCCTTCCGACCATCATCTTTAAATGTAGGCAAATTCCTTGACCAATCTACCTTCGGAATTTTATTCGGAAAACCTGGAATGTGATCTCGGCTCAATGGAGCATATCTTCTTGTAATCTGATCCATCTTGACAAATCTCAAAGCTACCGATCTCTCTGCAGTGAAGTCACCATGAAGCACAGGTTGCTGGATTCTTCAGTGAAAGGAGTCGCCAGTGAATGATTTCAGCCTTTCAAGTGTCTGATAGTTGTCCACTATCAACAATCAGATCTAAACTTGATACATGTACTGGGGTAAAGTGTCAATGAAGCGCTATGTTCACAAATCCCACGGAGATAGACTGAAGCAGCGTTTATCTACTTGCGCTGATGTAAAACAAGAGCGTTTTCGAAGGCTTCTGGCGTAACTTCAGGCTCCGTCTAAGACTTATGAAATAACACGACAATGAGCAAACGATTAATATGTTCTCCCCAGTATGGTCGCCAATATGTTAGCGCTTGGAATTCACCTAGGCTGAGATAGACAAACTCTCAAGGCTACATCAAACCATTTCACCTCGTAGCTAGCCCTACGAGGTATGAGAAGGCTCTCTCGGGTCAGATTCGATAGATCTTTCAATATGATTAGGCTGACCAATTAATAATAAAGATTTTAGGCTAGTAAATTGATAAGGGGGGTTGATTTAATGATTTTTGGGGTTTTTGGTGGCAATTGGTGGAAGTGCAATTCAAGGTGCGGGGATTGAGCACAGTTTTCACAGGGGGATCTAAGGGGCAAGGTAGGAATGAGTGCTGATGCCTTAATCTGAGATGGATGATCAGAGATGATAGAGGAGAAGCTAAAGAGGGCAAACACACAATTCGAATCCTCTCTAGACAGTAGAAAACATTAAAATTGAACAAACTAAAAAGCTGAGCATGTCAAAACATGAATTCAAACTTTACCACTTCATCTGTCCAATTTAGAAGCATAAGAGAGATGTGAAACACATAAACAAACTTACAAGAACATGTAGAGAACACACCATCAACAATCAGATCCACAAGAATCCTCAAAGATGTCTGTAAAACCCTGGCTTTCCTTGCCTTCAATTGCAGAAATAGATGCACAATATACAATAAAGCTTCCTTACACAAGAGTCCAACCACGAAAATGAGAAGGAGAGAGCATAATATAGACCATCTAGACCATCTAACTCCTTTCCCCACCTCTAGGGGTCGAGCTCAGCTTCCTAGGAGCAGTTTGAACTAATTCTAAACTAAGAACTAGAAAATAGGCAGCCCAACAACTTGCCTCTATTACTTAGCTAACTCATCCATGCATTAATTTTTCACTTTTTACATCATGGAAGCTTCTAGAAGGGTAAAGAAAGATAAAAACTACCAAAGTGCCATGAAAATATTACATTTATCCTTCATCTACAAGTAAAAATAGTCAACCATAGTCAAAACAGTGTTTTTTGACCAAAAATGTGAATTCTGGCAAATCTGGAAGTTCTGGTCGCGCCCCTTCACAGCTATTTTTGAGTGGGTTCCACTGGCCCAAATCAGGTGCAAGATGGCTCATTGGAAAGCTTGTCCTGTCTACGTTCCATCCCAAGTGGAATTTCTGAATTTGGTGTTGATTTGACCCCTCAAAAACCATTTCTCCCAAGGTCACTTTCTGCAACTCAAAAAGTGGGCAGAAAGTCATTTTTTAGGTGTATTTTGAGCTTTTGGAGGCTCAAAACTCAAAATCAGGCTTCTCCCAAGTATTGGTAATTTTTCTTTTTGAATTCCCTTTCCAAAAATGCCAATTTTTCAAAATTCCGAGCAGCCCTTCAAACTGGTCTCACCCGGGGTGAGACCAGTTCTTGGGAAAAACCTGTAAATTGCACAAAAAATTCACAAATGACAAAATTTTCTCCAAATTTCTTGAAATTTGGGCTGGGAGTCCCCAATCAAGTACCATGCTGAGTCAAAGAGGCTTTGACCAAAATTTGGAGTGAATCGGGCGTTTTCCTTCGTTTTTGTACTTTGGCCAACCATCCTTGGAACACCTTCGTTCTCGCCGGTATTTTTGACATTTTTCTCAAACCATGACACCTGTGTAAAAAGTGAAGGAGGTTTTTCTTCCTTGGCATGTTGTGGACAAAAACCTCTCTCAGTTTTGAAAAATTCGTCTTTGATTGCTCAGAAAAAGCTTTTGAGTGCAACTTGTCCCGATGTGTGAAACAAGGGATTTTGTCGAAATGAAGGGGACAGAAGGCTTCTAAATTCTTGGGGAAATTTTTGGGAATGGGGAGGGATGTTAGGAAGCAGGGGAAAGTGGAATCTCAGAGATTGAGCGAGGGGAAGGGGTTCAAAAGGGCAAAACACAGGCCCAACCTAGAAAATTGCCAGGTTGTAGCTAGAAACTAGGGTTTGTGCAAAAATGAGGAATTTGGGGGATTTGAGTGTTGGGAAGTGTTTGATAAGGTAGGTGAAGGGTAGGGGAAGGTGTATGAACATCAGGAAACAAGTTTTTCCGGTGATTTGGCCGCCCAGGAGAAACTGCCTTCAAAACCCTAAGAGAGGGAAATGACCTTGCCTGGGCGCAACTGAAGCATGAACAAGGTGTGAAATGACTCATTAGACACTGACATGACAATGAAAACCCTCTGAATGATGATAGGCTCAGCTGAATGATAACATGGACTGACATTTAGGCAAACCCTAGACCTAATGCCTAGTGACCAAATTTTGCTTGAAGACTCACTGAAATGACAGAATTTGACCTTGACACTTCAAAATCACTATGTAAGAGCACATTTGATCACCGGAGGAAGGCTGTAAAGACTGACACTAACAGTACCTACGGATCAACACCAAAAAATTATCAAGCAAAAGGTTAAGTTCTAAAGGTAAAATGAAAAATTTATTTCAAACAAGAAGTTACAAACATAAGCTATGTATAATATGAATGATCGTATGTCTCCTTAACAAGTCATCATTTGATTTGACTGCCACTTCATGATACCACATCTCCAACACGTCTTCCACATTCGGTACCAAACGGTCTATAATAATTTCATCATACCACACCTCCTCTATATTCTCCATACTCTGTACTTAAACGGTCCCTAATAACTCCATCTGTTAACAGTCAAAACTACGATGTGACCAACGTATTCACGTCTCTCCAAACCCTCACCGTCTACTTATTCCACGCAAACCCATAGTTCTTTTTCACCATACCCACAGTTAGTCCATTTCATAGACCAGGAGAGTAATTCTGAAGGTTAGAAAATTCTACGAAATAGAAGCCATGGGACTCATTGTCAGGACAGAGCCCGTAGGGGAAAAATATATGGAAGGATACCCACAACTCAAGGAGATGCTGCAGAAGGTTGGATGGCTCAATTTCATTGAAAAATTTGATGGCTATCACAAAGAGATCACAAAATCTTTTGCTAGATCATTCAATGGTACAGAAGTAGAAATTGGAGACATTAAGTTTGCAGTCACAAAATCTTACATAACAGAGGCTACAGAACTGCCAAGACTTGGTGAGAGATGGTTCAAAAATAAGGAATTTCATAGTGAATCATGGAAGGTAATCCTTAGGAACCCAGGTATGGATGTCACTGTGTTTAGAAAAGGAATTCCTATTTCAACACTTAAAAATAAATGGAGAAGCATGCTTTTGATATTACAAAAATTTATTACCTGTGAGGGGAGATTCGGATGCATGTATGTCTATCATATACGTTTATTGATGAAATTTATAGAAAATGGAGACATCAACCTCCCTTTCTTCCTTCTAAACAGTTTAAGGAGGATGGCTTCAAATGTACAAAAGAAAATAGAATTCATAGACACAACTATGTACCATCATGGGTTGGTAAAAATACTGGTTGAGTTTCATTTGAAAAGAATAGGAGATACTTGGGAAAACTTCTTGATAAGAAACTATTTCCAAGAGGCACCAGAATCACCTGAAGAGGGTAATGTCAGAAGGAGTAGGAGGAAAAAGACCAGTATGACCATTCAAAGCAAACCTGAGTCCTCCACACAGAAAAATGATGAAGAGCTAGTCTCTGAAAAATTGACAGAGATCAGGGAGAAGATCAAGCAAAAAGGGAAGATAAAAAAGAAAGCTGGTGGAATTACTGGAAACAAACCTGAATCTTCATTACAACAAGATGATGAAAAATTAATCTCTGAAAAATTGACAGAGATTAGGAAACAAATCAAGAGAAAGGAAAAGATAGGAAAGGAGAAAAATGGTACAAAGGAGGAGAACATAAGCCCCCTACAACTTAGAAGGAGCTCTAGACTCCGAGGTATGGTAAAGAAGGTATCATCAAAGGGAACAAAGTTCATAAATCTAGAAGAAGAAACCCCAGTACCATCTCCTGATAATGTTCCATTTACACACAATCCTCAAAACTCTCCTAAACAATATTTTGAAGGTAGCCCCAACAGAGGATCTCCAGGCATAGACTCATTACAGCAACAAATTTATGATTACATAGAATCACTAGAGAAGAAAAGTGCCTCAATGGATCCAAAATCCTTAACCAATCCAGAACTACCTATCAATCCATAAGAACCTCTAACTGACTCTCTCAAAGAGGAAATCTATGAGTTAGAGATATTGAACAGGCATATCAAGAAAGAAAATGAAACCCTGAAGGAACAAAGCAAATTGGATAAATCCATTCATGATAATACAATACTGCACCTAGGGCTATGGTACAAGAAGAATAGGAAGTTGAAGAGGAAGAATAGAAACTTGAACAGAATAGTCATCAACCTTAAATATAGACTTCTCATGAAGAAACCCAGGATGGCAGTCACTTCAAAGAGGAGCAAGAGAAGAAAATTAGATGTACTAGCAGAGGTGTCTGAGTAGATGCAATAGGAAAGAGTTCACATTTTTGGCAAAATTGCATGGGGACATGCAATGATTTTGCAGTGGGGGTATGTTGAACCTCCGAATTAGCCTCTCCTTGAAAACGTTTCTCACTTATTTCCATTTCTTTTCCATAAGAATACAGATCCCCATCACTGATAAATGATAGATTTTGTCTTAAGGAGGACATTAAATGATTGAAATGTTATACTTTTATGTTTTTGATATTTGAATAATTGTTTGCAAATTAGCTACGGAACGCAACCTATTCTACAGCTAACTATGTGTTCCATAGCTACTTCCATGGTTCGGTAGGTTATAGGTGTCAAACGAAGAAACCGGCCACATGGGCATCCTTGGAATCGTCTCGACATGGATCCTATCCTAGTCACCCAGCCCGAATAAATAAAAAAGCTAGCTCAAGATCACAGTAAAAGGTGGAGTCAAACATATGAAACCCAGAAGCAATAGGACTCTTTTTCTACCCTTTCGTGGTTAATTAATAAATCCAACAGTTCTGTTGAAGCATTAACTCAGATCAACCACCTGTGTTAACGGTTCTGTGCAACCATCTTGCTCGAATTCAAGTCACCTATAGCTGATCAAACATTTACGCAGTCTGGTTGTGATACGTGTAGACCGCCTGAAGCTAATTTTCCTCAAAAGACAGTTATGAATATTTTCTTTTAAATACCAGTTGTACAGAACCGGAAGGGGTTCGAATTTTTTGATGTATTAAG
Organism: Pinus tabuliformis; assembly: GCA_031772625.1. Classification (NCBI taxonomy): domain Eukaryota; kingdom Viridiplantae; phylum Streptophyta; class Pinopsida; order Pinales; family Pinaceae; genus Pinus; species Pinus tabuliformis. The sequence goes on from CM062804.1 coordinate 1,244,673,677, forward strand.
CTTAGACTTGCAGCTCTGTAATTTTGGACTTTTTGTTCCTGTTTATAATATAAAGCCATGTGTTGACCGATGATCATTTGAAGGATCATTTTGAATTATGTTAGAAGCTCAACCCAGTCAGCTGCAGAGGGCCCCTGCACTGAAGGAGGTTTTCTTTTCATATGTTGATTTCTTGTAGTTTGATTTTTTTTAGTTCTGATCAGTATTATAATGTTAGAATTAAATTGTGTAGTCTTGTTTCTCCAATCCATTTCATAAAGGAAACGACTTTGTTTCTAAACAGAGTAAGATTGAAAGTAATGAGGATGCATTGTCGATTAGTTTACTCACTATTTTTGTTATTTATTTCCTAGTTCAGGTTGTCAATACACTGTATTAATGAATGTTTTTGATCACCATTTCAAGCTGATATCCATCCTAAACTAAATGGTTAAACATTCACTTTACATAAGGGTTGAAACCAATCAGTTACCTTCTGCATGTTTTTATTTAGTTTTTTCTAGATCATGAAGTACAGAAGTTGCTTGTATTCCATCTCAAGAAGGTTATCTTTCAAAATTGAAGGTTAGAGTAACTAGAAGTACTTCAGTTAATTTCATTCCCTGTATTTATTTCAACATGACTTACAACTTTACCTTTTGATTTTAAGAATTAGATTCATGACTTAGGATTAATGACAAGATAGGACAAATGCTCTGTTTTTCCTTCCTTTAATTTAGATTTTGACTAGTTTTAAGCTATTGGTTCACCTTTAGGAAGTTTAGGTTCAGTTTCTCATAGTTCAAATTGTGCATCATTAGGAATCAAAGAACATAAACCCCCAAAAACAATATAAAATACAAAACAACGAAGTAAGAAGGGTTAACTAAGCACATACAGTGCACTACACTTCATCAGCTTACGAACCTCGGTTGATAATTTATGCAAGCAATTTAGGACACTAAATTGACTAAACAGAATCCCTAAAACAATTCCACATATGTCAAGTGGTACAACATCAAGCTCTACCTCATCAATAAAGTTTGCAGTGATGGCATATTTAAGTTTACATTTTCTTGTCACTTGCAATTTGGCATCATCACATACCCAACCTAAAGGGTAAGGTTTAGGATGAGGTATAATTTCTAAATTTAGTTTCTTGATAATAACTTCAGAAATAAGGTTAACTTAGGATCCACTATTAAACAAGGTATCAACTTTGGTATGTTTTGTAATGACCCTAATATGGAAAAGCTCAATTATTTCTTTATCATCTTGAGGCTCAATAGGCTTACTAGAAGAACTAGTACTTGCAATAGAAGCTTTACCTTTCATTCCCATGGTTGTGATTTTGGTCTCATCACGTGAATTAGATCCTAGATCATATTGAGTTGTTGCAACAATCTTTTGTTTCCCCTTGTTGTTAGACTTCTTTGGTCTTATTTCTGGATGTAGTTTCCAATAATGGTCTTTACCATGGCCTTCTTTTGAACAATGTTTACATGTGAATTTCTCTCCCTCTTTCTTGATTGCAACATTCTTCTTGCCTTTGCCTTTAAAATTCCCTTTTCCTTTGTCTCCAGATTTGGATGGATTCTTGCTAGTCTCTTGAGGAACATTCTTCCCTCTTGCTTCTAAATTAGTTACCTGAACACATAATTCATCTAGATTGGTGGGATTAAACATAAGAATTGTATGTCTCAAATAACTATGTAATCCACCTATGTATTGAAGGAGAGTGTCTTGTGAAGACAAATATACACATAAGATTAAAGATTTTCTTCTAAATTCTTATGAGTAACTTTGAACACTCTGACCTTTAGCTTGTCTAAAATTTTTCCAATCCATAATTGCCTTTTGCATATAAGCTAATGGATAAAATTTCATTATTAATACAACTAAAAAAACATTCCAAGAAGAGATAATTTTACTACTTTTCTTCAAATCTTCTTGAGTTCTGTCCTCCCACAAAATGAGAGCTGCACTTTACAACCGAAGAGAAGCAAGTTGGATCTTGGTCATATCATCATCAATCCTTTGAATCCTGCAATATACTTCAATTTGACATACCCAATTATCCAACTTTTCAACATTTACTTCCCCATTGTACATAGGTAGTTCAAACTTGACATCAATCTTTAATGAAGGAGACTTAGCATGTCCTTTTGGAGATCTTCGAGGAGTATGTGAAGGAGATGAAGTAGATGAGGATGAAGGTGAATATGGAGGTGAAGGAAGAGGTGGAGGTGGAGGCTTGCTCCCATCACCACCATTACTTTTTGGTTGATTTGAGCTCTCTCCATGAAACCTTGTTGTCCTCTCTTCATATAAAACTTTCACCATTTCAGACATGTCATAGAAATCCTTTCTGAAAGTTCTCTTATCCTCAACATCATCTCATGTCCTTCTTCATGTGCCATGATTGGGGGAGTTTGAGGAGTTTGTGACCTCCTTGAACCAATTTGAGGATTTGGTTCTTCAAGCACTTCTTCTCCTCTTTTCAACTTTAACCTTGTAAGCTTAAAAAAAAACACTTGAAACCATAGTCAAACCTTCAAAACAACCAAGCTTTGATACCAAACTGATATGAAATTAAAACTTGAAGATCTATTAAAAAATTGCAAGCAAGTTTATGTCTTGTGGGCAATTGATAAAGTTGCAAAAACACATAAACTTTAATGTTTTAAAAACTCAATTTGTAGAAATAAAACAGAGAAATATGAACCATGAACACCAATATTAAACAAAAAATTGATCATGGAGTTCACCCCTTCTGGGCTACGTCTTCGGGTCCAGCTTCCAATGTTGGGTCTCTTTAATTATATGATCAAATTTGAAATTACATTAGTTTACAATGTTTAAAATGAAAAAATAGTGTTGCTAATGAATTTAGAATGCTAAACAACCCCCATCTGGGCCCTTCTTGAGCTAAAAAAGGTTAAAAAATGAGCAAGATATGCCTCCTTGAACAAATTCTATTAATTGTTATGCAAATATGCAATTTTGGCTAATCATCCTACGATTTCCGGCTTTTTACCAACCGACGAGCGACAATTTCGCTTGGCGCTAGCGAAATTCCCACCGAAAAAGAAACAATTTGTCGCCTCCTTAACCATGCCAATATCCCTTAAGCACTAGTCAAGGTCACAATGGGCGCCTTGTGGCCGTGGGTTGGGCTAACCGCCCGCCTCCGCCGCTTTGCTCCCTCCGGTCTTGGCATATGGTCATATAGTGATTCATGAGACTAGGGGCTGGCATGGACTAGGTGCCACTTGGTTCGCTCCCTCCGTCGCAACTATTGGTCATGTGTATTTCAACAAAACCGGGGGTTAGGGCCAAGTGCCCCACCCCTCCCACCATCATTCAATCGAATTGAATTCAAATGAATTCAGGCCATTACATATATTAAAAAAAAATACGTGGTTCATTGGTTAAATTGTTGGTTCATTTGGATGAGGTCTCGTGTTTGGCTCTGAAGGGGTTGATCAGTCACAACTAACTAATTTTGGCCTCTCTTGGAGTGCCACATGGCGCCCAAGGATTGGGCCACGGGTCACTCCATGATTGGCCCATACCATGTACCCTCAACCAATAGAAATGCACCAACCATTCCTGTAAGGTACTGCCATGTGGCAACATGGGATTGGTCCTCACCACTTACTGTGCATGCCTAGTCCGATGCTGACATTAGCGTACAATTTTCCTAGTCAGCAACCTAGTCAACCATGCTACTTGACTTTTTAATTGTTTGGCCAAAACTTCAAAACGTGATATCTTGAGCATACAATGTCGGTTTGAGGTGATTCAAGCGACGTTAGATTCAGGACGACAAGAGCTACGATTTGAAGCTTGTTTCGAGTGATTTCAAGCACTTTAAATTTTGAGCATTTTTTTGATCCCCTAGATAAAAAATCTATTGTTGCAAAACCAAATATACCATCCATATATTGAATCCTAGAGTATCTATAATTAGTTACATTTTTTAGGATTAGGAACTTTTTTCATCTATCTGTCTTGCTCAAAACCTCAAAATTTGACTACAAGTTTAATGTAACCACTTGACACAGACAACACACTTCTTATGTTTCAACTACTTTAGTAGGAAACATATTATTCTAGAAAATGTTTCAAAATTAAATTTTAATAATCAAGAAATCAACCACCAGTTTCACAAAGATACACATTTTATTAAGAATCTTGTTTACCTAGCCCATTCCTACTCAACCACTAATTTAACAAAGATACATGTTTGGCTAAGAACATTATTTGCCTAACCCATTCCTACTCGAACACTAGGAGGTAGTTATTATGTTTGCATCATACACAACATGTTCATTGCACACACTTTGCACCTACATTAAATTCTGAAAGTTTTTCTTTTCCAAGAAAGTGTCATTATCTACTTTTTCTTTATTACTTTTAAGAAGCTCTTACATTGTTGGAAAATTTTAACCAGTTTAAGGAACATGGACATATAATGTAGAAAAATATGTACTTCTCCACTTTTATTACAAAATCGAAAATTCACTTCTTTGGAGGTTGTTTAAATTTTAATCATATAAATTTTTAATTTTAGAATTATTATGAAATACAATATAAAACAATAAGGAAAAAATAATAAATTAAAATTACAAAATAAAAATCAAAAAATAAAAAATGAAATTACAGATCTCCTTTGTACTGTGCTGTAAAATGCACCCAAAAAAAAACTTGAAAAAATGAATGATTCAGGCTTTGGTATGTAGACTTAGAGTAGATAATAAGTATCCTAAGTTGGTGCTTACCTTGAGGCAATTGCATATGTTATACATTAATTAAAGAATTTATACGCCTTCAATATCACACAAGACCATTATGACTAGTGAGTGAGGGAGGACATAACACACACACACACACACATACACACACACATACACACACACACATACACACACACACATACACACACACATACACACACACACATATCTATGGAATAATTTTATGAAAGTTTGTCATTCAGGCTTTGGTATGTAGATGAGTAGATAATAAGTATCCTAAGTTGATGCTTACCTTGAGGCAATTGCATATGTTATACATTAATTAAAGCATTTATACGCCTTCAATATCACACAAGACCATTATGACTAGTCAGTGAGGGAGGACATAACACACATACTATATGATTAAGAGTCACTACTGTAAAATTAACATCTCTAACATATTTTTATATTGTCATGAAACAATGAGAGTATTAAGAGTGGTAGCTACAGGTGGGGTTTACATTAATTTAGGAGATACATATCTATATATATGGAATAATTTTATGGAATTTTGTCGTTTAGGCTTTGGTATGTAGACTTATAGTAGATAATAAGTATCCTAAGTTGATGCTTACCTTGAGGCAGTTGCATATGTTCTACATTAATTAAAGCATTTATACGCCTTCAATATCACATAAGACCATTATGACTAGTGAGTGAGGGAGGACATAACACACATACTATATGATTAAGAGTCACCACTATAAAATTAACATCTTTAACATATTTTGATATTTTCATGAAACAATGAGAGTATTAAGAGTGGTAGCTACAGGTGGGGTTTACATTAATTTAGGACACACACACACACACACACACACACACACACACACACACACACACACACACACACATGGAATAATTTTATGAAAATTTTTCGTGTTATAATGCTTGAATCTTGCTCACTCTCTTCAATTTAAATATTTTTAGGGATATGGGATTCAAAGAACATCATTGGTTGCTTGATATCGGGCACATGTCTTATAGATTAAAGGCTCACATTGTTGTTTTCCATGATTCAACACACAAATCTATTGTTTATTCTTGAATCAAGATTCTTCCACATGTTTAGAGAAAACAATCAATTTGCAAATAACGTAGCCTTGCAATTTTTTTTGAAGCATTGAGATCAATGCCATACACCCAATTGATCCATAATGATAATTTGGATCTCTATTTCGGTGCACCTTCTTCCATTTAAATAATCAAGTCAAGGACACCACTAGTGAATCAACATATAATGTTGGTATTCATCCCATTGGTTTTCTAATCTTATATGTTTTATATAACTCTTTGATTATTAGGTATTTTTTGTAAATATATGTAGTCAAGTATTTTTTTCATTTTATGTATGTAAAACTATTTGAACTAGCCTCTTATTAATTGAAGCAAAGCTTTTCCCGTTACTTTAAAGATCGACATCTACATTTTCTCATGTATTCTTGCTACAAGTACTAGCCATAGTTTTTTTCTTAATACAAATATCTATTAGTGTTTGTTAAAAAACAAAAAAAACAGAGAGCATTGGACTATTGCATATAAATAATGTTTACATGTATCTAGGTGACTAATTGATACACGTAATTAATCACATTGAACTTGAACTTGATCACTAGTCACTATTGAGTTGTCTTACTTGTCACATGTGTAATTTATTTTGTTATTTTCACATATTCAATGCTTACAAAGACTTATCACAACATTATATAGTTATAGATTTTATATCTTATGCTTGGCCAACAAAGTTAAGGAAGATGATTGAGAAAGATGAATTGCCACTTTCACGAGGAGGATAGAATTGGACATACTGCTTTTAAAATTGAAATTGTAAGTTAAAAAAAACTTTTGAGTTTGTTTCATCGTTCTCTATGATTCTTTAGAGATTCTACAACCCCAAATTTTACAACCATATAAAATAACAAGAGTAACGAGAGTTTGAAATATGAATTTCTTCTTATTTCATAGCCAAAGGTATGCTTAGTTACAATTGTTTTCAAGTCCACAATAAGATTCCACCATCAATTTATCCTTTTCCCAATGCTACAATTTTAGTTAAGCTTGTGATGGAAATTGATTCTCAGATATTTGTATAGATTCACTTCATCCATGTTTTTGTTGACATACACAAAATTAACATCAATTATTTTTTTGGATTTCTTTATCATAACCTCTAGTTGTCAATGTTAACAATCATACCCTACTAAAGAAAAAATGCTTGATAATCTTGAGTTTCTTGTCAATATTATAGGGACTCCTTGCTATAAGAATAACATCACCAACGTAAAGAAGAAGGATGATTATACTAGCTAGAATTGGGCTGAAACAACCTACTTCTCCCAAACATCCCTCTAACTTCTTGTTGTATATGCCAAAAGTTAGGGGACAAGCCCACAACTTTGCTTAAATCCTATTTTACAATTATTTTCTTCTAGTCAACCCTTAGTGTTTCTAAACTTTGCAATAACATTCTCGTATAACCTTATTGCGATAGCTCTTAGCTCGAAATAAACATTTAACTACTCTAATATTTTAAAGGTTAGTTCTAGGCGCTATGTCAAAATATTTTCTAAAGTTAATGAAACAACACATTCCTTTGCAATGTTCCTAAGCATAATAAGGTGGCCCAGAGTTGAAGGATATTTCTTAAATCCAAGTTTGCCTATAGCTATTTTTCTATGATTTTATAGCCATACATTGATCTTATTTTCCAAAATAAATCCATAGAATCATGATAGAAGTGGGCTAGACTAATGATCCTATAATTAAAAGGATTATTTTTATCCTCTCTTTCAAAAACAGATACAATGAAGCTTTAAGTCTAGGGTATAGGGAGTCCTTGCTTGATTTTTAACTTCAAGTACATGTGGATGTGAGAGATGAGGATAGACCCTCAAATTTTTAACATTTATGCTTGGTAGCCTTTGATGTCCTCAAATTTCCCTTCTGTAAGTCATTTAACCCAAAACTCCATGTCTTCTATTAAAAAAAAATCTTCTTCTTCTTTTAAAGAAAGGGTTTTAACTTTGTCCATGACATCATACGATTCATAAATTTTGTTAAGGTAGGAATTCTAGTCCCTCAAGGGAATCATAACATTTTCTTTAGTTTTACAAAGTAGAGTTTGCCTCTAGAATTTATTAGGATATAGCTTAAATAGTGCCAGAAGCTTCTATTACTTTACACACACACACACACACACATGGATTTGTTCCTATTTATATTTTTGTTTGTTGGGACCCATTAGAAGCATCCCTAATAAATTCTCTAGTAATTCTACATTATTTATCATGCCAAGGGTTGGTCATTCCATTTTATTTTTTACACTACACCTCAATAAAAAACTTGTTAATGGAAGTAAAGAGCGTTTTCATCAATTATGGTAGAGGTCTTCAATATTATTCTTATTTTATAGGAGATTTAATTCATTATTAAATCCTTTAAAAGAAAATTAGCTGTATTTTTGTAGAAGATTTTTCCATGGGGCTTTTGTGCATGACAAAATTTAGAGTTAGGGTTATTGTTCTATGACTAATCTAGATCCATCTTAAATCCAGATCTATCAGTGTTGAGAGGAATCAAATCTCTTGAGGTGAGAACCTATTTTTGAGTGGAAAATTTGAGGAAATATCTACACCTCGATAGATTTGATCCCTCTTAGCGCTTGAGAAATTAAGAGTTAAGATGGATCTAGGCTGGTTTCATTTCTGTGCAACCACACGATATTTTTATAACATATGATTAATCTAATCATTAATATATTAAATATGTCTAATAAAAATATGATGAGTTCATTCTCTTCTACATCTCATGCACATTAGGCCCATATTTATATTAAACACCTGAATTCTAACATATGACTCCTCACATAAATGACATAATTGAATTTAAGCTAATGGATAAATATTATCATAGAATTTTCGATGTGAAATATTCATATTAGTGAGAGTTACAGGTTGAGCTTGGGCATAGATATCTTTAAATATTTTTTTCATAGGATTTTTTTTTTGCATCTTGTACTATTCCTGAGTTAGTTGAATATTGTTTTCTTTGTCGATATGCTCTTTTTTATTCATGTTTTTGTTTCTTCTATTCTTCATTCTATTCAATTGTCATTCCTGTTAGCACTCCAGGAAACTCTCCTAGGTTGTAGCTCGGAGATGCCTGGTAACATATAAATCTTCAATATCGTTCTTTGAACTATTGGAATGGATTGGGGTTTGGATCAAGTCAGATGACTGTTTCAATTCTGTTTTCACTAAAGACATGCATGAACACCCTCAGCTTGACAAGGCTTTTGACTACTAATGCTCAATAGTTTGTAGATTCAATGAATAGATGGGGAATCCTGACTGTACCAGTAGATACATACATAAACACATATGAATGGCTAGCTATAGAAAGTAAATGAAGCTTGTAAATCTAATTTATCAACGCAGAGATAAGATGACAGTTATCTGGTATGACATAGAAGAAAACATGAATAACCTATTCAAGTGCAAGCTTAGAACAGAGGAGAAGATGACGATTGAACATGTAACAAAAAAAGAAGCTTGTATTACTGGAATGAAGATGAGACGCTGGGAGGAACATAGTATCCACAGTCTCCAAAAGTTGAACCTCTATTACTTCGAACTTTCAGCCATTTATAGGCTTTTTACAATACTCTCGAACTATCTGAGGCTTGAGATGTCTTAATCTATCCCCTCTATCTTCTAACTACTTGATGCCATAACTAGACAAACATGAGCTCAAAGAGCTGTATTTCTAACAAACATGGTAATAAAATTCTGGTAATTTCGCCGCGCTATTAGGTAGTTCACTCATGCCAGCGATATTCCATGATCATTTTTGTTGGTTCGGCTGCATCGTCTTGTTGTTTTTTCCCCTTTCGGCCATGCATTCTGTTATTTCAGTTCAACTGTCCGGTTATCAAAAGAACTGACAAAGTCGACCAATTTCCTCCCTGGGTGACTGGTGGGAAGTGGGGTACGGGGCTGTTGGATGTTGTGGATCGAAGGTCGAGATGTTGGTCAGGCGGTGGAGGATGAACTATGGTTATCGTGAATGAGGGTTGTTGAATTTGGAAGGAATGAACGGAGGAGATCAATCGCCAGAGGCTTGAAGTCGTGGTGGGATCGGAATAAGTCCGAGCCGTCAGATCTTAGATGGGTAGATTGAATGACTATCGGGCGGAGGAGGTGCTTGAAGGATAATGCCCGAGAGCAGTTTACTCAAGCGGAAATGGTTTATATCGGGTGGTCATCGAGCGGTAGGTGGTAGAGGTCGGAGCCCGCCTGATTCCATTCATCGAGTGCCACGTAGCAGCAGAGGAGAGAGAGGAAACTGATTTATTGGGCGGGTATCCCTCTCTCTTGTTTTCCGAGCGATATGCGCGATAGCCGTTAGATCTGGCGGAAATGATCTAACGGTTGTGATTGGTCGAAGCGGGCAAGGGTATAACGTTGGTCAGATGAAGTGTGGACCGTCAGATCAGTGGGAAGATCGACGGCGGGGGACATGAAGGTATGGGACAACCTTGGAAATGTGCAAAGGGGTGCATATGGATGGAAAGGTAAGGATTTCGGGGGGGTTTTGTGCATTAGTGCATGTTTTCATGCGCTCTGAAAAATAATAATACATAGGGGGAAAAATGGATTAATTCACATAGGGCCAAGGCGAAAGTGAGTTTTGTTATGATGTGAGGGTTGGGTTAGGACATGAGTGAACGTGGATGGGAGTGGATGAGTGAGAAAAGTGAGGTGAGGGATCATATGGGAACCTCTCCACGACAGCAGAATAGACCATTTCCCTCCTTTAGTCTTCAAAATAGCAGCACTGCACCTCAGGGCTAACACTGGCTCCTTTTGGGGATGAAAACCTCCCTGTGAGGTTTCAAGAACTACAGACTATTACCTTTCTAGTAAGAACCAAAACAAACTTATCTCTTAGTGTTCCATTGGGCATGGAGTTTCTTTGTATAGAAAACAAAAACTGAAAAAACCTATTACAATATTAAGGCCTTAAAGCGTCATATGAAGTAAAGTTTCAAAAACTGCCTATTGACTGGGCCATAAAAAACACCTTCCCCCTCCAAATTGTGCAGAATGAAAGTATTGTTCATCTAAACTTGAGCAATGAAAAGCGGTCCCATCCATAAGGCATCAAATTTACCATGGCTGCCCTTCTTTTCCTTCAATGCATCCCATTTGAGAACCGAGTCACCAACCTGAAAACTGTCCTTTTTTTCCTTTCTATCAAAGGTTTCTTTGATCTTCTTCTGATGAATTCTTGACTTCTCAACCAATTGTTCTCTAATCTTTTGTAATTCAACCAAGTTACTCATTCTCCTCACCATGTCATTCTCTTCAACCTGTTATTCTTGCAAGAATTTGGCCACAGGGAGAATCAGCTAGATAGGAAAAACAACATCAGCGCCATAAACCAGCTTAAATGGAGAATTTCCTATGGAATTCTTGTTGGTAACTCTGTCAGCCCACAGTGCAAACTTCAACTTGGAATCCCAGCTCTTTTTGTTGTCCTCCAACAGTTTTTTGATTATCCTTACAAGACTCTTGTTAGATGATTTTGCCAGGCCATTGCCTTGAGGATAATATGAGGTAGAATGCACCAATTGAATGCCCATGGATTCACACATGTCCACCAATTCTTCTGCCCTGAAAGCTGCTGCATTATCAGTGACTAGTTTTGTTGGGCAACCAAATCTAGTGAAAATATTCTCATTCAAGAACTTTATGATAACCTGTTGATTAGCATTTTTAGTGGGTATAACCTCAATCCATTTGGTGAAATAATCAGTGGCTACCAAGATCCATTTGTGCTGGTCACTGGAATGTGGATTGATCTCACCTATGAAGTCCAAGCCCCACTGCTAGAAGGGACCATTGGCATGTACTGGCTTCAAGGGCAGAGATTTTAGCTGTTGTCTTCCTGTAAACCTCTGAGATTCGTCACAAGACTTCACAAAAGAAAACACATCAGAGAACAGAGTAGGCCAATAATACCTAGCTCTCAGTATCTTGTGGGTTGTGGTTTTCCAATAATGATGCCCTCCACAGATGCTAGAATGGAACTGGTGCATGACTTCCACAGATTGTCCTTTGTCTAGACATCTCAAGAGGATCCCTGATGGGTATCTCCAATAAAGTAGGTTTTTATTAATGCAGAATTTGGCTGATCTAAGCTTAATGGCCCGGGCTTGACTTGGGCTACGCCCTGGAGGGACTTCTAGCTTCTGCAAAAAATGAACTACATTGGAATACCATTCACAGGTGGCTATATTTTCATCGAAAGACTGATTCTACTCTTGCTCTTCTGCTGCTTCCTCTTTATGCTCACCACCTGAATTTGAACCCATGCAATTGATGTCTAACAAACTGCAATTTTCCTCAGCCATAAGCTTAGCCAAGCCCTGGCCTTTGACAAGCTTGGTGGGCTTCACCTCTATGTTGAACTCTATGAATTTTGCAATCCATTTAGCTCTCTTTCCATCAATATCTAGCTGAGTTATGACATCTTTTACTGAGGCTGAAGGTACATATGCAATCACTTTGGAATGAAAAATATAAATTTTGAATGCCTTTAAAGATTTTATGAGAGCATAAGCTTTTTTTTCAATAAGGTCATACCTTAGTTCAGCATCCCTCAGAGTTTTACTGAAAAAGGCCACAGGGTGCTCTACACCTTCATCAATTTTCTGCAATAGAACTGCTGCAAGCGTATCATAAGAGGCAAAAGAGAAGATATAAAACTCCCTGGTATAATATGGACTGATTAGAGTGGGAGCTTCCATGATAGCTTGTTTGATGGCTTCAAAAGAACTTCTTAAACCATCTGTCCATTTTATTTCTGATCCTTTCTTCAGCATGGAAGTGATGTGGTTCACGAGCTCTGCAAAGTTTGGAATAAACCTCCTGACAAAGTTAATCTTACCCAGGAAAGATTGAATGTCCCTTTTTGACCTTGGGATGGACAATGTCTGAATTGCTTGAACTCTTTTTGGATTGATATTCACACCATCAGCAGAAACAATATGTCCCAGAAGTTTGCCTTCTTCTAGAGGAAACTGTGACTTCTTTGGGTTCACAGAAATTCTAAACCGTCTGCACTTTAGAAACACCTTCTTCAAATGCTACAAATGGTCCTTGTGATTGCTGGAAAAGATTGTTATGTCATCAAGGTAAATAAGGACAAACTTGTCCTTCTCTCACACAAAGGCTATGTCCATAGCCCTATGAAAAGTAGCCCCAACATTCATCAGTTCAAAAGGCATCTTGGAGTACGTGAAAGTGCCCCAAGGAGTAGTGAAGGCGGTCTTTTCTTGATCTTCTAGATGTAAAACAACTTGATTGTAACCTGAAAATCCATCTAAGAAAGACATGACTCCAGCCCCTGAAACTTTTGCAGCAAGTGTTCCATCTTAGGCAGGGGGTCATCACAATTTTTGATCATTGGGCTGAGAACAACAACTGGTTTGTCGTCTTGTAGATTTACATAGTCAGTCGAGGCTTGGATGGCTTTAGGCTCAAGGGCCTTGAGGATAGATCTCTTGAAGGACTCATTCTTCACTAGTTCAATCAGAGGTATAGGTATGCTTAGCTTCTGAATTTCTGATTCAAAACTGAAAGGAGAAGGAGACTTGTCAAGGCCTCTTACCTCGTGAGCTGGAGCTTTGAGGATGATGGGATCAACTGCCGGTCATTTCTGCTTATTATCTTGCTGTATTGCAGGGACAACAACTCTCTGAATAGGAGTTTCCTTGGCATTATTCATCTTTGACCTCAAATCATATCTGTGTTGATCATCAGTTTGCAGAACAGCTCCACCATCCCACTCTTGGCTGATCTGGTCATTGAATAATGACTTTTCATAGGTAGCTAAGGTAAAAAAGGAGGCACTGCCTTTGTCTTCCAGATAATGGATCTCATCATCTTCTTCAAACTGCTCTTCTTCCATGACTACATTCTGGAAAGGGGTCTTCACCCTTTGGTCTTCATTGGCATCTTTGCTTCTTTACAGAATCTACAACTGCTCATTAGCTCTTCTATATGGATTTGGATTTCTTGGAGCAAAGGCATTAGGAACTCTTCCTTTCCTAGGGTGCTTCTCAACCATTAATTTGGAGATTTCAGAGGCTAATGACTCTATCATCTTGGTCATTTTATCTATCTTGGGATTTGAAGATGATGAAGATTCGCCCCTCTGTCTCCTTCTATCAACATTCCCCTTGAGCTTCTCTACAACCATGATGTTTGATTATACTTCCAAGGCTGCATCCTACATATCAGCCAAGGTAGCACATCATCTCTTCCTCAACAGTAGACAGAAGTTAGAATCAAATGCACTGGCATAGGTGAGTTTAGCAGAGGTAGTGGTGGGTTTTACTTTAGTTGGTATCTTGCTATACATGCGGTTAAACCTCTTATTAAAATCAAACAACAACTCACCATTTTCCCTCTTTAAGTTCCCAAACTCGGTGTGGTAGTAGAGTAGATCCTTCTTATCCCCCCAATGCTTTAGTAATGCATCATCTAAAGCCTCAATATCTACTATAGACGTTGGGGTCAGTTCTCTGAACCATTTTCTAGCCTCTCCATCTAGACTTTGGACAAAGACTCTCATCCATACATCAACTTCATATCCAGGTTATCAGCATAGCTATAGAATGATTCAAGGTGTTCCTCAGCTGTAAAACCTTCAGTCCCAGTGAACTAAGGCATGTACTTCTGATATTCTCCAGTAGGAATGGCATTCAAAGGAGTGGGCAGTACTAGAGGTCCATACCTAGCAGCTATGATTCTTTCCATTTTGGTAGGTGCTTGTGGTGTTGCCATAGCTGTGGTGGCTATAAGGGTATTGGAAGTCTGAATGATAGAGGGTTGAGGAGTGACTGATAGGACTAAAGGAGTAAGATGGATAGGAGGAGAGACTTCCTTTGGGCTTACAATGAAAGAATAACCTAAAGAATAAGGAGCTCTATGAATCTCTGAGATTTTTTCTTCACTGCTAGTATTAGATGCTATACTCTCAACATGTAATTGTTCTATTATAGGATTTTCTTGAAGAGATATAGAATATTATTTAGAGCTACTTGAACCCGATGCTCCTTTTTGCAACGCCTTTCTTTCTTTGATGATTTTTTCAGGGTTAGGTACTGGGTCAGCTCGTGGCTTTTGAGGATTTCTCCGAGTATGCCTCACAAATTGAGCCAAAACTATGGATTGGAGTCGCCAAGAGGTTCTTCCTCCAGTAGAGTCACCAGATAGATGACTACAACCCAAATAGTGTCTAGACTTTGTCTATCATCAAAGCTGGATCTGTGTCGTCCCCCAGGGAAGCTGAGCTTCAGTCTCCTCTCCCTGGCAATGGTGCCAATTATGTTAGCACTCCAGGAAACTCTCCTAGGTTGTAGCTCGAAGATGCCTGGTAACATATAAATCTTCAATATCGTTCTCTGAACTATTGGAATGGATTGGGGTTTGGATCAAGTCAGATGACTGTTTCAACTCTGTTTTCACTCAAGACATGCATGAACACCCTAAGCTTGACATGGCTTTTGACTACTAATTCTCAATAGTTTATAGATTCAATGAATAGATGGGGAATCCTGACTGTACCAGCAGATACATACATAAACACATATGAATGGCTAGCTACAGAAAGTAAATGAAGCTTGTAAATCTAATTTATCAACGCAGAGATAAGATGACAGTTATTTGGCATTAGACACAGAAGAAAACATGAATAACTTATTCAAGTGCAAGCTTAGAATAGAGGAGATGATGGTGATTGAACATGTAACAACAAAAGAAGCTTGTATTACTGGAATGAAGATGAGACGCTGGGAGGAAAAGGGTATCCACAGTCTCCAAAAGTTGAACCTTTATTACTTCGAACTTTCAGCCATTTATAGGATTTTTACAATACTCTCGAACTCTTTGAGGCTTGAGATGTCTTAATCTATCCCCTCTGTCTTCTAACTACTTGATTCCATAACCATAAAAAACATGAGCTCAGAGAGCTTTATTTCTAACAAACACGGTAATCAAATTATGGTAATTTCGCCACACTGTCAGGTGGTTTTCTTGTGCCAGCGATGTTCCATGATCATTTCTGTTGGTTCGACTCCATCGTGCTGTTGTTTTTTCCATTTTCAGCCATGCATTTTATTATTACAGTTCAACTGTTTGACTGTCAAAAACACTGACAAAGCTAACAAATTTCCTCACCGGGTGACTGGTGGGAAGTGGGTTACGGGGGCTGTTGGATGGTGTGGATCGACGGTTGGGATGTTGGTTAGGCGGCAGAGGATGAACTATGGTGATCGTGAATGAGGGCCGTTGGATCGGGAGGAATCGACGGAGGATATCAATTTCCGGAGGCTTGAAGTCGTGGAAGGAGCGGAATAAGTCCGAGCCGTCAGATCTTGGATGGGTAGATCGAACGGCTATCGGGCGGAGGATGTGCTCGAAGGATAACACCCGGGATCGGTTTACTCAAGCGGAAATGGTTTATATCGGGCGGTAGGTGGTAAAGGTCGGAGCCCACCCGATTCCATTCATCGAGCACCATGTAGCAGCGGAGGAGAGAGAGGAAACCACTTTATTGGGAAGGTATCCCTTTCTCTTGGTGCCCGAGCGATATGCGCGACAGCCATTAGATCTGGCGGAAATGATCTAATGTTGGTGATTGGTCGAAAGCGGGTGAGCGTATAATGTTGGTCGGATGAAGTGTGGACCGTCAGATCTGTGGGGAGATCGACAGTGGGGGACACGAAGGTATGGGACGACCTTGTGAAATGTGCAAATGGGTGCATATGGACGGAAAGGTAAGGTTTTCGGGGGATTTTGCGCATTAGTGCATGTTTTCATGCGCTCTGAAAAATAATAATACATAGGGGGGAAAAATGGATTAATTCACGTAGGGCCAAGGCGAAAGTGAGTTTTGTTATGATGTGAGGGTTGGGTTAGGACATGAGTGAACGTGGATGGGAGTGGATGAGTGAGAAAAGTGAGGTGATGGACCGTATGGGAACCTCTCCACGACAACAGAATAGACCATTTCCTTCCTTTAGTCTTCAAAATAGCAGCATTGCACCTCAGGGCTAATAATTCCCTCTACCTTTTTTGTCGATTTCCTCTTCATTAAGCATTTTCTTGTATTTTTTACTCTTGATGCTATTCAATTGTTATTTGTTGTGCCCATCTTTGTCAATATGCTCTTTGATATGATTTTTGTCGTTTAATTTTTTCCTTCATATACTCTTGTCATTGTTCATTTGTCATTTGTTGTGACTATCTTTGTTGATCTACTCTTTGATTCTCCCTTTGTTGTTAATACTCCTTCATAATTGCCATTTTTTATGCCTTTCTTTGTTAACTTTCTCTCTTTTGTTATTTTCTATTTAAGATAAATCTAGGATCTTTGTTGTTCATTTTTATTTAATATGAATCTAGGCCAATAATTACTGTAATACAAAAATCAATTCCCAACATCACTAATTACTTTTTACATACAATGATATCAATGCACACTATTAATTTAATTACTTTGAAAGCAATGCACATCATCCCCTAAGGGTTAGCTCAATTAGTTGAGTCCCCGCCATTAAAGTACCTTTGCTATTAAGAGGTCATTGGTTCAATTCTCTCGACACTCTCGGGGTCAGGCTCCGTGGTTGATCCAGAAGGAAGTATTCCTTTTGAGTGGATCTTCCTTGTAAAAATATTTCGTGGATGTAGTGGTCACCAATCTACGGGGTCCGTGAACCACACAGAAAAAAATGCACATCATTCATCTATTTACATCAAATCACAAATTAACATTTACATTGAAATCAAAACATCCTTAGTTTTCATTTCTTGGGCCCTTCTCTCTCAACTTGCTCTTTGTTGTTCATTTCTATTTAAGATGGATCTAGACTAATGATTAAGATGGATCTAGAATATTTGTTGTTCATTTCTATTTAATATGGATCTAGGCTTATGATTACTATGACACATAAATCATGCACTTGATAATAATTACTTTGTGCATACATTGAAATCAATGCACACGATTAATCTAATTACTTTGAAAGAAATGCATATTTTTCATCTAGTTACATAAGATTGGAAATTAACATCTACATTGAAGTCAATGCAACTAGTGAAAACAATAAAATAGAATTAGAATTCAACATTTATAGTAAAATCAATACATCAAGTGTAATAAATCAAATAGGATTAAAAACCAATATCTACAATGAAATCAATGCATCAAGTATAATCAATCAAATATATTAGAAATCAACATATACACATAAATAAATGCATCTATTCAAGTAAAAAAGAAAAATATTAATGTCAAAATAATCTAAACTCGAGTTAGGACTTTACATATGCCTTTACCACTTTAATTTAGTGAAATTTCAATAATTTTTGGTATGCAATTTTTTATTTGATTTTGAGATTTTGATGAATTTGTAAATCCAACTTCTATAACATTTAGTAAAAGCCTTCCTCTTTCTCTATGGTTAATAATGTTCAATATGTTGGAAACACTGAGAGGGGGGTGAATCAATATTTTTTTCAATTGTTATATTATGATAGTTAAAATTTTTTGCTTATAAGAAGCACAATTAATATTGGAACAAGAATAATTTTATTATTGAAAATAATAGTGAGGACTCCAATCCTCTTTTACAAAAATCTAGCTCCAACCTTTTCAAATATTCAAGGCACCAACCTTGTACAAGGACACCAATCCTTTCAAGCAACTCGAGACACCAACCTGGTCAATTTGAGGACACCAATCCTCCTGTAAAAATCTAGGCACCAACCTGATCGATATGAGCAAATCAATCCTCCTATAAAAATGAAGGCACGAACTTGGTCTATATGAGGGTACCAATCTTCTTAGGCCAATCCAGACACCAACTTGGTCAATATGAGGATACTAATCCTCTTAGGATCCAACCTAAAGAACCACTTCCTTCAAAAATTTATAACAATATTGGTCCACAATGTCATCGAAGAAGCTTTAATTCTATTCCAAACAAATTCAAGGGTTGTTCCAAACATCTTTACATAGGTTGATCCAAGTTCGTTTCAAAAAATCCTTCAAGTCTTGCTTAATGATGACACCAAGTTTGCTTCAAGTAACTGATCCAATGATTCTCCAAAGTTTGCTTCAAGTCTTGCTTCAAGATTTCTTCAAGACATACTTTAAGATGGGTTCAAAACTAATTCAAGAACTATTCCTAACTGTCTTCAAAAGGTTGCTCTAAAATATTCAATCGCTGCTTCAAAAATTACTACAAAGAATTCTCCACAAATGCCTCAAAGATCAATTCAAGATTTTGTCAAAGTCTCTCAAATATTTGCTCCAAAGGTATTTCAGAAACTTCTTCAAGG
Source organism: Pinus tabuliformis (assembly GCA_031772625.1). Taxonomy (NCBI): domain Eukaryota; kingdom Viridiplantae; phylum Streptophyta; class Pinopsida; order Pinales; family Pinaceae; genus Pinus; species Pinus tabuliformis. The sequence continues at coordinate 1,244,692,869 of CM062804.1, forward strand.
ATTGCATCAGGGTTAGGTCTTAGGTCTGCATAAAATATTTCAAGTTTTGGCTTTAATTTCCTTTAAAGGATGCTCCAAGTGCTTCAAGATTGTTCCAAAAAGACCGGTCCAAAATATTTTCCAATTTTTTCTCTAAAAGACTTCAAGATATCGCTTTAAAATGCCTCCAAGCTCTATCCCAGGACATCACCAAATTCTATACTAGAATGCCTTAAAATTCTGTTCTAAATCTATGTCAAAGAGGGCTCCAAGGGTTGGTCCAAAATATCTCCAAGAATTCCCCAAAAACATGTCCAAGTCACACTCCAAATGAGAAGGAAATTATAGGGCGAAATTCATACAAGGAGGTTGATTTTCGCACCAAGACAAGGTCTAAATTGTAGGGTCAAGATACCTTTTTCCTTAGGGGCAAATGACCATAGAGAAAGGGCCAATTTGTATGCCTAAGAAAAGAGGCCAAATTTTTCTTTCCACAAGTCGAAATTGCAAATCCTAAATCTGTCATAGAAGGCCTAAATCTATGCCTGAAAGGGGGCCAAATTTTGCTCCAAATAGATGCTCCAAGATCTATTATTCTTCTTCCTCAAGCTCGCACGTGCTTTGATGTCTTGACCAAATTACTTCTGTTATTTCCTTCGTTTTATTCCTCAGATCATCCACCTTTTTCATCCCTCAGCTGCCCATGAGTTGGTATATTTATAGTGTTGGGACAAGCCTATAAAGGAGTCAACATGATCCTTTGAAAAGACTTGTCTTATAGAAAACCCAACCTGTGAAATCTAGATAGGATCTGATTTGTCAATTAATTTATTATTAATTTAGCTTCATATTTGGTCAACCATTCTAATATAATTTGAACAATGTAGCATTGGTATATAATTGATAAGGTGCATGTAAGTATGTCATATATCTAGACAAGGATGCCCCATGGGTACACACAAATGCAAACAAAGTCTAAGCCATTGGTATTCATGTGAGAAGTTGTTTTTTTCACCAATAGATGATTAGAACATTGAATAAACAAGGTGAGCATCAAGTTAAACCTTAATGTTATGATACTATCCTGTAGTCATTTGAATTTGACAGTCACAGTTACCATATACATTTAACATTAGTATAGTCCCTTTAGAATATAAAGGAGAATGTCCATGAAACAAGAAGGGCTTGTTAGGAAGGTCATGGTATTTCTAGTCCCGCACATTTAATTTCCTTAACAAGAGCAGGATTCTTCTTTATCCTTTGACATCAATGATAACTTATTCCAATAATCTCTCCCTTTGTAATTGATGTCAACACCTACACTCCCCCTGTCATCATGCTTCCTCTTTCTCTCTCCCCTTTCAGTATTCTCTCCCTCTTTGACATCAATGGAAAATGAGGTGCTTCTTCTAACTGCATCTTTACATGTGCTCCCCCTATATGTATTATTTCCTTCATTCTAGTCATTGTAAATTTTCTTAAGCTCCTCCTTGGCTTATGCTTCAACAAGTGCTCCAAAGGCATGTTTTGAAGTTAGCTTGGCTCACCTATGCTTGAGACATATTAAAGTCATTTATATTTATTCATTTTCTAAAAAATATTAATACTATCCAAATATAGAAAAGTGCACAGAGAAAGACACGTTTTCTAATTCCTCACCTGCCACTGAATCTAGTGTAGGGATTGTTTTTTCAATAGACTTGTTTTTACTGTTGTTGAAAAGCTACCGTTATATATATATATATATATATATATATATATATATTTTACTGTCAGTAGCAGACGGTCCATTAGAATTACATACAATAGTTGAGTCTTAGGACTCTTTGCACCAATAGCTAAAGAATCCCTTCTAGAATCTATGGTCTCCGAAGGATGTGGTAGGCCATAGCAAGGTATCAAAACTGCAAAACTATTTTCTCTTTTTATTTTACTAGAAAAATCAGGGGCATAAAAGGTAGGATGTAATGCCCATTGTTCCAATGTTCCTCACCTAGTAATATACATGAGATATGTACAAAATAGCTGATAAATAGAAGCCATCCTTGACCTACTAGGACTGCAAGAGAAGCAAAAACAATTTTGCCATATATACACTCTTCCAGGTGTGCTAGTGTATGCCTTTATAGTGCATGAGAATTAAAGAAGACAAAAACATGTTTCTATCAATAATTAAGCTCCCCCCAGCACAAATTTTTCATCTTTAATGTGCATATGCCTCTAACTGGACCACAACTAGATTACATTTGCATATATTTCTAATTCATTCTTCTCGTCTTGAGAAACTTTACAATCTTCTCTTTCTATGATATTCGGAGGATGGAAAACTTGAGCAACTTCATCTAGGCCTATCTTAGTTTTGGAATTATGTCTGGAAGAATCCATTAATTGTGAATTCAACATTTTCATAGTCGTATAAGAGGCAAGTATATATCATCTATCAATCAGTCCATAGTATAATAATTTGGCTTGATATGAAGGTTACCAAAATAAAAACATAACCTAATGACTCAATAAACATTGAACATTAATGCAAAAGGACCAAGCTTTCTCAATCTCATGTGAATGACATGAAAATAAGGGAAACCTTGTTGCATGAATTATCACTCTCCTTTTGTGCAAGCTCTTAACTTTGACCGTGATCTAAACCCCTTTTTAGGAATAGAGATAAGAAAAATAAGTTATTTAGTTCCCAAAATTAGTGCATCAATAATAATAAACAAATAATTTCTTTATGTACCTGGATGAGTGGCATTCTTTTGATGATCTTTTGAATTTTTTCTACATTGGAGGAGGCTCATACCTTTTCTTACCCTTACTACTACCTGAATTGTGCATGAATCCCTTGAGATCATCTGCATAGCTTCTTAGTGAAGTGGTTCTTAGAAACTCACCTTTATTTCCTTTCTTTATTTCACTAGGACTATAGCTCTAAAGGATATGCTCTTAGGTTTTATCTTATTTTTTTTAGGTGACTCAGGGCTTTCATCATCTTTGCATGGAATCTCACTTATCTAGCCAAGATTTGATTTGTCAAATGGTGATCTTTGAAAATTGAGAATACCATCCAATATTTGGGAGTTTTTCAAGTACTTATTGAGCTTGTTAACTTCATTCCTCAAGGAAACGATCTCTTCTCCAAGCCTCTCACGATCTTTTTCTTTCTTCATCAGTTGGATCTTCATCACTTCTTCTGCTATTTTAGCTTCTTCTAGTTGGAGTTTTAGGAATACAACTTCTCCATTTGTACCATAAATGTCATGATTCTTTTCTTTCATCATCTTCTTAAGATCTCCATTTTCTTCTTTCAATATATTTATTTCTTTTAGAGCAACCACACGTTTTTCTTTAAGGTCTACTTTAGTTTCTACTTCAAAGTGTTCTTCATCTTCATAGTATTTTATGCTTTTGGTGCCTTCATCTATCTCCTTTGAGTCTTGATCATTTTCTTGTTCTACATATTATGGTTTTATCTTATCTATCACAAGGGTAGATTCCTTTGAATAAATCTTTTGCAACTTTCCCCAAAGACTTTTGGTTGAAGAACATTGACCCATATTATTTTTTATATAATCTGATAGACTACTTAAGATTACCTTCATGGATTTTGTATTGTATTATTTTGATTCCTCTATCATTGTGCTTCTGGTAACCACTAATTCCCACACTTCATACCCCAGAGCCATAAAATAGTACTCCATTCTATTGCTCCATGACACATAGTTTGTTCCATAAAACAAGGGAGATTTTCCAACGTGATTTAATTTTGTTTTCATGACTGATGAGGAGATGTCTTTAGAGGATTTTGAGACTTTCCTTCTTGATCTTCCCATTTAATTTAGGAGATCTTCCTTCCAGCTGTTTGTTTGAGACTAAAGGAGCTGGATTTGATACCAAATGTTAGAAATAATGGAGGGATGGGGGTGAATCAATATTTATTTAAATTTTCATATTATGCCAGTTAAAATTTTTCGTATATAAGAAGCACACTTAATACCAAACAAAAAATAATTTTATTATTGAAAACAATAGGGAGGAATCCAATCTTCTTTTAAAAAAATTTGGCTCCAACATTTTCAAATATTCAAGGAGCCAAGCCTATACAAGGACACCAATCCTTTCAAACAATTCCAAGCACCAACCTGGTCAATTTGAGGACGCCAATCCTCCTATACAAATCCAGTCACCAACCTGGTTTATATGAGGACACCAATCCTCCTATACAAATCCATGCACAAACCTAGTCTATATGAGGAAACCAATCCTCCTATACAAATACATGCACCAACCTGGTATATATGAGGGAATCAATCCTCTTAGTCCAATCTAAGCACCAACCTGGTCAATATGAGGACACCAATCCTCCTAGGCTCCAACCTAAACAACCACTTCCAACATACTTCAAAACTTTATAAACAAACTTCTCCAAGATGTCATCCAAGAAGATTCAATTCTATTCCAAACAAATTCAAGGGCTATTCCAAACATTTCTACATAGGTTGATCGAAATTTGTTTCAAAAAATCCTTTAAGGCTTTCTTAATTATGTTTCCAAGTTTGCTTCAAGTAGCTGATCCAATGATTCTCCAAAGTTTGCTTCCGGTATTGCTTCAAAATGTCTTCAAGAGATACTTAAAGATGGATTCAAATCTTCTTCAAGAGCTGATCCTAACTATCTTCAAAAGGATTACTCCATAGACAACTCCACAAATGCCGATATTTGGTCAAGGTTCCTAAAAGATTTACTCCAAAGGTATTTCAAAAACTTCTTCAAGGATTGGATCAAGGTCAGGTCTTAGTTATGCATAAAATATTTCAAGATGTTGCTCAAATTTCCTTTAAAGGCTGCTATAAGTGCTTCAATATTTTTCCAACAATACTAGCCAAAATATTTTCTAAGAGTTGCTCTAAAAGAATTCAAGAGACTGCTTTAAAATGCCTCCAAGATTTGTCCCAGGATGTCACCAAAGTTTGTACTAGAATGTCTTTAAAGTATGTTCTAAATATGCTTCAAAGAGGGCTCCAAGGGTTTGTCGAAAAGATCTCCAAGAATGCCTAAAAAACATGTCAAAGCCTACTCCAAATGAGGAGGAAATCACAGGGACAAATCCGTCACAAGGAGGATTATTTATGCACCAAGACAAGGTGTGAATTGTAGGGTCAAGATATATTTTTCCTCCTGGCTGAATGACCATAGAGAAAGGGTCAAGTTGCAGGCTTGAGACACGAAGCCAAAGTTTGCTTTCCATAGGTGAAATTGTGGGTCCTGAATCTTTCACAGAAGGCCAAAATTTGTGCTTGAAAGGGGGAGAAATTTTTCTCCAAAGAGATTCTCCATGATCTATTAATCTTCTTCCTCATGCTCACACTTTCTCTGATGTCTTGGCTGAATTACTTCTATTCTTTCCTTCGCTTTGTTCCTTAGGTCATCCAAATTTTCCTCTGCCGCCCACGAGTTGATAAATTTATAGTGTTTGGACAGACCTATAAAGGAGCCGACATGACCCTTTGAAAATACATGTCTTATAGAAAATACAATCTGTTTAATCTAAATGGGAGCCAACTTGTTAATTGATTTATTAATAATTTATCTTCAAATTTGGTCAACTATTCTAATATAACGTGAACAGTGTAGCGCTGACATATAATTTATAAGATGCCTATAAGTATGTCATATAACCAGACAAGGATGCCCAAAGGGCACACACAAATGCAGTCAAAATACAAGCCATTGGTATTTATGTGAGAATTTGTTTCTTTCACCAATAGATTATTAGAACCTTGAATCAACAAGGTGAACATCAAGTTGAACCTTGTTGTTATGATACTATCATGTAGTCATTTGAATTTGACAAAGTCACAGTTAGCATATATATTTAACATCAATATAGTCACTATGGAATATAAAGGGGAATGCCCATGAAACAATAAGGGTTTGCTAGGAAGGGCATGGTCTTGCTAGTCCTGCACATTTAATTTCCTTAACAAGAGAAAGCTTCTTCTTTATCCTTTGATATCAATGACAACTTCTTCCAACACAACATTCTATAATATTCAACAAATATTATATATTACTATGTTAAATAATATATAATATTTTATTTTTAGAGGTTATAGTCTTATGTTTAATATTATAATATTAATTTTTCCAAAGAAAAAAATGTAATTTTATTCGACTTGAAAAACAGGGACAAAACTGCATCCTACAAATGCTCAAGAGCATTCAAAACATATCGGTCTTACAACTGATTCATGAGATGTTAATTTGGAAGCTCAGGGATAAATTCCCTCCTTTGGATAACATTATTCATCAAGAAAGACCCCTTTTAGCACTTCGAAGAATTTAATTTGGTAAAGGAAAAATATAATTTTTGAGGTGAAACCCACATGTGAACAAAAATACAAGTCGGCTTGGGCAAGAAATTTCGTCCTCCTCCAAAATATATAAGTACACCTCATGTCACATCACTTTGGAGCATCATAAAATCATCACATCTTCTCTATCATCTCTTGTTTGGTTCGTACAAGTCTGCAATTGAGAGGTACGATCTCACGTGTGCAAAGGGATGGAGGCAATTTTTATTTTCTGCTTTGACTTTCTAATTAGGACAAGTTTGACCAACCATTGGCCAATTTTGAATTGAGATTTTGAATTTCTTTGACTTGGAAAATTTTGATCTTGGGAGGCTGAATTGATTTGTGGGGAAGCCAAATTTGTCTGGGCACTTTAACCCATGTTGACCACAGGTCTGCACCTAGGGTTTTTGTAGGTCAACGATTTATTTTGACCAAATTTGCATGGATTGTAATTTGACTTTGAAAGTGAAAGAGAATATAACCACCCTGATAAACCCCAGGTAAGTTCGCAGTATTCACCTTCCCAGCCTGAGAGTTCGTAAAAGCCAGAATCTAGTAATAACTAGGGTGTTTTTGGCTCTCCCCCTCCCCCTCCCCCCCTTCTCCTCCTACTCCCCCTACCCCCCATCCCCCTCCCCTTACTCATCCCCCTCCCCCTCCAAGAAGAAATATGGCTGATGATATTAAGCTACCTATTTTCAAAGGAACTGGATTGGAAGATCCAGAACAATTTTGGTTTTTATGTGAAGTTGTATGGACTGCGAAGCAGATCAATGATGAAAATATAAAGAAAGTGCAACTCATTACGATGTTCCGAGATAGAGCATTGACATGGTATATGAAGTATTCAAATAATCAGATCAGAACATTTGCAGATATTAAAGTAGCATTGATAAGAGAATTTAAGAAGCCGAAGTCTGAGTCGTAGTGCATCATTGAGTTGAAAGAAATTAAACAGAAACCTACTGAGTCTGTTTGGGAATTTGATTAGAGATTTAAGGTATTTTTGGATTAAGTGAGCTTCGACATAGCTTCGTAGAAAAATCAATAATGGTTTATAGTTGCACTGTTACCGCATATTAGATTACCATTGAAGCACCAAAATATAACAAGTCAAGCTGAAGCTCTACAGATTGTGATGAAGTGGGAAGATTCACCTATAGAAGATACTAATCCAGGTATGTAGCAGATTCAGAGTCAACTGGTGAAAATAACCCTACAGATACAAGATATCAAGAAAAGAAAAGAAGTCAGAGAAGAAGTATGGTATATGAAGTGCAGATCAGAGGGCCATTCTAAAGAACAATGTCCTATCTTCATGGATTACATGCTTAGTGGGGCACCAAATCCCTTAAATGAAGGATCTAACCTATGGTGCGAGATATGTAAGACTAGGGGCCAACATCGCTCAAAAGACTGTTACCTATTATAGAAATATGTGCAGACTCCAAGGAACATATATTTCAAATTCTGTTAATCAGTGGGAGATGATGAGAATAATTGTCGAGCTTATGAACTAATGATGGAACACGGTGCTGACACTTATAGAATGCAAGCAGAAGAAAATGGAAATGAAGGCAGTGGACAATGCGGTGGTTGAGTAGGCTACCAAGGAAGAGGTCTAGGTGTTGGAGCTGGTCGAGGACATGGACATATCATTTGCTATAATTGCGGCCAGGTAGGTCATTTTGCAAGAGATTGTCAGAACCCTACAATGACATGTAAGTACTATAAATCCTTTGACCATGTAATTAAAGAATTCCCTGTACTTATGGAAAATATGAAAGAAAAAATAAATCAGCAACTGACACAAAATATTCAAATGATGACTGCTGAAAGGAGGATAGGTGAACCTCGAATTAGTATTGTCATTAGAAGTGGAGTTGTGGAAGTGATAAAGCAAATGAGGAGAAAGAATATGAAATTACATGGGTTAGAAAAAATGTTGAGAAAGTTCCCATTTTTGATATTCAGAAAGACAAAGAGGTATTTATGGAAGCAAAGTGAAGTTTTATGGATGTTGGAGCTTCGACATCTAGTGCATAGCCAAAGACCGATCATAAAAGTAACTGCGATATGTCATCAGCTTCAACACAAGAACGAGATACGACACAAGATCGAGCTCTAACATAGGGCCAAGATTCAACAAATCAAGCAGGTATTCTGAAGTATTTTCTACAGACTTGCATGAAATTTTTAAGAGAGAAAAAGGTTGTAGAATGGCTTCAAGAGTTGATAGATTCCTGTGCATCTAAAGAAACACCACAAAGTGAGATACACACAGTAAATAATTTGCATCGACAGAAGAGAACTAGAAGAGAGATGAGGCTTAGTGCGTAAATAGGAGTATATGAGATGGATCAAGTTATCCTGGATCTGGGATTTGATGCTAATGTCTTGACAAAGCAGACATGGGAATTAATGGGTAAGCTAAAGCTACAATGGTCACCTATTTAGTTAAGGATGGAAAATCAAGAAAAGATCCCTCTAGGGAGACTACCAAGTGTCACAATAGATATTGAAGGAGTTCACACTATTGCTGATTTTGAAGTAATAGAGATCGTCGATGACAATAACCCTTATCCTGCAGTGCTTGGAATTGATTGGGCATTTGGCAATATGGATATAATTAATCTGAAGAAGAGACAGAAGATATTTGAAGGAAATAATATGAGAGTAATTGTTCCCTTGGATCCATTATAAGGAGTAAGATACACAGAACCAGTCAAAGAAGAATACTGCACAACTGATATAGATAATATCTATCAAATGACATCAAAGGAACATGATTTTGTTAACCCTACTGCAGAGGGAAAGTTGAGTTGGGAGCATGATAGTTCTTGTACCTTAGACTCAAAAGAAGAGTTGGAAAACTAGCATAATAGGTTTCATGAAGTATCCATAAGGCGCTGTGCAAGAATTACTAAATCAGTTCGCTGTATGATATCCGAGGTATGTAACCCACCCTCTTATGATGGTTTAGGTGATGCAAATACATTTCTTGATGAATATGAAGAACAAGTTCCAGAAAATAAAAGGTTTCCAGCCTTGGATATAGCCTTGAAAGCTCCCCTGATAGATAGTGGAATGCACACAAGAAGAATATAGGAGGTTGGCAGGAATGTTGAAGATTGATGTGGATAAGGTTTGGACAAATAGATACAGAGATGGAGATAAAATATGATGGTGAAACTAATCCTAGGAAGCATATCTAGCTATGCACTACAACATGGAAGGAAATTCCACATCAAGAATGGATACATGGATTCATTCATACATTGGAGACAATCCCTAAGAAATGGTACCTATAAACAGAGCTTCGACATGGTACAATGAACCGGGCATACATGGTTGATGGATTCATATTAACATTAAAATTTGAGGATGATTGCCCATACATAGATTTGGCCCTTGAGACAGTTAAGAAGAAGATGTTTGAGAATGTAACCCCACTGACATGGTAGCAACCTGATTGGGCTGCACAGATTGAAAATGCACTGGACTACTATAACCTTACTGCAGATGAAGAAGAAGATCCTCGAAACACCGACATATCAGAATCAGAAGGATACCGCGAAGTAAATGGGCCCGAGTTAGTGATGCCAGATATAATGAATCCACTGAAGACAAAGAAGGTGAATATATGATGAGAAAAGGAACCCAATTTTGCAACAATAGGAGATTATTAGGATGAAGAGATAATTAGTAAAGTTACATAGTTACTTCATGAATATCAAGAACTATTTCCCACCAAGTTTTCAAAGATGAAGGATATAATAGGAGATCTAAGAGTCATGAAGATTCCCCTAAATCTTGATGTGAAGCCAGTCAAACAAGACCTTATAGGTTGAAACCAAAGTAGAAGGAGAAAGTGAAGGTAGATATTTGACAAGATGATAGCAGCTGGAATTATTGAACCAATAGAAGAATCAAAACGGGTGAGTCCTATGGTGGTGTAAGAGAAGAAGACTCAAGGAGAAATTAAGAGCTGCGTTGATATGAGAAAGTTGAATGATGCATGTTTACATGATCCCTTCCCTACCCCTTTTGCAGATGAAGTGATGGAAAAATGTAGGAGGTCAAGTAGCTTACTCATTTATAGATGGATTTTCAGGTTATCATCAGATTAGAACTGTACATGAAGACTGGCATAAGACCACATTTGCTACAAAATGGGGCTCATATCAATACACAATAATGCCTTTTGGATTGAAAAATGCCCCTGCTATATTTTCTAGGGTAGTGGTTGCAGATTTGAAGGAATATATCCACAAATGTTTAGAGGTATATTTTGATGATTGGACAATATTTGGATTGTTGGGTAAACACATTGGAAGTTTAAGACTTATGCTCGGCAATGTAGATCGTATCATATCTCTTTGAACCAAAAGAAGTGCATATTTTGTGTACCTTTTGACATATTGTTTGTAAGCAAGGACTGATGGTGGATCCTACTAAGATTTATATCATTGTGAACTTGCCTCCACCTAAGATAGTAAGACAACTTCACACTACATTGGGACATACAAGGTATTACAGGAAATTCATCAAGTGGTATGCGCAAATCACTGGGCCTATGGAGAAATTGTTAAATAAAGAAGTAATTTTCAGTGGAATGAAGAATGTCAGAAGAGCCTCAACATATTGAAAGAAAAAATGGTAGTTGTACCTATATTAGTGTTCCCTTATTGGAATAAGGAATTCCATGTCCATGTGGATGCCTCTTGTATAGATTTGGGAGTAGTATTGGCACAACTTGGTACAGGAGAAATTGATCATCCTATATCTTTTGCAAGTAGAAAGTTATCTAAAGCAGAAAAGAATTACACCACTACAGAAAGGGAAGGACTAGCCATGGTGTATGCTTTGCAGAAGTTTAGACACTATTTTCTGGGATCACACTTTAAAATGTTTACGGATCATTCTGCACTGAAGTATTTGGTTAATAAGCCCATCTTAGGAGGAATGATTTGCAGATGGTTAATGTTATTCCAAGAATATGACTTTGAGATCATTGTTAAACCAGGGAGATTGAATGTAGGACCTGACCATCTATCAAGATTGGAAATAGGGGAAGAACTAACCAACATAGAGGATAATCTCCCTGATGCACAATTATTTGCAATTAGAGTTGCAGATGACCATTTTTCATATATCATTCTGTTTTGGACCACATGGATGGCTCCTTCAGAATATACTATGCAACAAAAGAAAGAACTAGTGGTTACGACAGCTAAATTTTCATTAATAGTAAGACATTTATACAAGATGGGACCTAATGAGATACTACACTAAGGCAGATGATTCTAGCAGAAGCTCATGGTGGTGCAATTGGTGGACACTATGTAGGAAAAGCTACTGCGCAGAAGATTTTGAGAGCAGGATTGTGGTGGCCTACACTACATAAAGATGCGAAGGAGTATTGCAGAGCATGTGATATGTGTCAAAGAATAGGAAAACCTTCAAGAAGAGATGACATGCCACTGGTACCACAAGTTATATTGAAGGCCTCTGATAAGTGGGCTACTGATTTTTTTTGACCTATCAAGCCACCTGGAAAGAGGAATGGTGCGAGGTACATAATTACAACAACTGATTACTTGACAAGATGGGTTGAAGCACAACCATTAAGGGACTACAACGCAGAGACTGAGGTGAAGTTTATTTTTTATTACATATTGTCTAGATTTGTATGTCCAAATATTTTGATGAGTGACCAATGTTCACACTTCCTGAATAAGACTATTGAAGAATTAATCGAGGAGTTCCAAGTTTATCATTAGAAGAGTACCCCTTATCACCCTCAGGCTAATGGAATAGTGGAAGCATTTAATAATATTTTGGAGAATGCACTCACTAAGGTATGCAATGTGAATAGAGATGATTGAGACCTTAGAATTCTAGCAGTTTTATGGGTTTATAGGACCACATGCAAAAAGTTGACAGGTCAGACACCCTTCAGATTAGTTTATGGGTAAGAAGTTGTGATGCCCATGGAGTACATTATCCCTAGCTTGAGGATTGCAACTTTTATAGATATGGAAGAACCTGACATAATGAAGGAAATATTTTAATAGTTGATTTCATTAGCAGATACAGAAAGCAAGAGAAAAGGTCTGATAGACATATTAAGTAGAAGAAGTTCCAAGTAGGAGACCTTGTTCTCCTCTATGACAGTAAGTTTATAAAATTTCCAGGAAAATTCAAGATGCATTGGTTGGGCCCATATATTATCAAGCATATTACTGATGAAGGCGCAGTTCAATTAACAAATTTAAATGGAGAATTGATTCAAGGAAGAGTAAATGAAAACAGGCTGAAGCTGTACAGGGACAAAATTTCCCCTACAGCTTCGCCCTAAAGAAGAAAGGAGAAAATTCTTAGTGCCACTTGCAGTTGAAAGTGGGCATTGGACTATAAAATACGCTGCAGAGAGCTTCGATGTAGGAAGTTACTTCACTGCAATATGGATTATAATGTCACAGTACATAGGAGCTGCGATGTAACAAGTTTTGTTCTCTACAATATGGGATGCGTCGAAGTTTGCCAGAAAAATATGACTGTTAAAAGGGAAAAGTTAACGTTAAAACACGTGGAAAGTTGCATTTATGAGGATAGATTGGAAATATCTAGGGATAGATATGCAGTTAATGAACACAATCTGAACACAATATGAGCTAATGATGAGGTTAGAAACTCGAAATTGCTATAAAAAGCAGCGTCCCACCAATATTTAACACTTTGATGAATTGAGAATTCGAGTGTTTCTATTGTGAAGAAATTTCAGAGAATTTCCGCATGAACATCCTGTCAACTAAAGAATTCATTCGTATATTCAATGAGAAGGGCTTAGCCAGAGTTATGGAAGAAACATATGAAGCAGTAGTTGGTATGCCCGCAACATCATCGAAAATTCTCGCAGCAGCATCACCAACAACAACATCAACACAAAAACAATGGAGAACTCCACAAAAGAAACCAACTAAAGAACAAAGAACAAATAACAAAGAAGAAACAAGACAAGAAACCTGTCGAGCCTCAACAACAACCCAAACAATTTAGAGACAACGAAGAAGAAGCAAAGAAAGTAGAGCAGATGCACACAGATGGCACAACATTCATCACCTCTTCCACCATACATTCCATTGAGAAAACCGAATGCTAAACTAGTGAGGGACTCGAAGGATGCGAAGTTTGGCACCTTCACACCCCTATTGCTAGAGTCAGTGCCATTTACTGGGGAATTAAGAGGGAAAATACTGCAGTTGAAGTTCACAGATTACGACTTCAATGACAGGAATAAATACTCGGAGTTCACACCAGACTAATATTTGAAACAAGTAAACTACCCAGAGAGTGGTTAGAGCTGCAACAATGGGTGAATGGATTGCCACAGTTAGGATTGATGAACATGTTAATTGTGCCACACTTTGGCGGAAGTCCAAGGAGCACAACTTGTGTGCGATAGCTGCTCATGCTGGTGCATGATGGATGCCTCTAGATGGGGAAGAGGATCGATATATATCCAATGTTGATATGGAGAATCAAGAGACTACCATATCAAAGGCGGAACTTGACAGAAGAATTTTTTGTGAAATACCAGGATCGCACTATAGACAAAAGCATGAAGAAAAAGTTTGGACTCACAAAAGAGAAGCAAGGATATGACATAAACTCAATCAGTGACCAAGGGGTTCACTTCGAAACACACATATTAGCTGGGAAGATCATGAGGAAGTCCTGGGGTAATAAATTCCCTGCAGCGGTAGTTTCATTAGCTGCGCAATATGCCAATGGGGTTCAGTACAACTGGACCGAATACCTTTGCAAATAATTTCTAGGTGATTTCCGCGAGGTATAGGAGAAAGGTACCAAATTCCATTATGCATGGATGATATTAATAATTGTAATGTTGGCATGGAGAGAGCTGGAGGATTCACAGTTACCTCCAGTAGCTTCAAATGTTTGTGAAGCTGCGTGGTATGCCTCATTGTGGTATACCACTCAACCATCACGAGCAATGGAGAACCAAATGGCTTTTGTATTATACCATTTCGATTTGCATATGTTGGTGAATTAACACCCTCTCCTATCACCGAGCCTATAAGAGCAGTATAGTGCTGTTGTGAAGTTTAAGGCCGATTTACATAAAGTATATATATAGGCTCACAGGGATGTAAAGAATAAATGGCATCCCCTTCCATACTTAGTAAAAAACGATGCTCTCTTAGCACAAGTAGAGTAGTGGCCTGCAGAATGGATGTCTGCGCTAGAAACACAGGAAGAAGATAATGTGATGGAGGAGGACATAATGTAGTATGGCGAAACGAGTGGAAAGGACAAAGACAAGGATGAGCATGAATCAGAGTAAGAGGAGAAAAATGACGAGGGTCACCAGGATCCTCATGAGGGAGATGAGCATAATAAGGAGTCAGAAAAGACAGAGATAGACCCAAATGTCACAGAAAAGAGGAAGGGAGGTGCCGAAGCTGCCTTAAGAACTAAAAAGAAGTAGAAGGGAGATAAAACAAATGATATCATGCCAATGGTCCTTACTGAGGGGGACTTGGACCAAATTGGGGAAAGGATACAGGAAGTAATGATAGAATCATGGAGAAGGTTAGAGGATCGCTACGCCACACTTCTAATAGGTGTCAAAGAGTGCATCACATAATTAAAGATACCGACATAGATGGTCAGACAACCAATGCAGATAGAGGAAAAGATTGGAGAAGAAAGGAAACTAGAGCCTACACTTGCAGTGAGGTTAGCACCAATACTAGCCGAAGTACTATAGTTTTACTCCATCGAGGTACAACAACAAACAAAAGGGTGGAAGCAGGTCAACATGAAAATCACAATAGTACCATTGCAGAGATTATATAAGCTGCACTTGGATATAATATAGGAACTGAAGCTTTGTGAACAACACACCTCGTAGCTGAATATTCAGGTAGAAAGAGAGTGGGCTTCGCTACAAAAAAAGCTCAAACATATGATCCAGGAGAGGGACCAAGAAATTCAAAACCATCAGAAGACCAAGGAGGTAGTTGAAGCAACATGCAGAGAGATTCCAAACCTTGATTTTCAAGAAGGAGAATGAGTAGAGGACAAGGTTGCGAAGCTGGGCCTTGTAATTAAAGGATACAAGGAGAAGATCACTGTAATACAATTTAAATATGAAATGCAAATCTTTGAGCTGCAGATGAAGCTACAACCAACCACGCCGCATGAATAAGAGAGCATAGGGAGACTGATATGAAGGTTGCAATGGCCATCATCTCCACAGTAGTGGCAGACTATGGAAAACTTTTGGATGAAGGTATACAAATACAAAATTTGTTGTAGGAAGATCAAAATGTACAGAAATTGCAGGAAGACATTCAACATAAGCAACAACAGTTGGAAGAGGTATGAGAAACTACGAAGACCTTACCAATCTTGTAGAAACTCACCAAGATCAATGAGGGAAAGGCCCTCTAGAAAAATATTCAGGAACTAAAGAAGGAAAAATAGGTTTTAATAAAGAGAACTCAACCATGGAAGGATGAGGCTCTCCAATTGTCCCGGGAAGTAGATGAGAAGCTTCAAGAGCTTCAACATAGGGAGACAATGATGATACATAAGGCTACAGAACCTGTGACATAAGCACTATTGGAAGAGGTACACAATGAAGAGAAGTAGTTCATAGAGACTTTGCAATAATTCAACAATACCTACAACAATATTGTAGCAAAAATCAGAGGCAAAGAAGCTGAGTGACTTGGGATAAGTCACATGTGAGTGCTGGGGGCCTATTGGGTGCAACCCAAATTGGCCTAGTTTTTGGCAAAGACTCCATGTTTTGTGGAGCGGAGTGCACAACAGAGCAACTTGAATATACCACATGGTATAAGGGCTTAGGGATAGGGCGAAGCCCGCTATTTTGTAATAATGTAAAAGATCAATGGGTTTTGGGACCATAGATGCTTGTATTAGGAAGTCCATAGTATTTGGACCATGGTATTGTAATGATCTGCCCTTGATGTAATAGTATATATAAGGTCAAATAATAAGAAGAAAAATCATCATCTTTATGATCCAGATCAGTGTTTATGGGTGTATTGTTGTGATCTGTACTTGGGAAGAAGAGGCAAGGCTCTGCAGCTAAGTGTGTAGACGACCTGCAGCTTAGTGCACAGGTCAATAACTATTTGTTGGGGAATATTTATTATTAGAAGAAACAATTCTTGTGGACGTAGCCCCACATTGGGCTGAACCATGGTAATTTGGTATCTTCATGTGTATATTTGCTTACTATATGTTGTAGTGTATAAATTTATTACATTTGCACTTTATTTCCAGCACAATGATGATTTATGGCTTTATATGATATATTTAAGTGATTAATGTAATATGGCGAAGTGATTTATGAATGATAAGAGTAAGAAAACATAAAAATACCCCATCTCCATGTCCCTCAAGGCTACAAAAACCTGGATTTTCATCCTCCCATAGTCACTTCAGGTGAGACTGTGATCTACTTGCAGGTCGTTGTCGAAAGGGCCAATGATTAAGGGTTTTGTTGGTGTACAATATAGATCGAAATTGGGTTAGCCAAAACATAACCAACAGGGCCAGGATGGATGTGACTTTGGATGAAAATGATGTTTTGGAATACATAGAAGGAAAAGTACCCGAGCCTCTGGAGAATGCTTCCGCTGTTATCAAATCCAAATAAAAGAAAGATGAGGCCAAGGCAAGAAAATTATCTTTGGTTCTTTGAAATATCACTTGATTACTTACGTTGCAAAGCTAAAGAAGTCTAAAGAAATTTATGGCAAGTTGGTTAGGATATATGAGGTCAACAACTTGACCCACATTCTTTCTTTGAAGAATCAACTCAAGGATATCAAGATGAACAAGGGAGAGACTGTGCAATCATATTTCATGAGGATATCCCAACTCAAGGATCAACTAGCATCTGCTGGGGAAGTTACTTCTAATAAAGAGATTTTACTTATTTCACTTCAAGGTCTTCCTCCTATTTGGGAGAAATTTCATCACCACTATTAGCAAAAATGAAAGGCTCCCTCCATTTGATGAACTCGTTGGAAAATGCACACAATAATAAACAAGGATTATCTATAAAGGGAGGATTCAAAATCATGAAGAAGGAGAGCCCTTTGCATTTGTTGCTGAAGACAAGAAGAGGAAAGGGAAATGAAGACAATATAACTCAAAGAAGGCTGCACCAACATCCAGGGACTCTAATAGAAGATATAAAAGGGACATAAGTTGAATGCTACAATTATCATAAGCATGATCACTATGCTTAAGATTTTCAAAAAAAGAGAAGTGATCCCAGGTCCAACTACAAAAATAATTGTGGCTTCAATAATAGCAGGTTCAACGATAGAAGAGGAAGAGATGATAGAAGAATAAGAGATGCACCTGATGATTGCGAAGAAGGATATTGTCCTCAAAAGAGATAAAGAAACTACAAGTTTGGAAATAATGCAACTGCTACTCAATTCAAATATTTTCTCATTTATGATTTACCTAGTTCCTCTCTGTTCAAACTCATTTGATAGTTGGTTGGTAGATAGTGGGGCCTCTAGACACTTCACTAGGTTTACTGAAGTCCTCTCAAACCCAGTTGAGAGGGAGACAAATTTAAAGATTATTCTTGGAGATAAATTTGCATATCCTATAATGGGGTATGGTTTTGTTTCATTTGATTTGGATTAAGGTCAAACTATACATCTACAAGATGTTGTATATGTACTGGGATTGAAGAAGAATTTGGTGTCTATATTTGCCTTGGAAGATGAGGGAATAAAAATTTCATTTATCAATGGAGAAGTTCTCACTTGGCCTAGGAGGGCTAGCTTGAGGGATGCCTTCACTCTTGGGTCAAGGATTTAAGGACTTTAAAAAGTAAATGGGAGACTTATTTGAGCACTGGTACATGATAGTAATCATCAAAGTGAGCTATGTCACCGAATTTTCTCACCTTCATTATGAGGCCCTACCCAAGGAGGGGAAGATGGTTTTAGGAATTCTCGAGGTTCAAGTAAGGCATGATGGAGTTTTTCCAAGATGTGCAAGTGGAAATAATTCTAATGTACCCTTCCCTTTCATGCAAATCAAATCAAGTGACATTCTACAACTCATTCATTCTGATCTATGTGGACCTATGCCGGTGACATATCTTGGTGGCTATCTATACTACATAACTTTTATGGATGATTACTCTCGCAAGACATGGATATTATTCTTGAAGCATATGGATGAAGCTTTTGATATGTTCAAACATTTCAAGGCATTGATAGATAATCAAATAGGGAATAGGATCAACGTCTTCAGGTCTGATAATGGTGGGGAAATAATTTCAAATGAATTCATTGAATTTTGCAAGAAATATGGGGTCAAAAAGGATACCATCATAACTTACATCCCTCAACAAAATGGAGTACCTAAGAGAAAGAAAAAGACCATCGTGGAAGTTTCCTGAGCCACGCTACATGATCAAAAGCTGCTGAAGTTTCTATGCAGTGAATTTTCCAACATCGTGGTTTATGTTCAAAATATGACTCCTCATCAAGCCTTGGGTGACAAGTCCCCCAAAGAAGTATTTATAGGTAGAAAGCCCGATGTTAGTCATTTGAGGATATTTGGCTACCCCATATACTTCCATGTTCTGAAGGACAAAAGGAACAAGTTATAAGCTTCTGGAAAGAAAGGTACATTTGTTGATTATTGTGGAAATTCAAAAGTTTATATAATATATGTACCTAGGTAGAGAAATATAGAATTTAGTAGGGATGTAACATTCGATGAAGATGCTACCCTTGGGAAGGAAAGGGATAGTCCTCCTCCTCCCCATGTTGAATAGAAGGATGATGCTATGGACACATAAGAAGGCCCTTCTATGATAACGTTTGAGCCTGATATTGTTGATGATCCTATGGAGACCATGAACCATTTGGATCCCGCTCCATGTGATCCTTCTGCCAGGAAGAGACCATTATGACTTCGTGACACTTTAAAAGATGTTGAGAAACATACTACTGCATAAGGAATACTAAGGGAAAGAAAGAATCCATGTCGATTCTAGGGATACATTGTGGCTATGAGTAACACCATATAGGTTGAACCACACATTTGAAGAAGTAATGAAAGAATAGGATTGGAAAGATGCTATGGCTGAGGAATATCAATCTACCATGAAGAAAATTGTGTGGGAAGTAGTTTTGAGACTTGAAGGGAACTCCATTGTGACTTCGAAATGTCTATTCAAAATAAAGCAGGGTCTTGATGGAAGTATTGAGAAATACAAGGCGAGGTTCGTGGATATGGGTTTCTCCTAGAAAGAGGGAGAATATTATGATGACATATTTACACTAGTTCCCCACTATACCACTATTCAATCTACCGTTTCTTTAGCTGCAAGTCAAGGGTGGAATCTTCACTAGATGGATGTGGATTGCATTTCTTCATGGATTTATATAGGAGGAAGCATACATTGAGAAACCATAGGGATTTGAGGAGTACGATAGGAAGACTCATGTATGCAAGGTGAAAAATGAACTTTATGGATTGAAGCAGTTCCCCAACGCATGGTATGTATGCATTGGTAGCTACTTGATAAAGCTTAGATTCATGAGAAGTAGTGTTGACTTGCCTTCTACTTCAAAGTAGTCCAAGGTATGCCTTTGATTTTGTATTATATGTTGATGATCTATTCTTGACAGGTGGTGAGCCTCTATTCTCAAGTGTAAGAGGGAGCTGGCCTCTGAATTTGAGATGAAGGAACTTATACTAATGCATTACTTCCTAGGCTTAGAGATATGGCAGAGGCCTAGTGAGAATTTCCTTTCACAAGGAAAATATGTCATGAAGTTTTTTGGGAGATTTTCTATGGTGGAATGCAAGTCCATGGATACACATATGGATATAAACTTCAAGAAACTATGTGGAGAAGCTGCAAGACCCTATCTGGAAAATCCTTATGAGTACTAACATCTGATTGGACCACTGATGTTTCTTGTGAACACTCGACCAAACATATGTTTTGTAGTTAACACTCTGAGTCAATTTATGACGAAGCCTTTACATGAACATTGGATTGCTGCTAAGCATGTGGTGAGGTACTTACATGGGAAAATTAATTTTGGACTAAGATATACTATCAGAGATGTGTGACTACATGATACACCGATGCTGACTGGGACAAAAACATTGTTGAAAGGAAGAGCACATCAAAATGCTGCTTTAGTTTGGGCTTTGCCATGATATATTGGACAAGCCAGAAGTAGATGTCAGTTTCTCTAAGCATGGCCGAGGCAAAGTATATTGCTGCTAGCATAGCTAGATGTGAGGCAGTCTAGTTGAGGAATATTTTTGGATAGTTGTTTGAGTAGGTATTGGATATGAAAGTGATATATTTTGAAAACAAGAGTGGGATTTGACTTCCAGATAATATTGTATTTCATGACAAGTCTAAGCAGATTGAGATCCGATACCACTATATTCGAGACATGGTGTAGAGAGGAGCCATAAGACTCCATCACATTTCAAATGATGAGAAAATAACATATATTCTCACCAAA
The DNA here is from genome assembly GCA_031772625.1 of Pinus tabuliformis. NCBI lineage: Eukaryota > Viridiplantae > Streptophyta > Pinopsida > Pinales > Pinaceae > Pinus > Pinus tabuliformis. Next base: position 1,244,713,798 of record CM062804.1, read on the forward strand.
GCTTTGCCCAAAGGGAAGTTTTTGGTCTTTAGAGAGAAGCTTGGATTGATGGATGTGACCCTCTCGAACACCGGTCATGGCTAATCAAGAACACCGAGTTATGCTCTTCCCCGCTGTCTAAGCTCCTAGGGTGAGGAATTGAGCCGAATAGCTCTCGGGGTTGAGGGAACTCTAGACAATATGATGTGTGCAATCCTTACCTTTCATGTTAAGTGGTATCTTTCCTATTGTCCCTATAAGGTGTGTGTGATACTTTCCATCTATGGAAAGTTGGGTATCTCCCCCTATCATGTTCATTGGAATGGAAATAATATACCCCAATATGCATCCTATCCATAAGATGGGCTTGTTGGGATTTCCACCCATCTTTCCAGTGGTTGAGGAAACTTGAGATCAAGTGCGATCCTTACCATTTATGGTAAGTGGTATCTTGCTCAAGTGATGGAATGTAGGTATTCTATCACTTGATTCCTGAGGGGCAAGATGAAAAGATCAATAGTCACAATAGGATGTGTGCAATACTTACCTTTTATTGTAAGTGGTATCCTACTGATGCAGGAAAATTCACCTCTTCCTACAATTTCCACTTCCACGCACTTGAAATCTTAACTTAATATATAACCAATCTAAGTATGCAACATTACCCATATGTAAAACATGCTGATAACTAAATTTTTATTATTGATCACCAACACTCATTTAATGACATCCCTAAATACTTTTAAATAATACAATATAACTCTCACCTTTCTGACAATTCACACAAATTGATCCACTTCAACGAGTTCATGCAAACTCAAATTAACATTTTCATGCAAACTCAAAGCATCTAACATAACACAATATAATACAAGGAGTCATACACAGAGCCTTTGGCGAATCTGTGTTTCCATTAGGAAGGAAAAGTTCTACATGCATAACCTCACAATCATACATTTCTCTCTTGGCCTAATTCCATATTCATTTGGAAATTAGTTCTCATTTCTCGTAGGCTTAGAACAAAATCCTAAAATAACTCCATAAATCACCCATAAATCACCCATAAATCACCTTTTCCTAAATCTTAAAATCACTCCCTGATTTATTCCCTAAAGCTCTCATAATTTATTCACTAAAGTTATAATGATTTATTCCATAAATCTATCATGCTCTTCAAGACAACTTTACTTTTTCCTTATGGAAAAATCTCTAATATCCATAGCTTTTCTAAAACTATTCTATAATAATTAAATGAAACTAAGAATATTCACAATTAAGGAATTATAATTCTTTTACAATATTGAAACCTCGTTTGGAGTTTTTTTTCAAAAATCTTGATGGATTGGAAACTCTAATGCTATGCATCAGACTCCCAAGGTAGAAAAAATTCATGACCTCTTGGTTATGTGTGATTAATTTTCGAATCCTCCTAGATCCCAAACTTTGTACTGTAACCGATCACCTCCTTCTTCATGTTGCTTCTCTATTGTTTTTGTCACTGTCTTCTTCAACCTTCCAGGTTTCCAAAACTTCTGTTATAGTTTTCCACTCTCTTTGATGATGTACTCTTGTGCATTCATTTTCCTTCTACAATTGACTACCATTCTTACATTAATGTTCAATTTCTCATGCACTTTCATCATCAGTATTCTCATCAGGTCAATTTCAATGTCCAATTGATTGCCTAGCTGATACATGTTGTTCCTTGTTTGTTGAAATTTGTTGTTTTTGCTCCTCACTGGTTATTGTTTCATGTTTCCTTCTTTACTATCTGCGAAATTCTTACTCGTTCCTTCATTTGATGCCTTAAGCACTCCTTCTATGTCTGCAACTTTCATGCAGTATTATCTAATAATCCTTGGATTAATTAACCATTCTTCCAACATCCTTAGATCTTCTTCAAAATTTGTCAGCATTAAGTCTCAATTCTACTCTTCCTCTTTATGCTTCCTTTGACTATCTCCATAAGCCAAATCTTCTTTTTCCTCTACAACACCATGTTTCTTTAATAGTCTACCAACAATATCTTTGTTCATTAATTTATGGTTTTCATCATGGTTTTGTTCATGAGAGAATGCTACCTCATCCTCCGTCAGAATGAAATTCTGAGTTTTTCTTCCTTCTATGCCTTGAGAAGACATTTCTTTTTCTTGCTTCACCTTCATGAAAATTCTAGGTGACTGTCCATCACCATCCACAAAATAACTTGCAACCATACAAAAAATATTAGTTTCATTTTTTTTGGATTTTCAACCTCTTTTATCTCCTCTATCAACACATCCACATGTTGATCTGAACTATCCAATTAGTTCACGAGACTTGCAAAAAGCCCCTCATCTTCATTCTCACTTTCTCTGGTTCACAAATCTACACTTTATTTTCTCACTTTCTCCAAGCATGCTTAACTATTCTCTGATCAGATGCCTCATCCATATTCTTTGATTTCGTGCATCCAACTTCTTAACCGACCATTTAAATTTCTTCTTAAAAATCCATCCGCATTTCTGGTCTTCAGCTTCTTGTTGTAGCATATCCATAAGTACATACAACTGTACTTTAATCTCAGTGAGTTCTCTATTAAACTCTTCACCGCTCGTTTTCTCCACTGTAGAAATTCTCCTCTTCGTGCTACTCAATACCTCATCAAGATTTCTTCACTAGCTCGATCTTTTTGTATTTTCTCTAGTTTTCTCCTTAGAACATTTTCTTGGTAATTCTAACCACACTTGCCAAATTCTACCCAACTTCTACTTGTTGGAAGTTGTCCTTCTTCTAGTTGCAATCCTTAATTCCAAAGAGCTTACCAGCTCTGATACCACTTGATACAGGAAAATTCACCTCTTCCTACAATGTCCACTTCCACACACTTGCAATCTTAACTTAATATATAACCAAGCTAATTATGCAACATTACCCTTATGTAAAACATGCTCATAACCAAATTTTTATTCTTCATCACCAACGCTCATTTAATGACATCCCCAAATACTTTTAAATAAGATAATATAACTCCCACCCCTACAACAATTCACACAAATTTCTCCACTTCAATGAGTTCATGCAAACTAAAATTAACGTTCTCATGCAAACTTAAAGCATTTAACATAACACAATATAATACAAGGAGTCATACACATAATATTTGACAAATCTCCGTTTCCATTAACAAATAAAATTTGTACGTGCAACCTCTCAATCATACATTTCTCTCTTGACCTGATTCCACATTCATTTGGCCTTTAGTTCTGATTACTCGTAGGCTTACAATAAATAGAATTAAGAAATACAATATCTTTTATAAATCCTAAAAGCGCTCCATAAATCACACATAAATCACTCCATAAATCACCTTTTCCTAAATCCTAAAATCACTTCCTGATTTATTCCCTAAAACTTTCATAATTTATTCACTAAAGTTATCATGATATATTCCATAAATCTATCATGATCTTCAAGGTAAATTTGCTTTTGCCTTATTGAAAAATCCCTCTTATCCATAACTTTTATAAAACTATTCTATAATAATTAAGAATATTTACAATTAAGGAATTATAATTCCTTTACAATATTGAAACCCCTTTCGAATATTTTTTTCAAAAATCTTGATGGATTGGAAACTCTAATGCTCTTGCATCACCTGCCCATTTTCACTAGAAAATAAGGATGTGTGTGATCCTTACCTCTCACAGTAAGTGGTATCTTGCCTATTGTCTAGGTCAACAAACATTAGGATGTGTGCGATCCTTACCTCCCATGGTAAGTGGTATATTGCCTATTGACTTTGGATATAGGGTGATAGTTGGAGCTTCCCTATGATGATTGTTCTTATTTAGATTCAAGAATGATCAACAAATGAATAGAGATGAGCGGAAATGAGATATGATATTGATGACAAACGTATGATATAGTCATAAATTTCTCCCTAGCTGAGAGGGAATGCTGATTTCGTAGCTTAGGGATAAATTCCCTCATTTGCACAACATTATTCACCAAGAAATACCCCTTGTATCCCTTAGAATAATTTAATTTGGTCAAGGAAAAATATGATTTTTGGGGTGAAACCAACATGTGCACAAAAGTAAAAGTTGGCCCGGGCAAGAAAATCCATCCTCCTTCAACACATTTAAGTACACCTCGTGTCACATCACTTTGGAGCATCATCAAATCATCACATCTTCTCTCTCTTCTCTTGTTTGGTTCATACATATTTTCAATTGAGAGGTCTAAGCTCACAGGTGCAAAGGGAAGGAGGTAATTTTGATTTTTTGTATTGACTTTCTGATTGGGACAAGTTTGACCAACCGTTGACCAATTTTGACTTGAGATTTTGAATAAGAAAAAATTGATCTTTGGAGGTCCAATTGATTTGTGGAGAAGTTGAATATTTATGGGCACTTTGACCCTCGTTGACCATAGGTCGGCACCTAGGGTTTTCGTAGGTCAAATATTGTCTTTGACTGAATTTGCATGGGTTGTAATTTGACTGCGTTGACAAACTTTGACTGATTTTTGAAGGCTGAATTTAATGCTTGTTTAACCGAGCTCTTTGGAGGACTATTAACTATTGACTATTGACTTATTGTTGCTGCTTCTACCATGGATCATTGACTTATTGTTGTTGCTGCTATTGACTTAGACCAAATTTGACTTGTTGACCATATTTGACTATTGGGCTCATTTCTTGGATATTGGTTGGTTGATTTTATTGGATAGTCAAAAGTCTAATTTTGACTCCTTGTTGATGAATTGGAACATTGTATGTCTTTGTTGAACATTTGATGACGATCTAATAGAAGAAGAATTGGAAAGGGTTTTCCCCCTTGTGGGGGTTTTTTTCCCTGGTCATTGACCAAATCTTGTGTCTCTCTTCTTTCGTGTTCTTCACTATTTTCTATTGCATTTGAATTACTGTTCTATCTACAATTGCTTATTGTCATTGAAATATTTAATAGAGGATAAAGTGATTGCTAATTTATTGAAGAAATTGGAATAAGTGATTTTTATAGCATATAACACTGTAAAATTAACATAAGAAAAGTAAACGAACTATTTAAGAGATACATAAAAATTTGTGGGGTTAAGTATGATAAAAATCACTTAACTTCCTCCCTTTTTTTTTTCACTTTTTTCCAAACTCCTTGGACATGTGTAGTGGTTACTATAGCCATTTAATTTTCCTTTATCTATGGAGGAGCTTATTTATCTGAATTCAAGCTCTCAGATATGTGAGCTCTCTTTGTACCGCCTAAGTCCTTTTCCATGGATAGATTCCCTTGCTGTTGCTATTGAACGATGATCTATGTAGATTCAAAACCTTTATGGGTAACATTCATTGATCCCAATACATACCTTTCACCTCCAATTGAATGGCTCTACAGTTGAGGCTGTGTTTCCTAATCTGTATGATTCCCTTCCATTTTTTCTTCTTCATCTTCTATGCTGCTTGTATACTACCATCCCATTTTCTTAGGGATTGTCTCTTTTTCCTTTTTGATATTATCTTGGGGTCAGGAATTTTGCAAATGCCCCATTTGAAAACACGTACGAAATCTAAAGGTTGTATTCTCGTAGTCTAGAAGTTGAGTCCACTAAATTTTTTCATGATTTATAAGAATCAGATCAAGAAGACCTTTGCTTAGGTCGATTTCAACACATATCTTGACAAAAGTGAAGATGCCTTTTAATGTTCTATCCGTGTCTGCTTTTTTGTATTTGACCAAAATATTCCCAATAATTCTCCAACACCTAGGGATGCTTGAACGAAAGTTTTGGAAACCTTACACAAACTGACATATTTGTTACCACCATATTTGATGCATCAAATGTAGGGAACTAGGGTGTAAAAAAAACCCGACTCACCCCCAAAACCATGGTTCTTCATTTTTTACTTTTTCCTTGTCTTGCTAGGTCTCAAAATGTGATATAAAAAATCCTTTGGAGCACAAAATAATATTACACATTGTAGTCCAATAAAAGTCAACTTACTTGTAGAGGTCTTTTGGTTTTGGCCAAAAATCATCAAACTTGCATAATATTATAATATTATGTTTAATATAACATAATTTGATAATATTAATATTTTGTATTAGAATGTTGTATTACATTAAAGCTCTTTAGCTTTAATATATATTATAATGTGTTAAACCCAATAATATTAATATAATAATATATTAATATTATACCTTTAATATTAATATTTGGTTTAATATTAATATTAAATCCAATATTATATTAAAACTCTTTATATCATTAAGATACCTAAATTTGCATTCATCTCTCAAGATGCATTAAGGGAAAATTAAAATGAACTATCTAAACGGTCTTCCATGACAAACTTTACATCTTTTCCTATCATTTTGAAGTTTATTCTTTACAAACTCTTCATAAATTCCATAATAGAAGCATCAACTTTGTCTCCAAGACATACAACAATCTTATCTCACTTAAATAACTTAATAAGATGATTTAATATCATATAAGGTATCTAGCTTATATTAAATTTATTATTATAATATCATAAATAATTATATAATAATAATAGCTATAAAATAATTTTTATGTAATGCAATCATTAATATATATTGATAAGTGTGAGTTATTATTTCTTTAATTATATAAATTAATAAATAATAAATATTTTATCTTATATATATTATATATGAAATTTTTATTGTTAAAAATCCAATTTTTACTTATATTTATTTTTGTGTTAAGAAATGAATAAATAATGGTGGGTGATAACTCTATGTAAATATATTTATTTATTTATATTAGTCAATGTGATATAAATACTTGTCATATGGAATTTTAATACTTTTATCTATTTTTGTGCTAAGAGGTGCATAAATAATGGTGGATTGGTAAATGTGCTTAATTACATAAGAATCCTACCTATTTTGGTGGAATGAATTGCTTAAATTATGGTAGGCAATAACTCTATGTAAATATATTTATTTGTTTGTATTAATTCATGTAATATAAAGAATATTCATGTGAAATTCTAAACCTATTATGAATATATATAATTTGAAAATATTTTTTATTGAGTAGACATTTAAATGTTTACACTTATTAAAGAACACTACAACATCTCCCCTATCCTAAATTTTCACTGAGTCGACATTAAAATGTATACACTCATTTATAGACACCGCAACTTCTCTCCCATACTGGGTTGTAAAGCGTCTCTCAGGGCAATCTGAGTCACACTCATGGTCATTTAAGATGGCAATTTACTATTTGGTTGTATATGGAGATATTATGTATCAATAATCTATCACATACTACAAAGCCCATAAATACAAGTCATCCAATTGACTTTTAGCCACTTCATTAGACCATTGCAAATTATTAGATTTTGAGAATTGTAAAGCTTGATTAGCTTGGTATCAAATAAATTCGCAACTAAACAATAAGAGTTTCTTTTGCATTTACTAGCTAAAACAAAGTCTTCATCTAGCTATAAAAAATAAGGTTTTGAATACTTTAAATAATAACTCGATTAGTTCTTGTTTTAATGTTAAAGTCTCTTAACATGAAAATACTACCTTCATTCCCACTTATTTCCAACTCCATATTATATGTATTTGACACTTATTTCCAACTCCATATTATATGTATTTCACTGGAGCTTCAATTCTATATAGAATATTAAATGTGAAATAACCATTGCCTCCTTCCAACTCTATCTCACACACAACATATGAGAAAATTCATCAAATTTCCACAATAGTTACATAGTCTATAGGAGTTGGTCACACGCGGAGATCTCCAATTGGAATAAATGAAAAATTAAAATAAACGCCATTGGTAATATCTCTCTTGAAAAGATTTTTTTTCACGATTATTAATTCACACATAAATTTAAATCACAACCTTACATTCTAACATCTTAAAATTGCTTATACCAATAGCAAAACCACATTAGCCTTTGTTTCAAAAACTCATATTTTAGGTGAAGTGGTGGGGCATTTTCTTTAATCTTATCCTACTACCCTTGCCTATTGTTCCTAATCCCATTCACATATAAACTCATTATAGTTGGATATCAGGCTCTATATGTGTAGTATCTCATCAACCAATATAGGTAGAGCTCCTTGATGTGAAAAAATAGGGTAAAGGAAGGGCCCTTGCATCCCTGAGGAGGACAATATTCTTATCGATTACATTAAAAAAATATTCATGGAAGAAATAGTAAAATAGGTCCTTGCCACTCTCTTTGTTCACTGTCACGTACCTTCAATAATGAGTGAGTGAATTCAACTAGCAAATGGCTGTGGAGACTGGCGACAACTTCTACTTCCCTCACTATCACATCATTCTTGAATGTAGCAACCCATAGGAGGAAAATTAAACCTAAAATACAAACCCATGCATGGCACATGAATAAGAAAGGAATAATTCCATGATTGAACAAAAATAGGGAAAAAATGAAAATGGAAGAAAGTATCAGCTCTAGTCCCAACCTAACAATGGCGAATGGTGGTAATTGAGTTCATTTCCTTTTGGGTAGAAATTTATTTTGTTTATTACATAAAGGAATTCAATAGAGGAATCTTATTCTTACTCTTTGTTGCAGTATTACAACTCTGTTGCAATAAGGTGATTAGTTATATACCGAGCAATTGCATTGCAACACAACTCATTAAAACAAACCATCCATCTTCACTTCAGAGCATCGTTTCTCTTAATAGGATCGAAATCAACTTCAATAATATTGTTGGGCAGCGCATCCCCCCATAACATGTTTTTGGAGCTTAAAACCCGAGTTTTGGTCAACATAATGTAAAGACCCCGTGAAATGCGGGCGCGGAGCGCGAGAGTTTGGGATGAGTCATAGGGTTGTTCGCCCTAAAATAATGTAATTTAATGTAAAGTTGTGTCGGCCTACCCATGGTCCATGGACCATGGGATTGTATAAATAGAGCGAGGCTCTAAGTGTAAAGATAGCTTTTGGAAAGGAAGTAATAGATAGATGCGAAGGCATGGTTAGAGGATAGAAGTGGATCTGAAGTGTATTGGGTCGTAGTAGTAGGTAGAGGCTCTGTAGCTGAGTGTGCAGAGGCCTAGTAGAGTCTGCAGCTGAGTGCGCGGACCCCTGCAGCTGAGTGCGCAAGGCGGAGTCGGGTCTGTATTGAACTGAACTTGAAAAGGATCATTAATAAAGCTAAGTTGATTCGGCATATTGTGCATCTGTTTCGTAGATCTATATTTTGATGTTCGACGTTAATGATATCTATTTATCTATATGCGCGCACTTGTATGTATGTTTATGTATGAAAACTTTCTAAGTAATTAACGAATAGAACCTAACTAAGGAAGACTTGGGTAATTAATACTAGTCGCACTGCGGCTAGATCTGCGCAAAGGTAGTCCCACAGGATGCAAGGAGCTCGCTGGTGCGCGTAATCTAGTAAGCGCAAAGGTTGAATTGCGTACCTATCGCCCATATCAGACATCCCCAGGGTGCGGAAACCTGGTTCCAGCACCCTCCCATACTACTTCGGGTGAGACCTCAGTCTGCGCTCCGCGGACTGTTGCCGAAAGGGCCAGTAGTACCGAGATTTACTTGGCTAAACTCACTACTGAACTTGGGTCAGGACCCACTAAGCCAAAAAATGGTTCCATTGCCGGGACCAGGATTTGCCTAAGGGATGTCTGATGTTGTGCCACTGGAACCCAACAAAGAAGGAAATTGAAGAGTGGTTGGAAAAGAAGATTCACGAGTTCACGACACAGGAAAATAGAACTTCGCAGGTGTCTGAGAAAAGGTGGCTAGATTGCTACGTGTATATGGAAATCCACGATATTTTCTTTGCATCCTTTCCTTCTGAACTATATGAGTGGATCGCGAGGTTAGCCGACAGCCAGGGAAGGTGTAGGCTCGACCACCCAATAGTGTGGACTCCAGAATTAGTGCGCAAACTAGAGGCATCAGAAGATAAGATCGCGCGAGCTGTGGACCATTGGCTCGATCAGATAATAGGGGGATTCATCACTGAGTTCGCGGTAGACATGACTGTAAGCTACAACGAAGCATAACGACGTTTTCTCAAGGGACCGCGAGGTAAGTATATTAAATCTTTGAATACCTGGATTAAGATGCTGTTATGTGAAAAGTGGGTTATGCGAATACATTAATGTTTGGGACGACACGGAGCGGAAAGATCTACAAAGGTAGCAGGGAATTAGAAAACAGTCCCTTAATTTCACCTTCGCGAGAAAGTGAGGAAGAGCTCACTCGGGTCTCTCTGAGAAGTGCGGTCAGTTTGATAAGGCAACGCATTCCGCAGTTACCACCTCCACCCACGCCACCACCTGCTTCACCTCCCTCACCTCCATCTCCACCCACTCCACCTCCACCAACCCTACAGTTCAGCATGGCATGCGCGATCAAGCTACCTGCATTTAGAGGAGTAGGGAATGAGGATCCAGACTAGTTCTGGTTCGTGGTAAGAGCAGTACGGGAAGCGCAAGGGGTCACGAATGACAACAATAAGAAGACTGCATTGGTGAGCGCACCGCAGGATCTCGTGTTGACATGGTATATCAAGCACTCTAATAACCACGCAAATGCAAGGATAACAGAGATCTAGAATGCGTTGAATAGAGAATTTAGCCGGCCGAAATCAGAGACACAGTCAATCATCGGGTTTAAAGAGATCGTGATGCTTTCAGGCGAGACCCCCTGGGATCTAGATCAGTGGATGAAGAGTATGATCTGTGAGGCTAATATGATGCTCATGGATGCACAACATTGTGCATGGTTTGTGGCATCCCTGACACCGCACTTAAGGACGACGTTGTCACAGTAGAAACTTCCCACCTAGGCTGAAGTGTTGGAAATGGTGATGAGGTTGCATGAGACCCTGATACAAGATCTCAGGTTGGGAGTTCAACAAATCCATGCACAACTACATAATGTTTTCTTGGAAATGCAGAGCTTGAAGCAGGATAGGGCACCGCGGACAGAGGCGCGCAAGGAAGTATGGTGCGTAAAATGCAAAGGCCAGGGCCATGACAAGGACCACTGTCCAGTATTCACAAACTACTTGGCAGGAGGGGGACCAATGCCATTGAGACCAGAGGCACAGGCAGGGCCGAGTGCGACACCTGCGTTATAGTGTGCGATCTGTCAAATAAGAGGAAAACACACGACGGACAATTGTCATTTGTTGCAGAAGTATATGCAGACTCCCTAGCAGTTGTTTTGTAATTTCTGCAGGTTGGTAGGCCACTGGTGGGCTCCAGTATTGCAGCAATAATTCTGCAACTCCCGGGACTCCCTTCTTTACTTTGATCAACCCGGTAGTTCGTAACAAACTTGGGAGCGACGATGCTATATGCACAAGTACTAGCTCTTGCCGCAGGCTGTCACTTGATCAGCTGGCACAAGTCTGCTAGGAGCTTAAGCCAACTTCTATGAGCTCTCAAAAGAATCTTTTAACGGTGATGGATGAAAGCTAACTCTAAAGAGGCTAATCTACTCGCAGAAAGAAACTAAAAACTGAAAGGAAATGCAAACCATAGCAAACCCTAGTTTTACCAACTAACCCTACTGGTGCAAGAAAAGAGATGAAAGTTGTTGAAATGGATGCCATTGACTTTTGGAAAGGTAAAATGCATGTGTCTAAGCTACTTCTGAAGTAAAATCTGAAAAAAAAAAATCTTTTTGTATTTTTGAGTAATTTTGCAGAATTATTATGCATGTACTTTAACTGTTTTTGACTGTGCAGAGTTTGATTGACGAAAGGAGATGGGGTAAGCACTTGCAGGTGGTTGGGAAGGTGAGAAGAGGGCCTAAGGGGTCCCTATCACCCTTCCAAAGAGTTTCAAAGTGATCAAATCTCGAGAAGCTGCCCACGTGATCTTCTACAGGAAGTCTGTAGGGGTTCTTCAGGATGTTCTACAGGAAGAGCCGAGAGAGGATTTTTCAGGGTTGATGGAGGAAAACAGGTGGGAAAGTGGAAATGGAGGTTGGATGAGGCTGTGAATAGGTCTAGGACCTGGTAAATGAGGCTACAGAGTGATGAAGATGGTTTGATTTGTTCAAGGATGGAGGAAGCAAAGTTGCACAAAAATGTAGAAATTAGGTCAAATTGGAGAAGTGTGGCAAATGAAGGGAAGGAATCTGGGAGTTGGAGTTGGAGCAGATTGTATGATGAAGGAAGGATAGGCAGGGATGTATTACAGGTGATCTACACACTATTTCTTAAAACTAATCAAACAAAGACTATGCAAACCAAAGATCTAGCTATCTTGACCTAATTTAACCTAGAAACCCAGCAATCATGATGAACAGAACTTTATTAGTATAAAATCATGTAAGATAGCAATGAAAAATAAGCAAGAACAGATCTGCACATGTAATCACAACTGGTATCAAATTTTGCAACTGAGAATCTAACACTAGCAATTGCATGAAGAAGCAAGAACAACGTTTTTGTGGCAGCAAGGACACCTTGGTCTTAGCTCATGGTCCCGAGGAGGGAGAGGTGAGATCAAGGGTTGCTTGATGGAATTTTTCAAAGATCTTTTCTGTTGCCAACCTATCAAATCAACCTGAACATGAAAAGCTATTTCAATCATTAAAAATGACCTAAGTAACAAAGCAATATGTTAATCTAAGTAGTAGAAATTATTCTAGGAATGCAGCAAAAACATATAAAAGTACACAAAAGGAGGTACTGGAACTTGGGTTGGGCCCAACCCCAAGAGCTAAAGCCTCCTAAGAAAAAGCTCAGAGCTGATGCAAAATGAAATTGATCTCCATTACTCAGAAAACAACCATGTCACGAAAATGTTTACAGCGAAAGCTCCAAAATGGGCTGGAAGGCAGAGCAGCACTAAAGTGCGAAAATACAACTGTTCAAAAGCTAACCTATGAAGGCTGGAAGCCTTCCTATTTATGCACTACGAGGACCTCCAACAACCCTCCTTAACTCAAGGGGCTTGGCTGCTCAAAACTGCAAGTCATCAGCCACTTCACAAAAGTTGCTCGGCTGCCCTTGGGGATCATCTTCGGTGGGCTGCTGAACTCCGAGCTGATGGTGGAGAACTCGAGGAAGGGGCCATTTAGTGTAGGAGACACCCTTCCTACAAATCCTCAGCCTTGTTCCCTTGTATTTGGCTGTCAACTGGCTCATAAATGCTTGACCTTGGTCCAAAAGATGTCCAAAAATCTGTAATAAGCATGTATTAGACTTCATGGTCAAGTGACTATTCTCATTCATTCAATTAACATAAATATACTCAAAAGCATGCATAAACTATGAAGAATGGTGGATTAATGGAGAACAATAGGCAAAATGAGCCCAATAAGTTACCCATTTTTGGGGCTCATCATCACCCCCCTGCTAAATGTGTTGCTCATCCTCTGAGCAACTAATCCAGCTAGTCATCTTTGATTGCTTTGACTGCCTCTCTAACATCCTAGGCCTCTGAGGTGATATCCTCTTCTTGGTCATGAAACCTTGCTTTTCTCTCTACTTCCTCCCATTGCCTGTGCTCTTCTTCTTGTTTGACCCCTTCCAGCAGTCCTAAAAGCAATGGAGGACTAAACTTTAGGCCGATCCAGTTGGCCTGCAGATTTTGCATTGACTGTTTATAGAGTGGTATTCTTGCCAAGGCCTCCCACATCCTTGTTGGGGAGTGGTATTCTCTGATTTTCAGACTGTGGGATAGTGTGTTCCATCTCCTTGTGCAAGCATGAATGCAGTTATCCTCCAACAGTCTTTCCATGTCCTCAAAGTGAGCAATGGCCTGAGCTTGTCTTTCAATTTAATCTGGGTGAACCTGGGGGTTGTTGGTAAGTTGCTGATGGGCATACACTAAAGCTAAGGGATCTTCTAGTTTTGCTTTGATCATGAGTGGCTCCCGTAGCTACCTGTCCATAACATTCCGAATTTCTACTGCCCTCTTTTCCTCATGGTTTAACCAAGAGGCCATGGCCATGAGTTTCACATCCCCTAATGAAGCATTGGGGTCCCACAGATTCATGTTCGGAAGGGCCAAGTTGTGTAAATAGAATTCTGATAACTTGGCCTTATCTTCTACTAAGCTACTATCACACAAAGCCATGAATTGATGGTAATTCTGAAATGGAATGGTGCCCCTTTGGGACAAGGTGTTAATCTGAAACTGCAACCATTGATTTTTAAGATATAAGGCATATGACTTGGGAGGTTGCCTACATTGCAAGGCTTCTACTGCCCAGCTGGCCATGCAAGCCACCTGGGCGTCTTTTTCCTGCAACTGTTGTTTTAAACCCCGTATCTTGTTTACTGCTTGAGACTCCTGTTGTTGCAGCAGTTTTGTGAGCATCTCCACATTAGCTTGTAGCTCTGCCACCTTCTACTATTTCTCAGTTGTGTCCTTGTCTGCTAGAGGTCCTTCTTGTTGCTGTTGCCCTCCCAAAATGGACGGGCTACCTTCCTTGTGGACTTCCTGTAGCTGCAACTGTTTTCTTAGCAGCTCATTCTCCTTCTGCAGCTGGGCTCTTTTGCAGCTTTCTACATGCCTGACCATGGCCAGTTCTCCTCTTAACTCTTTTAACTTCTCCTCCATGTGGCCTATGTCCTCAATTCCCTTAGATTTGGAAATTTTCATCCATGTGTGTGTTCTGATCCTCTCCTGTTCCAATGCAAAGAAGAGTGGCACAACAAATTTCTGTGGGATGATTTTCCCACCCTCTAACAGGTTGTAGTATGAGCCCAAGCTAGGTTGAGGGCTTGGTTCCAGTATCTTCTCGGTCTCTCCCTCTCCCTATGATGATTTGGCTGTCTTTTCCTCCAATTTCTCGGTCTCTTTTAACTTAGCCAGAGTTTCTTGTAGAGACGTCTTGGCTTCCTGTAGAGCTGTCTTTGAGTCCATCATCTTAATTCTCTCTCTCCAGGTGGAGGTTTTTGGGCTTCCTCGTTCATAGGTGATAGACATCTTTGAAGGAGACTCTTCTTTTGGTTTCGCTGTTGTGTCCTGAATGAAAATTGGCTCTTTTGACTGTGGCTTGGGTCTGCCTACTTTTATCCGTGTGCTCCTCGCCTTAAAGTACATGGAGGTTTGCCTCTTTCTCTTCCCTTTTTGTTTTGGAGGTGTGCTTAAGGTAGCAAGCACAACTGCTGCCTCCCTGGCCAATATCTCAGGTGATTTCTCCTCTTGCTGTTCTTTTTCCCTGCTTCCTGTAGAAATCCCTATGTCAACTGTTTCTGTCTGTGTTGCTGCTATTTCAGGATGTGTCTTTTCCTTTTGTTTCTATGTGCCTGCTTTGGCTATGACAACCTTCATTTGGGGTTTTTCAGCCCTCTCTGCTCTACTCTGCATTCTCTTTTCCCTTGGTGTTTGTGCTGTTGTTTCTTCCTCTATTTTAGGCTCAGCAATCTGGCCCATTTCCCCTTTTTCTTTCTGTTCTTGTTGTGCTTGAATGTCCTGTGTTCCTTCACCATTGGTTTTCTCACCTTCTTCAGTGTGTTCTCCCTCCTCATTGCTAGATGAGGTGATGTTTTTGGCCAAAATTCTAATATTTTCATCCCTAGACATGTTTCGGAAGATTTCCCAAGATATGGGGACAGTGTAGGTGTGTAAGGCATCTTCCACCAATAGTTTGATGAGCCCATGATGGGCCAATTGATCCGGGATCCCTTCATTTAACTTTGTTCCACATTCAATTAGTGATTGAAGAAGAAAATAGGGGATGCTCAGTTTCTTGTCTGGAGGCGAGTCAATTCCATGTCTTAGTTCACACAGTAACCTGAAATGATAACCATAGATGATGCTAAATCTTCCTTCACATGTAATGTACTTCATGATTTGGAAACTGACTTCACTCCAGAGAGGAGGCAAGCTGGTTCTCCTAACCCCGTTTTTGTCTTCTACAGGATGTTCCTCGGGTAGAAAGAATGTTTTCTTGGCAGCTTGGCCCAATGACCTCTCTTCTTTGCTCCAAGGGAGCCCTAATGGTAGACCAGTAACTCGACTGATGAGCTCAGGGGTAAGTTCTAGGGTCAAACCCCTAAAACTAACTGTGGCATGTGTCTTTGATTGAGGTCTCAGGGACATTAAAAATTCCTTAGTTATCTCCTCGTCATGACCCTGAATTTTGTCAAAGAAGGACATCCAATTGGCTCGGGTGAAAAGGTCCACCACCTCAGGATGCTCGTGCAGTTTGCTGGAGTCCGAGGGTTCTTTCCTTATGAATCCCCCTGGCATGGTGAGAGTGCTCTTTTTATGCTTTGATCAGAAAAGGGAATGCTGTTTATGGTTTCCCCTGAACTCAAGAAGGAATTTCTTGGGTGTCCAATATCAATTAGCAACAAGTCCCTAGTTTTAAGACTGCTGTTACCCAGAACTCGATTGTCTGGTTATGAAAGGAAGAATTTTGTTTCTACAGACAGAGTACAGAGATCAATTTTTCTTCTCAGCACACATGTAGATATTGAAATTCAAAATTTTTCATACATAGGCTAGCCCCTACAGCTGCATATATCTTCCCTACAAGAGAATTAAAAAAAAAAGAAGGAAACGTGGAGGAGAATCTTGATGCAGAAACAACTGGGAAACCCAGTGCAATACACAGGCAAACGTTTTCCTCTGATTTCAAAACCTGATGTCGTTCAATTCACCACCTTTGCAAAAAATACCATGCATAGAGGATTTTTTTTCGAGCCTACCTCGTTTGGAGCTCCAAATTCGACGAAGAAAAATCCCAGGCTTCCTGCTCCGGAAAGCTGTGCAGTCTTTCCTGTAGAAGACCCCCCCCCGATTCCTGTAGAATGTCACTGCGCCTCTGAGCGAGCTCGATACGTGGGAGATTTTTGAAAATAGGTAGAAAAACTAGTGGAGGGCGACTGGTTAACAGTTTTTGGAAGCGGAGGACGCGTACTCCAGTCGAGGACGTTGCAAGTGCAAAATGAACAGAAGGTGGTGTGAGTTTCAGCCGAGCATCTTTTAACTGCGGCGTGATTCGTGGTGAGGGAATGAGGTGGCCAGACCGAACCGTTGATCCGACGTCACGACCATAATTTCTCTGCGTGTTTCTGACTGCCATCACCTCCCCTCTGCCGTTAACCACCGCCACCACTACCAGTCCCGACGATTTCTCCCTGAATGGACACTCCACACGTGCTGGCTGCACATCTCGTCAGTGATTTTGAATGTAACTGGGCTCGTTCGGATCCCACGAGGCTATGTAACTGGCCGAGGGTGGCCAGTTGACTGGCCACCGATTCCACTCAATCCGAACCATTCCCATAGGCATGCAGCTTTTAAAATATAGTTTATGCAATTGACGAATGAGTTTAGGCACTTACCTGTGTGGTCACGGCCGCGTTATGCAGACTTCAGGTCTTGGAACCACTCCTTCGTTTGCTGCTACTTCATGCATGGGTTTTGGAACCCATTCCTTCATTCGTTGATGTTGCATGCACGGGTTTGGAACCTATTCCTTGTTTGCTGTCGCTGCATGCCCAGGTTTTGCTTGGCTTCAGCTGCTGATGATATTCTCGTGTTCAAGATGAGCCCTTTGCATTTCTCCTTTGTCGTTTTCAGCTGCCCTTGTCTCCATAGTATGTCTTCCATAGGGATCAACTGCTACAGGATTCCTGTAGGATGTCCTGTAGCTGCTTCTCCTCCTGGAATGCAAGCTAAAACGAGCAGGGATATACTGCTGACGAGGGATTCGGCTGATGAGGAGTCCAGATGGAGATTGACAGGTATGGTGAGTGAGACACTACTGCTTGATTTGTCACTAAAAGTTCTTGCTGGGAGTATGAGGAAAACAACATTTTTTTTGTGTGACTGTGCAGGAAAAAATAACAGGATGGGTGCAACGGAGGTGTAAAGAGATGAAAGAGGGTGACATATGGTGATGGACGGAAACAGGGGTGTTTGCAGGCCTAACAGGCAGATTCCAACCTTCGAATTCCCTCCCAAGATCAATTATGGCCTGTCTGAAGGTTCTACAAGATCTTCCTGTAGAAGACATAGAACTCCCTATAGAAGGCCTAGAACATCCTATAGAAGGTGAAATCTTAACCCGAATGTGATCAAATCTTAGGAAAGGGGAGTGGTCATGGAGGAAGTGTTTGTGAGGGGTGCTCGCAGCCTGGTGCTGACCTTTGTCCTTGTTTTGCACGACCCTCCTAACCTATAATGCCTTCCCTGCAACCTGCAATTATTCAACAGAAATTTGGTCTATTTCTTGTTTTTTTCCCTTTTCTTTTTTCTCTTTTTTTTTTTTTGAGAGACAGCTGGGGCGCCTCCAGGAGGTTTTCACCCTCACTGTCTGCCCCAGGTGCCTCTAAGAGGTTTTCACCCAAGGATCTTTTTATTCTTTTTCTGTTTTTTTCTCTTTTTTTTTTTGATGATCAAGGTGTGGGTGGAGTAGAGACAGGGCCCTGCTCCACTACCAGCACTGATTTATCCAACGTTTCAATGAACTCCTACTTAGAAAGGGGCTTCCTGTAGATTTTCAATCGATGCCCGTTGACGAGCATAGGGATGGCTTCTTCATCAATGGTCCTGATAAGGACTGAACCATTGTTGTTGCATTTTTCCACTGTATATGGTCCCAGCCACCTTGTCCTCAGCTTCCCTTTGAAATCCTTGTATCTTGAATCATATAACAGTGCCCAATCTCCTGGCTGAAATTGCTTCTCTTTAAGGTGTCGGTCATGCCATATTTTTCTTTGAAGTTGGACTACCTCTGAGTGGAGGAGGGCCTGCATTCTTTGTTCATCTAGTCCATTCAGCTGAAGCAGTCTTTCCTGTTGTGCATGGCTGAGATCTAGGTCTAGCTGAGCTACCAACCTCAATGTGTTGTATTCAAATTCTATGGATAACAAAGCCTTCTTCCCGTAGACCAGCTCATAAGGTGTGAAACCTGTTGTAGTTTTCCAAGAGGTGTTGTAGGCCCAGGTGGCCTCAACTAAGCGATCTGCCCAGTCTTTTCTACTGCTGCTCACCACTTTAGTCAAAATATCCTCCAAAGCTCTATTAGTGACTTCCACCTGTCCATTTTCTTGCGGATGATAAGGGGTGGAAGTTCTATGCTTAATCTTGTGATGAGCAAGCAGGTCTTCAATCAGGTTAGAGGTAAACTGGCTCCCTTGATCTGTGACTAATTCTCTTGGGTAGCCAAATTTATAGAATATATTTTCCCTCAAAAACTCAACCACTTTTTCTTTTGTTGCTACCTTGATTGCTTTTGTTTCTGCCCACTTTGTCAGGTAGTCTGTGCACACAATGATGTAAGACTTTTGTCTTGAAGGAGGGTTGATAGGACCCACAAAGTCCATGCCCCACTTCTCAAATGGCTCGAAAGTCACTTGAGTTTGGAGGGGCATTTCATCCCTTGGAGTCGGTTTCCCCATCCTTTGACATCGGTCACATTGGCTGATGTATCTTCTGACATCTTGATGAAGAGTGGGCCAATAGTAGTCTACCTGTAGAATTTTGAAAGTGGTTCTCTTTGCTACAAAGTGGCCTCCATAGGGTCCATCATGATAGGTCAGGAGGATGTCAAAAACTTCCTCCTCCCTAACACAACGCCTCAGAATCTGATCCGGGCCAAGTTTGAATAGGTTGCCCCCAATCCAAGTGAATGGGGTGCTTTTCCTCATGATCTTGCTCTTCTCTTTTGAGGATAGGTGTGGCGGGAATTGTGCTGAAACCAAGTAATTTGCTATATCAACAAACCATGGTGAGAGTACTGAAATAGCAAACAGGTGTTCACCTGGTAGTTGATTATCCTCCACCCCTTCTTCTCCTGCAGGCTAATCTAGTCTAGACAGAAAATCAGCAACAACATTTTCCTTACCTGGCTTGTCAACGATGGCCAAATCAAATTGTTGCAATAAAAGTAACCATCTAATGATACGAGCATTTACATCAGGTTTATTCATCAAATACCTAATTGCAGCATGATCAGTGTGTACGAATTTTTGATAACCAGTGATGTAGTGTCTGAACTTGTTTATGGAATGGACTACAGCTGGGAGCTCTTTCTCGGTTACAGTATAGTTTAATTCCGCCTTGGACAGGTTTTTGCTGACAAAGTATATGGCATATGGTAGCTTCTCTTCAACTTGTCCTAAGGCTGCTCCTATGGCTTTGTTCGAGGCATTTGTGTGAATGTGGAAAGGTAGGGCCCAGTTTGGACCTCTCAAGATTGGGGCAGTTACCAGCTTATCCTTCAACACATCTAGAGCCTCTTGACAGCTGTCAGTCCATATAAACTCAACATCTTTCCCCAAAAGACTAAACAATGGAGAGGCTAGCTTACTGAAATCTTTAATGAACCTTCTATAATATCCCGCTAAGCCTAAAAAACTCCAAACATCCTTTACCTTTTGAGGAGGTGGAACCCTTTGGATGATAGAAATCTTGTTGGGATCCACCTGTAAGCCTTGCTGAGAAATTGTATGACCTAGCACGGTCCCTTCAGTCATCAGGAACTCACATTTTTCAGGACTGAGGGACAGGTTCATCTCAATACACTTGGTTAAAACTTTTCCCAGGTTAGTCAATGCTTCTTGGAAGTTGGACCCATAAGGGGTAAAGTCATCCATATAGATTTCCACCGAATCATGAACCAGCTCAGCGAATATGCTTAGTACTGCTCTCTGGAAAGTGGCAGGAGTGTTACATAACCCAAAGGGAAGGACCCGGTAGGCAAAGGTACCCCATGGACAAGTGAAAGTGGTCTTATCTTGGTCTTCCGGGCTGATTTGGATCTGATTATACCCGCTGAACCCATCTAGGAAAGAGAAGAACTTCTTCCTTGCTAGCCCATCTAACACTTGATCTATGAAAGGCAAAGGGAAATGGTCCTTCTTGGTGGCTTTGTTAAGTTCTCGATAATCTACACAGATTCTCCACTTCCCATTTTTCTTGGGCACAAGCACCAGAGGAGAAACCCACTCGCTGTCAGAGATGGGGTAGATGAATCCTACATCCAACAACTTTTTCAATTCTTCTTTAACAATGTCCTTAAGGGCTGGATTCATTCTCCTCTGAGGCTTCCTGACTGGTTTACAATCCTATTTAATGTAAATGTGATGGGTACAGACTGACGGGTGGACCCATTTCATCTCCTTATAGCTCCAAGTGAAAGCATCCAGATGGTGGTCCAATAAGCTACACAGCTCCTTCTCCTGAGAGGGGGATAAGGATGAGTTGATCTTCAAGGTTCATTCAGGGCCAAATTCCACATTCTTAACTCTGGGAGAGGTCAGATCAGCCACACAGAGGTCCACTAAAGCACTGGTTTGGGTACCTTCCACCAACTCCTCTAATGGCAGCACACTGGGAGGTGGATTTTGAATCAAATTCTCAATCAGGTCATCCTCAGTTTGAGGACCTCCCTAGGTGGCTTCCACTGTGCACACTGGTGTAGAGTAGACTTCATCCCCATCTTCCTCCTCCAACTAGAGAGGTAAGTCATGTTCGAGCAAAGGTTGGGCAGGAGGATATAGGACTAGCTGTTTGGACATTGGCCCATTCTTAATGGTCATGCTCCCAGCTCGACAACTGATGTAAGCATCTGCAGTAGCTAACCACGGCCTCCCCAAAATGAGGGGGTATCCAGTGAGTTTTGCCTTTGGATGAAGGACCAAGAAGTCCGCAGGGTACTCCCAAGAATCAACAGAGACCATGACATCCTCCACAATCCCTTCGGGAGTCACGGTGGAGCAGTCTGCTAACTGCAGTACTATCGAGGTCTTTCTTAGGGAACTCTAGAGGTTAAGTTTGAGCATAGTGTCCCTGGTCATCACATTAATGGCAGCCCCTAGATCAATCAGGGTGTGGGGGATTATGGTGCCATTAATGTGGAAATCCACCACAAGACTCCCAGGGTCCAAATATTTTGGACAGATTACTTGTCCCAACATTAGGTCGGACAATTGTCCTATAACATTGATAGTTGGGGCATCTCTCTTGCGCCTACCTGGGTGCCTGAAACACTTCTCTTTGATCAATTTGTTGTAGATTGGTACATATTTGATGGCCTGGAGAAGTGGTATTCTTACACACAGCTGTTTAAGTTCTCCTAGAAGTTCAGTCTCTTCTGGGTTTGGTTGCGTGTTTCCAGTTAGTCTCTCAGGAAAGGGTGGAATGGATTTGGGTTCACTTTCCTGTTTCTCTTCTTCATCCTCTGGAGGAGGAGGTTGACGATCTGGAAGGACCTTCCCAGATCGTAGGTTGATCTCTTGAATCTCCACAACATAGGTAGGGCATGTTGTCTCTCCAGTATACACCTGCTGGGCCTGTTTGTTGTTGGGGTTCGGGTTTGGTTGAGTAGGCATCTGGGGTTGTCTTGGAGGAGTAGGAGGTAATGGTTGTGGTTGAGTAGGTGGTGGAGGCAGAATAGCGGGAGGAGAGTTGTACTGGGGCCTCCACCCCTGTTGCGGTGCATTCCACTGAGGTTGTGGCTGAACATGAGAATGAAATGAATGAGCAGCAGGTTGAGTATGGTATTGAGGTGGATATGACCAAGGAGGGGGTGCGGACCAGGAAGGATGAGCGGGGGGACCCCAAGAAGGTATGTGAGTGGATTGGTTGGGGTTGTAATATGTTTGGGATGTCCCTTGCATCCCCTGCTAGTAAGGTCTGGATCCATGTGGCCTCCTTTGGTTGAGGAAGTAGAGTGGTTTAGTGGCTCCTTCAGCCCCTTGGTACACAGCTTTAAGTCTGGGTAAGGTTGGGCACTAGTTTGTAGGGTGGTCTTCCTCACAAATGAAACATACCTCTACTGAGTGCAATGGGCACTCGTTCTTAGGATGCTTCCTTGTGCATCTGGGACAAAAGATGGCCAAAACTCTCTTAGCTTCCTCTTTCTTTTGTTGGATTCTGAAAGTATCCAGTTGCATGGCAATGGTCTGTCTCACCTCGCTTTTAAGGTCTTACATCTGATTTGTAAACTCATGTTTGGAGAAGGTTGCACTAGCTGAAAGTGGATTCCCCCTACCTCTTTTCCAGGCTACCCTAGAATGGTTTCTAAACACAGTCTTTATGTCCTCATAAGGTAGTTGGTAGATGTCTCCTCCAACAAGCAAATGGAGGGTATCTAGAAGGTCTTCGGGGACTCCTCGGAGCAGAACCAGCTTCAGAGATTCGGGGTCAAGTGTGCACCTGGCCCTTTTATAACTGAGTTAGAACCTTTCTTCATAGTCTTCCAGAGACTCATCACTTCCCATGGTCATTCGAAAGATTTCTCCCTTCGTTTCCTTTGACCTAAGATAGTCCCAGTATTTGTTGTTAAAGGCTTGTTGCATTTGAGCCCAAGTTGTGATACTGTTTCCAGGTAACCCCATGAACCAGCGTAGCGCTGCATCCTTAAGGGTCGAAGGAAAGAGTTTCAACTTTTGCTCGTCTTCTGCATAGTCATAAGTTCGAGAAAGGACAACAAACTCAAACAAGAAGGTGTCAGGGTCTTCAGTGGTCAATCCATGGAAGTGAGGTAAGGCTGAGGGACTTATGTTTTTCATTTTTGTGTCCCCATTTGTCTCTCAGATGGGAAAGGCACCTTCTATTCTTTCCTCATTCCCTATACCGTTCCTGTGTTCAGCCATGGTCTCAAGAGGAACGTTTTCTTGCTCTTCTTCTATTATAGGGTCTTCGTATATCTCTAGAGGTTCACCTATAGGTTCTTCTGGATCACCGCCACCGAAGAAGAGAGAAGGGTGACTCAGTGATGTGGTGGGGGTGTTGGGTAAGAATTTTCCTGTATGGTCTCTGTTCCTACGAGGCATGAAAATGAAATATTTTTGGTTGATTTTTGCTTTTTCTGCTTGTACCTACAAAACTGAAATGGATTGAACTGCAACTAACTAAAATCTATCTTGCTAAAATGAAAATGCAGAATTGAAATGAAAGCAGGAAAGGACTAATCTATGCTGCTGAAATGAAATTGCAGAAAGGAAATGCTAAGCTACGCTTGCAGAATTGAAATTGCTGAATTGAAATGCTAATTTATGCTTGCGGAATTGAAATTGCAGAATGGAAATGCTAATCTACGCTTGCAGAATTGAAATGCTAGTCTAGGAAAGTAGGAAATGTCTAATCTACTTTTGCGGAAATGAAATTGCAGAATGGAAATGAAACAACTACTCTACGCTTGCTGAAATAAACTACTGAGCAGAAGGTTGTAGTAGAAAATAGAAGAAAAGCAGCAATCACAAATACTATGACGCTTCCTTAGCAACGAAGCCAAAAAGATGGTGGGCTCTAGTATTGCAACAATAATGCTGCAACTCCTGGGACTCCCTTCTTTACTTTTATCAACCCGGTAGTTCGTAACAAACTTGGAAGCGACGGTGCTATATGCACAAGTATTAGCTCTTGCCGCAGGCTGTCACTTGATCAGCTGGCACAAGTCCGCTAGAAGCTTAAGCAAACTTCTATGAGCTCTCAGAATAAGCTTTTAATTGTGATGGATGAAAGCTAACTCTAAGGAGGCTAATATACTCACAAAAAGAAACTAAAAATTGAAAGGAAATGCAAACCCTAACAAACCCTAGTTTTACCGACTAACCCTACTGGTGCAAGAAAAGAGATGAAAGCTACTGAAATGGATGCCATTGACTATTGGAAAGGTAAAATGCATGTTTCTAAGCTACTTCTGAAGTAAAATCTGAAAAAAACATCTTTTTGTATTTTTGAGTAATTTTGCAGAATTATTATGCATGTGCTTTAACTATTTTTGACTGTGCAGAGTTTGATTGACGAAAGGAGATGGGGTAGGCACTTGCAGGTGGTTGGGAAGGTGAGAAGAGGGCCTAAGGGGTCCCTAGCACCCTTCCAGAGAGTTTCACAGCGATCAGATCTCGAGAAACTGCCCACATGATCTTCTACAGGAAGTCTGTAGGGGTTCTTCAGGATGTTCTATAGGAAGAGCCAAGAGAGGATTTTTCAGGGTTGATGGAGTAAAATAGGTGGGAAAGTGGCAATGGAGGTTGGATGAGGCTATGAAGAGGTCTAGGACCTAGTAAATGAGGCTACAGAGTGATGAAGATGGTTGGTTTTGTTCAAGGATGGAGGGAGCAATGTTGCACAAAAATGTAGAAATTAGGTCAAATTGGAGAAGTGTGGCAAATGAATGGAAGGAATCTATGAGTTGGAGTTGGAGCAAGTTATATGATGAAGGAAGGATAGGCAGGGATGTATTATAGGTGATCTGCACACTATTTATCAAAACTAATAAAAAAAAGACTATGCAAACCAAAGATTTAGCTAACTTGACCTAATTTGATCTAGAAACCCAGCAATCATGATGAACATAACTTTATTGGTAGAAAATCATGTAATATAGCTATGAAAACTAAGCAAGAACAGATCTACGC
Organism: Pinus tabuliformis; assembly: GCA_031772625.1. Classification (NCBI taxonomy): domain Eukaryota; kingdom Viridiplantae; phylum Streptophyta; class Pinopsida; order Pinales; family Pinaceae; genus Pinus; species Pinus tabuliformis. Next base: position 1,244,739,111 of record CM062804.1, read on the forward strand.
ATGTAATCACAACTGGTATCAACTTTTGCAACTGAGAATCTAACACTAGCAATTGCATGAAGAAGCAAGAACAACGTTTTTGTGGCAGCAAGGACACCTTGGTCTCAGCTCATGGTCCCGAGGAGGGAGAGGTGAGATCAAGGGTTGCTTGATGGCATTTTTCGAAGATCTTTTCTGTTACCAACCTATCAAATCAACCTGAACATGAAAAGCTATTTCAATCATCAAAAATGACCTAAGTAACAAAGCAATATGTTAATCTAAGTAGCAGAAATTATTCTAGGAATGCAAAAAAAACATATAAAAGTACACAAAAGGAGGTACTGGCACTTGGGTTGGGCCCAATCCCAAGAGCTGAAGCCTGCTAAGAAAAAGGTCAGAGCTGATGCAAAATGAAACTGATCTCCATTACTCAAAAAACAACCATGTCACGAAAATGTTTACAGCGAAAGCTCCAAAATGGGCTCGAAGGCAGAGCAACACTAAAGTGAAAAAATACAACTGTTCAAAAGCTAACCTATGAAGGCTAGAAGCCTTCCTATTTATGCACTATGAGGACCTCCAACAACCCTCCTTAACTCAAGGGGCTTGGCTGCTCAAAACTGCAAGTCATCAACCACTTCACAAAAGCTGCTCGGCTGCCCTTGGGGATCATCTTCAGTGGGCTACTGAACTCCGAGCTGATGGTGGAGAACTCGAGGAAGGGGCCATTTAGTGCAAGAGACACCCTTCCTACAAATCCTCAGCCTTGTTCCCTCGTATTTGGTTGTCAACTGGCTCATAAATGCTTGACCTTGGTCCAAAAGATGTCCAAAAATCTGTAATAAGCACGTATTAGACTTCATGGTCTAGTGACTATTCTCATTCATTCAATTAACATAAATATACTCAAGCATGCATAAACTATGAAGAATGGTGGATTAATGGAGAACAATAGGCAAAATGAGCCCAATAAGTTACCAATTTTTGGGGCTCATCAGCCACGACGAGTGCACTTGTCGCAGCTACGAGCTAATGATGGATTAGACCCCAGCCTATAGGATGCAGACAGAAACGTGAGCCCTCGACCCAGCTGCGGGGATGGTGCACATTGGATTTCAGGGGCGAGGTCGAGGACGAGGAGGAATGGGACCAGGAAGGGGCTGCAGATAGTTGATTTGCTACAATTGAGGAGGACCAGGGCACTACGCCCGCGATTTTACCAACTCGACGAGAATATCCTGTACATATTGTGCTCAGTGTGATCATGAAATGATAGATTTTCCTACGTTGATCACACAGATGCACGAGAAAGGGGTACTACAGCCTCCTTCGACTCAGAATATCCAAATGTGAACATGATTCTCTGAAGTAGTGCGACCATGGTGGAAGATAAGGGGAAGCAGCCCGAGGAAGATGCATGGGTTCGTAAGGCTCCTACAAAGGAGCCTGAGTTTGACATAGAACGCGCAAAGGAGACATGCATTGAAGCTAAGAAGATCTTCATGGAGGCCTCCACTTCAGGTAGTAAGGATCAACCAGAGCCAGGGATGGATCCTTCTATGCTTACTACCTTTCTGGAGACATGCATGAAACTGCTGCATGAAAACAAGGTAGTTAAGGGACTACAAGAGCTGATCACTAGGTGCGCGGGGTCAGGAGAACCGCACGTAGTCCGGAAATTGGGAAAGCATGCCTTACGTACTGGAAGGGAGATGAGATTGACTGCGCAGATTGGTGAGTATGAAATGGATCAGGTAATCCTAGATTTGGGATCAGACGCGAATGTGTTACCAAAACAAACATGGGAACACATGGGTATGCCCACGTTATAGTGATCCCCTATTCAATTATGAAAGGTGAACCAACAAAAGATTTTTCCCATGGGGAGATTGCAAGGGGTAACAGTTGATATTGAATGCGCGAGCACACAGATAGACTTTGAAGTGATAGAGATTGTCAATGACAACAATCATTATCCTGCGTTGTTAGGAATAGACTGGGCCATTGATATGAACAAAGTCATCAACCGGAAGAAGCGGAAGATGATATTTGAGAAAAAGTCACTACGCGTAGTAGTCCCGCTAGATTTGGCCGAAGGAGCGCGCTACACTAAACCAGTGCACGACGATGAAAGCGAGGATGAGACGGATTATATTTACCAGATAACGATGTGAGACCAGGATTGGGTGAATCTGACTGCAGATGGGAGAATCTCATGGGAGCGCGACAGCTCCTGCACATCGGATTCAGACGAAGAAGTAGAACACTGGCAGAACTGGTTGCACGAAGTGACAACGCTGAATTGCAACATGATGATTAGATCACTGCGTTGCATGACGACAGAGGCCAAGGAACTGCCAACATATGATGGAGTGACAACGATGGATGAATTCCTAGACAAATTTGAAAGCGTAGTACTGGAACAGCAGTGGTACGGTGCACTGGAATGGGCACTATGCTTAACACCTGCATGATGGTGGAGTACACATCAGGAGACCATTGTAAACTGGCGCGAATGTAGAAGGTGGATGGGCTTACGGTTTGGAAGCCCCCAGCGTCGAATGAGAGCCGGGAAGCCAGGATGAAGTAGCTTGCACGCCCACCTGTGTCGATGGGTGTAGACGTGTGCTGTGCAAGCACACCCTAAACTAAGGATCGAAAATCGGAACTAGACGCAGCAGCAGAAAAGCGACACACACCACAAATATTCCACGTCGAAGCATTCAAAAAGGTATGCGGAATCATGAACAGAGTTCACCAGGCGAGACGAACTGATTGGGACCTACGCGTACCAGCAGTTCGATGGGCCTATAGGGCCATGAGCAAAATCCTGAGTGTGGAAATGACTCCAACACTGAAGAGCAGAGAAGAATCCCCATACAATAGCTCAAACAATTGGGACAATACACGAGGACCTGGGTAAAGGAATTATGCAGTTACAGGAAGCCATTCGGCGAGGGAACTTGAAACTTCACGAACTCGAAGAAGATCGGGTACGACTAGGAAAGAAAAGCATGTTATTGGACGAAGAAATCAACAAACTGGAAACCAAAATCATGTAAGCATGCTGCACCGAGAAACTAAGCACGATAGGACAAGGTATAGCTAGCCATACTACTGCATTAGAAGAATTTGTGGCCTTGCTACCATGGCTGCGACCGCACCTTACTAGACAAAGTAAATAGGGGAGCACACCATACAAGGAAGAACGCGATGCACTAACAGACGTGAGGGTAATTGAGGGGTGCCCGCGGACCGGGCTGGAAGGTAAATTGAAGCCTCACACAGGTGGTGCAACCACCTGACTATCCATGGAGAGCACAGACTCAACGCTCCAAGCAGTTGAAAGAGAGCATGAGACTATAAAAGAGTTTGTATGGGAGCTACGTGATACGGAGGTTGTGCGCATGATCGGTATGTCACAGGGGTTGCGGCCGCACATAGGGGGCTGCGCTGTTGCATGGGTAGGTTGGGAAGTGACCATTGGTGTCACTGTTCATGACAGGATGTCTAATTTAAGATAAAAAGGAGCGGGCGACGGGCAATCAAGATATGCAGTCAGAACTAGATTTGGGACGATCTGCTGCCAAGAATGCATTAATGACTCAGAAATGGGGGGAGCGGTCAAATTAAAATTCGAAAGATGCTGTAAAACTACCAAGGCTAGCCACGAGACAACACTTGTTTATTTAAGATTTGAGCTGTTACAGAGAACACACAGTGTTGAGCGCCAAGCGGTGTTTGAGCCTCCAAAGTCGCGAACAACTACAGACAGCTTGAACAAGATGACAACTACCAGGAGAGGTGTGGGTTTTGTTGAAAGTATCACCAAGGAAGCTGCGCAAAGCCCTGCAGTGTAGGTGGGGGATACACTAGAAATTCCGAGATCGCCCCAGATGCCAAGGCCCAATACGGATACACAAGCAGCGGAACCAGTCCGCATGTCCCCGCAAAATCCACGGTTTGGTAAAATGTCTATGGAAGACAAGGGCAAGATGATTAATCTTGAAACAGATGATGAGGAGGAGGATCTCCAGGAAGAAATGGAGGAAGACATTCAGCCAGTGCGCGCTGCAACGAAACTGCCCAAATATGTCCCCTCATGGAGAGGGAAAGCAAAAGTACCTAAGGATTTGGATGCCGTTAAGAACGCACTCAAAATCCCACTCCTCCCAGATGGAATTCTGTTTGAGGGATCAGTCCTGGGCCGCATGCCCATGATGAAATTTGAAGATTGGAAAAATTTCCCACATTTAGAGACTAGCCATCTCATGAAACAAAGCAAGGAGGGGTCAGTTACAGTGCTACAACCACATAAATGGTTGCATGGGGTGGAGGAGGTTGGACTACTCCACCTACTATGGATTATACACTTTCACCGGGCACCAATCACGATATTTGTCATCAGGAAACTACTTTGTCTAGTGCACGATGGATACTTGTGGCTGGAGGAGCCTATTCCCATCACGACGGAGCTTATTCATAGGATTTCTTGGCTTCCTTGTACGGGAAGGGACCCCGCAGAAATAGATGGCAAAAGTGGAGACTTGGCGCTCGCAGAGGCCATGAAGAAGAAATACAAGTTGGAGAAAAAGTAGAGGGGCTATGTCATTACTAGCATTCAAGACAAAGGGGTGCGCGTAGCCACCCAGCTGTTGGCAGGAAAAGTGATGAGAAAATGCCGCGACAACGAGGTACCAACAACGGTCATCGCGCTGGCCGAACAATGCGCAGAGGGGGTACAGTTCAACTGGGCGCAGTTCCTTTGCGAGGAATTTCTGACGAACTGCAAGGAGGCCCAGGAGCAGGGTAAGACCTTCCACTATGTGTGGTTGCTCTTATCCATCTTGTTGGTTGCAGGGGAATTGCCTGAGGACAGTCAGTTTCCTCCTCTTGAACAAGACTTGCCAGAGGCAACAAAGTACGCGTCGCTCTAGGCGACAAAGGATGCCATGCGAATTCGTGAGACCAAGATCTTCTGGATACTCATGGAGGCAAGCGTCTGGATGTGGATCAAAAAAAGGCTGCGCCTATCCCCCATGGTGTACGACAGTCTGCGGAGCTTTGCAGAATTTAAGGCGGATATGCACAATGTGTATATCAAGGCGCGGAAGGATCTCGAGTAGAGCTAGATCAAACTCCCTTTCATTGCAATTGATGACGCTGTTTTCATGGTGCTCGACTCATGGCCACCTGAATGGCGTGCCTCGGATCTGGTAGCGTGCGATGAGACAACGATACAAAGATAGAAGGAGGCCGCCAAGCTACTGGCACAACAGAAGCAGAACGAGTAGTTGGCTGAGGAGGTAAGGGCTTCCCGCGAGGCAGCGAAGGCCGCCACGGGGTAGACCAAGGCTGCCAAAAAAGCAACAGCAGTTGGGGCCACCATGACACAGGAAGAAAGAGGCCCGGACCTAACCATGGGACAGGGACAGATGACACGGCGGAAGGCGCAGACCCAAGAACGACATCTACACCATTAAAACGACCGCACGATACGGAATGAATAGGGCCATGGAAGAAGACCAAAGCTTCCAAGCTAGATGGGGAACCTATTACACTAACAGAGGGTGACTTATACGACATCGGCGACACAGTTCATGAAGTCACCAGGGAAGCGCTCGAGGAAGCAATGACGAAGCAACAGAATGTGTTGGGGGCCCTCAGGGTGCAACTGCAGGGACTTCAGGTGTGCCCCCCACACGAAGGAACGGTAGTCACCTATGGTGCCACGGGTACTTCGGCAACAAAGCAGTTGTTGTGAGCCGAAATGGACAACACCGTCGTGTTGCCGGAAGGAGCAATGGCAGTGGACAACATGGAGGGTAGAGCCGCGGTAGGACGGATCAAGGGACTTGGCCTAAACTTGCCTGCCCTTCCGCGGGATATTTTATACTAGCTGCAGGACTGAGCGACAGAAAAAATCTGCTCTAGTTAAGGACGCATAGTGCAAATGCTAAGTGAATATCGAATCAATATCGATCAGCTTAGCCTACAATGCGATGAAGCAGTGGCACAGAACCAGCAGCTGGAGCAGATTATAGAGGAAGCATTATCGCCGCACCCCAGAGTTGGAAATTGCGATAGACCTACCAATAGGAATGCGGATCCACAGATTGGCGAGTGGATTCCATGAGGAAAAGGAGGAAGCTACGAGGATACAGTTGGACCTCAACCTGCAGATTGTTGAACTACGATTAAAGGTGCAGTCATCCACGCCCATGGAAGTTCGAGAACAACGCACTGGCAATGTCCAAAAAGGGCTGGAAGAAATTGAATAGGCAGTGCAGAGTTGTACCACTTTGTTGGAAGAATCCTTCGGGGTCCTCACAGCCTTATAGGAGGACCCCACCATACAGCGGTTGGAAACAGAGGCGCGAGAGCTTCAAATGCAATATGATAGTGTGCGCGGGATGGCGCAGACAGTAGTCTTGACTCAGCGGCTCGTGAGGCTACAACAGGCGAAGGCATTGAAGGAGAAAGTGGATGCAGCGCACCAAAAAGAGGTAGTACTTAAAGCACACATCCAACCTTGGATTGATGAGGCCTTCCTCATCATCGACGCCATCGAAGGAAAGCTCACATAAATGATAGTATTGCATTCTCTCAGACAGGGATTTGCCTAGGACAACGAGTATTCAGCCGAGTGGGTAGAGTAAACCCAACAGATGGCAGAACAGTGCGTTGCGGACCTTCGTGCAGCTCAGGAATAGTTGGAAGGGCTTCATGCCAAGATCGCCACAAAGTGACCTGGGACGAGTCACGATGATTGTGTTGGGGGCTTGTTGGGCAGCGGATCCCCCCATAACATGTTTTTGGGGCTTAAATCCCGAGTTTTGGTCAACATAATGTAAAGACCCCGCGAAATGCGGGCGTGGAGCGTGAGAGTCTGGGATGAGTCATAGGGTTGTCCGCCCTAAAATAATGTAATTTAATCCAAAGTTTTGTCGGCCTACCCATGGTCCGTGGACCATGGGATTGTATAAATAGAGCGAGGCTCTAAGTGTAAAGATAACTTTTGGCAAGGAAGTAATAGATAGATGCGAAGGCATGGTTAGAGGATAGAAGTGGATCTAAAGTGTATTGGGTCGTAGTAGTAGGTAGAGGCTCTATAGTTGAGTGCGTAGACCCCTGTAGCTGAGTGCGCAGGGCGGAGTCGGGTCTGTATTGAACTGAACTTGAACAAGAACATTAATAAAGCTAAGTTGATTTGTCATATTGTGCATCTGTTTCGTAGATCTATATTTTGATGTTTGGCGTTAATGATATAGGTTTATCTATATGCGCGCACTTGTATGTATGTTTATGTATGAAAACTTTCTAAGTAATTAACGAATAGAAACTAACTAAGGAAGACTTGGGTAATTACTACTGGTCGCACTGCGGCTGGATCTGCGCAAAGGCAATCCCATAAGACGTAAGGAGCCCGCTGGTGCACGTAATCTAGTAAGCGCAAAGGTTGAATCGCGTACATATCGCCCATACTAGACATCCCCAGGGTGCAGAAACCTGGTTCCAACACCCTCCCATACAAATTCGGGTGAGACCTCAGTTCGCGCTCCATGGATTGTTGCCGAAAGGGCTAGTAGTACCGGGATTTGCTTGGATAAACTCACTGCTAAACCTGGGTCAGGCCCCACTAAGCCAACAAATACCATAAGATCCATCTCTCAAACTCTGGCATGTTTTCAACAACTTAAAAATTTGAATTTTAAACATTGGATTAACAAAGAATGTTGCATGTGAACTAGGAAAGCAAGGGATTTGGGTGAACTCAATATCTCCTTTTGGAGTTGCAACTTCAATGTTGATAAATGCTTGGAGGGAATCTAATCCAGAAAATGCAGATATGTTGGAGGAGGATACTGAATAGAAAAATCAGAAAATAGAAGAGCTTGTTATAGGCTTGGAAAATTTAATGGGCCCAACTCTTAGAGCCAAAAACACAGCTGAAGCAGTGCTGTATCTTTCCATCCATGAATCTCAATATGTAAGTGGTCATAATTTGGTAGTTGATGGAGGCATTACCACTGCCAATAATTGTATTGGATTGTGATTTTTTCGCATACAATTTGGATTGTGAGTTTTTCTCATACAATTTGTATCAGATTGTGAGTCTTTCACATACAATTTTTAAAGCTTGTACTGGACAACCATGGGAATTGATAGGGAACCAATGTCAGAGGATGAGAAGTTCGATTGGCTTAAAAAAATTGACATGGCTTATGGAAGATTGTGTATATATGTGTCTCATGATATTCTTTATTAGATCATAAATATTGAATCACCACATTGAAATGATTATATGGTGATAAAGATGATCTAGAATAACACCATTTGGAGACATAAAACAATGTATCCATTTGTAGGAAAGTCTTCATCACCAATGAGGGAGAGATTTCCTCATGTGCGACATCTTTGTTATTGGAAAAAAGATTTTTATTTTTCATTCTTCCAAAAAAAATAAAAAAATTGAAACAGAGTGAAATTCCCAATTTCCACCATTCTCACTCTGTAAGACTATGAATGGAAGTCTATGATTTTGCTTCATCTTAAGAGTAAAGGCTTGTATTGGATAGTCATGGGAATTGAGATAAAACCAATGTCAAAGGATGAGAAGTTTGATTGGCTTAACAGATCTGACATGGCTTATGGAAGATTGTGTCTATCCGCGTCTCGTGATATTATTTATCAGATCATAACTATTGAATCACCACATTAAATTTGGACTACATTAAAATTATTATATGGTGATGAAGATGATATAGAAGAACACCATTTGGAGACAAAAACAATGTATCCGTTTGTGGCAAAGTCTTCATCACCAGCGAGGAAGATATTTCCTCATGTGCGACATCTTTTTTATAGGAAGAATGATTTTTTTTTCATTCTTCAAAAAAATAATAATTGAAAGAGAATGAATTTTCTAACTTCTGCCATTCTCACTCAGCACAATTACTATGAATGGAAGCTGATGATTTTTCTTTATCTTAGGAGAAAAGACTTGTACTAGATAGTCATAGGAATTGAGACGAAACCAATGTTAGAGGATGAGAAGGTTGATTGGCTTAACAAATTTGACATGGGTTATGGAAGAATGTGTCTATTCATGTTTTCTGATATTATTTATCAGATCATAAATATTGAATCACCACATGAAATCCAGACTACATTGAAATGATTTTATGGTGATGAAGATGATCTAGAGGAACACCATTTGGAGACAGAAAATAATGTCTCCATCTATAGAAAAGTCTTCATCACCAACATAGGAAGAGATTTCCTCATGTGCGACATATTCATTATTGGATAGGATAAATTTCACATCTACAACAACTTCATCAGTGAACGAACAAGCATAATATTCATGTGCAACACCGTCTCAAGAATATTTTTCCACGTTGTTGAAGAACTCTTTACCGGTTTCATGACTGCTATGATAGATTGAGCTCTTTGTCTCAAAATGGTGTACTTCCAGATTATCTTCATCACCATATCATCCTTTCAATGTAGTCCAAATTTCATGTGGTGATTTAATATCTATGATTTGATAAATAATATCATGAGAAATACATAGACACAATCTTCCATAAGCCATGTCAGATTTGTTAAGCCAATCAAACTTCTCATCCTCTAACATTGGTTCTGTTTCAATTCCCATGATTATCTGGTACAAGCTAATTTATCCTAAGACGAAGAAAAATCATCGACGATTAATAGTAATTGTACAAAGTGAGAATGGTAGACGTTGTGGATTCCATTCTTTCACCAATTCAATTCTCCAACAATTTTCAACACTTTCAACTTGTGAAAAATTTCGACACTTTCAATCTCTTAGTAGTTTCCAATGCTTTGATCTTCAAACCTACAATTTTTTTTTCATTCACCTTCTCCATGCCCCTTGTTTCTATGATACCATGTTAAATTGTTAGAGTATGCACATGCAAGGACCTAGCTAGAGAATAATTGCATAAACTTGCAAGAATTGAGAAAAAATGGAAGAGAGAATGAATTTTGTATATTCACTAGTGATGAAAGAATCAATAAATAAAACAACTAAGTTAAGCTTAACTGCATGCAAGCAATAAAACTAAGTGTACTTTATGCTATGTTAATGTGCATGTACACCAACAAGGTTTCTTAAGATGATTGCTTAATTTGGCTAACATTTTTGTTCCATCTACTGAATTTTGCAGCACTAATTCGTTTGTTGCACTTTAGACCCAAAATATGTTTTTTTATGGTTATGGTAGGTGCCCATATGGGGAGGGTCTGTCTACTATTTAGGGTATGAATAAATGAAGAGATAATATTTTACTATTTAGGGTATGCAATAGAAGTGCATAGTAACTATTAAATTTCAAGATTAAACAAAATCAACTAACCAAAATAACTGGTTCATATCGTTTTGCCAATGCATCCTAAGAGAAAAATACTTAGTGATACCTTTTTATATAGCTATAAATTGTGCTATATTTGAACTAATGGATACATAATGCAATAATATATAATATAATTTAATGAAAAAATGTCTGCTATTGCTCCATTTTTCACTAGGTTGATTAAATAAACTGTCTGTTTGCAATTTTCAATTCACATTGTTTCTAAACTTTTCTATATCCTTGAAAGGTTTGTTGCAAGGATTTCAGTCTGAAAGCAATTTAAATATTTGTGGATATAATTTTCCCGAACTCCCTGAGTGTACTTGATTAGTTCCTTCCACACCGTAGGTCCTAGAAGTAGGCAAGTCCAACACCTGCAAATGTACCTGCAAGTTGTAATAGATGCTTCTTGTATTATTCCAATTGGTCTAGAAAGCAAAGTGTATCAACAATTATATAGTTGTATTTTCTACTGTAGCCATCACAATAGCTTCAATATCTTACCTCTTTTTTGTCTGTATAAAAAAAAACAAATAACATCATTATTAATGATATGCAAAGTTAGAAGATGAAATAATTCTTTACTGACCAGATGAGAGTTTACAAGAAGATATATTGAAATATCCAGGTAAGTTGAGCATTGTACATATGTAGGTATGGTATCTTGTAAAACTAAAGGAATAAAATTATTTCACACTAATTTTGTTCTATACTGAAATGGAATATCATTTACTTTATAATTCACTTTGTAAATTTTGTTAAGATTAGAAACAAATGATAGGGTACCTAGGGCACATACTTGTTGAAGAACTTTATTTGTCTTTCAATGATAACATTGTAACAAAATTTATAAAATAACATAGAGTTGGAAAATGAAATAAGTCTTTACTGACTAAATGAGAGTTTATAAGAAGATTTATTGAATTTTTTCATGAAGTTAGAACATTATATATATTGAGGTACTATATCTTGTAAAAATCACTACAGAATCATCTTAATCACACATCTAGCAAACGTCGAGAAATATCAAATCTCAGGTGCAAACCTCCTTTAGAGTGAAAAATTTGGAAAAAATGTGTGCACCTTGAGGGATTTGATCCCTGTGGGCGCCTGATATAAATCAATGACTAAGATAAAGACACCATTGGATCTATAGATTTAACACATTGGATGTATATCATTGTTTAAATTGAATTCTTGAACATATAAATAGATACAACGCCTTGATAATTTTTTTTGGACAGTTGGAATATGTAGACTACACATGTTAAAATTGCAATTCCAACAAATGTTTGTTGGATTACAAAAAAAATTTGACCTAAAAATATTCTTGGAAAAAGGCCAAAATGTACAAAATAAAAACAACTTGAAATGTTTTAAGTATAAGGTTCTCTCCACACACATATATATATAATTGATTTTTTAAAGGAAGAATTGAAATATTTTTTTTAATGTGGATATTGCAATATTTTTTTGATAATGTACATTGAATTTTATTTTTTATTAATATTTTTTTTTTAAATGTCGCATTTTAATTGAATTAATTATACATATTCCTCTTGTTAAAAAAAATGATTTTTTACTCTTTATATATATATATATATATATATATATATATATATATATATGAGTCTTGTTTGAAATATTTAAGAAAAATATATAAGAATTATACTCTGAGAGACGCTCTACAACCCAGTACTAGTATAGGGGGGGGATGTGTAGGCGTACATGTTTGTAAACATTTAACATTTATATGTTGGCTAGATATAAAAATAATAAAAGTTTAAAAGTCAAATAAAGGCCAATATGGGGAGATGTTTGTCCATTTAAACATTTAAATGTCGTCCCAATTAATAATAAAAATTTAAACGTAATAAAAAAATAAATTCATTTTTTTATGTATTATAACTATGTTTTGCAGGTAGCTTATTCCCTCCAACTCAAGTTAGAATTGATCCTATGGGAACAATTGCATGAATAACTATAACTTACATTAGTCAATACTAAATTAATAGTGGTTGATAGGAAAATCATGAACTAGTAAGTTGAGATGTGAAGTGGATAAGTAAATTGTTTTCTTAGGTAAAAGTACTTGAATAAACTTTGGTGGGTAGTAACTCCTCATAAGGATATTTATTTACATATTATTCCTATTGATTTTTTATGCAAAAAAATTGTTTAAGTTATGGTAGGAAGTAACTGATGGTAAATATGTTATTTATGTGACTATGAGCTATTTTTAAGGATTCTATTTTTAAGGTTAATTACTAAAGTCCCGACTAATAATGATTTTGTAACCATATTTAAATTTAATTAATAAGGACATAAAACCTTAATACTTACTATATAACAAGATTCTTAACCATGGATATTCATCCTCACTTTACCATGGATATTATTAACTTGTAAATTACTAAAGTCCCGACTAATAATGATTTTGTAACCATATTTAAATTTAATTAATAAGCACATAAAACCTTGATACTTACTATATAACAAGATTCTTAACCATGGATATTCATCCTCACTTTACCATGGATATTATTAACTTGTAAATAGATTTTGTTACGATACTATGGGCTAATACCATGGCTTAGCAATATCTGGCTTAACAATACCATAGACCCAAAGACCCAAAAACCATAACTCATTTTGCAATAAAAAAATAAACTATAAAATATAATGTAAAATGTAAAATGTAAAGCACAAAGCTACCAATTTGATAAATTGGTCTTTCTATAATATAAAGTTAGCATACTATTGTTTCTTTAATAGGTTATTTCTTTATATATTATTATTGGGATAATAATCAATAATATTGATTATTATTATTCCAATATATTATAATAATAATCATTTCCATTATAAGTATTATTATATTAGACCTTACATATATTATTGATTACATAGAGTGACAATTCTCGATCATATGGATGGAGCAGGAGAGAGGAAAAAAGAGAGAGACAAAGAGAGGGGGAGAGATAAAGAGAGAGAGGGGGGAGAGGGGGAAAGAGAAAAGCATAGAGGGAGAGAGATAGTGACAGAGTTGTTGATCAGGTGCTCAAGTTTATGCTCAAAAATAAAAGTGTCAGAATTTTGATAAACTCAGCTTCAGATCGAAGAGCTCATCATTCTGATTCCAATGGTGTGAATGAAACTCAAATCTGAGCTCGTATGCAAAATTTAGAGCAAGTCAAACTTCAATTTTGACTTGTCCAGGTGGCAGGAGGAGATGACGTGGAAAAGGTCTCAGCGAATGGGGAAACACCAAGTGGCAGGTTGCCATTGGGTCCCGCATATCGCATATCGGAGCAAAAGGAAGAAGTGGCTTAAGTAATCACCCCCCAACATTACTGATTTGCGATTGCGATATCACATATCGCATATCGGAGGTGGAAAAGAGGTTATGAATCAGCCCCTAGCAGAGCTTAGTTGCGATGTGATATATCGCATATCACAATTGCAAAAGGGGCTAGTGTTTACAAAGCGGCCCCGACTGTAACTGCAGATTATGATTTGTGATAAGGTGTTGGATGCGATATTTTTATATGTTGAGTTTTATAATCCCGGCGGGTCCGTCTTACCGCAGAATGCATGTACGCCGATGGTTCTGTCGATTATGATTGCGATTGTGATTTGCGATGGAGCCTGCCAAAACCGTCACCTAAACTGCTGGATCTAACCACTGCGTGACCACTCGGCCTTAACCGTGAGATAGGCGGGGAAGTTGGCGGGATCGCCAATTTCGGCGAAACTGCCAGAATTAGCTCCGGATAATGAATTTAACTGGCAGTTAGCTAGATTTGGAGGAGAAAATTGTGGGAGAACTGGGAGAGGTCATAACTTCTTCAGTTCTTATCCAAATTAGGTGCAAAAAGAGTCAATTATAGCAGTTTTGGCTATTTTGAACTCATTGAGACATGTTTCAGAGGCATTTGAGCATTGAAAACACACTTTTGTTGTAATTTTGAGCATAATAGAGAGGCCCAAGCATTAGAATATGGACCAAGGCGACGTAGCCCAGGAGGGGTGAACTCCTCATCAAATCTCTATGTTGTGTGTTGTATTTTGATGTTCTTTGCTGTTATTTTGCTACTGTTTAGCATATGTTTTATGTTAAATTGTTTGTAACATTGACATAAGCAACTCTCATGGGAATCAGTTAATTAGGCAAAAAAGGTGAATCCTTAAGCACTTGATAAGAAAATGATAAGCATATTGGGTTTTATTATGAATGAGGAATTAGCACAACATTACTAATCTACTCCATTTCAGATCAAGTTGGTATAAGAGCATTGGTTTTTGTTTACTAAATTTTCTTTGTGAAAGAAGGATTTAATTGTTTGCAAGTTTATGTCATGCTTACAAGGTTAAAACTCTAAAGAGGAGAAGGAAAGATGGTTGGACGCCTTGAAGTTGGGTTAAGGGGAAGAAGAGCAAGGTTGCCACAATCTCCAACACCATTTCAACCTCAAGTTGCAGTTGACACTCCAGAGATCATGTCTCATGAAGGAGAAGCTACAAACATGACAAAAGATGAGAAGACCTTTAGAAAGGCTTTCTTTGATATGACAGAGATGGTGAAGGTCCTCTATGAAGAGAGGAATAACAGATTGCAAGGAGAAAGTTCCAAACCTCCCAATGGAGAAGGTTCTTCAGGAGAAAGTAATGGAAAATGAGGTAATGGGAATGGAGACAAACTTCCACCTGCTCCACCATATTATTCATCTTCTCCTGCACAAGCATCTTCACAGTCTTCCACTAATACAACCCTTACTCATACTCATCATCCTTCTTCAAAAGGAACTGGTAAATCACCTTTTCTAAAACTTGATATTAAATTCGAGTTGCCTGTGTATAATGGTGAAGTTAATGGAGAAAAGTTGGATAACTGGATTCTTCAGTTGGAGGTGTATTTTAGAATTCAAAACCTTCAGAGGATGATATCAAAATTCAGTTGGATTCATTGAGAATGGAGGATGCATCACTCATTTGGTGGGAAGCAAGGACTCAAGATGAGATCAAAAAACATGGCAAGATCTCTATCACTTGGTCTGATTTCATTGTTGCTATAAAAAGACAATTATACCCTTTAGCCCATATGAAAAAAGCTATCATGAATTGGAAAAATTTCAAACAGTGAAAAGGTCAAAATGTGCAAGAGTATACGCAGGAGTTTAGGATAAGAGATCTTATGCTAGGAGTAGACTTGCAGTCACAAGATACTTTGCTGAAATACATAAGAGGTTTGCATAGCTATCTTCAACACACCATTCTTATGTTTAATCCCACGAATCTTGATGAGGTCTATGTTCAAGCTACACACCTCGAAGCAAGAGGGAAAAATGTACAAGAAGAAGGTAAGAAGAAGCCATTCTAGAGTGGTGAAAAAGGAAAGAAATCTAAAGGAAAGCAGAAGAAAAATGCTTCTGTTAAGAAAGAAGGGGAGAAACCCGTGTGCAAGAATTGTTCCAAAGAGGGCCATGATGAAGCGCATTATTGGAAGCTTCATCTTGAATTAAGACCGAAGAAATTTGATAATAAAGGGAAACAAAAGACAAACATTGATGTACAACAAGAATTGGGTTCCGACTCAAGTGATGAAACAAATATTGCAACCACAATCACTAAAGGAAAAGCTGTGGCAAAAACAAGAAAAGAGGAAGTTGTGGCAAGCACAAATGGAGAAAATAACTCCAACAATGCCTCAAATGAAGAAAACATAATTGAGATGTTCCATATCAGAGCTATTTCTGAACACACCAAGATTGATACATTGTTTGACAGTGGATCCCAAGAAAATTTAATTTCTACAGACTTGGTCAAGAAGTTGAATCTGGAAACCATGCCTCATCATAAACCATATCCATTGGGTTGGATAACCAAGGATGAAAATCTTCAGGTCACAAGGAAATGCATTTTTAGGTTTTCTATTACTACCAATTTCGTTGATGAAGTCGAATTAGATGTAGTGCCACTGGATATTTCTGGAATTGTGTTGGGAAGCCCGTATCTATATGACTGGAAAGCCGTTTTCCATAGATTTGAGAACAAATATCATTTGTTCAAAGATGGAGTGGAGTATATTGTGAGAGCCCATCATAGAAATATTAATCTGTCTTTAGCAAGCGTAGGGAAAATGAAGCGACTGGTCAATTCCAACAAGAATCTCATGCTCCCTATGATCAAGCATGTTATCACTCAGGTTGTTCCTAAAAGTTGTAAGAAAGGGAATACGGCCGAGGTAACCACAGACCAATCTTTTAGACACACATTCTAGCCAATCTGCACCCAGAGAGGGCTCTCTCTTTATAATTTAGCGTTGTTTTGAGTTATATTAGGCTAGTTATGAAGTACAAGGGTTTGTTTGATTTTTGGATGGTGACATTCAATAGAACAGGGGTGTAAATCTGAGAAGTTCAGTCCATTGGGCTAATGGAGTCTATGAGGATGAACTGCTGGATATGGTTTCTTTGATAGAGGGTGGCACTACAGAGCAAGGTAATCAATCATGGAACAATTTATAAGCTGGAATCAGATGGGATGGAGTCAATGGGTGAAGGGCAATTAAGAATCCTTCATCATGCAGACAGAGGGAAAGTGGATGATTATTGCTAGGGAGCAGTTAAGAATTCCTTAGCTAATATTCAAGATGTAAGAACCAGGGGAAACAGGAGCAGTTAAGAATTCCTATTTATGCTAATTTTGAAGAAAACATTAATAATAACAGAGATTGAACACAGAGTGCGAACAAACAAATTTTGAGTTATTCTTTTTCTCTATTATTCAGATCATGAAACATATATGATATAGTAAACACAGTAAAAGAGACTTATTGATCCATAAGATGATTCAAGAATTCTGTAACATGGTCCTCTGCTATCAATTCCACATCTAGAGAGTCCAGCAACAATGGATTCTAGCATCTTTTGTATTCAGAAGGTTTTCAAAGTTATAGCACAGTCTAAGAAATGTATCACCAACCCCAAATACTTCGCTTGGGGAGGTATTTGTACAAAAGTGTTTACAAAATATCTCAAAGAGATAATATCTAGTAATAACTCATTCTACCTACTTTACAAGAGAAGTAAATGATCTTGAAAACATGGAGAAATAAATGAAGAAGTAAATGCTGTTGTGCTGGCTGCTCAGTTGGTGAGATGTGTTGACTGTAAGCTCGGTGAGTTGGCTGGTGGCTATTTCCACTGATATTCCGCACTGCTGCCTCAGCTTTCTCGGGCGTATTTAATTTTGATTTGATAGATTGTTGCCCTGCATGACTCTTATCCATTCCTATTCTCTGCTTTATAGTATCTGTTGTATTTTGGGTAAAAAAAAGTTGAAACATGCCTATAGGATTTCCAACATGCTTTTCCACCACTTCTCTTCTGGTAAATTATGTCTTTGTAGCTTTCTTAAAGTCTCATCAGCGTCTGTGTACCTGAAGAAGTTAGGCTGGATGGTAAAAAGATGTTTCACCTCATGCTCAATATAAAATAGATTTTCCAAGTTGTTGTAGAGAGTTTGGCCAGATGGAAGGGCCTTCTCTGCTAAAGTACATGATGATGCATTTACTTGATCAGCAGCATGTTTTTCCAACCTGTGCGTGTACTCAAATTGTCTCAACAGGCGCTCATTGCTTCCCAACAGACTTGGCAAGCCCCTTTCATGCAAAACTGCAAATATTTCTATAAAAGAGTCTGTCTCCACTTGCATATCCTGGAACCTCCTTTCCAGATTCTGCATCAGGGTTCTCTTGGTCAGAACTCTTTTGATTGTTAGGATGGTGCCTGTCCTGTCTCTGATGTCTAGTGTTGCTAGTTCTTCACTGGTCTTAGTATTCAAAAAATGGATTACCCTGTTGGCCTGTTCGGGCATATGTCCCAATTGAGTTCTGGCCTTTTGAATTTCCACTTGGGCTACTGCTATCAAGTCAATCTGCTCATAAATAGTTTGAATAGATCTCCACACATTATTAATGGATTGATTGATGTTAGCCCACAAAATGCCTTTGATTTCTCCTAGAGGCTTATCTAAAGAGAGGTCCTTTTCCAAAGCTTTTACCTTGTTCTCTAATGCTTTCACCTCTCTTGTCTTTTCTGCCACAGTCATTTTGGATTGTCATAACTCACTTCTAATTTTGCCAATTTCTCTTTGGCTTCTTTCAATTCTGATACTTGGAGTTTTACTTCCTCCATGGTTTTTATTAACTCTTTTGTGGTCATGGTAGTGTTGCTGCCTGTTGCTGTTGTTGATGTTGGAGGGGCAGTTGTGACTGTTGGAGCTACTGCAAGTGGCTGGGAGGTCGACTCTCCTTGCTTCTCTCTTATTGCTTTCTCCAATGCCTGCTCTGTCTCATTTAGTCTCTCATTCATTTTCATAAGCAGGTCCACCATGTCCTCCTCTGCTTTTTGCTGTACAATCTCTGTAGTTTGTGGATGCATAGTAGTAGGCAGCTTCAATTGTTTCCTGAGGGCAACAATGTCCTCTTCCTTTTTCTTTATTAGGGCTTTTATGCCTTTGGCATCCTTGGGATCATGTCCCAGCTCGATGATAATCTCTTCCAAGGACTTTATTCTATTGTCTTTGGCTAAAGAAGATGCCTTCTCCAAATCTAGTTGGGCAGATGTGTTGTTCAATGAGTTCTGCAATTTATAAGCCAACATTTCCTTATCTGCCAATGTAGAGTAGACCATCTCTCTAGTTTGCTTATGTAGCTCAATTTGGTCCATAGGATGAATGTCTTTGGAAAGGACCTCCAGATTTGTTCTAATGTAGTTAGCTGCTGACTGTGGCTGCTGCACTTTGGGCTTGAAGTGGCTTAAGATCATTTTTCCTTCTTTTATATCATATGCAAACATCAACCTTTGCTGGTTGGCGGGGGTCATCTTGAGAAGCTGATTATAAAGTTGCAGCCTCAGTGGGTCATTCCAGGATTTTATCTCTGTGAATGTCTTTTTGATCTCAGAGCCCTGCTTTCTTTGTGGCCTTTTGAAGGAAACTTCCACACTGTGCTGCCTTTCTGGGTCCTGCCTATGAGAGTTGGTGGATGTTTCTATTACCGGGGAGATCTGTGGGCTGGTTGACCTCTCGCCCCTTAGGCTTTCTATGGTTTTCTCAATAATTTCTTCTTCAGATAGAGGATTTATTCTTTTCCTTTTTGCCCCTGGTTGCTCTGCTGGTCCACTTACAGGTGTGGGCTCTTCTCTATCTCTTTTCCTGCCCCTTTCCTCATTTAGAGGAGTCTGTAATGCTGGTATCTCTGGTGCTTTGGTTTGGACAGGAGGAGTTTGTCCTTGGCCCTGTTCCTCTGATGTTGCTGGCTGATCTGTCATTATGTGCTGCTCTATATCTAGCACTTCTTTGCCCTTTGATGTCCCTGCAGCTGGTGTAGTGCTTTCTTGGGCAAGTTGCTGTGAAGTTCCAGCAGATGATGTACCAACTCCAGTTTGCTGAGGTAGCTTGAAAAATACCTGTCCAAAAGAGTCCAGGTCAAGAGTATTTTTTAGATTTTTCATAGCTTGTTCCATTTTCTCTTGCTCAGTAAGCTCTTCTATCAATGTGCCTTTCACCCACTCATCTTGATTAGCAAATTGCTCTATTTCAGGGATCCTACAATGTTTATAGGCTGATAGCCTGTTTTTTACTTTTCTTTCACTGATAAAGCCATTTGGGTCATAGGGTACCCACCAAAAGCTCTTCTTTAATTTGAGTTGTTCTCCCAATATCTTGTCAGCATCTTCCCATGCTTCCCTTTTGTTAAGGATAAAAGGGCCTAGCTGGTTTCTTATTTTCAGCTGGGCCTTTTTCTTTGCATTGTAGAAGTGAGTTAGATCTGAATTTATTAGTTTCCTGAAATATTCTAATGCAAACAGTCTCATAGGCACATACTTGGGTAGCTTATAAGGGCACAGCTCGCAGCCATATATCCTGATTTCAGTGTGATTCTGGTAGAAGTACCATTCACCTATTCTGTAGCTTTTAGAGAGCTGTAAAATCTTCCTCATGTCACCAGAGAGACTAGGAGGAGAATTTCCTATTAATAGAGAGGAAGCAGGATGTATAAACAGGTCAATAAACTCATAGTAGGTATAAGGAGTCTCACCAATTCTGTGGAAAACAGAGGTCCAAAAGATTACAGGCCTCCTCTCTCCTTTGGAATCCAATGTCTTGATGGGAAATACAAAATGTCTGGATGATAATATAACAACAGGTGGTATATGTAAGTTGTGTATTTAAACACACCTTCTCTTTCCAAGTTCATGAACTGAGTATGGATTTTGCCAGCAATGAAGGAGGCATAATCATACTTAATAGTAGGGGACAATCCTGGAATAAAGGTGGATAACAGAACCAAGACCATCTCATCCACATACTCACTGGACCTAAATCCCAAGATTGCCAAGATCATGTCAAGAATAATTCTCCCAGTCTCATTAAACTGGACATGTAAATAAGGAGGTGGCCCCCGGGCCTGGCAATTTGGTTCCATGAATAACTTAGCAATCTGGCCTATTTCTGCAGTGGATAGTTGAGAGCCTTGTTCAAGTAAAAATCCCATGGACTAAGGAGCAAGAGGCTGAATTGGATGGAATTGTAGCATTTCATTGATAGAATCAGCAGTTATGTAGAAAATGACATCTTGTGATGGAGAGAGGACTGCCTTAGTGACAGGGTCATAATTTGCATAGTAGTGGCAATTATATCAGGGAATATATTGATTGAGGGAAGGTAATATCTGGGGAGATTGGATTCCCATATTCCATAGATATCAGAGTTGTTCAAATGACTGTTTCTGACTAGGCAGAAGGTACGAAGACGATTTTGGCAGCTAATTGGGTCCTCTATCTGGAAATCTCTGTCAGCTAAGGGAAAATGATGCTGGTTAGTATGAGGAGCATTTAGAGGCGCAACATTAAGGGCCACAAGAGCTTCCATTATTCAGTTCTCTATGTTTTTTAAGCTGGGGGTCAAGTTTCTATGGGAAAAACGGGCCAAATGGGAGTTCTGGTGAATTTCGGTGGGCTAACAGACTGTTCTGTTCTTGAATTTGGCTCTCACAGATATAATTTGTAGAGGAAAAACCAAAAACACGGGTTTGGGAGATGGACCGGGGTAAATGCCTGTGTTTTTGCGGCGAATGAGCATAGTTTTGCAGGTTGGATAATGAATTGCAGAGCAGGATGCCGGATTATTCTGGCCAGGGTGGTGGACTGGAGCTCTGGTAGCAGCTTCGACGTAATTTGCATGCACCGGTCTCGTGAAAACAACCAATAGAAATGAGCGAAAATGACACTTTTTTCGCGTTTTTAACAAAATTTTGGCTTTGGCGGGCTTTTTGGCGCTTTTGGTAGGATGACGTCAGCATGAAGGAATGTTTTGTTGCGAGGCGGGGTAAGGAGGAGTGATGTGGCAATGATGCGGAGGTGACATCAGTGGATGATGTGGTGATGACGTCAGTCGGGGGGTCAGCAGGGGCGGTAAGTGGTTTGGGCCCGCATCGCTTTTAAGCGAAGGTGGTATTGGGTGGGAGGGCCACGAGCATATCGGGAGGGCGCCGCGTGTCCCACGTACGGCAGAAATACCGCCGGCTCCCCGGGCGGTAATCTTCGGAGGGTAAGGGCCTTGCGATATTACTGTGGGCTGTCGGATCGGCGGGCTAGGATCTAATGGCTGGCGGTCAATGGGATGTGGCGGAGGTTGAAACAGCGTGGGCCCAACACAATTTTAAATAATGTTGTTTAATATGGGCGAGTATGATTGGTTCGTGGGACCTTGGGTTAAGTTATTTAATCAACCGGATGTTGATAAATCCTTATAAATGGCGCTGTAATGGGTTATTAAAAGGTTTCAAATAAACCTTTTAATTCCTTTTGAACAATAATATATGGCTATAGTTTAGCTGGGGGGTGGGATAGTAAATATTTCGGGGGTTTTTTATATGTTAATATAATAAGGGAAAGGGGCATTAGGATAGGGATTTATACGATAAAGTTACTGGTTAATATGAATATGAGGTAGGAATAAGCGCTAAGTTTAATGTTTAAGATACTTAGGCTGAGGGGAGAAAAGTATTTTTTCAAAAGAAATGTGGTTTCTTCTTTCAAAGCAAGAATGTTGTACTTCTTAGGTTTTTCATGAAATGGAGTGTTTTTAAGAGTATTGAGCAGATCTCAATATCCTTGGGGGGGAGGTTAGCAAGTGTTTTTAGGAAAAAGTGTGAAGGGAAGTTAGACATGCTTCATTTGATCTGTCACCACATAGTTGCCATGGAACTTATGATAGTAATAAGATGAATCACCTTGGAAAGACAAAATTACTCATAAGCCCGCTTCTGCAACATCAAAAATGCTTACCCAGCCTATTATACCTAACATTTTTTTTCCTTTTTCCTTGGGTGCATTTAAACTAGCAAACCCTTACTCTCTTCTTTTCTTTTAACTGCTATCCTATCTAAGTCTGCCCTTATTTCTTCCAGGGGCTCAGATTTAGCTGTTGAGCTCCTTTGCTTCTCTATCTAACTATTTATTTGCCAAGCTTGAACTGTTTGGATAGATTTTATTCTCTATCTCTAAAACAAGAAATTTAAACATGAACTGGCCAAGTTTAAGCTGTTTGGCCATCCATCAACTGTGACAAGAGTCAACTGATTGCACACGATGAGATTCTTTGCAAAAATAGAATAGTAGTGGCATTTTGGACTAGCAAACTTTCATGGTCTTCTTCATTTGAGGTTCATTTCTTTTCTTTTTGACCATTTCATTGTTTTTTCCCTTTGATCTTTCTTTTAGGGCATATCTTCTTTTCATTTTTTAATTTTTTCAAAATACGGAACATTTGCAGCATGGAAAGGATGAACATATTTGGGACTTTACCAGTCAATCATGAAATATGACACCTATTGGTATAGGAGCATAACACTGGCTCCACTTGGGGATGGCTTTTCCTAGTGAAAAGTCAAGAACAGCAGGTCAGATGGCCTTATATTCAATTCTTGCTGCATTCTGAAATTTCCCCTTTGCTGTAAGTAAACAAAACTGTACCTCTGCAACATATATACATTTCTCATTAGCTCATTCAAACAATTGCAGCTCTGTTTTGGATAGTTTGTTTGAATGTTTGTTCTCCTATTTATAGCTCCCAAGTCTTCTTCTTCAATTTCTGGTAAACTAAAAAGGTAACACAAAAAGGTAGCACAGTTCCTTGACTGTTCCTCAAAATTTGCTACATATTGCTTCCTATCTTATTGCTGTAATAAACTGCAGAAAGTAAACATTTTTATGTACAAGTTAGAGTCCTGACATATCAACAAACTGGATCAAAATAATGCTTCAGCATCCGACCATTAACTGGTCCATCTTCTGCTTCTGTGCCATTCAAGCTCTTCAAAAAATAGGTGTTGTTTCCTTGTGAAGCCTGAATAATAAAAGGTCCCTTCCACAGGAAGTCAAACTTCCCATGTTTTCCTTTATCTTCCCTTCTGGAATCCCATTTCAGTACCTTGTCTCCTATGAAGAAATATTCTACCTTAGTCCTCTTGTCAAATATCTTCTTGAGTTTATCTTGTAGAATTTGAGATCTCTGATACACCTCTTCTCTAGTCTGCTGTAAATGTATAGTCTGATTTATTCTTCTCTGAATGTCATTGGGTTCTGCCTGCATTTCTTGCAGCAAATTTATCACAGGGACTCCCAACGATGAAGTGAATATAACCTCCATGACATAAACCAATTCATAGGGGCTTGCTCCAATGGATCTCTTTGTAGCTAATCTATCTGCCCAAAGTGCATTGATAAGCTTCTTATGCCAGTTTTTCTTGTTTTCTTCCAATACTTTATTAATGATATTGATCAGGCTTTTATTGGATGACTCAGCTAGACCATTACCTTGAGGGTAATAGGCTGTGGAGTGGCCTAAGGTGATGTGGTATTTGTGATAGAAATTAATCATTCTCTTGGATTTAAAAGCAGCAACATTGTCGGTTATAATCTTTTCAGGACAGCCAAATCTGGACAGGATATTGGTTTCTAGGAATTGCATGATTACTAAATCATTGGCCTGTCTACAAGGGATGGCTTCTATCCACTTGGTGAAGTAGTCCGTGGTAGTCAAAATCCATTTATGCTGGCCAAAAGAGGGAGGGTGAATTTCCCCAATGAAGTCTAAACCCCATTGTTGAAATGGTCTTTTAGTGGAAATTGGTCTGAGGGGTAGAGGTAGAAGCTTTCTCTTGCCTTCAAAGATTTGACATTTATGGCAAGTAGTAACAAACTTTTTGACATCAGCAAACAGGGTGGGCCAATAAAATCCAGCCCTTAGGATTTTATCAGTAGTTGATTTCCAATACAAATGTCCACCACAGTCCCCTGCATGAAATTATTTCAACACTTTGTCAGTTTCATCCTTTGTTAAGCAACTCAATAAAATGCCTTCATGATTTTTCCAAAATAAAACATTATCTAAAATACAGAATTTTGAAGCTTTCATTTTCAGAAATCTTTTTTTAGTTTTGGATAACCCTGGAGGAGCCTGCAGGTTGAGCAATACATAAATTATATCAGAATACCAAGGTGATTGTAAAAAGGCTTGATTGATCTGTCGAGTCGCCATCTCCTGTTCATTATCCAGTTCATTAATGTCAAGGGCTTGAAAGTTGGTTTTAGTCATAAGTTTAGCTAATCCTTGTCCTTTTATCAACTTTGTTGGTTTAATTTCAATGTCATATTCGAAAATGTTAGCTATCCACTTGCCCCGTTTGCTTTCAATTCCTTCATGAGTTAGGATGTCTTTGACAACAGCATTTGGCACATAAGCTATTACATGCAAGAATAAGATATAAACTCTGAAGTCCTTAATAGCTTTTACAAGTCCATAAGCCTGTTTTTCCATGATTTGATACTTAAGTGGTGCATCTCTACCTGCTTTGCTGAAAAAAGCTATGGGTTTTTCACACCCCTGATCATCTTTTTGTAATAAAACAGCAGCAATAGTATGTTCAGATGCAAACGAGAAGATTATGAAGTCTCTGTCAAATTTTGGGCTTGTAAGGACTGGTGTTTTGGTTAAAGCTATTTTGATTTCTTCAAAGGCTTGTTTAGCTTCTATTTTCCACTTGACCTTGGAATCCTTCTTTAACATGTTGTTCAGTAGTCTGATTAATTCAGCCAAATTAGGTATGAATCTTCTTAGAAAGTTGATTTTCCCCAGGAAAGCTTGAAGTTCTTTGATATTTCTAGGGTGAGGAACTTGCAGAATGGCTTGTATTCTATCTGGATCTATTCTAATGCCTTCTTTGGAGATGATGTGACCTAACAGTTTGCCCTCTTCTAGGCCAAATAATGATTTCTTTGGGTTTAGTGATATACCATATTTTCTGCAGATTAAAAACACTTGCCTGAGATGATCTAGGTGTTCCTAATCTGATTTGGAAAAGGCAGTGAGATCATCTAGGTATATGACCAGGAAATCATGAATTTCTTTAGCAAAAGCTATGTCCATGGCCCGTTGAAATGTCGCTCCTGTGTTCTTCAGTCCGAATGGCATCTTTACATACTTGAAAGTTCCCCAAGGTGTTGTAAAAGCAGTTTTTTCTTGATCATCAGGGTGAACTAAAATCTGGTTGAAGCCTGAAAACCCATCTAGCAGTGAAATTCTAGAGGCACCTACTACCCTTTGTAAAATGTGATCCATTTTAGGTAAGGGGTAGTGATCTTTTAAAGAGACTTTATTCAGATTTCTCAAATCAACACACAGTCTTATTTCTCCTGTTTTCTTCCTAGTGGGCTGGTGGGCTCCAGTATTGTAGCAATAATGCTACAACTCCTGGAGCTTCCTTCTTTAATTTTATCAACCCGGTTGTTCGTAACAAACTTGGGAGCGACGGTGCTGTATGCACAAGTACTAGCTCTTGCCGCAGCTGTCACTTGGTCAGCTGGCACAAGTCCGCTAGGGGCTCAAGACAACTTCTATGAGCTCTTAGAAGAAGCTTTTTAACTGATGGATGAAAGCTAACTCAAAGGAAGCTAATCTACTTGCAGAAAGGAACTAAAAGCCAATGAGAAACACAAACCCTAGCAAACCCTAATTCTACCAGCTAGTCCTACTGATGCAAAGATGGGAATGAAAACTACTGAAAGAGATGCCATTACTTCTATGAAGGTGAGATGCATGTGTCTAGACTACTTCTACCTGAAGAAAACATCTTTTTGTATTTTTGAATAAGTCATTTAGAATTATCATGCATGTGCTTGTAACTGGCTTTTTACTGTGCAGAGGCGGATCATGGAGGAGAAATGCTTGGAAGAGGTCGGGAAGGCTCAGAGAGGGTCTAAGGAGTTCCTAACATCCTTCCAGAGAGTTTCACAAAGTTTGGCTGCCAAGAAACCGCGTTTATGAGCTTCTACAGGAAGTCTGCAGGGGTTCTACAGGATGTTTCAGAATTTCTACAGGATGTTCAGTAATTCCTACAGGATGTTCTACGATTGGATTTTGGATGATGGGTGAGTGGAAGAGGCTGCATGGATGGATAGGGGGGTAGGAGAGGGGTTTGTAATGACTTAGTGACAGAGAGATGAGGTGATGAGAGGGTGTGTAAAGCTAGTTTGTCTCAAAGAGGGCAGAGGGAATGGAAGGCCAAAAAGGTAGGATGACGTGGGCAGTAGAGTAGTTGTGAGACGAGGGGTCTAATTTGGAGATGAGAAGTTGGCCTGGACGAAGCTTAGAAGGACGAGAGAGTGATGGAGTTGCAATGCACAGTGTAAACTGAACCAAATCATCCACGTCCTGCACATAATCAAAATATTACTAATCTCTCCTAACTGTTTAATGAAACCAATGAACAACAACGTTATTTCTAAAGAGAATCATGTATGGTACCGAAGCAAAGAAACATTCCAGGAGGTCTGAGCGCATGGATAACTTTTACAAATGAAAATATTGCACCAAAGATTGCATGAGTATGCTACTAGTGTTTTTGGTTGGGAAGCACTGTCTGCAATTCCAGCCCCTAGAAAGAGGTGAAAATGAAAGTGCAGGCAACCCTTTTCTGGAACTCTTATCAATTCTAATCTCTTTACTCTATTCTAGACATCTGAAGCAACTCTATCTTCTAACAATGACCTACTTAACCACACCACGAAATCTAACTCAACAAACTGCGTTTCAAATGCATGTAAAGAAAACCATATTGCTGAAAGGAAAGATATCAATACAAAAGAAGGAGGCCCTAGGCTATCAGGTTGGGCCCAACCCCGAGAGCTATGGCTCTTTTAGAAACTCAGAGCTGGGATCAAATCTGACTGCTTCTCATTAAAAAATAATAATCATAAGTCAAAAGGTCTGCCAATGATGGCTACTAAAGAGCAAAAACAGAGCTGGCAGCTCGTGGTGCAGAATGTGCAACGGTTTTCCAAAAGTCCCTTTCGAAGGCTGAAGCCTCATCATTTATACATCACGAGGCCCCAAGCTGGCCTCCTAAATCTATGGGACTTGGCTGACCAAACTGGGAGTGAACAGCTGCTTCCTCAAAATCCGTTTGGCTGCCTTCTAGATCCGGTTGTGGTGGCTTTTGGTGCTCAGAGTTGGGGGTGAAGATCCCGAGGAAGGCTATTTAATGCCGTGGACAACCCTCCTACGAATCCTCAACCCCATCTTGGCTGTCTCCTAGCCCTTATCTGTTCGGTTTTGCTCCCACATGTGTCAAAAAACCTGAAATGAGCACGTGTTAGCCACCTAGGAATAGTGACTGCCCTTATTCGTACAAATGACATAAACATACTAAAAAATGATGCATAAGTTATGAAAAATGAAGGATTGAGCAAGGGTAGTTAGGCCAAATGAGCCCAAAATGTTACCAGATTTGGGGCTCATCATCACCCCCCAGCTAAAATGATTGCTCATCCCTGAGCAACTAATCCAGCTCCTCGTCCTTCATTGCTTTCACCGCCACTTTCACATCCCAGGCTTCTGAAGTAGTATCCTCTTCACTGGCATGGAACCCAGCCTTCCTTTCCACCTCTTCCCACTGCTTATGCTCTTCTTTTTCTGTGCTGCCTTCCATCAATCCTAAAAGAAAAGGTGGGCTTAGCTTGAGGCCAATCCAGCTGGCTTGGAGGTTCTGTATGGACTTCTTATAGAGGGGCACCCGTACTAGAGCTTCCCTCATTCGAGTTGGAGTGTGATATTCCCTGATTTTGAGGCTGTGGGACAATGTGTTCCATCGGCGGGTGCAAGCATGAACACAGTTGTCCCCTAATAGTCGCTCCATATCCTCGAAATGTGCTATAGCCTGAGCCTGCTGATCCATGTATTTCAATAAAGTTTGAGGGTTGGTGGCTAAGTGTTGGTGGGCCGATATCAATGCAGTGGGATCCCCTGGCTTTGCTCTAATCAGCAGTGGCTCATGTAACTCTCGGTTCATGACCTCTTTGACCTCTGCTGCTCTCTTTTCTTCATGGTTCAACCATGAGGCAAATGCCATCAACTACATATCTCCTACGACTGTGTTGGGATCCCATGAAGTCACATTAGGAAGGGCCAAATTATGGAGATAGAACTCCGATAGTTTGGCCTTGTCCTCTGATGAACTGCTATTGCATAACTCTGTGAACTGCTGGGGGTCTTAGATTTGGGAGATACCCCTCTGTGCCAATGCATTAATTTGGAATTGCAGCCATTGGTCCCGTAGGTATAGGCCATAAGATTTGGCCGGTTGTCTACATTGTAGAGCATCCATGGCCCAACTGGCCATGCAGGCCAGTTGTGCCTCTTTTTGCTGCAACTGCTGTTTGAGAGCTTGTATCTTGATTTGTGCTTGTAGTTCCCTTTCCTGTAGATGCGAGGTTAGCTCCCCAAGACCAACTTGCAGTCCTTCTTTGCCTTGATGTTCTGCTGTAGTGTCCCCTGATGATGTGCCCCTTTCTTTCCTCATTTCCTGTAGCTGCAGTTTGAGTTTCTCATTCTCTTCCTGTAGGAATACCTGCTGGCAGTTTGCCA
The DNA here is from genome assembly GCA_031772625.1 of Pinus tabuliformis. Classification (NCBI taxonomy): domain Eukaryota; kingdom Viridiplantae; phylum Streptophyta; class Pinopsida; order Pinales; family Pinaceae; genus Pinus; species Pinus tabuliformis. Next base: position 1,244,768,468 of record CM062804.1, read on the forward strand.
CGTGTTTGGCCATAGCTAATTCTCTTCGTGCCTCCTTGAGTTGTTCCTCCAAGGGGCCTATATCTGCCACTCCTTTAGATTTAGCTATCTTCATCCATGTGTGGGTTCTCACTCTTTCTTCCTCCAACACAAAGAAAAGCGGCACTGTGAATTTCTATGGAATAATTTTTCCAGCCTCCAAAAAGTTATAATACGAGCTCAAGCTTGGCTGGGGACTAGGTTCCAGAATATGCTCTTCCTCTTCTTCCCTCGGTGGATCTACTCCATCTTCCCTAAGTGGTGATGTGGCTGCCTCTCCCTCCATTCTCTCTGTCTCCTCGAGCCGGGCCAATGTTTCCTGTAGAACGGCCTCAGCATCCTGTAGCGGGGTTTCTGAAGCCAACCTGTCCATTCTCTCCTTCCAAGCAGTTGTCTTCGGGCTCCCCTGCTCATAAGTGACTGATATTTTTGAGGGGGACCTCTCCCTTGGCGAGGTAGGGGTGTCTTCTATGGTAATTGGGCTGCTGGATGGAGGTTGGGGCCTGCCTGTTTTGATCCTCACACTTCTCCTTGCTTTGAAATACAGAGGGATCTCCCTCTTTCGTTTTTCCCTCGGCTTGGGAGGGGTACTAAGGGTGGCCAGCACGGCTGCCACCTCCCTTGCAAGGATTTCGGCTGTCTTCTCCTTTGGTTTTCCTTTCTCAGGACTTCCTGTAGAAAGCCCTGTAGCAGCTGATTTCTGGCTTCCTGTAGAAGCCATTTTTGGTTTTCCTGTAGAAACAGGTGGCACTGTTTTAGCCTGTTTGGCTGAGGGTGCTTTGTCTTTTGACTTTGCTGAGGCTGCTTTCAAGGTGCCTTCACTGACGTGGACTTGTTTAGTCCACCCTACTCTGTAACCTTTTCTCCCTGGGTGTCAATGTGGGTTTGTCATCCTCTTTTTCGGCAACCTGGTGTTTCTCTTGTTTCCCCTTTTGTTCTATCTTCGGTGCTTTGGCCATGGTTTCTTGGCCTTTCCCTTTCTTCTCTGTTTGTATTGGTTCCTTCTCCTCGCTGCTGGAGGAGGTGAGCTCCTCGGTCAACATTTTGATGTCGCCATCCTTAGTCAAATTTTGGAAGGCTTCCCACGAGAGAGGGACGGTGTATGTGTGGAGTGCATCCTCCACGAGGAGCTTAATGAGCCCATGATGGGCTACCTGGTCTGGTGTGCCCTCTCGTAATTTGGTGGCACATTCAGTCATGGACTGCAGGAGGAAGTAGAGAATACTTAGCATGTTTTCTGAAGGTAGGTCCATCTGGTGCCTAAGTTCTGTGAGCAGCCGGAAATGGTACCCATATACGACGCTGAATCGTCCTTCACACGTGATATATTTCATAATTTGGAGGCTGACCTCACTCCAAAGCGGCTGTAGACTAGCTCTGCGAACCCCGTTCTTATCCTCTGAGAATTGTTCCTTCGGCAGAAAGAACTCCTTTTTAGCCTTCTGGCCTAGTTTTCTCTCCTCCTTATTCCACGGTACCCCCATTGGGAGATCAGTGACTTTGCTGATGAACTGTGGGGTGAGTCTGAGATTTAGACCCCTGAAATTGACGACGGCCAGCGTTTTTGATTTTGGCTTCAAAGCTCGCAGGAATTCCTCTGCCACCTCATCATCGTAACCCTGCAGCTTGTCGCAGAGCGACATCCATCATGCACGAGAAAAAAGTTCTACCACCTCAGGGTTTTCCCGTAGCTTCTTTGAGTCCGTTGGTTCCTTCCTAATGAACCCACCCGGCATGGTGAAAGCTTGCTGTGTTAGCCGGAGGTGGCTGGCACGTATCACAAGATGGGCCTTTGGGATTTCTCTAGACAAAGCGCAGAATTACGCCTCTGTCAAGCACATGGTTCGTGAATTCTCGGCTATCTACAGGTGAGCCTTGACAGGGGCTCAATTACGGCCGAAATCCTGTAGAAAACCCCGCATATACTACGACGACAATTCTCATGCAGAAGGAAGACGACGCTTGCAAATTTATGCGCAGACTATAGTTCTACTTTTTTAGGACGTCGACTTCGCCACCCTTCAAACCAATTGCATGGGAGGACCAGGTTCAGGCTTACCTCTTCCAATTCGCCACCTTTGACGTGAATAGATTGATTTCCTCCGTAGCAGTGAGCTTCCTGTAGCGCAGCTTCCTGTAGAAGTCGCGCACGGGCTCTGGAGAGCGCATCAGTGGTTCTGGGTTTTTTGTGCAACCACCAGACATTTGAACAAGCCGAGGACTCGGAGTAACAGGCTTCAGGGAATTTCGGACGCTTACTCGACTGCAAAGCGGTTGATGATAAATGAGTGGAGTGACGATCTAGCCGGTGGATTTGAATCCCTGCGGAACTCGTGGCGCGGGGGTGAGTTGTCCCTGCCGGACCGTTGGACGATGTCACCTATTCATTTCACTGCAAGTCTGCCTGACCGCCGCATCATTCCCTGCATATCTACCGCCACCATTTCTGTTAGATCGCCGCTTCTCCCCGACTGGATGCTTCCCACGTGTCCATTTCCTGTTTTGCTTGACACGATCAACACTTTCCGAATCTGACGAGACCGTCGGACTGGTCGTGGTGGCCAGTTGAATGACTACCTGACTGGCTCAACCCATTCATTTTCATACTCGCAAACATTTTAGAGCATTGTTCATGTAATTTGACGAAAAAGGGTGAGGCACTTACCTGTGCGGCCGCGACGTTATTTTCAGGCTTCAGGACGAGGGTGATGGATCCGCTTGCTGCTGCTTCATGCACAGGCACGGGGGTTCCTCCTTGCCGACTGCGAAACTTATTACCTGGCTATGGATGGTGCATGTGCCCGCTCTATGTGTTGCAGGTGCCTTCATGGTGTACGCTCTAGCTGGATGAACTGCTACGGGATTCCTGTAGGATATCTTGTAGCAGTTTCTCCTCCTCGGGTGCATGCCGAAACGGTGGAGACGGTGGCATCACGGTCACGATCGCAGGGTCCTCGGATGGATTTGATAAGTAGCACATGGGGCCTCTGCATCCTTTATTCCATTTGAGAATTGCTTCCTCTGAGAATCCAACGTTTTGATTTGACTGTGCAGGTATTTCCATTGCATGGCAACAGGAGTGGTAGAAGGAGGCGACAGCAGTGGGTGATGGAGAAAAACATTGGCTTGCATGCCTCCATGTCAGACCTCGGGCTTCAGATCTTCCCACACAGTCGGTCCTGGGCCGTCCAAAGATTCTACAGGAAGTTTCCTGTAGAAATACATAACTTCTTGTAGAAAGTCCTGTAGCTTCCTGTAGAAGGCTAAACTGTGATCAAATCATGCCCAGACCTTGGAAGAGATGAGTGTTTCTGGAGGGAGTGCTGGTGAGGTCACCTGGTAGCATAGTAGGGACCCTTGTCCTTGAGTTGAGGGCCCTCTTTTCCTGCATGGAATACTTGCAACCTGCATGAATTATCAAATCTTGAACCTGTTTTCCCTGTTTGTTTGTTTGTTTGTTTTTTTTTTTTTGAAAGACAGTAGGGGCGCCTCCGTGAGGTTTTCACCCTTGCCATTTGCCTTGAGCGCCTCAGAAAGGTTTTCACCCAAGGATCTTTTTTCAAACATTTTCAGAAAGACAGCAGGGACGCCTCAATGAGGTTTTCACCCCTACCATCTGCCTTGGGAGCCTCAGAAAGGTTTTCACCCCTACCATCTGCCTTGGGAGCCTCAGAAAGGTTTTCACCCAATGATCTTTATTACACATTTTTTTTTTTTTTTTTTTTTTTGAGATGTTCAGGGTATGCCCAAAACAGAGGCAAAACCCTTCTCTATGACCAGCACTGATTTTTCCACAGTTTTGATGAATTCTTGCCTTGAAAGAGGTCTTTTGTAGATCTTTAGTCGATTCCCATTGACAAGCATGGGGATGGCCTCCTCATCAATGGTCCGAATAAGAACAGACCCATTGTCATTACATTTTTCCACTGCATATGGTCCCAGCCATCTGGTTCTCAGCTTCCCCTTGAAATCCTTATGCCTGGAATCGTACAACAGCGCCCAATCACCCGGCTGAAATTGCTTGTCATTGAGGTGTTGGTCATGCCATACGTTCCTCTGAAGTTGAACCACTTCTGAGTGGAGAAGGGTTTGCATTCGGTGCTCGTCCAATCCATTCAGCTGCAATAACCTTTCTTGTTGGGCATGGCTGAGATCCAGGTCCAGCTGAGCTGCCATCCTCAAGGTGTTGTACTCGAACTCAATTGATAGCAAAGCTCTCTTCCCATAGACCAGCTCATAAGGTGTGAAGCCAGTTGTGGTCTTCCAAGTGGTGTTGTAAGCCCACGTGGCCTCAACCAGGCGATTTGCCCAATCTTTTCTACTACTGCTCACCACCTTAGTCAAGATCCCTTCCAATGCTCTATTGGTGACTTCCACCTGCCCATTTTCTTGAGGATGATAGGGGGTGGAAGTCCTATGCTTGATTTTGTGATGAGCGAGTAGGTCTTCAATTAAGTTGGAGGTGAACTGGCTCCCTTGATCGGTGACTAGCTCTCTTGGGTAGCCAAATTTGTAGAAGATGTTTTCTCTTAAGAAATTGGCCACCTTTTCTTCTGTCGCTGCTTTGATTGCCTTAGTTTCTGCCCACTTTGTCAGGTAGTCTGTGCACACAATGATGTAAGACCTTTGCCTCGAAGGAGGATTGATTGGACCCACAAAATCCATACCCCACTTCTCAAATGGCTCAAGAGTCACTTGAGGTTGGAGAGGCATTTCGTCCCTTGGAGTCAGTTTCCCCATCCTTTGGCATCGGTCACATTGGCTGATATACCTTCTGACATCTTGATGAAGCGTGGGCCAATAGTAGCCTGCCTGCAGGATTTTGAAGGCAGTCCTTTTGGCTACAAAATGTCCTCCACAAGGGCCGTCATGATAGGTTAGGAGGATATCAAAGACTTCCTCCTCCCTTACACAACGCCTTAAGATCTGGTCGGGGCCAAGCTTGAACAGGTTGCCCCCGATCCAAGTGAATGAGGCACTCTTCCTCACGATCCTGCTCTTCTCCCTTGAGGATAGGTGTGGAGGGAACTGTGCTGAGACAAGGTAGTTTGCTATATCAGCAAACCATGGAGAGAGTACTGAGATAGCAAACAGATGTTCATCTGGCATCTGGTCATCCACTGTTCCATCCTCACCTGCAAGTAAATCCAATCTAGACAAAAAGTCAACAACAACATTTTCTTTACCTGGTTTGTCAACGATAGTCAAGTCAAACTGCTGCAACAAAAGTAACCATCTAATAATACGAGCATTCACATATGGTTTATTCATTAAATATCTAATTGCAGCATGATCAGTATGTACAAATGTTTGATAGCCAGTGATATAATGTCGGAACTTGTTCAGTGCATGGACCACGGCCAAGAATTCTTTCTCAGTTACAGTGTAATTCTGTTCCGCCTTGGATAAGTTTTTGTTGACAAAGTATATGGCGTATGGAAGTTTTTGTTCAACTTGTCCTAAGGCTGCCCCTATGGCTTTGTTCGAGGCATCAGTGTGGATGTGGAAAGGTAGGGCCCAGTTTGGACCTCTCAAGATTGGGGCAGACACCAACTTATCCTTTAATTCATTCAGAGCCTTCTGACAATCGTTAGTCCATTTAAACTCAACATCTTTTGCCAAGAGGCTAAACAATGGCGAGGCTAGCTTACTGAAGTCTTTAATGAATCTCCTATAATACCCTGCTAAACCTAAGAAACTTCGAACATCTCTTACCTTCTGAGGAGGTGGAACCTTCTTGATGAGAGAAATTTTGTTAGGATCCACCTGTAACCCCTGGCGAGAAATGGTATGGCCTAGCACGGTCCCTTCAGTCATCAAGAATTCACACTTTTCAGGACTAAGGGATAGGTTCATCTCAATGCACTTGGTTAGGACTTTTCCCAGATTGGACAATGCTTCCTGGAAGTTGGACCCATAAGGAGTGAAGTCATCCATATATATTTCCACCGAATCATGGACCAGCTCAGAAAAGATGCTCAAGACGGCTCTCTGGAAGGTGGCAGGAGCATTGCATAGCCTAAAGGGAAGAACTCGGTAAGCAAAGGTACCCCAAGGACAAGTGAAGGTGGTCTTATCTTGGTCTTCCGGGCTGATTTGGATCTGGTTATACCCGCTAAACCCATCTAGGAAAGAGAAAAACTTCTTTCTTGCCAGTCCATCCAACACTTGATCTATGAAGGGTAGAGGAAAATGGTCTTTCTTGGTGGCTTTGTTCAGTTCTCGGTAGTCCACACAGATTCTCCACTTCCCGTTTTTCTTGGGAACCAACACCAGAGGGGACACCCATTCGCTATCCGAGATGGGGTAAATGAATCCGGCATCCAACAGTTTTTGCAATTCTTCCTTGACGATGTCCTTAAGGGCTGGATTCATTCTCCTTTGGGGTTGCCTAACCGGTTTACAATCTTCTTTGATGTAGATGTGATGGGTACAGACCGAAGGATGGACTCCTTTCATCTCCTTATAGCTCCAAGCAAAAGCATCTAGATGACTGGCCAACAGACTACACAGCTCCTTTTCCTGGGAAGGAGATAGGGAGGAGCTGATCTTTAACGTTCTCTCGGGGCCGAACTCCACATTTCTGACTCTGGGAGCGACCGGGTTGGTCACACAAAGGTCCACTAAGGTGCTGGCTTGGGCATCCTCCACCAATTCCTCTAAGGACAATGCACTGGGAGGTGGATTCTGAATCAAGGTCTCAATCAAATCATCCTCGGTTGGGGGGCCTCCCCTAGTGGTGTCTAGGGTGCACAAAGGTGCTGAGTACACCTCATCCTCTTCTCCTTCCTCCAACCAAAGTGATAAGTCATGTTCTAATGAGGGTTGGGCAGGAGGGTACAGGACTAGCTGCTTGGACATAGGACCATTTTTGATGGTCATGTTTCTTGCACGGCAGCTTATGTAAGCATCTGCAGTGGCTAACCAAGGCCTTCCCAAAATAAGGGGGTATCCAGTAAGCTTTGCCTTTGGTTGCAGAACCAAGAAGTCTGCAGGGTACTCCCAAGAGTCAACAGAGACCAGGACATCCTCTACAATCCCTTCGGGAGTCACAGTGGAGCGATCTGCTAGTTGCAAGACCGTCGAGGTCTTTCTCAGGGAACCCTGAAGGTTGAGTTTGAGCATGGTATCTCTGGTCATCACATTAATGGCAGCACCCAGATCAATCAATGTGTGTGGTATGATGGTGCCATTGATGTGTACATCAACTACAGGACTCCCAGGATCCAAATACTTTGGGCAGATTACTTGCCCCAACATAAGATCAGACAGTTGTCCTATGACATTTGATGGTTGAAGCGTCTCTTTTTCGCCTGCCTGGGTGTCTGAAACACTTTTCCTTAACCAGTTTGTTGTATATCGGTACATCTTTGATGGCTTGGAGAAGTGGTATTCTCACACACAACTGTTTGAGTTCTCCCAGAAGCTCATCCTCCTTTGGGTTGGGTTGTGTGGTGGCCGTTAGTCTCTCAGGAAAGGGTGGAATGGCTTTTGGTTCACTTTCCTGTTTATCTTCCTCATCCTCTGGGGGAGGAGGTTGGCGATCCGGAAGAGTCTTTCCAGATCGCAGGTTGATCTCCTGGATCTCCACAGCATAGGTAGGGCATGATGTTTCCCCAGTATATACCTGCTGGGCCTGTCGGTTGTTGGGGTTCGGGTTCAGTTGAGCAGGCATTTGGGTTTGCCTTGGAGGAGCAGGAGGTAATGGTTGTGGTTGAGCTGGTGGTGGAGGCAAAATGGCGGGAGGAGTATTGTACTAGGGCCTCCACCCCTGTTGAGGTGCATTCCACTGAGGCTGTGGCTGGGCATGTGAGTGAAACGAATGAGTAGTGGGCTGAGTATGGTACTGAGGCGGGTAAGACCATGGAGGAGGCACAGACCAGGAAGGATGAGCAGGGGGACCCCAGGAAGGCATAGGAGTCGATTGGTTGGGGCTATAATAAGCTTCGGGTGCCCCTTGCATCCCCTGTTGGTAAGGTCTAGGTACATGTGGCCTCCTTTGGTTGAGGAAATAGAGAGGTTCAGTGGGCGCTTCTGTCCCTTGGTACATGGCTTTCAGCCCAGGTAAGGTTGGACATTGGTTTGTGGGGTGGTCCTCCTCACAAACAAAACATACCTCAACCGAATGTAATGGGCACTCGTTCTTAGGGTGTTTCCTTGTACACCTAGGGCAGAAGATAGCCAAAGCCCTCTCAGCTTCCTCTTTCTTCTGCTAGATTCGGAATGTATCGAGTTGCATGGCAATGGTCTGTCTCACCTCACTCTTGAGGTCCTCTAATTGATTTGCAAACTCATGTTTGGAGAAAGGAATACTAGCTGAGAGGAGGTTTCCTCTACCTCTTTTCCGGGCTGCCCTAGAGTGGTTTCTAAACACAGTCTTTATATCCTCATAAGGTAGTTGGTAAATATCTCCTCCAGCTAGCATGTGAAGGGTATCTAAGAGGTCTTCAGGGACTCCTCAGAGCAGGACCAACTTGAGAGATTTAGGGTCAAGTGTGCACCTGGCCCGTTTATAGATAAGTTGGAACCTTTCCTCATAATCTTCTAAGGACTCATCATTCCCCATGGTCATCCAAAAGATTTCTCCCTTGGCTTCCTTGGACCTACAGTAGTCCCGGTATTTGGTATTGAAATCTTGCTGCATCTGGGCCCAAGTGGTGATACTGTTCCCAGGTAAGCCCATGAACCAGCGTAATGCTGTATCCTTAAGGGTAGAGGGGAAGAGTTTCAGTTTCTGCTCATCTTCGGTATAGTCATAAGTTCGACAAAGGACGACAAACTCAAACAGGAAGGTATCTGGGTCTTCAATAGTCAGTCCATGGAAGTGAGGTAAAGCGGAGGGGCTTATGTTCTTCATTTTCATGTTTCCATTGGTCTCTCGGATGGGGAAGGCACCTTCAATTCTCTCATCTTCACCCCTATTGTCAGCCATAGCTTCAAATGGAGTGTTCTCAAACTCTTCTTCTGTTATAGGATCTTCGTATATCTCAGGAGGCTCTCCTATAGGTTCTTCTGGATCACTGTCACCAAAGAAGAGAGAAGGGTGATTCAGTGACGTGGTGGGGGTGTTGGGTAAGAATTTGCCTGTTTTATCTCGATTTCTACGAGGCATGAAATGGAAAGACTTTTGATTGCTTTTGTTCTTTTTTCTGGTACCTGCAAAACTAAAACAGATTTCACTGCAACTAACTATCTTGCTGAAATGGAAATGTGGAATTGAAATGAAAGCATAAAAGAACTAATCTATTTTGCTCAAATGAAATTGCAGGAATGAAATGCTAGGCTATGCTTGCGGAATTGAAATGATAATCTACGCTTGCAGAAATGAAATTGTGGAATTGAAATGTTAATCTATGAAAGCAGGAAATGTCTATGCTACTTTTTCGGAAAGGAAATTGCAGAATGGAAATGAAATAAACTACTTAGCAGAAGGCGAGAGCAGGAAGATAGAAGAAAAGCAACAATCACCAATACTCTGACGCTTCCCCGGCAATGGCGCCAAAAAGATGGTGGGCTCCAGTATTGTAGCAATAATGCTACAACTCCTGGAGCTTCCTTCTTTAATTTTATCAACCCGGTTGTTCGTAACAAACTTGGAAGCGATGGTGCTGTATGCACAAGTACTAGCTCTTGCTGCAGCTGTCACTTGGTCAGCTGGCACAAGTCCGCTAGGGGCTCAAGCCAACTTCTATGAGCTCTTAGAAGAAGCTTTTTAACTGATGGACGAAAGCTAACTCAAAGGAAGCTAATCTACTTGCAGAAAGGAACTGAAAGCCAATGAGAAACGCAAACCCTAATTCTACCAGCTAGTCCTACTGATGCAAAGATGGGAATGCAAACTACTGAAAGAGATGCCATTACTTCTATGAAGGTGAGATGCATGTGTCTAGACTACTTCTACCTGAAGAAAACATCTTTTTGTATTTTTGAATAAGTCATTTAGAATTATCATGCATGTGCTTGTAACTGGCTTTTCACTGTGCAGAGGCGGATCATGGAGGAGAAATGCTTGGAAGAGGTCGGGAAGGCTCAGAGAGGGTCTAAGGAGTTCCTAACATCCTTCCAGAGATTTTCACAAAGTTTGGCTGCCAAGAAACCGCGTTTATGAGCTTCTACAGGAAGTCTGCAGGGGTTCTACAGGATGTTTCAGAATTTCTACAGGATGTTCAGTAATTCCTACAGGATGTTTCAGAATTTCTACAGGATGTTCAGTAATTCCTACAGGATGTTCTATGATTGGATTTTGGATGATGGGTGAGTGGAAGAGGCTGCATGGATGGATAGAGGGGTAGGAGAGGGGTTTGTAATGACTTAGTGACAGAGAGATGAGGTGATGAGAGGGTGTGTAAAGCTAGTTTGTCTCAAAGAGGGCAGAGGGAATGGAAGGCCAAAAAGGTAGGATGACGTGGGCAGTAGAGTAGTTGTGAGACGAGGGGTCTAATTTGGAGATGAGAAATTGGCCTGGACGAAGCTTAGAAGGACGAGAGAGTGATGGAGTTGCAATGCACAGTGTAAACTGAACCAAATCATCCACGTCCTGCACATAATCAAAATATTACTAATCTCTCCTAACTGTTTAATGAAACCAATGAACAACAACGTTATTTCTAAAGAGAATCATGTATGGTACCGAAGCAAAGAAACATTCCAAGAGGTCTGAGCGCATGGATAACTTTTACAAATGAAAATATTGCACCAAAGATTGCATGAGTACGCTACTAGTGTTTTTGGTTGGGAAGCACTGTCTGCAATTCCATCCCCTAGAAAGAGGTGAAAATGAGAGTGCAGGCAACCCTTTTCTGGAACTCTTATCAATTCTAATCTCTTTACTCTATTCTAGACATCTGAAGCAACTCTATCTTCTAACAATGACCTACTTAACCACACCACGAAATCTAACTAAACAAACTGCGTTTCAAATGCATGTAAAGAAAACCATATTGCTGAAAGGAAAGATATCAATACAAAAGAAGGAGGCCCTAGGCTCTCAGGTTGGGCCCAACCCCGAGAGCTATGGCTCTTTTAGAAACTCAGAGTTGGGATCAAATCTGACTGCTTCTCATTAAAAAATAATAATCATAAGTCAAAAGGTCTGCCAATGATGGCTACAAAAGAGAAAAAATAGAGCTGGCAGCTCGTAGTGCAGAATGTGCAACGGTTTTCCAAAAGTCACTTTCGAAGGCTGAAGCCTCATCATTTATACATCACGAGGCCCCAAGCCGGCCTCCTAAATCTATGGGACTTGGCTGACCAAACTGGGAGTGAACAACTGCTTCCTCAAAATCCTTTTGGCTGCCTTCTAGATTCGGTTGTGGTGGATTTTGGAGCTCGGAGTTGGGGGTGAAGATCTCGAGGAAGGCTATTTAATGCCGTGTACAACCCTCCTACGAATCCTCAACCCCATCTTGGCTGTCTCCTAGCTGTTATCTGCTCGGTTTTGCTCCCACATGTGTCAAAAAACCTGAAATGAGCACGTGTTAGCCACTTAGGAATAGTGACTGCCCTTATTCGTACAAATGACATAATCATACTAAAAAATGATGCATAAGTTATGAAAAATGAAGGATTGAGCAAGGGTAGTTAGGCCAAATGAGCCCAAAATGTTACCAAATTTGGGGCTCATCATGGGCACTAAATTTGAGACCCATTCTGAAAATCTAATGGGTGCAATTATCCCAGCTTCATACATTCTTTTGACTTCTTTTTCAATTAGAGGGAGGAGTATATTGTTGACCCTTCCAAGTTTCTGTTTGAAAGGTTTTTGATTCTCTTTGAGGGGTATTGCATGTTGAATCACAGAAGTGTCATAGGATTTGAGATCTTCCTAGCTCCATGCAAAGACATCCTGAAATTTTTTGAACAGTTCAACATATTTCAGCTTTTGGTCAAGAGGCAAAGTTTTAGACAATTTTATCATTTTAGGATTTTGTTCAGTGCCTATGTTACAGTCCTCAATTTCTGCGTTTAATGGCTGCATTTTGGGTTTTCTTGGGATATCATTAGAATAAAAAATGTCTTCTAGAGGAGTTAATCCTGTGGGTAAAAAATTGTCCTTTAAATCAATAACTTCAGACTCTCCTTCAACAATTTCATCAAAGTCTATTTCTTTCAGCTCTTGTAACTCTTTGCTGGTAAATTTTGTTGGATGTAATATTTGATTTGCTATTTCAGCTGAAATGTGAGTTTCAATTTTGTCTATTTGATGATCTTCACCAACAATGCCTGTGTCTATATTAGTGCTGGAAAATTCTTATTTTGAAGTCAGGAAATTATTAATCTGAGTGTCATTGTCAAACACTTGCCAGTTTTTAACATTGTTAGGTACAGCCGGCCTATGTTTAATCTCAGCCGTAAAATGATGATTAGGCTCAAATGGCAGTTTACAAGTGCTGGCAAATGTTGCTAAATTGTGAGCATGCAAATTGTGTTTCCTTGGAATTTTGGCAAGCTGTGATTCTAGAAAGGTATTGAGTATTTCAATTGCTGCCCCTCTGTAAGATCTTAACCTGAGGTCATTTGTGATGAAGTTTCCTTTCATATGTTGAATAACTAAATCAGAGTCTCCCAAAATTGATATCATAAATGCCCCTAAACTTTTGATCAATTTGAGTCCTAGCAGCAGGCCTTCATATTCAGCCATGTTATTTGTGCACCTAAAATTCAGCCTGTATGCATGTCCTTTAGCATGATCATTTTCCGTGTTATGTATCCAAATCCCTGCCCCTGCTCCTAGCTTATTGATAGATCCATCAAATTCTAAATACCATAGGATTTCTTGATTACAGCTAGCATCAGGAGTTTTAAAAATTTTCTTAGTAGGCAGATTTGGATTTTCAGTTTCATGTGGTTTTCCTTGTGTGTCTGTTGTATCATTGGTCACAGAAATTTCTTGAATCTGAACACTGGATTTTTTATTTATGACTTTCTCTTGTGCTGATACTAAAACCTTGTCATTAGTTGGAGGGCAAATTTCAGCATTGTATAGGATGAAAGAGTCCATATCAGAATGCATGGAATAGATGGGAAAATTTTGGGGTTTCTCCTGGCTGCTGACCACATATTTCATCAGAGTTTCCCGGTACAATCTCTTTGGCTGACCAAATACTGAAATGGTAGCATAGGACATGTCCAACTGTAAAGATCCCTGGAGCTTTGCACCCCAAGATCTAGACAACAACATGCCATATTTTGGTGGGATATCAACTACCACTACATCCATTAAAATTGTCTTGGCAGGGTATTGAACTAATGATACACATAAATCTTTGATTAACCCTAGACATCTGACTTGGCTAGAATCAAAAGAGAACAAGTCTTTGTATGGCCTGGTGATATCTAGGTCCAACTTTTCCATCACAGATTTGGGTATTAAATTATGGGAAGCTCCAGAATCAAACATTTCATTGTGAAGTACTTTGTCATGAATATTCAGAATTACATAGAAAGGAGGAACTCCTCCATCTACTCATTTGCCATTTACTTCAGGGCCAAAAATTAATTCTGGCTGGTCATCTAGGACATTCACTGCATCTCTGTTTTTTGAAATTTGAAGTGATTTTCTGATTTTTTCTCTATAGACATCATGTTTAGCCAATTCGGACAATGGAATGGCTATATTTAATTTTCCTATTTCGGTTTCAAGGCTGAAGGGTTTTTCTATTTGAATTTTTGCATTTCGGGCAGCGAGATTTTCTTTTCCTGTTGTATTTTCTGTGTTATTTTCCTTTTCAGGAGTGTTGTTATGAGTTGAATCTATTTCCAAGTCCATTTCTAGAGGCTCTTCCACAGTTCCTTTAAGAGGAATAGAAGTTGAAGGTTGTTGATGGTCTGATATATCTTCCACTATTAGATGATTTGGATTATGGCTTGCTTTAGGAAAAGTTTGTACAAGAGGGTTCTTAGCCTTGGTTTTGGTAGGTTGCTTGGTTCCTTTCTGCTTGCTGGTTTCAGGGACATCTATCATTCTGCCTTTCAGATTGTACTGCTTGTGAACCTCATAAACAGCTGTATCATATCCCTCCCTAAAATTGAATGATTCCCTAGATTGGGTTTGGAATTGATTAAAAATATGAGCTTCTTGGTCATCCTGGGTAAAAAAAAATTGCTGTTCACTATTGAGACCCATTAAGTTAATTTGAAAGTCCTCTGTTGGCTTACTAGAAGTTGAAGCTTCAACATAGTTTTCTTGGAATGGAGGTCTAATGTTTTGGTCAGGACCAGCCTTTCCAGTATTGGGATTCTGATTTTTTCTGAAATTTAGGTTTCTTCCAGTGTTGCTCGGTTGACCATCCCAAGAGGATTTCGTCTCAATTGTTTCTACTCTATCATTGAGTCTATCCATTCCTTTAATAATTGCATCTAATTTTTGTTCAAATGCAAAAGGTTCTTCTTTGAAAGGTGTCCTTCTTTCAGCTCTAGCTTGAGCTCGTTTAGAAATCAGGTTGGCCTCTACACTGACAGCTATACTCTGCATGTCTTCTAAGCTTGGAGGAGCTCTTTCCCTAAGCTAGTAAGCCATGTTAGAATCAAATCCATCAGGGAATTTGATCAAGGCCAGGTCTGGTGGAGGTCTGAGATTCTGAGGGATAGCATTGTATACATTATTAAATCTGGAACAGTAATCTTGAACAGTTTCTTGTGGGTCTCTTTTCAAGCTTTCATATTCTGATAGGATATGTAAAGGGTCCTTCTTTTCCCATTTGTTCAAGAAAGATTGATAAAGAGCATCTGGGTCAGCAATAGTGTTTACAGGTAGTGCCCTAAACCAGGTCCTTACATCTCCAGTCAAGCTTTGGACAAAGATCTTCATTCTCACATCATCAGCATCAATCTCATAGTTTTCAAAATAATCTGTCATCTTCTTGGTATGTTGTTGAGCTGTGTAAGTGCCAATACCATCAAAATAGGTGATTTTGCTTTGATAATCTTGAGGCATAGCCCCTGGATTTGCAGGTAACTGCAGGGGAGCATATCGGTTTGCCATATTTGTAGGGATAAGTGTAACAACTGGGAGAACAGGGATAACAGCTGAGATATGTGAAGTGGATGGGGGAGTGGGAAAGATGGTTTGAAGTGCTAATGGTGAACTTGATGAAGCAACAGTGATGGCAAAATGGATTTGTGATTTTCCAGCAGTAAGCTCAGTTTGGATAGGGCTCTTCTGAGGTGTGTCAAGGTGTGAATCAGCAGAATGTTATTGACTTTCTTGGCTTCTAAGGTTCTTAGGGATCAAATTAGGATTTTCAAAGATAGGTGGCAGATTTGGATTTGGATTTGATCTGGTGTAACGGATCCTTTTTTTTGGAGCCAGCTTCTGAATATATTTTTTGGGTTTTCTTGAAATATTTGAAGGATACAACTTTAGACAGTATCTTTCTAGGAAGTCTAAAATATGTGAGTTTTGAATTTTCATTTAGATATATTGAAACAAGGGACTGATCAAGTATTTGAGACAGATCTTCAAGGCCTAAAACTGGACTGGAGGTAGACTGAAGTAGCTTTTATTTACTCCTGCAATTGCATAGCAAAAGCAGTTTCAAAGGCTAGCTGGCTAACTTCAGGCTCCATCTGTAGATTTAAAAATAAACAGCAGTAACAATTTTTTTTTTTCGTTCCCCTGCGGAGTCGCCAATGATGTTATCACTTAGGTTGTTCCCAAAAGTTGTAAGAAAGGGAATACGGCCGAGGTAACCATAGATCAATCTTTAAGACACAGATTCTAGCCAATCTGCACCTAGAGAAGGCTCTCTCTTTATAATTTAGCGTTGTTTCTGAGAAATATTAGGCTAGTTATGAAGTACAAAGGTTTTTTTGATTTTTGGATGGTGATATTCAAATAGAACAGGGGTGTAAATTTGAGAATTTCAGTCCATTGGGCTAATGGAGTCTATGAGGATGAACTACTGGATATGGTTTCTTTGACAAAGGGTGGCACTACAGAGCAAGGTAATCAATCATGGAACAATTTATACGCTGGAATCAGATGGGATGGAGTCAGTGGGTGAAGAGCAATTAAGAATCCTTCATCATGCAGACAGAGGGAAAGTGGATGATTATTTCTAGGGAGCAGTTAATAATTCCTTAGCTAATATTCAAGATGTAAGAACCAGGGGAAACAAGAGCAGTTAAGAATTCTTGTTTATGCTAATTTTGAAGAAAACATTAATAATAACAGAGATTGAACACAGAGTGCGAACAAACAAATTTTGAGTTATTCTTTTTCTCTATTATTCAAATCATGAAACATATATGATATAGTAAACACAGAAACTGAAAACACAAGTAAAAGAGACTTATTGATCCATAAGATGATTCAAGAATTCTGTAACATGGTCCTCTGCTATCAATTCCACATCTAGAGAGTCCAGCAACAATGGATTCTAGCAGCTTTTGTATTCAGAAGGTTTTCAGAGTTATAGCGCAGTCTAAGAAATGTATCACCAACCCCAAATACTTCGCTTGGGGAGGTATTTGTACAAAAGTGTTTACAAAATATCTCAAAGAGATAATATCTAGTAATAACTCATTCTACCTACTTTACAGGAGAAGTAAATGATCTTGAAAACAGGGAGAAATAAATGAAGAAGTAAATGTTGTTGTGCTGGTTGCTCAGTTGGTGAGATGTGTTGACTGTAAGCTTGGTGAATCGGCTGGTGGCTATTTCCACTGATATTCCATGCCGCTGCCTCATCTTTCTCAGGCGTATTTAATTTTGATTTGATAGACTGTTGCCCCGCATGACTCTTATCTGTTCCTATTCTCTACTTTATGGTATCTGTTGTATCCTGGGTAAAACAAAAGTTGAAACATGCCTATAGGATTTCCAACATGCTTTGCCACCACTTCTGTTCTGGTAAATTATGTCTTTGTAGCTTTCTTAAAGTCTCATCAGCGTCTGTGTACCTAAAGAAGTTAGGCTGGACGGTAAAAAGATGTTTCACCTCATGCTCAATATAAAATAGATTTTCCAAGTTGTTGTAGAGAGTTTGGCCAAATGGAAGGGCCTTCTCTGCAGAAGTAATTGATGATGCATTTACTTGATCAGCAACATGTTTGTCCAACCTGTGCGTGTACTCAACTTGTCTCAACAGGCGTTCATTGCTTCCCAACAGACTTGGCAAGCCCCTTTCATGCAAAACTGCAAATCTTTCTATAAAAGAGTCTATCTCCACTTGCATATCTTGGCACCTCCTTTCCAGATTCTGCATCAGGGTTCTCTTGGTCAGAACTATTTTGATTGTTAGGATGGTGCCTGTCCTGTCTCTGATGTCTAGTGCTGCTAGTTCTTCACTGGTCTTAGTATTCAAAAAATGGATTAGCCTGTTGGCCTGTTTGGGCATATGTCCCAATTAAGTTCTGGCCCTTTGAATTTCCACTTGGGCTACTACTATCAAGTCAATCTGCTCATAAATAGTTTGAATAGATCTCCACACATTATTAATGGATTGACTGATGTTATCCCACAAAATTCCTTTAATTTCTCCCAAAGGCTTATCTAAAGAGAGGTCCTTTTCCAATGCTTTTACCTTGTTCTCTAATGATTTCACCTCTCTTGTCTTTTCTGCCACAGTCATTTTGGATTTGTCATAACTCACTTCTAATTTTGCCAATTTCTCTTTGGCTTCTTTCAATTCTGATACTTGGAGTTTTGATTCCTCCATGGATTTTATTAACTCTTCTGTGGTCATGGTAGTGCTGCTGCCTGCTACTGTTGTTGATGTTGGAGAGGCAGTTGTGACTGTTGGAGCTACTACAGGTGGCTGGGAGGTCGACTCTCCCTGCTTCTCTCTTATTGCTTTCTCTAATGCCTGCTCTGTCTCATTTAGTCTCTCATTCATTTTCGACCATGTCCTCCTCTGTTTTTTGCTGTACAATCTCTGTAGTTTGTGGATGCATAGCAGTAGGAAGCTTCAATTGTTTCCTGAGGGCAACAATGTCCTCTTCCTTTTTCTTTATTAGGGCTTTTATGCCTTTGGCATCCTTGGGATCATGTCCCAGCTTGATTATAATCTCTTCCAAGGACTTTATTCTGTTGTCTTTGGCTAAAGAAGATGCCTTCTCCAAATCTAGTTGGGCAGATGTGTTGTTCAATGAGTTCTGCAATTTATAAGCCAACATTGCCTTATCTGCCAATGTAGAGTAGACCATCTCTCCAATTTGCTTGTGTAGCTCAATTTGGTCCATAAGATGAATGTCTTTGGCAAGGACCTCCAGATTTGTTCTAATGTAGTCAGCTGCTGACTGTGGCTGCTGCACTTTAGGCTTGAAGTGGCTTAAGATCATTTTTCCTTCTTTTATATCATATGCAGACATCAACCTTTGTTGGTTGGCGGGGGTCATCTTGAGAAGCTGATTATAAAGTTGCAGCCTCGGTGGGTCATTCCGGGCTTTTATCTCTGTGAATGTCTTTTTGATCTTAGAGCCCTGCTTGCTTTGTGGCCTTGTGGAGGAAAATTCCACACTGTGCTGCCTTTCTGGGTCCTGCCTATGAGAGTTGGTGGATGTTTCTATTACCGGGCAGATCTATGGGCTAGTTGCCCTCTTGCCTCTTAGGCTTTCTATGGTTTCCTCAATAATTTCCTCTTCAGATAGAGGATTTATTCTTTGCCTTTTTGCCCCTGGTTGCTCTGCTGGTCCACTTACAGGTGTGGGCTCTTCTCTGTCTCTTTTCCTGCCCCTTTCCTCATTTAGAGGAGTCTGTAATGCTGGTATCTCTGGTGCTTTGGTTTGGACAGGAGGAGTTTGTTCTTGGCCCTGTTCCTCTGATGTTGCTGGCTGATATTTCATTATGTGCTGCTCTGTATCTAGCACTTCTTTGCCCTTTGATGTCCCTGCAGCTGGTGTAGTGCTTTCTTGGGCAGGTTGCTGTGAAGTTCCAGCAGATGATGTACCGACTCCAGTTTGCTGAGGCAGCTTGAAAAATACCTGTCCAAAAGAGTCCAGGTCAAGAGTCTTTTCTAGATTTTTTATAGCTTGTTCCATTTTCTCTTGCTCAGTAAGCTCTTCTATCAATGTGCCTTCCACCCACTCATCTTGATTAGCAAATTGCTCTATTTCAGGGATCCTATAATGTTTATCGGCTAATAGCCTATTTTTTACTTTTCTTTCACTGATAAAGCCATTTGGGTCATAGGGTACCCACCAAAAGCTCTTCTTGAATTTGAGTTGTTCTCCCAATATCTTGTCAGCATCTTCCCATGCTTCCCTTTTGTTAAGGATAAAAGGGCCTAGCTGGTTTCTTATTTTTAGCTGGGCCTTTTTCTTTGCATTGTGGAAGTGAGTTAGATCTGAATTTATTAGTTGCCTGAAATATTCTAATGCAAATAGACTCATAGGCACATACTTGGGCAGCTTATAAGGCCACAACTCGCAACCATATATCCTGATTTCAGTGTGATCCTGGTAGAAGTACCAGTCACCTATTCTGTAGCTTTTGGAGAGCTATAAAATCTTCCTCATGTCACCAGAGAGCCTAGGAGGAGAATTTCCTATTAATAGAGAGGAAGCAGGATGTATAAACAGGTCAATAAACTCATAGTAGGTATAAGGAGTCTCACCAATTCTATGGAAAACAGAGGTCCAAAAGATTACAAGCCTCCTCTCTCCTTTGGAATCCAATTTCCCGATGGGAAATACAAAAATGTCTGGATGATAATATAACAATAGGTGGTATATGTAAGTTGTGTATTTAAACACTCCTTCTCTTTCCAAGTTCATGAATTGAGTATGGATTTTGTCAGCAATGAAGGAGGCATAATCATACTTAATAGTAGGGGACTGTCCTGGAATAAAGGTGGATAACAGAACCAAGACCATCTCATCCACATACTCATTGGACCTAAATCCCAAGATTGCTGAGGTCATGTCAGGAATAATTCTCCCAGTCTCATTAAACCAAACATGTAAATAAGGAGGTGGCCCCCGAGGCTGGCAATTTCGTTCCATGAATAACTTAGCAATCCGGCCTATTTCTGCAGTGGATAGTTGAGAGCCTTGCTCAAGTAAAAATCCCATGGATAGAGGAGCAAGAGGCTGAATTGGATGGAATTGTAGCATTTCATTGATAGAATCAGCAGTTATGTAGAAAAGGACATCTTGTGATGGAGAGAGGACTGCCTTAGTGACAGGGTCATAATTTGCACAGTAGTGGCAAATTATATCAGGGAATATATTCACTGAGGGAAGGTAATATCTGGGGCAATTGGATTCCCATATTCCATAGATATCAGAGTTGTTCAAATGACTGTTTCTGACTAGGCAGAAGGTACGAAGATGATTTTGGCAGCTAATTGGGTCCTCTATCTGGAAATCTCTGTCAGCTAAGGGCAAATGATGCTGGTCAGTATGAGGAGCATTGAGAGGCGCAACATTAAGGGCCACGTGAGCTTCCATTATTCAGTTCTCTGTGTTTTTAAGCTGGGGGTCAAGTTTCTATGGGAAAAACAGGCCAAATGGGAGTTCTGGTGAATTTCGGTGGGCTAACAGACTGTTCTGTTCTTGAATTTGGCTCTCACATATATAATTTGTAGAGGAAAAACCAAAAACACGGGTTTGGGAGATGGACCGGGGTAAATAACTGTGTTTTTGCGACGAACGAGCGTAGTTTTGCAGGTTGGATAATGAATTGCAGAGCGAGATGCCGGATTATGGTGGCTGGTGTGGCGGACTAGAGCTCTGGTAGCAGCTTCGATGCAATTTTCATGCACCGGTCTCGTGAAAAAAACCAATTGAAATGAGCGAAAATGACACTTTTTCGCGTTTTTAACAAAATTTTGGCTTTGGCGGGCTTTTTGGCACTTTTGGTAGGATGACGTCAGCATGATGGAATGTTTTGTCACGAAGCGGGGTACGGAGGAGTGATGTGGCGATGACGCAGAGGTGATGTCAGCAAATGATGTGGTGATAACGTCAGCCGGGGGGTCAGCAGGGGCGGTAAGTGGTTTGGGCTCGCACCGCTTTTAAGCCAAGGTGGTATTGGGTGGGAGGGCCGCGAGCTTACCGGGAGGCCGCCGCGTGTCCCACGTACGACGGAAATACAGCCGGCTCCTCGGGTGGTAATCTTCGGAGGGTAAGAGCCTTGGATATTGTTGTGGGCCGTCGGATCGACGGGCCAGGATCTCACGGCTGGCGGTCAACGGGATGTGGCAGAGGTTGAAACAGCATGGGCCCAACACAATTTTAAATAATGTTGTTTAATATGGGCGGGTATGATTGGTTCGTGGGACCTTGGGTTAAGTTATTTAATCAACCAGATGTTGATAAATCCTTTTAAATGGCGCTGTAATGGGTTATTAAAAGGTTTCAAATAAACCTTTTAATTCCTTTTGAACAATAATATATGGCTATAGTTTAGTCGGGGGGCGGGATAGTAAATATTTCGGGGGTTTTTTATATGTTAATATAATAAGGGAAAGGGGCATTAGGATAGGGATTTATACGATAAAGTTATTGGTTAATATGAATATGAGGTAGGAATAAGCGCTAAGTCTAATGTTTAAGATACTTAGGCTGAGAGGAGAAAAGTATTTTTTCACAAGAAATGTGGTTTCTTCTTTCAAAGCAAGAATGTTGTACTTCTTAGGTTTTTCATGAAATGGAGTGTTTTTAAGAGTATTGAGTAGATCTCAATATCCTTGCGAGGGAGGTTAGCAAGTGTTTTTAGGAAAAAGTGTGAAGGGAAGTTAGACATGCTTCATTTGATCTGTCACCACAGAGTTTCCATGGAACTTATGATAGTAATAAGATGAATCACCTTGGAAAGACAAAATTACTCATAAGCCTGCTTCTACAACATCAAAACTACCTACCCAGCCTATTATACCTAACATTTTTTTTCCTTTTTCCTTGGGTGCATTTAAACTAGCAAACCCTTACTCTCTTCTTTTCTTTTAAGTGCCATCCTATCTAAGTCTGCCCTTATTTCTTCCAAGGGCTCAGATTTAGATGTTGAGCTCCTTTGCTTCTCTATCTAACTATTTATCTACCAAGCTTGAACTGTTTGGACAGATTTTATTCTCTATCTCTAAAACAAGAAATTTAAACATGACGTGGCCAAGTTTAAGCTGTTTGGCCATCCATCAACTATGACAAGAGTCAACTGATTGCACACAATGAGATTCTTTGCAAAAATAGAATAGTAGTGGCATTTTGGACTAGCAAACTTTCCTGGTCTTCTTCATTTGGGATTCATTTCTTTTCTTTTTGACCATTTCATTGTTTTTGCCCTTTGATCTTTCTTTTAGGGCATACCCTCTTTTCATTTTTTAATTTTTTGATTTTTTCAAAATATGGAACCTTTGCAACATGGAAAGGATGAACATATTTGGGACTTTACCAGTCAATCATGAAATATGACACCTATTGGTATAGGAGCATAACAAAGCAGAAGAATGACACGGAGCGTGAATCCTTTGCACGCTGTGACGTGAAGTTGAAAGCCGAATTGGTTGATGTAGTCAATCAATATGGAGATGTGTTTCAAGAACCAAAGGGATTTCCACCAAAAAGGGGAATTTAGCATGAAATTCAGCTACAACAAGATTGTCAACTCCCAAATATCAATATGTATCGAATGTCAATTCTGGAAAGTTCAAAAATTAAGAAACAAGTCCAGGAATTGTTAGATAAAGGTGTAATTCGTCCCTCTACTTTGCCATGTGGTTCACCAATTGTTTTGGTACCCAAGAAAGATGGAACCTGGTGCATATGTGTAGATTATCAAGCTTTGAATAAAATTACCATAAAGAATCGATCCCCACTACCCAGAATAGATGATTTGCTAGATTAGTTGAAGAATGAAAAATATTCAGTAAATTAGACTTGAGAAGTGGATATCATCAAGTTAGAATAGCTCAGGAGGATATTTGGAAGACTGCTTTTAAAACCAAACATGGATTTTTTGAGTGGCGGGTTATGCCTTTCGGTCTTTGCAACTCTCTAGCTACATTCATGAGAGTTATGAACGATGTTTTAAGATCCTTTCTTGATGAGTTTGTAATTGTCTATTTTGATGATATTTTGATATTCAGAAAATCACAAGAAGAGCATGTCAAGCATGTGAGGAAAGTGTTGGATGTCTGGAAAAAAGAACAGTTATTTCTGAAGATGTCTAAATGTGAATTTGAGAAAACTTCCTTAGTGTATTTGGGCCACATAGTTGGAGGAGGTGAGCTGAAGATTGACCCCTCTAAAGTTTCGGTCATTGTGAATTTCCCAATACCCAAATCAGTTGAAGAAGTAAGGAGTTTTCTGGGAGTAGCACAATACTGGAGGAAGTTCATTGCCAATTTATCTTCCATAGTATCTCCACTACATGCTTTGACTAACGTGAAGGTTTTCTTCCAGTGGGGAGGAAAACAACAAAAACATTTGATGCCTTAAAACAAAAGATCACTTCAACCCCAGTTTTAGCACTACTGGATTTGAAACAACCATTTGAAATACAAACAGATGCAAGTGACTATGCCATGGGTGCAGTTATTTTACAACATGGTAAGCCCATTTCATTTCATTATAAGATTTTTAATGGTGCTGTTATTAACTACCCTACATATGAATAAAGAGATTTATGCATTGGTGCAAAGTGTGAAGAAATGGAAGCACTACTTAATGGGAAAAGAAACCATTATTCAGACCGATCATCAACCTTTGAAATATCTGCAATCTCAAACAAAATTGCAGCAATCAAGGCACTTTCGTTGGATGGGATTCTTACAAAAATTCCACTTGGTAATCAGGTACAAGAAATGTATTTATAACAGAGTTTTTGATATGCTTTCTAGACCAGTTGTTAATGTAGCCATTTTACTCAAGAATCATTCTGTTTTGCCTGAAAGTTATGTTGAACAATACGCACATGATGTTGACTTTCAAGAGGTATATTCAAACTTGAGTCAAGGTCACCAAGTTGAGGAATTAGACTACCATGTACATGATAATATGTTGTATCATTTGGGAAAACTTTGTCTTCCATAGGGAAAGAGAGTAAATGTCACAAGGGAAGCACACACTTCTCTTATTGCTGGACATTTCAGTGTAATTAAAACAATGGAAAATCTTCAGAGGTATTTTCACTGGCCTCGTAT
Organism: Pinus tabuliformis; assembly: GCA_031772625.1. Classification (NCBI taxonomy): domain Eukaryota; kingdom Viridiplantae; phylum Streptophyta; class Pinopsida; order Pinales; family Pinaceae; genus Pinus; species Pinus tabuliformis. The sequence goes on from CM062804.1 coordinate 1,244,792,569, forward strand.
GCTTGAAAGTGTGCCACGTTTTATCAGAGGTTGTTCACTGTGTGCAATCAGTAAGCCTAGTAATAGGAAACTAGGATTGTACACACGACTTCCGCTGCCTTCACGTCCATGGGAGAGTGTTTCTATGGATTTTGTAGGAGGTATTCCTTTATCAAGAAAAGGTCATGATTATTTGTACGTAGTTGTGGATAGGTTCACCAAGATGTGCATATTAATGCCTTGTAAAAAACAAATTACAGTTGAACAAACAAATCAAATTTTCTTTCAAAATGTATGGGTTCATTTTGGATTACCTACTTTTATTGTAAGTGATAGTGATTCCCAATTTTTTGGGAATTTTTGGTCAAATTTATGGAACTTGATGGACACCAAGTTGAAGAAAAGTATAGCCTTCCATCTACAAACAGATGGTCAAACTGAAGTGGTTAACAACACAATTATTCATTTGCTAAGAGGATATGGCAGCAAACATCCTAAGTTGTGGGATGAACAATTGCATTATATTCAACATGCTTACAACTGAGCAAAACAATCTTCTACTCTAACTTCTCCTTTTGAGGCATGTCTTGGTTATTTGCCTAAATCGCCTTTGGATTTCATCTTTGAGAATGATGTAGCTATAGATGGACATAGTGACATAGACAAAGCAAAGAAATTCATTGAGAAAATTCAGTCGATTCACGAAATAGTTCAAGAACAACTAGAAAAGAGTCAAGCCAAGAATAAGGCAAGGCATGATAAGCATTGTGTGGATCATCAGTTTCAACTAGGTGATGAAGTTTGGCTTTACATTAGCAAGGAAAGGCTTCAAGGTGAAAGTAAAAAGATGAAACCAATCCGTTATGGTCCATTTAAAATTATGGAAAAAATTGGTAATAATGCTTTAAATATTGATTTACCTTCATATATGCAAATTTATTTTGTCGTTAATGTTGAAAATTTGAGATTGTATGAGCTTCCTTTGTTTGAATATTAAGGAGAAAGTGTATAGATTCCATCAATTGAAGATTTTTCTCTAGAATTTCTTGATGAGCTTCAACAATACACCATACTTGACAAAATAACGACGTCATCAAAGAGGGGAAATGTTGATTATCTTCGAGTGGGTCTCAAAGGTACAAATCCATCAAAGGCCAAATGGATTGAAGAGGGGAAGGTGAGGGAACAATACCCTCATATGTTCAATAACTGAATATAATCTTTTGGGGTTCAAAAGACTTCCAGTGGGGAGGAGTGATTAGGTGCTCAAGTTTATGCTCAAAAATAAAAGTGTCAGAATTTTTTAAACTGAGCTTTAGATCGAAGAGCTTGTCATTCTGATTCCAACGATGCGAATGACACTCAAATCTGAGCTTGTATGCATAAGTTAGAGTAAGTCAAAGTTCAAGTTTGACTTGTCTAGGTGGTAGGAGGAGATGATGTGGAAAAGGTCTCAGTGAATGGGGAAACGTCAAGCGGCAGGTTGCCATTGGGTCCTGCATATCGCATATCGGAGCAAAAGGAAGAAGCGGCTTAAGTAATCGGCCCCCAACATTATCGATTTGCAATTGCGATATCGCATATCGCATATCGGAGGTGGACAAGAGGTTATGAATTGGCCCTCGACAGAGCTTAGTTGCGATGGGATATATCGCATATCGCAATTGCAAAATGGGTTGGTGTTTACAAAGCAGCCCTGGCTGTAACCTCTGTTTACGATTTACGATAGGGCACCGGATGTGATATTGTTATATGTTGAGTTTTATAATCCCAACGAGTCCGTCTTATCGTAGAACACCTGTACACCGATGGTTCTGTCGATTGCGATTTCGATTTACGATGGAGCCTTCTGGAACCATCGCCTACACCACCGGATCTAACCACCATGTGACCACTCAGCCTTAACCGCGAGATAGGCGGGGAAGTTGGCAGGACCGCTAATTTCGGCGAAACTACCAGAATTAGCTCCGGATAATGAATTTAACTGACAATTAGCTAGATTTGGAGGAGAAAATTGTGGGAGAACTGGGAGAGGTCATAAATTCTTCATTTATTATCCAAATTATGTGCAAAAAGAGTCAATTCTAGTAGTTTTGTATAACTTCAACTCAATGAGACAGGTTTCGGAGGCATTTGAGCATTGTAAAGAAACTTTTGTTGTAATTTTGAGCATAATAGAGAGGCCCAAGCATTGGAAGATAGACCAAGGAGACATAGTCCAGGAGGGGTGAACTCCTCATCAAATCTTTGTGTTGTGTGTTGTATTTTGATGTTCTTTGCTATTATTTTTCTGCTATTCATCATATGTTTTATGTTAAATTATTTATAACATTTACATAAGAAACTCTCATGGGAATCAGTAAATTAAGCAAAAATGGTGAATCCTTAAGCACTTGATAAGAAAATGATAAGCATCTTAGGTTTTATTATTAATGGGGAATTATCACAATATTACTAATCTTATCCATTTCAGATCAGTTGGAGGGTGGGGAGAGAGGGAAAAAGAGAGAGATAGAGAGAGGGGTAGAGGCAGAGAGAGAGAGGGGGGGGGGGGAGAGGAGGAAATAGAGAAAAATAGAGGGAGGGAGATAATGACATAGTTGGAGGGTGGAGAGGTAGAGACAGTGATTGTGACAATCCATTTGGGAAAACCCCCCTCCTATAAAAATTGTAATAAGCTTGCAAATAAAATACAAAAAAAGGATGAGATGAGACACAAATTTCAGAGCTTGGGGAGGGAGACTGGTTGGGATTAGCAGAAAATTTGAGTTTATTAAGTGGAAACAATGGAGGCTACCAATTGCGCTCAAAAGGATAGGTCATGTAAATTCACCAAAAAGAAAATGAGGACAAGGACCATGCCTCTTTGCAAACAGTTACAAGTAATAAGGGACAAGAAAATTCAATAAAAGGTGGCCAAAATGTTGTAGAGTCACTTCATGGATAAAGACATGTAGAGGTGATATGACCATTGGTTGTAACAAGAAACAACTAGAAATACAAATCAAGAAGACAATGGGGAGATAGAAAGGCAGGTGGCACCATCTCACTAGTTTGGGAAATTCTGGTTAGACACAGAGAAACAAACCATGAAGGCACGAAGTAGAGGAAAAAAAGGGGAGAAATTTAGATAGAAGGATAAGGGAAGAAGTACAGATAGGGAATCAAGAAGACAATGGGGAGTCAGGGAGGCAGGTGGCACCATATCATTGGTTTGGGAAATTCTAGTTAGACGTGGAGAAACAAACCATGTAGGCATGATGCAGAGGAAAAAAAAAGGGGAGAAATTCAGATATAAGGATAAGGGAAGAAGGAAAGACAGGGACTACACCTAATTGGAGGGGGTCTGCGCAGAGAGAAGTGCAACATGGAGGAAAAAAGCAACATGGGACAACGAGAAGAATAAGGAGTTATGTTGTATTTTGGGGGAGAGTATGCTTTCAATCATTGGAAAAGAATGAAGGAGGAGGCCAAGGAAAATGGGAAGAAATAACTTCCAAGAGACTAGAGAGAAGCATGGGTAAGCTGTTGAAGCAAACAAAAACATCAAAGTATTCTTCAAACTGTTGAGTTGCAGGGATTCCAGTGATCTCTGGATTCCTGGTTTGGGGTAAAGGCACTAGCTATAAATTATTGGTTGCTGGGTGGAGATGGGGAAATATTTGAACTCCCAAAGGAGTTAAGTGTGAAATCCTTTGATCACTCTCACTAAAGCTCTAAAATCTGGCTTGGGAGTGACAACTACAAGAAATAATTGGTTGCAGTTTGTCTATGGTTGGGTGAAAAATTAGATTCCCAATATCAATTGGGAAGTCCTTTGAAGAATAATACATTTACTCCTTATGTTCTATATACCAGTGAATTTATATAGATAGTTATTGTGTTATCTAAATTCCATTCATATGTGTGGAACTTGACTTGAGTAAAGATGAATTGATAATGCTATAATTATTTCCTAAGTAATGGTACATGCACTTATAGATGATATGAAATATTAATTCCTGTAATGAAAATCCTTGTGTGATTCCAAGGAGTGATCTAACTCTTGTGAGCGGTGCAATGGTGTTTAATATGCTTTAGGTGCAGGTGATTCTAGATGAATGTTTACTATATTGTTTAAATGCCATTAGACATATGAGGGATGTCACATCCCTATATAGATAAGAGTATGACTTCCTATACTGATGATTGATGTGAATTATTTGGGATATGGTTCAAGATTCTTGTGTTGATCTGAGCATGGAATTGTGTTTAACTGTTGTGTAAATCTCCGTGATATTAACTGTTTGTAAACAATCTAAATGCCAGGATTAATTGAAATACTAAGTGGAGTTCCTATGCTTTCATATAGTAAGAATAATAGATAAGTAGGTTGATGGTCTTTGTATACTTATATGTACTAACATGTATGTATATATATGTATATATACATGCTAGCACTACATTGGGAGCACAACTATCATGTGAATCATATGTCTATAAATATCTAGGTTATTATATTTAGCATGATATTACCTTAGTTTCTTCATAAGGATTTGTGCATTTATGTGATAATGTAAATTATTAATTTACCTATGAATTATCCTGTGAATTAGCCAACATTCCTAGGTACATAATTATGCACAAAGTATTGAAATAGGAACTGAATTGTGTGTCCAAGCCTCAATACCGAGCTTTGTATATAGTGAGACACACACACACACACACACATGTATACGGGGTGCTGGCCGTAAGGATTAACCCTGTAACAATTTGCATTCGGATATATGTAAATACATATAAATATAGAACAAGACCTTGGTGAGGCCAATGCGAGAAAACATACATATACATATACATACATACATACATACATACATACATACATACATACATACATACATACATACATACATACATACATACATTTTTTTTTCCCGTAGAAAAAGTCGTAATTTCTATTAAGTCAAAGAAATTACATTCTGTAGATGCTGAGCATATGCATACTGAGGCTGAGTGCCTTTCAAAACTATCAAAAAGGAATTTTTGACGTTTGTTCCAGAACTGAACAGGTGAGCTAAGAGAGATCATTCCTTTCCCTTTGTGTTTGTCACCACACAGGGAGTGTACATCCTCCAAGGAGGTTTATATTCAAAAACAATATATGCAGCAAGTCTATATCTTGCTGTCCAAAAAAGGTATAGTAAACAGACTGTTTTCCGCCCCGAGGCGGTGCATACATATATAACCGATTTTGTATTTAGTAAACATAGAAAAATAACCAAAAAAAACGGTGATATGTTGGGACCCCTTTCAGTGTTGTGGATCCCTTTGTGGTTGTTGATCAACAAAGGGTCTGTGGTAGTGCTGAAAGAAGGTCCCGTCCAGCTCCTCCTGAATTAGCCAGTCCGCTTCCTGCCTCTGTGCTGCTTGCTTGGACAGGTGGTCCGCCCGAACGTTGCGCTCCCTGTATATATGGCGACATTCAAATTTTTCAAGAGCATCTGTTAGTCTGAGGGCCTCTTCCAGAATATGTCTTAAAGAGTATGCATTACAAATTGATTTTCTGTTGAGCCAATTGCAGACAAGCTGTGAATCCCCAAACAATTGCAGATGAGTGCATCCTTTTCCAAGAGCAAAAGAGATAATGTGTTTTGCCGTAGTAAGCTCAGCATAGTTGTTTGTCCCCCAACCCAGAGGAATTTGTAACATGAAGTAGTGGGCGTCTCTGAGGAAGAGGAGGGCTCCCCCTCCACAACCCTCCTCTTGGGCTGAGCCATCAAAATACGCCCATGGGATGGATTTGTCAATGAGTTCAGGGGTGATGGTGCGGGGGGGAGCAGAGGGAGGATCGTCTGGGATAAGAGCAAGATCAGCAAAGATGTGGGTCAGTATGGAAGGCCAGTGAGGAAGCTTTTGATCAAAAATGGCTCTGTTCCTTGCTGTCCATATGGACCAGCACATGAGGAGAGGGATGTTTTTGTCCTTTCCCGAATGTTTTTCCAGCCAGCATTTCCATGCTTCAAGGATTGTGGGGCCCTGCCATTGCTGGAGGGTGGGGGAACGAGCAGAAAGGAGAGTCCATTGTTCCTGTACCACCGGGCATGTGAGGAAGAGATGCTCTGTGTCTTCATCGTTCCTTCTGCATAAATGGCACCAGAACGGTCCATGAAAGGAGCGTTTTTTTAAGTTTGCGCCAGTAGGAATTTTGTTGTACAGGATTGCCCACATTAGCAGTCTCGTTCTGGGGGCAGCCTTTAAATGCCAAATGGATCTCCACCATTGTTGTATATTGTCTGGCTGATAAGGGCGCATGAGGTGCAGGTATCCTTCCTTTGGTGTATATAAGCCACTCTTTGCTAGAGCCCAAACAATCTCATCTTCCTCCTCCGAGATTCTGATGTGTGCTTGTGTGAGAGCCTCGGTGTAGGATTCCCACTCTTGTCTCCAGTGATCCGGAATGAGGAGGTCTGTTGCTGACTTCCAAGCCTGGTGAAGAAAACAGGTGTTTTCCTGGTCAGCAATATGAGTGATGTGTGTGACCCCTTGTTCCTGTAGGTGAGCCCTGAGCTGTCCTGATAGTCTATGCATGTTGCCACACCCAATCCAGGGATCTATGCCAATGCGGACTGAATTGCCTTGTTGGATTCTCCAGGTGAGACCCTCCCGGATGAGAGGAAGAGAGTTTAGGACAGCTTTCCAGATTATAGAGTGTCTTCCAGTACCTCTGTGATCCCTACTGATCCAGCTGTAAATGCTCTCCGGGGCAATATATTTTTCCTTTACTACCTTGTTCCAAAGACTGTGAGAGGTGAGAAGCTGCCAACCCAGCTTTGCTGCCAGAGCATTTGCAAATAAGTCTAGTCTCTTTATTCCCCATCCTCCCCATTTTTTGGGTCTTGCAATTGTGTCCCATTTCACCCAGGCGAAGAGATTTCCCGGTTTGTTTCCCTTCCATAGGAAATTGCAGCAAATTTTTTGTAGCCTGGCTAATATCCCCCTTGGTATCCATGCCAGTGACATCCAGTACACCGGTGTAGCTTCCAACACTGCTTTGATGAGAGTAAGTCTTCCAGCCCTTGAAAGATATCTGTTGTACCATACATTAATTCTTTTCTCCACCTTTGTAATTAGCCATATCCAGTCTGCGATCTTGTATCCTCCATGTTTCACTCGGAAGCCCAAATACTTCAGCCCTTCCTCCATTGGATGAACTTGAAAGGGGAAGCGATTTTTAGTGTAGATGATTTCCTGTGGAGTACAACCATGAGCAGTGATAGTGGATTTCTGAACATTTATAACCATACCAGTGGCTTTCTGAAAGAGTTCAAAGATGTGTTGTAGAGTGGATGAGTCCGCCATGCTACCATTCAAAAAAATGAGTACATCATCCACAAATAAGAGATGAGTGAGAGAGCAGTTGTCCGCAATTTTGATACCTTTTAAGCGTCCTCTCCTGTGTTCCGAGGTAATCAACCTACTTAGCCCTTCCATAATGAGGAGGAAAAGGAGGGGCGAAAGGGGGCATCCCTGTCTGAGGCCCCTCTCAGCGGTGAAGAAAGGGGTGGGGGATCCATTTAGGAGGACACTGAAAGGGATATCAGAGATGCAACCCATGAGACTTTTGATGAACGGGTAGGGGAAGCCCAGGTGAGTGAGGAGCATTCGGATGTAAAGTAGATTAACCCTATCAAAAGCTTTCGAGAGGTCTACTTTGAGTATCATGCCTTTCAGCTTCTTACTCTGCATCGAGTGGAGGAGCTCCTGAGCAGTGCCAATAGCTTCATGGATTTGACGATGGTGAAGGAAAGCAAATTGTTCAGAGGATATATTGTCCGAGAGGATGGGCTTCAACCTGTTTGCTAGGATTTTTGCTAAAATTTTGTACAAACAGTTACAGAGCGAGATGGGTCTAAAGTCATCAAAGGATTCCGGCTTATCTGTTTTCGGGATGAGGGCAATAAAGGTGGCCTTAATGCTAGAAGGGACGGAGCCCGTGAGGCTGCAATGGCTTATGGCTTTGAGGAGATCCTGGCCTAACAGTTCAAAGAAAGCCAAATAGAACTCAATGGTCCAGCCGTCAGGTCCCGGGCTTTTGTCTTTCTGGAATCCTTTTATTGTGGCTTCCAGCTCCACCAATGAGATGTCTTTAGTGAGATCCTCTGCAGCTTCGTCATCCACAAATCTGGGGAAGAGTTCTGCCACTCTCATTACTTCAAGTAGGCTAGCTTGCTCCGGTGCTTTGTAAATGTTCCTGAAATGTGTTGAGGCCAGGTAGGCTAGTTCCCCTGGATTACTTACTTGATTTCCTTGATCATCTTTGAGCTCCCAAATGGAATTGATCGCCTTCCGACCATTTGCAAAACGATGGTAGAACTTAGTGTTCTCATCCCCCTCTTTGAGCCAGATGGCTCTACTTCTAAGTCTCCAAGAGTCTTCCCTGTCTCTGAGGACCTGTGTTCTCCTTTTGATGAGACTTTCATAACTGGACTTCTGGTCTATGGTCATGTAAGTTCCGTCTGAGTCAGATTCAAGAACTTCTATAGCTTGTTCAGCCAGCGAAAGAGTGTGATCATCCTGAATTCTCTTCATTTTTGCCCATTCTCTTGAGATCCCTTTGAGCGCTGAGAGGTTCTTAACAAAAGCAGTGGCTGGGTCTGCATCCTCAGGGATCGGATGTGCCTTCCAGAAGTCAGTAATGAGTTTGATATAACTGGGGTCCCTGAGCCAAGTGGAGTTAAATTTGAAGGGGGCCTTTTGAGTCTGGTGTCTAGACCCCATCTCCAGGAGGATGGGTCTGTGATCTGAGATCCCCCCACTTCCCACCCACTGCCGAGATCTGGGGTGGAGATTGCATAGCCCTTCCTTGATGATGAAACGATCTAGCCTCCTGGCTAAGCTTTGATCCCCTGTTCGGTTGTTCTTCCATGTGAATTGGACTTTTGCTGAGGGGAGATCAATCCAGTGGTGATCCTCAAGCAATTGCCCAAAAAAGTCAGAGAGGGGGTCAATTTGAGCCTGATGTCCCCAAGATTCAGAGAATCCCATGGAGAAGTTTAAGTCTCCACCCAATATAATATTATCCGCCTGTAGCAGAGGGGAGTTGAAAAGCTTGTTCCAGTAAATTTCTCTGTTCATGCATGGACCATAGACGTTGATGATTCTATAGCTTTCCTCCATTTCTTTTGAGAAAATGTCTGCCCCCAAATACCCCTCTCCACCCCAGATATTCTTTAGCAGGATAGTTTTGTTCTTGAAGCCAATTGCAGTTCCTCCAGAGCGGCCCAAGACGTCGATGGCTGAGAAAGTCCATCCAGGCAGCCATTGACTTAAGATAGAGGTCACAGAGTCAGCGCTACATAAGGTTTCTTGTAAAAATAGTATGTCCACCGGGTTAGTTAGTAAAAGGCGCTTTAGGGCCAATTTTTTTTCCGGGCTGGCCAACCCTCTGCAGTTGAAGGACAAAATTTTCATGGAGGGGGGTGGGGGGGGCCATCCTGCGCTCTAAGGGCCCATGGAATAGTGATCTGTTTACCCAGGAGGATCTCGTCCTCCGCTTGTTTTTGTGCAATAGTCATAGAGGAAGGTCTACCTCGACCCTGCTTAGGAGAGAGGATAAGATTGTCCAGCGGCATTCCGATAGAGTCCGGAACTTTCATCTTGGTTGTCGAGCGGGTAGGGTATCTCGGGGTAGAGTTCACCGAGGGAGAGGGCGAAGGGAAGGAGGGGTGGGGGATAGAGGGATCCGATGAGGAGTGGGGAAAGCCTATTGGCTTAGGGATAGGGCAGGTCATATAATGTGACCGGGGAGGGGGGGGAGGAGGCCGGTCCATCTTGACTAAGTCCTGTGCAGACGGGGAGGAGGGAGGGGGGATCTTGATGGGGGGGGGACAACCAGATGCTGAGAAATTCATAGACACAGAGAGAGATGCAGAGGTAGACAGAGAAGAGGACATACCCGACGAGAAGACCGCTCCCTTTGCTGCTCGTGATCGGGTCAGTGGAGGAGAAGGCGGCCGATTAGCGATTGATGCAGCCTTCTTTCGGCGGGATGCTGGAGGCGCTTCCACCGTGTCGGATGTAATGATGTGGTCCGCTCTTGGAGCCTCTGCTGCCGGTGTTCCAGTATGGCCTTCTGATATTGGTGGATCTTCTCCTGTAGCTGCCTGCTGAGTCTTCTGGAGAAGGGGGCAGTCCTTATAGAGATGCCCCACCTGGTGGCATCGTCTGCATCGGTAGGGGATGCCCTCGTAGTCTAGCTTCTGCGTCCTTGAAGTAGATTTCCACTGAATAGTGATGTTTGCCGGCACACCACCCCTGGTATCCATGTGCACTAGTATTCGAGCATAGGCCAATGCACCCGTCGAGATATAGGACTTGTCTACTTCCATGAAGGTACCAAGCGCGTTGCCTATCCTTTTGAAGATGGCATCGGACCAGTATTGGAGGGGCAGCCCCGGCAATCTGACCCAGATCGGCCCAATGCCCAGCAGCTCCGTCTCAGGATCAAAGAGGGGCGTCCACCGTTTGAGCAGTACCGGGGCTTTTTCAAAGTGCCAAAAAGATGATAGAACCCAGCTTGTGTGGTCCACCCTAGCAAATCTGAGTGCGAACCATCCTCGCACGAATGTATGTACCGATGGGATCTCCGCGAGGTATTGACCCCAGATCTCTGAGGCCCATTGCTTGATTTTCTCCGCCGATGCATGCCTGCCACGGATCCTTCCTACCAGTACACAGTCCGCCATATCCATGGCGTCTTCCCACTGAATGTCCTCTTCCAACCGCAGGAAAGCGTCCTCAGCCGTGGATTTGAAGCAGCGCTGCTTTTTGGAGGGACGTGAGGACATACGACCTTGGTTGGAAGGTGCTTTTGAGCCCGCCGGGGGAGGATTGGGAGGGGGGGGGAGCGGGTTTGATCCCAGGGTGGGGATGGCTTCAGGGAGGGGGGGGACCGCGTGGTAACTGCCGGATGGGGCTGTAAGGGCCTGTGGAGGGCTTGATGTTGCCTGAGGAGGGTTTACCACCGGGTTTGTCACCGGAGGGTTGACAGGAAGGGGGGGGATAGGGGGAATCTCCGGCATATGTGAAGCGTTGCCTATCGGAGAAGACTGTAGGCAGTCCGAGAGGAAACCAAGCGAGGCTGGGGAGGGAACAGCGAAAGTATTCCAGGAGGATGGTTCTCCAGGGTATAGGGAGGTGGGAAGAGGCGGGTCAAAACGGGACGGGGATAGATGCTCAAAGCTAGCAGACAAGTTGCCACTGTGCAGACCCTCTGAAGAGGAAAACGTTGTGCGCCAGATGGAGGACTCCGCCAGCGGGGAATCCGAGTAATCGAGCTCCTCATTGTCCATGTCGACAGCTGCAAACCTTCCTCGAGAGAAACGTAACCGCTCGTTGTGTCTGCCTCGTGAGCTGGTAACCGTCGGCACTGACCTCGGGGGACCGTTTTGGTAATGCAGATTTGCAGGTCGCTCTCACCGGTAGGAGAAAAACAGTAGGCAGCCCAAAAACCCCGTGCTTGCTTTGGTTGTTCCGTTCCGATGCAATTTGCGCTGCCAGGTAAAAACCCTAGGGTAAAAAACAGGAGCCGATGAGCTAGGGTAGAAGTAGGGAAATAGGACCGGGTGTCGGGAGGTAAAAAAATTTTTCTTCTCGGGAGATGGAGTACGGGGCAGGGATGAGTTGGGAAGGGGCTTACAGGGCCGTAGTACGGCCTGTAAACCCCTGTCAGGTGGGGTTCATCCAATTATGCAGAGCCGACTCCATTTTTCCAATTCATCCCATACATACATACATACATACATACATACATACATACATACATACATACATACATACATATATATATATATATCTATATATATATATATATATATATATATATATATATATATATATATATACACATATACATATACATATATATACACATACATATACATATACATATACATATACATACATACACACACACACACACACACACACACGCACACACACACACACATAACCACAACAATGTTATTGTGCCATAGTTTGAAGAGCTCTACTGGGATCAACTCTTGGTCACATGGTGAGGTGTGTGACCTGGAGGAAGTGCTAGGGGTTAGGGCATGGAATCAAGCTTGGGGTTATATATATATATATAGTAAAATTATGCCCTACACATCGAGTAAGGGTCATGTAGGTTACTCCGCATAGGATCGAGTTGAATGCCAAGTCAGAACAGGCCAAATATGTTGAGACCTTAGGAAAGGGGCTTGAGCCATGAGTAAATCATATGGTCAGGTGCTAGGACTAGAGGCCGGGGTGCTAATGTTGATCGACGATGGGTAATGAATGTTGGATTGACATTCCATATTGGAACACGCACCCTCGCCGCCCCCTCTTGATGTTAGTGGGGGAGAGGGGGTTCCACATTCAACCACATCTGTCAGATTGTTTTGAAGATTGAGGGCCTTCATATATTTTTTGTGGAACCTCATAGTGGAATCATGAATGCAGAGCCCCCATGATGTCGTAGAGGTGGGGGGGTACACATTTGCTATCAACCCTTGATCTTCTTGTGCATAAAGTGATGTCAGATAGACGGGGTGGAATCATGTGTCATAATGTGGATTGAGGGGCTAACAAAGGGGCCTAAAGAGATTTCATAAATAAATTAGAAGTATAAAAGGTCAGAAAAAAATGAATAAGTCTAAAGATATCAGAATAGGCTTAAGTCAACTTAGACTAGAAAGTCAACAAGGAAGGGAGTTGGCCCTAGTTGGGGGTCATCTCTGGTCAGGGTTTTTCCCTAGTCAGGTATAGATTGGGTTGGTCAGGTGAGTCAGGATTTCGATGTAGTCAGGCCAGGCTACTAGGTTAGGGAATCAGTAGTCGAGGGCCTAGCAAGGTTGAAGGCCAGGAGTTGGTACAAGGGTGCGTGCGTGATTGGGTTATGTGGAGAGGCCCGACCTGACCTTTCATTTGTAAGGTTGGGATTTAGACCTCAGTAATGTGGTATTGCCATGCTCACATAATGATGACCCTTGTGTCGAGGTGAGGTCACCATGTAGGCACCTCGTCGGTACCACATGGCATGGCTAGAAATAAAGGGGTGAAATTTTGAGTGGCCATAAGTTCTGATCAAGAAACCATATTGGGGTAAAGTTTATATCATTAGAAAGGTCTCGATGAGACAAACACAATGGTGTTGTTTATTTTGGGTTTTGAGGAAGATGAAAAATGGCAAAAAAGAATTTGGACCCCATTTCCATAACTGAACATTGGAAGTTGGGTTAACACAGTAACAACCTCCTTGGGTTAGGGTGGAAGGGGGTGTATTACAGTGATGGGGGGGAGAGATAGAGGGGAAAAAAGAGATAGAAGGGGAGAGAGAGAAGGAGATAGGGAGGGAGACAGAGATGGAGTTGGAGGGGGACAATGAGGGAGGGAAGAACAAAGACATATAGAGATAGAGGTGGAGAGAGAGAGGGAGTGACAAGGGAGAGATGGAGAGAGGAGAGAAGGAGGTAAGAGAGAGGGAAGGATAGGAGAGAGAGAGGGAGAGAAGGGAAAGAGAAGTATAGAGAGAGAGAGAGAGAGAGAGAGAGAGAGAGAGAGAGAGAGGGGGGGAGACAGAGGGAGGTGGGAGAGAAAAGGTGAGAGAGGAAGGAAGAGAGAGAGAGGACTTGAGAGAGAGAAGGAGAGAGGTAGGGGGGGAGATATGGAGTTGAAGGGGGAGAGAGAGAGAAGGAAGAAAAATACATAGAGAGATAGAGATGGATAGAGAGAAAGGGAGTGACAAGGGAGAGATAGAGAGAGAGTGAGGTAGAGAGGAGAGAAGGAGAGGGGAGTGAGAGAAAGAGAAGGGAAAGATATGAGAGAGAGGGGGAGACATAGAGATGGAGGGAAGAGAGAGAGAGAGAGAGATAGTGACATAGTTGGGGAGAGAGAGAGTGATGAGGGGGAGAGACATAAGGAGGTGGGAGATAAAGGGAGAGAGAGGAAGGAAGAGATAGAGGAATTGAGAGAGAGAAGGAGAGTCGAGGGAGAGAGATACATATGGAGTTAAAGGGGGACAAAGATGGAGGGAAGAATAAAGACATTGAGAGATAAAGGTGGAGAGATAAAGGGAATGACAAGGGAGATATAGAGATAGTATTAGGGAGAGAGGAGAGTAGGAGGAAAAAGAGAGAGAAGGAGAGAGAGAGGGAGAGAAGGGGAAGAGAGAGAGAGAGGGAGAGGAAGAGGGAGGGAGAGAGAGACATATAGATATGGATAGAGAGTGTGTATGTTTAGGGTGAGATAAAGAGACAAACAAGGAGACACAGAGGGAGATAGAGATATAGCTGGAGGGGGTAGAAAGGGAAGAAGAGAGAGATGGAGAGAGGAAGGGAGGGAAAGATAGATAGATATGGAGAGATAGAGAGTGTGTGTGTGTTTTGGGGGTGAGATAGAGAGGAAATGAATGAGATATGGAGGGAGATATAGATATATGGTGTGGAGAGAGAGAGAGAGAGAGAGAGAGAGAGAGAGAGGAAGAAAGAGATACACAGAGACATATACAAATATTATATAATATTAAAAATTATTAACCATAGAGGAAGAGGAAGTAAGAATTTTACAAAAGGTTAAAGAAGTTGGATTTAGAAAGCCATGAATATTTTGGTTTTTCAATGAAATAGATGCATTGATTTTAGTGTAGATTTTATTTCCAATCCTATTTAATTGATTGCACTGGGTGCATTGATTTCAATGTAGTTGTTGATTTCTAATCCTATTTGATTGGTTGCACTAGATGCATTATTTTCAATGTGGATGTTGATCTCTAATCCTATTTGATTGTTTGCACTAGATGCATTGATTTTAGTGTATCTGTTGATTTCTAATCCTATTTGATTTCTTACACTAGATGCATTTATTTTAGTGTAGATGTTGATTTCTAATCTTATTTGATTTTTTGCTCTAGACGCATTAATTTCAATGTAGATGTTGATTTCTAATCCTATTTGTTTGCTTGCACTAGATGCATTAATTTCAATGTAGATGTTGATTTATGATTTGATGTAATTAGAAGTATGATTTACATTTGTTTCAAAGTAATTAGATTAATAGTGTATAATGATTTTAGTGTAAGCACAAAAGAATTATTGACGATGTGCATTGATTTTTATGTTACAATAATTCAACCAAAAATAAATATCTGAATTCTCAACATAAATAAAATGTTCAATTAACTAAAATGTTTGATTCTTGAAACTGTAAACTATTTGTAATTGATTACATTCTTATTATTTCCATTTTCCATCTTTCAACATTGTTAGTCACTTTGCATTCAAACGAGGTAACAAAAAATAACTACCATTGACACTTGGGGTTTAACACTCCATACATCACAATGATTGACATTGGAGGAAGCTACTATTAACATTGGAGAGTAAGAGAGACAAGGTATTATGTTTACTGCAATAAATCGAGTTAAATATTTGAATGGTATGCCATTTCAACCGCCTTTTTCTTATGATCAATATAAAAAGATGGAAAAACTAATAGGTGTGACAATAAGAACAATAGAAGAAAATAGTTTGAGATTGATCACAACGAAAACTATTTGTAATTGACTACATTCTTATTATTCACATTTTCAATCATTCAACATTGTTAAATTGTCACTTTGCATTCAAAATTTTTATTTCATCCTTTTTTCATCATTCAAGTTATTAATAGTATCTCCCATCTCAATAAACTGAGGTAATTGAGCAAATTTAAAATTAAAATGACCAAATTAATCTTAGACATATTTAACATATTAAAATGATCAGAATAATTATACGTTCAACATATTTTCCATGGCCGCACATGACTAAAACCACCCTAGATCCATCTTAACCCCAGATCTAACAAGCGTCGAGAGGGATCAAGTCTCTCGAGGTGCAAACCTTTCCTCAAGTTTTGCACTCAAAAAAGAGGTTTGCACCTCGAGAGATTTGATCCTTCTTGGCGCTTGATATATCCAGGGTTAAGATGGATCTGGGTTGGTCTTAGTTATTTATAGTTGATATAAATTATATTATTTTTACATGGACATTTATTTATTTATTTATTTTTTTCCGAGGAAAGAAATCTGCCTTCCGAAGCCATTACAATGAGATTCATCAAGGTATTATAGCTCGTCATTTCACTAACCTCGGTGGGGAAGATAACAACCATTCTACACAATCACTTGAGATAATACTAGTTGATTAGACATTTAAATATTTTATTTGTGGCTGAGAGTGAAATATGTTTATCACATCTCATTCATATTGAATTGTGATATCAATAACTAACCGAGTGAGCACAATGATATTAATGTTTTATAATGATTTTAACTAAAACTAACCAAACATGTATATTCATTTTTATTTTTTATTATAGCCGACATTATTTTTCTAATTTTTTTTTTTTGTTTCAAATAGATTTTTGGGTCCATTATTTATGATGGTTAGATAATCTACATTTCTAACCCACAACTATGGTTCATCTTTAGGATAAAAGGAACATCTATCAACTCTAGGTTGAGCACAAAAGGAATTACACATCTCCCTCATACGAGGTGATAGAATGTGCCTCTCGACACAATAACATATTTTTTTTAATTGTGTGTGTGTGTATATATATATATATATATATATATATGTATATATATATATATATATATATATGTATATATATATATATATATATATATATATATATATATATATAATTGACATTGAAGCATTTTCTTTAATATGAGCATTGGAATATTTTATTTATGGACTAAATTGCCCACATTAAATGTTCTTTTTGTAACTAATATATTTTTAAATACACACTAATATTATTTTACCTTGCAAGGGGTGGTAGGAATGGGTGTGGTACTTTAAGACATAGAGGAAACACGAGTTGTTAAATATTCATGGGGATTAGGAAGCATGAAAAATAATTAAGTCAAAGCTTATGCATTCCTAAAAGGAATTAAGTTAGCTAAAGAAAATCAAATAGCCACGCTCATAGCATTATGAGGTTCCTTTGCTCATTATTCAACATTTAGTACAAAGAACTTTTCTGAAAGACAAAAATCTAGAAAATCTACCGAAGAGAATTAGGAAAATAGGGGATGAATTGGCATCCATAAAGTACTATCATGTACTTATGGATCTCAATAAAATAACTGATAATTGTGCCAATGAAGGTTATCGATTAAGAATGGGTGTGTATGGTCACAATAGACAATAAGAAATTCCATAGATTCAATTAAAATAAGAAGAATAGCCAACCCCCTAAGGTTGTGGGGAGGTATGCAAGATTAATCCAAAGGGGGAAAGGTGGGGATTCAAAGTCAATGTGACCACCCATGTGAAGTGAAGCATGAAAAAGTTGCCAATACCTTTCACATTCAATACACTAGAATGGTGAAGTTTAAATTTCACACATTGAAATCCTATCACATGTAGTGCAATACCACTTACGTCTGTTACTTGAGGTTTCACACAATCTTTTGGGATAGAAGAATTATGAATCATAATACATAGAAGTGGGGTGGTGAGCGTGCGACATGGGAAACACCACCATTCCCTCATGAGAACCTACTTATCCTTTGCTTAAAGTGGAAATGCCCATTTTAATCCATTGCAATGGTGCAAATTTCATTCGATCTGGGCATGGTAGGTTTGCAAAATGGGGAAAGAAACTTATTTTCGATCACATTGGACTAGGTTGTATACAATTCTCTAGAGTTTGGCAATCCGTATGGGAAATTCCTTCCTTCCATTCTCTAGCATGTTTGTTGGAATCAATTCAAAGCTTTGGAAAGGGTCACTAGTGACCTCTGTGGGGAGCTAGGTCATCCTAGTGTGAATGATAATATAAGAAGTTTGGTTTTGCCTCAATCATTATGTTTGTTTCTCTATCAAGCTCAATCTCAGGCCAACCATATTTACTCATATGATTCCGGCTATACTTGGCCCAAGAAAATCCTTAAGAAGCCTTGGTAGGTAATCAATATAAGAATTATTATTGTGCCTAGAGGTCCTCTATAACTCAGTATGGGAGAGATAGAAATAGTAAATAATACTTACATTAAGAAATTAAAAATAGTATGAAAAACATGTCTACCAAAATTTCCCACAGACACATATAATTCTCTCTCTCTCTATCTCTCTCTATATATATGGAGAGAGCATCTCAGCATATGCTTTTTAGCATCTACAAAATGTAATTTTGTCTTATGAATAAAATTACGACTTTTTCCACGGGAAAAAAATTCTCTCTCTCTCTATCTCTCTCTATATATATGGAGAGAGATTATATTCTATGGATATTTGTTTTCTATTTTAGAATATGAAGGGGCATGTATTAACATTTTAATATGGATATCGTGAATCATAAATAAAATATTTAAGTGAAAATAAAAAATTGCTTATATTTAAAACATTTTATTAGTGTGTTTCTCAAAACTAACATAGATCCATCTTAACTCAGGATCTACCAAGAGTTCAAAGGAATCAAATATCTCAAGTTGCAAACCTTTCCTCACGTTTTGCACTCAACAAGAGGTTAATATCTCGAAGTGGAAACCTTTCCTCAAGTTTTACACTCAACAAGAGGTTTGCATCTGCCCTTGGTAGATCCAGAGTTAAGATGGATATATGCTAGTACATATTCTTCATACTCTGAAGCATATTGAGAGTGAGATTATTGATGCTTTGTGATTATTTAATAAAACTAACCAAATATGTATGTTCATTTTTTTTATTATAACTTCATTAGGTTTTTATTTAGAGAATATTTTATTTATATTTAAAAAAATCTCTACTTTTTTATTTAGAGAATATTTTATTGAACCGAGCTGTAAAATGCCTCTCAAAGCAATTTTTTTATTAAAATAAAAAACAAATGATAGAGGAACATACCTGATCAAGGAGCTCCAATTAGACTTTATTTGTTTTTGAATGATATCATTACAACAAATAAGATAATTTACAGTTATAGTAATTGTTGACTTTTGGCTACACTTGGGGACATTCCTATTACGTCTTCTCTTATTGGTTGTTGTGTTAGGAATAACTACTCACTGGGCTTGGAAACATTGCAGAATTGTGCGTTGCATCAACCATAAATATTGAAGTAATCTAATTTAAAGAGAGGTTGTACAAAAAAAGTTGGTGAATGGTAAAGGTAGTGAGCAGGTAAGAGTTTGCAAAGATGGTGAATAACAAGGTGCTAAACCAAGACATTGGATGTGTTGTAACCTCAGGTGGGTTGTTGGCAGAGGTAACCAAACCCTATTTGGCTTAGATGCTATGCTTGATATGGAGGGTACCCACTCGCGATATTTGCCCATCATCCAACGCCTCCAAAGAAAAGGTCTTTTTTCATTGGAGCACATTGGAGCTGCAATGTATGGCGACTTTCCCACAACCCAGTGGTTGCGTCTTGATGATTTAGATTTGGAGCCAACTTTATATTTTGAGTGGGAAAACTTCCTCTCCCATCTCATACATGATGGAATCAACCTTTGTGACAAAGAGGACAATCTCACATGGGGTGGTATTTCTCAAGGAGGAGACATCTATGCTAAGAGTGCATATGATTATATCTCTGCTTGGCCCTGGTTGGACCCCTTGGACACATGGATGGCTCAGATGTGGAAGTTGGCAGTTCCCGCTAATATGAAATGTTCTATTTGGCTCTTGGTCTGCAATCACATCCTTACTTGGGATAACCTAATCAAGACAGGCTTCTAGGGCCCTAACTTCTGCTCCCTCTGCAGATATGATTTAGAAGACGTCGCACACCTATTCCTGGGGTGTCCCTTCACTTTAGCTATTTGGGAGAATGTAACGTCCCTCCTCCAGACTTGCCAACTTCTGAATAGACAATCCATCATATATTTCTTATAGGGCTAGTCTTCTAGATGCCTGGGATTTAGAACTCTCCCTCTATGCATTTTCTAGGGAATTTGGTGTTGCAGGAATGAATCAATTTTTAAGAATTTGTCCCCAAATTTGCATGCTGCTACTGCTCGAATTTTGAATTGTTTCATTGAGGTTGGCCCTTGTAAAGCTAGTGGATTTATGCATCATAGGGCACATATGCCCCTTGACAATGTCTACCCCATTGGTTTTTTCGACGGTGCCTCAGTTGGTGGGGAGTGTGGATGCGGGGCTCTAATTTCCCTTTGCCCATCCTCGACTTATCAATTCTTTTGGTTTGGGGGCTTGGGCTCCAATACTAGAGCAGAGGTTTTGGCACTATTGGGTGCCCTTGAATGTGCCTTGGTTCTTGCGGTGGACAAAATAAGTGGCAAGGGATTCAAAAGTGACCATTGATTGGATCAAGTGAGTGCATTCTCTTGTTGTGCTGTCACTATCCCAGTGGCTCTTGCAGATCCAAGATATGAAGGTGGGATTCCGCTCCATTACTTTTTGTCACATGTTCTGAGAGCAAAATTCTCAGGCATACCTAATTTCCAAAAGGGGTATCTCTGTCCTGCCTGGACAGATAAGGTTCGAATGCCTTGATCAAGGATCAATCACCAACTAGGGATCCTTTGCTTTCGCGTGATGGAAGGTTTCTTTTATTTGCTTCCCGAGGAAAAATTACTTAGATAATCTGTTTTATTTTGGATTGGCCCAGGGCTTCTACTAGACAACTTGATGGTTTCTTGAGTATTTGAAAATACTCTCTCTAGTTTTTGTTTTTTTTCAGTTGGGATTTCGTCCCTACTTTGACCTTGTATTTATTTTGGTTACTAAAATAGTTTACTCCTAAATTTTGTAAGTATAAAAAAAAATACATTAAAATAGCTGTGAGAAGAAACTATGAAAATTGGTCCATGGCTATATGGCAATTTACACACATTTAATAAATAAATATAAATATAATAATTAATGAGGCAAAATAATTGTCGTATCATTAGTTTTTTGAAGATTTGGGAAACATATTTAATTAGTTTTTTTAAAGATTTGAGAAACATATTTAATAATAAGGTTATAATTAAAATTAAAACTTCCATTATGTCGATTTCAACAAATTACAGTAGGTAAAAGATTTTGAAATTATATTTTAATGAATAATATATTTTATAAATATTTAAATATTAAAAAATAATTAATGATAAGTTTTTTTATATTGAAGATAGTCTTTCAGAAATTTAATTTTGCTCTAACAAAAAATTAGGTAGATGATGACAATTTCATTTTCACGAGTCATCATCCTAAGATTGAAATTTATCTCATCTTTTATGTGCCTCCTATTAAAAAAATCTAATCTCACAATTTAAAAAATCTTTATATGTATGGCCCTTTCATTCTCTTTCAGTGAGTATTATTATTTTCCTGGCTGGAGAGTTATTGCTATATTTTCTAACTGGGGTATTGTGTTTTGTTGTGTGGCATGATGCTTGTTACATTGATATGCCCATGCATTATCCGTGACACAATTCTAGAACTGCTCTTTACACAGCGGAACGATTTCACCGGCTCTAAGAGACTCCTTGCCAATCACAATGGGCTGTGCAGCGATCTACCCTTATAATTGAATTTACTGTCAATTGATAGGGGTTTCTTCTGGAATATAATTGAGGTGTTTCAAGATAATTGCAACTATCTTCGGAGACAAAAAGCTATATTATAGATAATAAAAGTGCTAAAGTTATATTATAGATAGTAAGAGTGCTAAGAATCTAATTAAATTAATTAAATTGACTATGAAGTGATGTGGGCTTTTTTTCTGAGGTCCTATGTTTCTGGTGAACATTTCACCCATTTTGGGAAACAAAAAATTATATTGTAGATATGTGGGTTTTTTTCCTGAGATCCTATGTTTCTGGCGAACATTTCACCCATCTTGGAAGACAAAAAATTATATTGTAGATACTATCTAACCATTAGAAGATGTAGAGAAATTATAAATATTAAAATGAGGAATTTAATAGTTAAGAGATATAAGGAAATTGTGAACATTAAAATATATATTTAATAATTATTAATTACAAAAGTGAAAATTCAAATTAGAATAAATAAAAACAAATTATAAAAATAAAATAAAATAAATTGAATTGTTAAATAATTAAATTAGGTATGATAAATTAAGATTTGGTCAAATTAGTCATAAATTAATAAAAAGCGTTGAGCGAGTTTAATGTTAATAAAAAATAGCCCAATCTAATATTAATTATTAATATTAGAAGGGTAGGGGTCATATCAAAATATAGAAACAATAGGTATAATAAGAATAATAGAAACAATATTCTTAAATTTTTTATAAATTAAAAGATTTGAACAAAGTTACAATACTTTTTTAATAATAAATTTTGGTTAAATTGATGTAAATTTTGTATAGAAATAATACTAATGAAGATAATGATACAATATTTGTATATTTATATTAAATAAAAGATGGAAATCAAAAGTAAAAAGAAAGTGAAAGATTTCAGGTCAAAGGCTTTTGTGAGAAGAGTACTTATGTTCAAGCATTTATGGATTACTTACATCAGAGATTTTGATTGTTGACATAACTAGCCAGCGAGTGCAGCTCATCCCGAGGACAATAGGGTCAGAAAGGAGAAGAGACGTTAGGATAGATGAAAATTAAGAGGTCAAATATGAAAAATTCAACAATCAAGAAATTCAATGTGTTAAACAACTTGGCCACCAGAGCATTAAGAATCTCTTATGAGAGTCACCTTAATGAGGAGAAAACCCACTTACTGGGTGTTTTTATAAAAAAATGTTATAAGTGATGCCAAGTCATCAAGGCTTTTCATTAAGTCAGACAAGGTCCTAGGCCAAAGAGGGACCTTTTGGATCTTAGCCCCAAAGTTCAACTTCCCTATATTTAGGGAACCACTGATAGGATTTCTCGCATTTTAAGAGGGAATCACATTTCCGCATCCTTTAAACCGTTGAATACCATTCATGGTATGTTGAGGTTGGTTAAGGATCCTATTGACCCTTCCAATATGAAAGGCATCTATTTAATTCTATGGTCATGTGGTGCTCCCTATATTGTCAAAACAGTTCGATCTGTTAAGCAAAGGATTCAAGAACATATTGCTGACATTAACCATTGTTGGTCTCATCCCAATGTTCTTGTTGAGCACGCTGAGAAAACAAAGCACCATATTTACATTGGAGACTTTAGGATTCTAGCAAAGATAGATATCTATTATCACAAAAAGTTGAGAAAAGCCATTGAGATTGAAAAACACTCTAGCAATTTGAACATAAATAATGGTTGGAAAATTAGCAAGAACTAGATTCTTACTATTTTATTTTGGTTTGAATTCCTCTTGACTTTTATCTTCCCCTTACCTTTCTTCTTTTCTTTCTTATTTTCCATTGATTTTAAATTTAGTTATGATTATTGATTTATTATTAATCATAATATATTAACATGTATTATTAAATATGTATTTCCTATATTAATAATTTTATTAATGCATTTATTAATATGTATTGATTACATATATTACTTAATTTTCTTATTAGTATTATTAATTTTTTCTCATTAGTATTATTAATTTTTGTTTGGTTGAAATATAATTTTTGGATCCCTTACAATTATAAAGGTTGTAATCGACGTTTCGAACTACTACAATGGCTTATCATCAGGATGAGAGAAGACGTGAAAGACTGATCTCTAGGAAGGTTTAAATAAAGAGGTAAGGATGAAAAAGAGCCGACATGTGAAAACCCTTAAATAATGAAAATATGGGGGTAAGTTTAAAATAATTAGAAGGGAAAATGTATATAAATGAAGTTTGTAATGAAGCTTTAATAATATTATTATGAATATTATTAAATTATTAATTTTATATTATTAAGATTTTAGTAAGTAATGAAATGGAAGAAAAATATTTAATATGAAGTTTATAATGAAGCTATAATAATTAGATTAATGATTTTATATTATTAAGATATTTGATAAGTAACCAGATATATTTAATGTTAAAAGATATGTGTTTATTAAAAGATTTTTTTAGTGAAATGATATTATTTTATTAAATTTTTTAATGATGTAGTTACATAAATTATTAGAAAAGATAGATTGAAGAACATTGGGGTTTGGTTTAAGATGGGATCATTTTGGAGGTCAATGTGGGTATCCAATTGTCACTAATTTTCTATCCTTCATCTCTATTGAGGTTATTGGGGTGTTTGTTGATTTCTATAGCCTCCCTAAATTTTCTATGAAAATAATGGTTAATTTTAGCAATGATATGGGAGTTATCTATGCATATTTGATGCTTAGTGTTATCAGAATGTTCTGTTAGCGCAAATGTCTTGGTTTGATTGTGTTTTATGTCAGCTGAGTGCTCTTGGATCCTGGTTTTGATGGATTGACCGATTTCTCCAATGTATGGTTTTCCACAAAAGCAGGGTATAAGATAAACAACTTATGTCATTTAGGGTCAAGGGTATCTTTTACAAATTTTAGGAAACTCCGGATGGTATTCATAGGTTTGAAAGTGGTCATGATGTTATTCTTTTTCAGGATATGGGTGATTTTATCAGTGGTTCCCAAATTATATGGTAAGTTTAATTTACCTAAAATGTTATCCATGTTCTTGTTATTTTTAGGACTTTTATTGGCATTACAGAAAGCTCTTATTGCTTGATGTTTATTGTAGCCATTTTTTAAGAAAACTTTTATTATATGAGTCTTTTCCATATCTAAGTGTTCATTGTCAGATATTCTCATAGCTCTAGTTGCTAAGGTGTTAAGGACTCCAAGCTTTTGGGTGGGGTGATGGTGGGAAGAGGCATGTAGATATTGTTCAGTATGGGTCATCTTCCTGTATACTTGGTGAGATAAGGATCCATTAGGGTTACGGGAGAGGATGATGTCAAGGAAAAGGAGGCTAGCATTGACTTCTGTTTCCATGGTGAATTTGATTGAGTTAGATAGACTATTAAGATGATTTTTGTTTTATTATTTTTCATGATTAATTATAATAATATATTAATATGCATTTTATATATATATATAAAAATATATATATAGTTTCTATATTTTTATATTTGTTTATGATTCATCATAATAAATTAATAATATAATTATTATATTAGGTTTACATTTATCTTTCTTTCTTAATTCCATTTTTTTATTAATATATTTATTTTATTATATAATTTTAAATAAAAAATATTTAATTAAATTTAACTTTGGTTAATTTTATTTATTTTATTTAATAATTATTTTTTAACTTTTAATACCTTTTCACATATTTTTTTGACTTGGTCAATATTTTCATTATTTCTTTTGAATATTTTATTCTTGATTATTGAATTTCTCATATTTGACCTCCTAACGCTCATCTAGCCTAACGTCTCTTTTGCTTTTTGATCCTACATCTCTCACTTATTTATCTCTCAATGGATAATCAAATTTCATATCTCTATCTTGAGGATGAGCCACACTTGCTGGTTCAAAACGTCAACAATCAAAATGTTTGATGTGAATAATCCGAAAGTGCTTGAACATAGTAAAGATTTATGTCAAAATTGGACTATTAATAGAAATAAGGGTTAATTAAATTATTAATATTTTTTTTTGATAATTAATAAGTTAAATTATTAAAATATTAACATATTTTTTTTTTTATAATTAATAAGTTAAATTATTAGATAAAACTGAGGAAAAATACTAGAAAAGGATTAAAAAGGGGGTTAAAAAGGGGGGAATAAAGTTAAAGAGAATAAAAATAAATACAAGTAGATTAGATTTAGATTGAAATCTAAAAAATTGAAATTTAAGGATTGGAATTGAACAAATATTATAATTATAATTGGATTAAAGAAGACTTAGAGTAATTATAGGATTATATAAAGGATTTTAGTATTAGAAAAATAGATTATATTAGGATAAATAGAAGGAGAAAAAATGGAAATCGATTAGGGAAAAAATAAGGGAACATAGATGGTTAGTTGGAAGGAATCAGGGGAGTGTGGGGTTTTCTAACATTAGGGTTAGGGGAATTTGATTTAGAAGACATAAAATGGATAGTGGGATTCCAAGATTGGTTTAATTGATATCCGTTTTCTTAAGTGAAATAGAAATCATCATCACCCACTGATTTCAGTGGTCCCTCGGATGTTCGACATCAAAATAGTTTTCACATCAGTGGTGCACTCTACTTCATGATCGTTACATTCGTCGAAGACCCATGCATTTAAATTGCACCTCCTTCAACAATGTCCTATATCTAGTGCATGAGGGCACCTAGTTCAGTCTATTTGTTAGAGACGCCCCCAAGGGTGAAATCAATTATCTTCTTCATCTGACAACACATCAATTACTTTAGTGCTGATTTGACAAGATTTACCTGTGCCTTTGTAATATCTTAGTCAGAGTCATGATCACGAGCATGGGACATGCCCACCTTGTATAGACACTTTTTGTACAAGAATTTCTTTCAGCATGATGTTCTTTCGGTTATCAGTAAGGTTTTTTTTCATCCTCTCCTCAACAAGACACTTTATCTCAAGAAGTTAGCAGGACTCATCATCAGACATAAAAAAACTTGATGTATTTTGACTATATGCTTGCCCCTAACCTCATACATCAGTGGGAAACTATTAATATGGAGAAATCATACACACAATTGTATAAGTAAGGTGGCACTCACCATCATAAACAACATGTACAGGTGTATCATTCTCTGTTGGAAACATCATGGAACCCAAAAAATTAAAAGGTTCTCTAAGTCCGATTTAAAAAATTAAACTTCGCAGCTGTGCCAAAGACACGTTTTTTCATACCCTCATGTCTATTTCTTTGATAGTCATGAGGGTTCACCAATGTGCCAAGTCAACATTCCGGGGACCAAATTACATGAATGGGATGATTTTCCTTGACAATACATGGTCGACTAGTTTTTTTTTGAGCTTTGCCAGTCTTACTTAGATGATATGCATCCCCCAAAAGAATCCTCATGTCCTTCCCCAAGTCTTTATTCCATTAAATTAGCTAGGGGGGGTAGGAGCTGATTCAAAAATATAAATGTAGGGAGTTGGATAGCTAAAGATATAGAGAAGTTCATGTATTGTTATGATACCAAAATTTCCCAAAGCAATCAAGCATTACATTGCAAGGAAGGATTTAACATTTTAGTGTTTTCCACATGATTTTTCGAGAGAGAGAGGTGCTTGCAAAGGATTAGTGAGAAAAAATCCTTGTTGAGAGCTAAGGGGAACCATTTCCCTCATTGATTCTCTTCAAGTGTCTTCAACACTTATTATATCCCTACCACCAACAACTAATAAAGTTGACTTTTTCCCATACTCTTGGTTTAGTTTGTTTCTCACAATTTATTCTGTTTTTTCTTCATTGCTTATTCTAGTTTCTATGCATTGTTTTCCACTAATCACAATGCATTGTTTGGTTCATGTTTAGTTCCAACATATTCTATTTTGTGTGAATCTTTGCAGGTAGTAACCAACTGCAAAGAAAGAGGAACAGGGAGATTTTTGTAAACAAATCCAAGACACACTTATCCCTAGCTTCTCTAAGTCAGGCATTCCTTTCCTTCAAGGTTTGATTTTCATATTTAATGTCTATTCAACACCTTGAATTCTCTGACTTGTTTCTTAAGGTTCTTTATTCTATTACTCCTTTTCCTCTTGTGTTGTGATGCTTTAGGTACATCAATCACTTTCACATCTTCAGTCAATTTAAACTCTTCATGCTTAGGGGCATCAAGTATCTCAATTTCGTTTGTTTTCTCAAGTCCCTTTCTTGCTGTGATTCCTCTGGGGCATCGACCACCTATACTTATTTGGTTTACTTAAAATTTTCAGGCTTAGGATCTTTTTGTAAGGCTTCCTATGCTCATTTAGTCAATTCAGGCCCTTCAATTGACTTAAATACTCCTAGTTCAGGAACATTGGGCATTTCAATTTCATTAACTTGCTCAAATCCATTTTCTTGTTGTAATGCCTGTAGAAATATAGTGATAGAATTGCAACTACTCAAGAAATTTCATCTAAATCAAGAGACACAATTACACTCTACTTCTTTGCGAAAATTAATTCACAATCTAGAAAAACATTCACAAACATGCATTAATCACATACGCAAGTACACAAATTTATGTAGGGTAAACCAACTGCTAAAAAACCCTTAAGCCTGCTTGCATTATTCATATGAATAGAAAATTTATTACAATTTCTTGCCCACTCTGAGCACAACCTCAAAGTGAATAACCTATCTATTTTCTCAATGAGAAGCTCTGACCCAGACTTAGTCAATTTCTGCCTCTGATTGAGCCCCTATTTCCTTGCGCAAATCCTGAGGAATTAGGCCCGTATTTTTTAGGATTTTCCTTCCAATTGATTGTGCAATTCCAAAAGTTGATCCTATGACAAAATGCAACACTTGTACACTCAAGGCTAATCTAAAATTGATGTTACACTAGCTTGGAATCTACACCACAACTAGGGAACTCAAATTCTCTGCATGCACTAGCTATATTTAGTTGATTGATCAATTAATTGGATGATCAATGAGTTAGATTGCTGTCCCATTGCAGAAGTGACCTCCAACTAGTTCTATCAACAATTATAACTAGTTTAACTGAATATAATTGGAAATAAATGATCTGGATTGCTACAAATTAGCAATCACACATGCATAACTGAACTCTGAGCTCTCTAACTCAAATTTACAGAGCTAATTTAGTGACAAGAGACATGTCACCTTAGTTAACTATCTCCAAGTTGTCTGCTGATGTGGAAATTCAAATTTTCTCAATTTGACCAAGGCAAAGTCAAATTGAGACATTCCTTCAACGCTTCTCAACACTCCCTCTTAGAAAGAAAGGGATTTTCAACCACCCTATCTTGCACTTGTGGAATTCAAACTTACCTCTTAACAAATACTTTGTCAAGATGTCAAAATCTTGTTCCTCTGTCGGAATTTATTGTAGCAACATTATCTTCCTATGCACACAGTATCGTAAATGATGATACTAGATATCTATATGCTTGGATAGATCGTGAAATACCGAATTCTTAGAGAGCTTAACGCAACTTTGATTATCACAATAGATCACAGTTGGATCCATCTACTGACCAAACAGTCCCACAAGTATCTTTCTCATCCAGATTGCCTCACATGCTGCTTGACTTGCAACCATGTATTCAGCTTCTACCAAGATGAGCGACATAGAGCTCTGCTTCCTGCCGTACTAGGAAATAACTGCAGACCCAACACTGAAAATTCCACATGATGTACTCTTTTGATTGGATGGAATTCCTTCCCAATTTGTATTTGTGAAGCCACACATCTTCACTCCCTCTTCCTGTATGTACCATAATCCATACTGGGTAGTGCCTCTAAGGTACCGTAAGACATGCTTTGCTGCCTTCCAATCCAATTTGGCCGGCCTAACCATAGCTTGGATCAGCTGGTTGACTGCATATGAAATATCTGTTTGAGTGTTCATAAGCTACATCAGTGAACCCACTAGCTGCCGATAAATGGTAGCATCAACCTCTTCAAATGAAGTGACATCATCCTTCCTCCAGTTGGTCGCTAGAGGTGTCTCCATGGGCTTAAAACTCTCCATGCGAAATCTTTGTAGTATCTCGATGGAAATTTTTCCTTGAGACACAAACAACTCCCCATCACCTTGCCATACTTCTAGCTCGTGGAAGTAGTGCACGAGACCCATGTCTTTCATCTCAAATTCCCTTACAAGAGCTTATGAATTTCTCATCACCTGTCAATATTAAATCATCAACATATAAAATAATGATAAGAAATTTTCCTTCTACCAAAATATGATAGAGGTTCGCACCTGCTTCACTTTTGGTGAAGCCCAATCTAGTGAGATAACTTTCGATTTGAGTGTACCAAGCTCGGGGTGCCTATTTGAGACTGTAGAATGTTCACTTGCATCTGCACACACGAGACTCCCGATCAAATGTCTAAAAACCTTCTGGTTTTTTGATGTACACTTCCTCCTCAATAAACCCATTGAGAAAAGTTGTTTTTACATCCATCAGGTGGATCTTCCACCTCATCTGTGCAGCCAGTGCAAGATTTGATGTAATGGATGAATACCTTGCTACAGGAGCAAAGGTTACCTCATAGTCAATTTCCTCAACTTGAGAGAATCATTTGGCCACAAATCTGGCCTTATACTTCTCTATGCTTCAGTGTGCTACATGCTTAACCTTGAAGATCCATCTAGATCCCACAACTGATTTATCTGCCGGTCTTGGGACAACTTCCCAAACAATGTTCTTCATGATGGATTCGTATTCTTCCACCATTGCATCAACCCAAACTAGTTGCTCAACTGATTCCTTAAACGAGGATGGCCCAATCCCTACAAGGTCAGTCATTAGAGCCATATAGTTATTTCACGTCTCAGGTGACCTCCTTTGCCTACACAAATTTGAAGGAGGTCCCACATTCTCCCTCATATCCTGCACTAATCTATCAACTTCCTTGGTTCTTTTTCTTCCTTTTCTGGATAGATCTGCTTGAGTGGATATCTCCACTTTTCCTCCTCTCTGATTGTCCATTTGTGACTGATCCACAACTTCCTGAGGCTCCTCCTTTAGAGCTAAAAGCTCCTCTTTTGGTAGGATCTTAAGCTCCCTCTCAAGAGAGACCACATCTCCTTCTCCTCATCAAAATTTACACCCCTTCACACAACTATCATTTTGAGGGAAGGTAAGTACACTCGGTAATTGTGTGGAGTTTTAATCTAACCCAAAAAAACTACAAAATTTTCTTTCGACTCAAGTTTATTCCTTGAATCTTTGGAGACATGGCAGTAAACAAAGGCTCCAAAAATTATGAAATGAGAGACATTCAAATTTCTCCCTGAGAAACCCTCGTACGTTGTAATCATACCAAGAATCCGATGAGGACTCCAGTTATGCAAGTAGATTGCTGTGTTACATTCCTTTTCCCACAAATGCAATGGCAAGTCTTGATCATGCAGCATAGCTCTCACAACTCCCACAATGCTCCAATTATTCGTCTCAACTACCCCATTCTGCTATGAGTTATGGGGTGTTGTTATCTGTTAGGTCCCTATACTACTAGTGTAACCCCTTATTGTTATTAGTACAACCCCCTTATTATATTGTTGTGCCCATGTAGTCCCCATATTGTTATTATTGTGCCCCATAGAAGCCCACTATTGTTATTATTGTGCCCTTACATTATTATTGTTATGTCGCCTTTGATTATATTATGACCCTTTAGACTCCTATATATAGAAAGGAGGTCTTGTCATTTGTATCATCGAAGAATTGTTCATTTGTGTAATGTAAAGGAGTTTTCCCCCTCGAAGAGCTTATTTCTAAGGCATTGATTTATCTTTTCTATATTTTTGTGAGCTGGTTTCATAACATTTGGTATCAGAGCTTTCGATTCTAGGGCTTCTCTTCTCTAAACAAGTCATTGTGGAATTTTTGCTATAAATCTTTTTTTTTGCGACGTTTCAGAAGCTAACGCAAAAACCCATTTGAGAGGAAATCTCACTAAACCTCGGGTCCAAATTTCAAATCTTGTATCACTATATTTTCGACGATATGATCTGAGGAAGTTAGGGTTTTTGCAAGCGCCAGAATTTCATCTAAAACAGGTCATCGTGGAAGTTTCGCTATAACTTGTTCGCTACGAAGTTTTAGAAGCTAAAAAAAAAACCCATTGGAGAAGAAAGCGGTCTGAAACTTAGGTCCAAATTTCAGATCTTGTCTCGCTATATTTTCGAATATATGATCTGAGGAAGTTAAGGTTTTGGTAGACTCCCAAATTACATCTTAAACAAGTGACCTTGGGAAAATTGTCATAACTTTCACTCTGAGCATCAGATTGAAATTTCGTAAAAAGTTACAGAAAGAGGATGGATTGTAGGTTCCTGTTTATATTTTTCAGATCCGAAGGTCAAAACAATGACACATGGAACTTCATACAAGTTTGCTCTTATGAAAAGGTATATAATCAGGTCATCTTAGGAGATTGTGCATAACGCTTTCTTGGAGAATCCAATTTCGATCAGACTGGTGGCGTTGGAAAGAGGATGCAGAGGGATACTTTAGGTCAGAATTTCAAAACTGGAAAATTTGAAATTACATATTTACAGTCGTTTCAAGATCGAGGTCCTAAAATCAAGAAAAGGCAATATGAGGAAGTTTGATGGAAAGGATCCGGTAAAGTGGATACTACAGATGGAGTAATATTTTGATCTACATGAGGTGCAATTGTTACAAAAGGTACATATTGCATCTTCATATTTAGAACCAGATCAATTTTTATGGTATAAAGGGTTGCATTCTCATAAAGCACTTGTCGCTTGGTCAATTTTCATGGAAGAAATGATAGCACATTATGAGGATACAAAGAGTAACACCTTCTTTAGTCAATTGACAAATCTCAAACAAAAGGGTTCAATGGTAGAGCACATTGAGGATTTCAAAAAATTGAATATAAGGGTAAATGATATTCTAGAGAAGAAAAGGATTGATGTCTTCACAGGGAGTTTAAAAGATAACATTCAACATGAGGTTCGTCTTTGGGAACCTAATTCATTGGAGAAGGCATTCAGGTTGGCAAGAAAAATTGAAAGCTAAATTATGGAAACAAGGAATCCTACCACTCATAACTATAAATATGGAAGTGTTTTTTCTTCTAGCCTTCCACAACCTACAAGGCTTACACGACAATAGTTGGAAGAAAAAAGAGAAAAAGGACTTTGTTACATTTGTGATAGCAAATACACTAAAGATCATAAGTGTACTGAGAAGAAATTATTTTACATAGATTGTGAAGAGGAGGAAGAAAAGGATCAAGAAACATCAAAAGAAGAGGATATACACCAGGAACCAACCCCAGAGAAAGAAGAAATGAATCTAAACATATGTTGTAAAGCATTGGAAAGAATTACCACTCCTCAAACTCTCAAGATAGAAGGACATATCAAGAAGAAAAAGGTTCAAGAAGTGAAAGATCACATCGAGAAAGAAGAAATGAATCGGACCATATCTTGTAATACATTAGCCAGAATTACCACTCCTCAAACTATCAAGATAGAAGGACATATCAAGAAGAAAAAGGTAATAGTGTTGATTGATTCGGGTGGTACACATAATTTTATTCATTGTAAGATAGCCAAGGAATTGAATTGCTTCCTATATCCAACACCAGAGTGTCAAGTGATAGTTGCAAGTGGAAGAACCATAAATTGCTCTGGAAAGTGCCATAATATCAAGTTATCCATGGGAGAGTATATATTGAATAGCCCAATGCTTTCCATTCCAATGGGTGGTGTTGATGTTGTACTAGGATTCCAATGGCTACAATCCCTGGGTACAATAGCTTTTAATTTTCAAGAACTTTTCATGAAATTTTCTTCGGAAGGAAAGGAAGTTGAATTAAGGGGAATCACAGGGAAACCGGGAAATATAATCAGCTTTAACAAACTGACAAAGCTTCTAAAGAAAAAAAAATCAGGCATAATTGCACAATTATGTTCGCTAGAGGTTCCCACATCGAAATCATCTATTTCTCTAGATCTCCAAAGAGTCTTGGACAATCATTCCAAGGTATTGGAGACTCCCAAAGGCCTCCTGCCTATTCGTGATCATGATCATTCTATTCATTTGATTCCTGGAAGTGTTCCTCCAAACATTAGGTCTTACAGATATCCCTATGCCCAAAAGAGTGAAATTGAACGCATGGTTGCAGAAATGCTAGAGGCTAGTATAATTCAACCTAATAAAAGTTC
This sequence comes from Pinus tabuliformis, assembly GCA_031772625.1. Taxonomy (NCBI): domain Eukaryota; kingdom Viridiplantae; phylum Streptophyta; class Pinopsida; order Pinales; family Pinaceae; genus Pinus; species Pinus tabuliformis. The sequence continues at coordinate 1,244,826,290 of CM062804.1, forward strand.
TTTCTCTACTCCAGTAGTATTGATGCACAAGAAGGATGGGTCATGGCGCATGTGTCCAGATTATAGGGAGCTCAACAAGCTCACTATTAAAGATAAATTTCCCATTCCTGTCATTGATGAATTATTCAATGAATTTCATGGATCAATTTACTTCACCAAGTTGGATCTTCATTCAGGATATCATCAAATCAGAATGAAGACTGAAGACATTCTGAAAACAACATTTAGAACTCATGACGGTCATTATGAATTTTTGGCCATGCCTTTTGGCCTTACCAATGCACCTTCTACATTTCAAGGTTTGATGAATTCCATTTTCAAACCCTTCCTTAGAAAATTTGTGCTAGTATTTTTGGATGATATACTAATCTACAACAAGTCTTGGAAGGATCATGTTCAACATGTTGATAGGGTGATCAAACTATTGGAGGAGAAACAATTATATGCAAAAAGCTCTAAATGTTTCTTTGGAGTACAAGAGGTGGAATATTTGGGTCATATTGTATCTCATGAAGGTGTTAAGGTAGACCCTAGAAAAATTAAATCCATTAAGGAATGGAAAATCCCCACATCCATAAAGCATATGCGAGGATTTCTCGGTTTGACAGGGTATTATCGCAAGTTTGTTAAGAATTATGGGAGAATAGGAGCACCTCTAACAACATTATTGAAGAAAGATGCATTTTCATGAACTCCAAAAGTAGCAAAGGCCTTTGAACATCTTAAAGAGGCAATGTGCCAAGCACTGGTCATAGCTACGCCAGACTTCACAAAAAACTTTATTGTGGAATGTGATGCTTCAAGAAATGGAATTGGTGTTGCTTTAATGCAAGACGAAAGACCCATTGCTTTCGAAAGTCATCCAATCAAAGGAAAGTATTTACACAAAGCTATTTATGAGAAGGAAATGTTGGAAATACAACATGCACTTAAGAAATGGGGACCCTACCTAATGGGAAGACACTTCAAGGTAAAAACGGATCATGATAGTCTTAAATACTTTTTAGAACAAAGATTATGCTCTGAAGAGCAACAAAAATGGGTCACAAAGATGTTGGGTTATGAATTTGAAATCATATACAAAAATGGGAAGCAAAATGTTGTGGCAGATGCGCTCTAAAGAGAGGATGAGGATGTGGAAGCATTTTTTTGTGCTATTTCTATTATCCAACCAGATTGGATAAATGAAGCAAGGGATGAATGGAAGAAGGACGAAGAAGTGTGGCCACTCATTCAAAAGTTGCAGAAGATCCTAGTTCAAACAATATTTCCAGAACTTGATGAGGAAGGAAAAATCATATTGGAACCTGGAGTAGTCACAGAAACAAGAACCCGACAGCTACGAAATCGATCAATTTCAGAGTATCTCATCAAGTGGAAGAACTTACCCGTTGAAGATTCCACATGGGAGGACAAGAATTTTATATAGAAGCATCAAGAACTACTCAAGTGTTGAGGACAACACTTTTTGAAGGAGAGGGGCATGTTAGGTCCCTATACTACTAGTGTAACCCCTTATTGTTATTAGTACAACCCCCTTATTATATTGTTGTGCCCATGTAGTCCCCATATTGTTATTATTGTGCCCTATAGAAGCCCACTATTGTTATTATTGTGTCCTTACATTATTATTGTTATGTCGGCTCTAATTATATTATGACCCCTTAGACTCCTATATATAGAAAGGAGGTCTTGTCATTTGTATCATCGAAGAATTGTTCATTTGTGTAATGTAAAGGAGGTTTCCCCCTCGAAGAGGCTTATTTCTAAGGCGTTGATCTATCTTTTCTATCTTTTTGTGAGCTGGTTTCATAACATTATCTCTCTTCGAATTCCTTCTTTGGCACAAAAGTCTTTGAAGTCATTAAAAACATACTGACCTCCATTATCACTCCTGAGAGCCTTCACCCTCTTTCTGATCTCTTTCTCAATTAGTGCCTTGAATTCTACAGACTTTGAGAATGTCTCATCCTTCTTTCGCATGAAGAAGATCCAACACTTTCTTGAGAAAACGTCAATAAAAATAACAAAGTACTTGTGTTTGGCAGTGGAGGTTGTCGAGAAGGGTCCAAAAACAACATAGTGGACTCTTTCCAAGAATTCATGTGCTTTTCTATCTCGTTCATGGAATGTGGATTTTACATACTTCCCCAAGGTACAACCTTTGCAGATCTCTTTCTGCTCAAGTGCTCCTTTAGGGAGGCCAGTGGTTATTTGCTGCAATATTTTTATGGCGCCATGATGCAAATGAACCAATATCCTATGCCAGAGTTCATCGAAATTGCGAATTTTCACCTTCTCTCCCTTACTACTTAATGTAGCACAATATTCCACATCCAACTTGTACAGGTTCTTCACATGAACCCTGATCTTCTTCACCTGTCTAGTAGCTATGTCCCTCATAAAGGCTTTCCCTTTACTAAAGATTACATCATAGCCACAGTCTTCCGAAAATGCTTCAGAGATGAGGTTCTTCTTTAGGCCTCACACAAACATGACATGTTTGAGGCGAAGAGGGGATGCTGAATCCCTCTTAAAGGTTACTGTACCAATCTCAATAGAACTATACCTTCTGTCATCCCCAAGCTCAATATGGATATGGAGATATTTCTCCTCTAGGTCACTAGACAACTCTTTACACCCTGCCATATGGAACGAGGCACGTGAGTCCAAGTACCACACACTCCTCATCATAGTGCTAGCCATGGATGCGATAAGGGTGAAGTCTAGCTCAAAGTGTGAAGCCAATGCTTCACTTGCTTCTCCTCCTAAGTTCTTCTTTCCAGACTTTTTGTGTGGACACTTTGTAGCATAGTGATTAAATTCGTGACAATTGAAGCATATTATTTTGGACAAGTCTTTTTTCTTCCCCCCTTGGATGGATTCTGGTTTGGTTTGAGATTTATTTCCTTTTGCCTTATTTTCCTTTCCAAACAATGAAAAAATTCTTCATCCTCTCCCTTCGATGAGATTCCATCTCAGGTATTCCGCCTGATCTCTTCTTGTACCAAATCATACCATAAGCATTCCCAATTCGGTAATTTCTCTCTCTTGTTCACCAATTTTTGGTAGCTATGCCAAATTTTGGGAAGGCCTAGAAGAGCTAGGCTCACTAGGTCATATTCTGCAAAATTCACACTAAATTTTCCAGGCTCATCCCAAACTTGTGTACATCTGGTGAGATACTACAGAATAGTATCATTCTTCTGCATCTTGATTTTTCAAAGTTAGTCTTTAAGGGCCAGTTTTCTATGTTCATTACTATTCTTGAATAGCTCTTTCAGTGCCTTCCACATTACAAAAGGAGTTTCTGTCTGATGGAGATTTGAGATAATGTGGCCTCACACTCCCTCCAAGATAATTCTCCCTGCCTTGGCTACATATTTCTTCCTTTGGGCTAGGTTCTAATCATCAACTGATCTTGGTTTTGCAATGTTTGTCTTGACATATTCCAACAATCCATTGTCATCAAGCACCGCCTCGATACGATCCTTCCATGCAATGAAATTAGAGCTTCCTCCCAAGGCATACTCTAACCTCAACCCATTGAAGGTCATTCTACCAACTCTGAAGAGATTCTACTACATTGAAGCTGCAAAGTCAAAAATCCTGAGAAAGAACTTCGAAATTCTTGTTGTAATGTGAATCCTACTCTAATACCATGTAGAAATATGGTGATATAATTGCAACTGCTCAATAAATTTAATCTAAATCAAGAGACACAATTCTACTCTAATGCTATGGGGAAATTAATTCAAAATTTAGAAAAACATTCACAAACATGCATTAATCACATACACAAGTACAAAATTTTATCTAAGGGAAACCAACTGGTAAAACCCCTTAAGTCTTCTTGCATTAACCAAATGAATAGAGAATGCATTACAATTTCTTTCCCGCTCTAAGCACAACCTGCAAGTGAATAACCTATCTCTTTGCTCAATGAGAAGCTTTGACCCAGACTTATTCAATTACTGCCTCTGATTGAGCCCCTATTTCGTTGCGCAAATCCTGAGGAATTAGGCCCCTATTTTTTTAGGAATTTTCCTCTAATTGATTGTGAAATTCCCAAGGTTGATCCTTTGGCTGCATGCAACACATGTACACTCAAGAGTAGTCTACAACTGATGTTACACTACCTTGCAATCTCCACCACAGTTGGGGAACTCAAATTATCTGCATGCACTAGCTATTTTTGGTTGATTGATCAGTTAATTGGATGATCACTAAGTTAGAACACTATGCCACAACACAACTGACCTCCAACTAGTTCTATCAACAGTTGGAACTAGTTTAATAGAATATGATTGGAAATAACTGAACTGGATTGCTACAAATTAGCAATCACACATGCATAACTAAACTCCAAGCCCTCTAACTAAAATTTACTGAGCTAATTGAGTGACAAGAGCCATGTCACCTCAGTTAACTACCTCCAAGTTGTCTGCTGATGTGGAAATTCAAATTTTCTCAATTTGACCAAGGAAAGGTCAAACTGAGACTTTCTTGCTACATTTCTCAACGATGCCTTCGGGGTATCAGCCACCTATACCTCTTCAGTCACTCCAACCCCTTCAAATTCAGGGACATTAGGTACCATCAATTCTATATTCGACATAAACTCTTTGAATTTTTAGACATCAGAGTCAAAACAAGGAAGATTAAGTAAGTTTTGGTAGATTTCTTTGCATACCTTAGACATAATAGTTTCCACTGGGATTGGCCCCACTATTGGGCTTGAAGAAAATGCTACGGGTTCAATTAATTCCTCCAAACTCACACTCTTTCCATCTAGAGAATGAGTTTGAGGTCTGAAAGGGGTGATTTTAATGATAACCACTTCATCTAAATCATTATCAGGTTCCATCTCTTCAAATGTCTGTTCTTTACTCTCGTGAGAAAACCTAGAAAGGGTTACTCTAGGTTCTTCCTGGTCTTTTCCTTCCTTTGGTACGACCTTCATCTTCTTACTTTTATGATAGTCCTTATTTCCATGCATGGTCTTCTTATGCATTGACTCCTCTTTACTTTCTATATGGGATTCTTTCTCTTTAATGGTTAGGACCTCCTTGAACTTTCAGGAGGGTTTCTTCTTCTTAGAAATAGGTATACCTTTAGCCTCGCTAGAGAATTTCCCTTCTTCCTCCATTCCATGATATTCATAAGAATATTCCTCTTCAAAGTTATTCTTCCTCTATTTAATAAAAGTGGCTCACCCATTCTTTAATAACTCTTACATTTTGTTGAATGATGCAAATTCCGAAGGTACTTTTTGAATTCCTCCCCAGAAAAGAAAGTGACTCCATGTCTGGTTTTTCTTCCTCAACTCTTCTTCCATTAATATCTTAATTGAACCATGATGGAAAATACTATCACATCATTCTCAAGATGAGATTTCACATTCATGGCTAGTTTGGTTAAGCTCTTTAAAAGATAAAAAGGCAAATTCATCTTGCATTCTTAGTGAAAGCATGAAAGAAACCATACATGGTATCTAAAGGCAATGGCATACCTTCCATTTCAAGTGATGTACTTATGAACTAGATAAAGGGATTCATGTCACTCCTCCTTGGTCCATGAACACATAACTCCCTTGCTCCAATTTGGGTTCCATCCTTCTAACACCAAAAATTGGCTGTAGTCAAATTCTTTAACTGAATTTTTGAACCAATATTCTATGCCTTGTTTAAATTCTCTACAAAGGCTCGGGATACCTTGAAATTATGCTCTTGAAACTTTTCACAAAAGGGTATCCATCTCGCATCCTCAAAAAAATCCCCCCCCCCCCCAATGGAAAATTATTAAGGAACTTGATCCCGTTGGGTTCAAACCTCGACACTAGGATCTTTAGCATGTTGGTTTGCTGTGTGGCGGAGTGACTCACTCTCAGTTTCTCACAACTGTGTAAAATTGAACTAGGAAAGGTGGCGGTTGGTAAAACAAAATTAGCATGTTTCCATTTTTGGAAACTTAGGTGAGGGTTATGTTGATTTGACACTGTTCGAATCATGAGGGAATGTGGATATAATTAAGCATATTTGATATGCAGGAAATTAGATAAGGTGGTGGCATCGATATGCAGCGAATTAGAAGTTATTTGTACGATGACAATGATTATCCTACACATTTCTCACAAGTTAGTCATGTAACTAAAAGTGTTATTTGTATTTACTATAATTTCCTTTAGGAAGCCTTTAAACCTACCAAGGCAGCGGGGATGGATTCCTATGCCAGGCTAAAAATACTTACTGTTTTCCATCAAAACTGTGAAATCCCATAATTCCACTCACCTGACACCTATTGACCAATTACTGGAACTTAAGGTTCCTACAACAAATATCAATTACTCTAATTGAAGTGTTATTCCACACATCCATATGCTGTAATGGATGCCAAGATCTAGTAAATCCTATAGTACACAAAAATCAGTCAAGTTACCAGAAAAAGATTAGTACTTTAGTTTGTAGATGATGTTCTTGCTTTGTGCTGTGATGTGATTTGAAATCCTGATGGTTGTTTTCCATCCAATCACTGATCTTGATCCTTAAATATTCCTACCATTAAAGCATGAGAGAACCTGCTGTTGTTAGTAGGATAGGGGTTGGTCAGAAATCTTGTAGTAAACTATCAAATCCATTCCAATCCGGTAGTCTTCATCACTAACCCTGAAACTTGTAATTTCTATTGTGAGATGAAATCAAGGGTCTTTAATCGTTTTGTGCAATCCATGTACAATCCCTTGACATGTGAATAAAGTTACTGAAGTCAAACATGTGAAGGAATCATTGGATTATAGGTCATTGTTGTATGATGTTAACCGATGAGAGGTTGCTCACCTTAATGACGATGAGTTCTAAGGTACCCCACTACATCTTGCAAGGTGTGAATAAATGTGCCATTGTCAAGTCACTTGCAAGATCCAATGAACAAGAGACATTGAGGTATTCCTATTGATCACTGGTGATAGAACCTACCATTAATGTATTCAAGCCTATAGGTATTGCAAAATAGTCTCTAACCTTTTTATCCTAGATAATGTGCTAGATTTGATGGGAAAAATGCCATTAGAAGGAGGGCCTTAAGGGATCCCTCCTCGAATAACATGAGAAGAATAAAAAATTTGAGGAATTATGATTTGGAAAAGAAAATCAACAACTTACATAAACAATGAATTCTTTCTACTAGAGATTGGTTTTCAAGCATATCCCGACCCAACCATTCCAAAAAGTGGTTTTCATAATTAGGCCTCTGTTATTTATTTTAATTGAAGAGAAGAAGTCAAGAAGAAAGAGCAGGAGTAGGAAAATGATTTTCCTCTCTCACCACTTCCATTCGATTATTTTGGTAAATATCTACTATAAAATCTTCTTTAGACATCGACTTCCATTAGACCTTCAACCTATACTCGTTCAGAAGAAAATAAGTATGATCTTCATCAATGGTTTTGATTAGAACTAATCCATTCTAAAAAAGAATGTATATTTCATAGGGTCCCAACCATCAAGTTGTGAATTTTCTTTTAAAATGTTTAAACCTTGAGTCGAAGAAGAGAGCCCAGTCACCCAACTAAAAATTCTTCCTTTGAATATATCTAGCATGTAATTTCTTTCTTGTTCCTATACCAACGTAGTCTTCTGAACCACATCTTGCTTGATCTTTTCTAGCTAATTTAACTACATACCCCTTTATTCACGTGCCTCAGTCAAATCCATTCCCACCTAGGCGACAACCCAAAAAATATTAATTTGAAACTCTATTGGAAGGAGGACTTTTTTCCCGTAAAACAATTCATATGGGGTAGATCCTGTGGTTCTTCTCTAGGTTTTTCCATAAGCCCAAAATGCTTCATTCAACCGGTTTGCCCAATCCTTGTGATGAATCTGCACTATTTTTTGAGAATGGATTCCAATACCTTGTTGGTGGATTCCACTTGACTGTTCACTTGAGGGTGGTAAGGGGTAGAGGTTCTATGATTGATTTTGTATTGCTATGTGATAAACCCGATAAGTCTAGATGTTAATTGTGTGCCCTCATCCATGATGCTTTCTCTAGGCATGCAAAACCTTGTAAAAATTTCTTCATAAATAAAGTTTGCTACTGCCTGTTCATTAGCTTGGGGAAATGCCTTGGCCTCAATTCATTTCGTGACGTAGTTAGTGCACACAAGAATATATTTCTTCTTCTTTGACATTGGTGTGATTGGGCCTACAAAATCCAAGGCCCACTTCTCAAATGGTTTGATCAATACTTGTGGATGCAATGAAATTTCCCTTGTCTACACTGGCTTCCCCATTCTATAGAAATAGTCACATTGTTGCGTGTATTTCTTAGCATATTTAAACAGGTTGGGCCAATAATATAAAGACTGTAGTATCTTGTAAGCTATTCGCTTGCTAATGAAATGACCTCCACATGGCTCATTGTGACAAGATTTTAATATTTATGGAATTTTTTCCTCCCAGATGTATCTTCGAATGACAAGGTCTACCATTGTGTGAAATAGATCACCGTTAATCCATGAATATATGACACTCCTACTAATAATTCTTCGTTTATCACGAGCTGGTAACTGTGAAGGATATTTTCTTGTTGCTAAATAATTCATGATGTAACCAAGGCAAGTGAGTAGACATTGCAAAAACAATTTCATAAGAGAATTTAACATCTACAAGGGTAATATCATTTTCATTATGTAACCTAGAAAATAAAAGCGGCCAGATTATCTTTACCAGGCTAGTCCATAGTTGTAACGTTAAATTCCTACAATAACAAAATCCATCTTGTGATCCTTCCATTGGTTACCGGTTTGTGCATCAGGTATCATATAACTATGTGGTCATTGTGAAAGAAGAATTCATACCTCGTAATGTAATGCCTAAACTTATTTATAGAATGCACCAACGCTAAGAATTATTTTTCTGTCACAATGTAGCTCATCTCAGCAAGGGTTAGATTCTTACTAGTGTAATAAATGACATAGTAACTATTGGGAACTTTAATTATGAGTTAAATTACTTAGCATTAAATTATCAATGTAGGTTCATATACTTGTGAAGTACATTTGCACAATATATGCTAGGAAATCAGCTTTCAATTTTAATTCTAAAAGAAGAATTCTAATAGCAAGGAATGAATGGTAAACCTATGCAAATGAATCAAAAGAATGTGATGAAGTGAAAATGAAATCTTAATCTATAAAGAAATTGAATTTTGAAGATTGCAAATGAAAGGAAAATCTATGAGATGAAATCTAGTCAAAGGACAAACACATAATTTTGATGGAAGTAAAGAAATGACTATTCTTGAAGGCAGTATAAAGAAAATGAAATATTGTAATTTAGTGAAATAAAAGACAATCTATTCTAGGAAAGCAAAGAACTTTTAATCTAATGAAAGAAAATACACTTATGCCAACTAAAGCAGTAAATCTAATCTAATGAAAGCATTTGAACTTAATGTATCAAAGCATGAAATCTTAATCTGTGAAGACATTTGAAATTTAATATATGAATGCATGGAAATATTTAATCTAGGAAAGTAAGTAAATATAATCTATGAAAGCTTGTAAATTTAATCTATGAAAATGATGCCATTTAATTATGAAAGCATTGAAGACTGTAAAGAAATTCATAAACTCAGTGTGTGTTCAAAGCTTAGAGTTCATTCATAAATTAAAACCATGATTTGCCTAAGAATGCTTGTGCAAGAAAAATATGCTATGAAATAATTTATTTGAATGAAATTAATGTGCTTGATTTGCAGAAGAACATAAATGGAATGATAAACAAAGAATTTAATCAAAAGACTTGAAATAAACATTGCATAAAATGAACATAAAAGAAACTAATCTATCTTGCAAAACTGAAACATTAAAATACACTCGCGCTCATCAGGTGGCCATTCTAAAGTGCACAAGAGGTGGAAAGTTTAGGAAGCTACTGATCATACACCAAATCTCATCATGAAAGCATAAAAATATCAAAGGATTACATTAATTGAAGTGCACCTCAATAGTATTCATAACATCAAGTACAAGCATAGACAATTCTTATCATTTCAAAACTTAAGACACCTTTTGAATGGGGAAGGCACTCCTATTTATACAAAAACTAAGATAACTAATTAAGAAATGTTGGCACTGACTGGTGTTAGTGCAAGAATTTATTTTTGTGGGGTGTTGCCCTGAGGAGGGGCTACATGAATAACACCTGCTGATGGGATACCTGAGTTTGCCCACATGGCCTGAGGGGTTAGATACCAAACAGGTATCGCTAGAGCCATATTGGGAAATGTGAGTGTTGGAATGACTTGGTGTCAGAAAAAACTAGGTGGAGGGTATAAGAAGGGTTTTTGGGTGATAGTATATGGTGGGAATGTAGAGTAATCAATTGCAACACTTGTGGTGTCTGGAACTAGTTCTTGACTCGGTGGGGTGTTTGATGAACTCATCATGCACACCGTTGTCGAAATGTCTCCTAGAAATGGACAGTCTCCAAGGTATGTACTGAGGAGCATTGATGGTTTAAATTTTCCAGGTATGAATTTAGTGTAGGTTGTGGTAAACTTAGGAGAAGATACGATGAAAGGTAGCGTGCCATAAGGGCCGATTAATGTCTTCTTGTAGTATGTAAGCTGGTCAACTGTAACAATTTTTCCTAGATGGAGGAACATAAATATCCTGAATGCAAAATATGCCATTGCCTTCATTACATACATATAACTTCAGACAAGAAGGATATTGTAATCCAACTATGTATCTAGGACTTTGATGTCAATGAGCACGGTTTACTGGCAAGTTGTACTGACACGTCCTGTAATAGGCCAACATGGGCGGAAGGGAACCTGTCATATGCTTTGAGCGTGATGTCATATGGTTTGAGTTCTAGAGATCCGAGTTTATGCCAAATTATTTTGGACATAATACATGTGGATGCTTCTTCATCAACTATGCAACAGTAAATGGTGATATTCCGTATTGTAACCGGGGTTTGGAAGGCGACTATCGATGGAAGACACAAGGTAGCTTTATCCAAATCAAAAGGAATTAAGTGAAAATTGATATGGTTGATTGATCCTAACATGGAAATTAGGGCTTTCCGTTGGGTTGGGCACATTTGGAGTTCTTCCAATGTTGACATGGATGATGGAGATTGGGCTAAGTTGTCGACTATGTTGTAGCTATGAGAAACTTTTGAGTTATGTCCTGTTCGTCACAAAGGCCCTTTGACCATTTTAGGCATGGGTTATATATGTTGTCGAGGGATCATCAACAGTGCTATAGGGGTTGTAGTGGTCGAGGTAGATGGGTTGGTTTCTGGGAGAGTTTTGTAATATCGATTTCGTGTCTGCAGGGAGAATGTCTTCCCCTGCCATGTAAATGTCGTGACTTGAGTTATTCTGGGAATTCCCTCTAGGAGGGTTCTAGTGTTTTTAGGAGGGTTCCTATTGAGTATTAACCACTCCCTCATAGGGGAAGGGGTTCTGGATTACTGAAGTTTGTTGGTTTTTCCCTCCTTGGCCACTAGTTTCTTTCATCCTTTCAACTCAGGGAGTTGAGGAAAATGATGGGTATAATCACTGTATAATGGTTTTGATTCCGGTTGGGGTTGCCCCTAGCCGGTGCCCACAGAGGTTGTTTTTGATTGTTTCCCCCCTGGTCAGGCTCTCCCTTTGGCTTTCTCTTTGATTTTTTCTTAGCAGTGTTAGGTGGCTTAGCTATGTTCAACTGTTCAAACGATTGCTGTTGTTGAGTGAGAGAGGGTTGCACTAGATTAACCCCTGCATTAGCATGTGTTGGTGGGTTATTCTGTTGGGGTGTGGGGAAAGGGAAATACTGATTCCCTTATCCCTGACTGACATATGAGTTTTGGGAAGGGGAAATTGCTTCCACATTCCTAGGGGGGTATTGATTTCCTTGTGGGGGAGGATATGGACCACTACACTTGGGAGGGTATTGGCTACCATGCGTGGGCTGGTATCAGTTGATCTATATTACAAGATTATGCATAGTAATAGGTTGACTAGGGTAATATCTTGTGTTGTGTGGTGGTGGTGTTGCATGTGTAGCACTGAATGGTTTGCCACTGTAAGTGTATCTAGGGTACTGAAAGGTGTTTCCATGTTAGTTTTAGGCTATGGTTCCAATCAATCCATCGACAACATTGGATGCACCTAGTGTGTCTTTTTTTAAAATGTTGTATGCGGGGGGTGTCTGGAAGAGCATGATAGAGGTATCCAAACTGTGTGTATATGAGCTATAATTGTTGAGATTTCCTAATGGCCTATTCCTCATTTTGTGGGGATGAATTCACCACATCCTTTGAGATTCCTGACGTGAGAGATCACAAAAATAGGTCGAGGAGGAGTTTGGATTTTAAGTGTGCTTTGCACAAGCTACGATGTTGCCACCATTCATGGATGTAATCCAGTATGTGTGTAGTAGGTATTTGTTTGACGTGGGTAATGAGTTCTAAGAGCGAGTCTTGACGGACTGGGAGCTGGAGGAATGTAAGGAATGTTGTGGCTAGGGAACTAAAGTTCCCATGTGACCCAGAAGGTTGGTCTATGTACCATTTTGTTGCAGGCCCTATGAGGGTGTGTTGAAATAGTCACAATCGAATAGTATTGTCTATAATACTATTGGATGAACACCAAAGGTGAAAGGTCATGACATGATTTCTTGGGTCTTCTCCTTGTTTCCCTTCAAATTTTGGAATGTCCGAAGGGAGCTTGGTGGGCATGGGTGGCCAATTATGGTCATGTGTAATTGGGTCATTGGTTAACTTGCTTAAATTAGGGAGATTTAAAGAAGCTAAAAATGAGACTTGTAAGTTGTCCATCATTGCAAAACAATTTTGAACATATGTATTTAAAGGGGTTCCCTAATGAGAATGGTTACCTTGGTGAGAACTGCGTGGACTCCTGGGAAGGGAGTTGTGTGGGATCCCCTAAGGGGTTGCATGAGGGGTCCCTTGAGGTGTAGTGAATGGGTTTCTTTGATGAGGAGGGGTCCCAATCAAAGTTGCACCCATAAAGGAAGATCTTATAACGGTGGCTGTGTGGTGTCTTCTATGCTTAAACAACAAGAGACCAAGAACACCTCCTGGTAATGGAGGGAGGTTTTGAAAATGTCTAGATCAATGAGGAGCTAGGGGGTCCCCTATGGTGTTGAGTAGAGTGTGTGTTACTTGGTGTGATGAGGGAAGGAGGTAAGTATCAAAGAAAGAAAATCACATAAATAAAACAAAGCAAAAATAAAATGATTACTTTCCCTTTAACTTAGGCTATGTGATCAATCAAACAAAAAATGGTTTTCATTTGTTTTTGTGTATGATAAAAGATACTATAAATACCTATTCGCCATTTCCACTCTCAAAGTAACTAGGACTTGCAAATATATCTTCTGATGGGTACTGGGGCAACGTATTGAAAGAACTAGCGACGCTTTCCAACAACCAAAGAATCAACCAAGGTAATAGATGAGGCTTTAGTGCTGCCTGCACCTCCACCTATAGGGATGGATGCCCTAATTTTGGCCACTAAGATACCTTCGACCCAAGGGAGCAGTTGAGTCTTTAGCTTCTTGGTAGTCAGTTACTAGTACTGAGCACTAGACGGGTTGGGTAGCCCCAAATAGTACTGCACATAATTGACCTAAGACGAACCCTTTCTGAATCAGGTCTCTAACATGCTCAGGTAGTCTTTTCCATGGGATAATGAAGGATTTAAGTACCCTAAAAGTCAACTTCTATGTTTCAAATATGTATTATGATCATGGCGCCTTATGGGATGCCTACCCCAATGGTCCTAACGTGGGGAATTTAGTTGGTTCAAGTTATGGTTTATTTTAAGAGTCTTGCTTTCCTTAGGGTGTGAGATGTAAGCCAAAACAAGCTAAGTACAAAAAGCTTCGAAAATTGGATGCCTTCTTATACAAATCTTATAAAAGATTAGTGTGTGATGTGTAATTCGTGTGCAAGTGGGAAAGTGAACATTCAGAATATGATAGGATGTGGATATGTGATGATCCTTTCGATATACTCCTAATTACACTAAGTTTTGATTTTTCCTTGCATGAAAAGGAAATAATGCACGAATAATGGGACACTCTTTTTCCTATTACACTATGTGAGTTTCAACAAAGGGAGATGGAAACTTAAGTGCTTTAAGAAAGTTTTCATATGCAATCCCAGGTTCATCTAGGAGACGCAAGGGAAGTAGAGATTACTTAGTTTTTGTAATAACACTTAATCCTAGTGCCAAAAATAAAGAAAAATAATTTCTTTGGTTAGTAACAAGATTTGTGGATGATGGGACACTTACTCCTTTACTAATTAAGCTATGTGAGAAATGTAAAAAAATAAAAGATAATATAATTACCCTACTAATTGTGATTAGTAAAGAAACTAAGTAATCTAAACTGACTAGAAAAAAATTGCAGAGGTGAAGGCAATTCACTAAAGGCTGCCAATCACTCGAGAAAAGTGAAATTACAATGATTTTTATGCTCTCTATAAACTATACAGGTTTTACTGTGCACAAATGCACCTGCACATCTGTTTGAATAAAAGTCACGCATGCACGTCTGTCTAAACGAAATCGATGTAGTCAATAAAAAAAAATGAACAGTCAAGATTTTTGATCGACAACAGGTCCAACAGGTTTTGTAAAAATTGCAGAGAGATGTTTAATTCCCAGTGAGGTGATAATGTAGAGAGAGGGTCTTGCAAACACACGTTAGAGTAAAGAAAAGAAACCAGTGGAGTCACCAATTATGTAGTAGTATTTTTGTAGCAATGGGGTACCAAAAGACACCTCCTTAGCAGTTGGTTGTTCCCTGCAAAGAAATATAGATAGTTTGGTTGTTGTTAGTGGACAAGCATGAAGAAACAAATCATTGCAAATGGTGAAAACAATGCATATACAAACATAAACTAAAACAAAGAGATAAACACATAAATAATTCTTAATGAAGAAAATAAGTCAACAAAATTATGGAAAATGGCTCCCTTTATTGAATTTTGGTGGTAGAGGATGAATATTAAACAATTGAAGAGAATTATTTGAGATATGGTGCTAAAAAATCCTTAGCAAGGAGGTTCCTTTCCTCAATCTCTTTGCAAGCTTCTCCTCTCTATCAAAGAAGTATGAAGACTCTTCCAATGGTGGAATCTTCTTGCACTAGAATGATGGATTTCTGAGAAGCAATTTGGCCAACATACTAATGCTCTACTTCTTCTGCTTCAACAATGAAATGTAGGATTGCTTTGATAAATTTTTTTCCAGCATAACATTGTCTTCTCTTTGGTTCTCCAATGGCCTGTTTATATAGAATTTTTTGAATCCCTCTTCCCTCTCTTGGTTCATGAATGAAAATGACTTATGAGTAGGACAAGAGGATTCCTTTGAGGGTTGCATATCTTCAGGGTGACTCAAATTCAGTTTTCCTTGACTGGAACATGTCAGGGAATCATCTTCCAAGTGTGGGAAGTGGTCCCAAATTTGCTGAGTCAAACTTTTCTTCGACCGTGTGGCTTTTGAAGGAAAAGCCACACAATTGTAATTTAATCCTTTGGATAAGCTGAATAGTCCATGTTTACACATAAGGCCTTTGGAGAATTTAAATTTTTTGAACTTCATAATGTCTTCAGCTGTAAAATATTCACTTGTATGTTCTATTGGATGACTTTGGGCATCTTTTGGATTGTACAGATGCGTGTTTGATTTTCTAGTGTTAACATTGTGTTATAGCAGCTACAACCACCCTCCAAAATTTTTCCTTAGCTTCGTTTTGGAGCCTCCCTACCAACCATCCTTAGCAGCATGTATTGCACTGTCAAGTACACAAGCTTCAATGGTTTTATATCAGATTGCAAGCCTGTGCATGGTAGCTTGTTGCATCCTCCTCACAGGCTATTTCTCTAGACTTGGTCCAGCTGCAGGCTGAGCAACTCCCTCAAGAAATTGCACAATTCTGGAGGGGAACCAACCTTCTCTCCAGAAATTGCACAATCATGTTTTGCAGCCTACCAAGCTCTAGAATTGCACAATTCTTCCTGTCAAACTTCACTGGAAAACTGCGCAATCTGTCCCAGCAGGGCTGCTCAACGTAGAAATTGCATAATCCTTCTAGGCAGCCAATTCAACTCCCTCCTAGAAATGCGCAAATTTTCCCCTCAGTCAAGCAGGTTGTTGTATGTGCCATTGGGTTGACCGGTTCCACATGGGATCAAGAAAACTTGACTTGCATGCATGGGATGATTTTTCCCAAAATAGAAAAAATCAACATGCAAAAGGAATCCCTAGATTTTAGGGATCTATTTTTAGCGGCCGAAGGTTACATGGAAAGATCATTTTAGAGTCTTTACTCCAAGTGTCACTTTTTCCTAGATTTGTGGCATGCGCATCATGAGCCTCAAACTTATTTATTCAACGCTTCAGAGCTCACTTATTCACATCGATCTTGGAGCTCTGACATCCCACACCACATCCAACAGTCTTTGACACATCCAACTCAACTATTTATGGGTAAGTCCTCTTAACTTGTCTTTTGCAACATTTCTATCGCTTTTTATGTTTTGCCTTGTGTGAGTGTTGTTTGCTTGATTTCTGTGAATGCTTGCTGTCGTTTGCATGCATATTAGCTTGTACTAGCACCGTTTCAGTTTTCATTAGCATCTCACTGTTGTCACATGCATGACACTGTTTTGCACGAACGGTCGCCAATTCGACGACTTGCTTCACACACATGCATGTTGTTTTGTTTCCTGAATCTTTCATTCACTGTTTGCATGCACGATCATTCACTCCTGCTTACACTCAGTATCGCCATGCATTCACATTCACATTTGCTTTTAGTTGCCCATCAGTGGGTCTAGGCAGCCTTGGCCTGGAATTTGCCTCACCAAGAAATCATTGCGTAATCCTGAGAGGGAAGGATTTGACTTCCTCTCAGAAAATGCACATTTCTACCCAGTGACTATCCTCCAGTATTGCATTGCGAAATTCTGAGAGGCAGTGACTGCTGCCCCAGAAAATTGCGCAATGCAATCACTGGGCTTGCAACTCTTGCTAACAGAAATTGTGCAATGCGCAATTCCAGCAGCCAACAGGCCAACCTGGATTACACATTGCGCAATTCCGACAGCCAGCCAACCTCCCAGTAGCCCGGAATGCCTTATGCGCAGTTCTGGCAGCCAGTCTCTTGACCTCCCAGGAAAAAATGCGCACTCCTTTCCAGTCAAACCCGAGGTATGTTGCATGTCGTTCCTTAAGTTTTATTTGGTTTTAGCTAACATATTTCTTGCCATGCATGTCGCTATGTCTCTAGATCTAGTAGGTGTTCGTCTGCCTCTTAGCAGTTCAGGATCAATGGCCTCCAAGAGAGCAGGATCAAAGGACATTGACAGAAGTGCAACTGGAGCAACAATTGAGCAAGTGTCTACAAGCTTGTCGATTTATGAAGACACCAAGCTGATTGTAGACAAGGACATGAAGCTGAAATGGTAAGAGGTCAATGATGCATTCGCAGACACATTTGGGGAAGATCTCGAAGGCTGCCAGGTCTATGTGAACATCCACAAGTTCGGCTTGTACCAGATTGCATGTAGGTATCCTGTGCTCCCATGCACGGACATGATACATAGGATCGTCTCGCACACTAACCCTGAGATGATGACTTTGAGCAGTGTCAGCGGGATGGAGAATGGGACCTTTAGGGCACAGGATTATGAACAGATGAATCATATGTTGAAGCCAGTGATCACCATGGAGACACCCTTCAGCATACCCAACAATAATGACAACTCCATAGATATCCTGAAGAACTGGGTGAAGGAGCCGGCCAAATTCAGGATGACACCCAACCAGGTCTACAAGGCAAAGATACTGTGGAAGGCGTATCAATACTTGGTCATCTTTGCATGTCGCTTGTATGGCCAAGAGAGCACGAAAACCTTCTCACAAAGTTGGGTGATTGCGTTGGACCAACTAGCCAGAGAAGGAAAAGTATGCAACTGGTCTGACATGTTGGCTCACCAGCTGAAGGAATAGGTAACAAGAGCTTCACAACTGCCCAAAGGTATGTAAGAAGAAATATACATGCCCACTTACATCTTGGATGCAATCTGTGCCCGTTAGGATTTCCTGGGCTTGAAGTGGGCATGGACATCGACGAAGACCTCTATGAACACTTATTATAAGATGTTGTCTGAATGCAGCTTCAGAGGAGTTATCACACAACTGTCTGATCATTTTGTCACCCCGATGTACAAGATGATATTTGAATAGGATCCACCCTGCATGTCGAAGGCTGTTAAATTATGGTATGTTCTATGCTTAGAGCAATTTAGTTATCTTTCCTTTTATCACATGTACATTAAGTAAAGTGCAGATAGAACATTTAAACAATCAACAGAAAACAAGCCAAGACAAGAGACACAAGATGTAGTGGCTAACCAGGGAAAAACCCCAATATGGGGAACCCTTTGATCAAATCTTCTTTTATCTTCAATAATTCAGCAGAGAGAAATAGTACAAAAGTCTGATTTACATCAGCAGCATCAAGGACATTAGCCCTAAACTAGGGCAGCCAATATGTGCCAAATTGGAGGTCGGATCACCTTGATTCCTGTGCCAAAAAATGCAGCCTTCCAAAGAGAGTCAACTTCACCTACTGCGCAGTCTAAAGAGAGAGAATGCTGGTCAACGCTGGTCAAAGCTCTGATATGCAGTTGCAGCCCTAAAATCTGTGTCCCTTTTCCACATGTGTGAGAGATAGAGTCCTTTCTGTGCAGGAGAGAGAAGAGACTCTTTTCTGCGCAGGAGAGAGAGAGAGATGTGATGAGAAGTGTGTGTGCAAATGAGGAGAATGCTCCTTGTATTTATATGTAGAACGTTGATGATGAATATATGCGTCTGTTCAGCTTCTGAGCCTACATAAGTTGCTGGCCGACTTTGACAATTAGTCCATAATCTAAATAAATTCATATCTCCATAAATACTTATAGGGATCGGATGATCTTTAGATTAATCCTACACCTCTCGATGAGAGGAATCCAAGAAAAATATAATCAGCCATGAATAAGGTGACCCACATGAAGTTTGGCCCTAGTTACCAATTTTAACAAAGGCAACAATGGAGGCACTGATTGATATATCAGATTGGTATGCCTCACCGTCGGGCACCTTCATACAGATGTACAACACGGAGAAGTCTTCACATGTTCTACCAAAGTTTTCCTTGGACAAACTCGTTACGTAGGAAGTATCATATCACAGCTCTGCAAGATTGTCAACTAGACTACTCGGGAAGAAGAAGGCACCTTGGTCTGCTCTTTCGTTGTGGATCAGGTTGTACGAGATACAAACTTTCAAGCATGCGGATGTCGAAGCAGAGGAGATGAAGAAATATCCATTCGACCTCAAAGTTACAATCCGTATGACTTGCATTTATTGTGAAAGACCACTGCACGAGAGTACAATTTACTTGGATCTACAGGGCATGTCATTGGGTGGAGGAAGGTCCATGGATATATTGTTAAAGCTTCTCGAGACCCAATGAACCGGTCAGCCTCGCTTTGGAATGATTAGCGAAGTAGCATCCCAAAGAGCACCAATTGAAGCAGTAGAAGAGGTAAACATACCAGTGCACGGCAAGGGAAAGAGGAAGATTGTCGACAACATGAAGGAGGAATAGAGTTGCAAGTTCTGAGCATACCCACTCGTGCAGAAAGAAGCTTTGGCAATAGAGGCAAAGAGGCAACAACGTGATAAGAGGAAAAAGCAAAGGCAGAGAGAAAAACGGAGAATGGAGGAAACAAAGAAGGATTTGCATGAGTTGAACGAGCAACTCCGGAAGGAACAGGAGATGTGCATATAGGAGAAGGAGCCATAGTAGGAATAGGTATAGTAGGGGGCGCAACATGTACAGACAGATGAAATTATGCCCATACATGTAGTCGACTCATCCGAACAAATGGCATCAGCTAGACAGGGTGAGCCATCGCAAGAGTAAGACTTTGCTCAAGAGATTGAACAAGCACTTAAGCATATGGATACAGACATGGAGCAATAGGAGTTAGAGAAAGACATCGACCTCATGCCTCACCTATAGGTTTTAACCCCGTACAGAAATTACCTGCATATGAATTCTAAAACACAGAAAATAAACAATGTGAGAGCATAACACATAAAACACATATACATAGAGATTTTCCCCTGGATCCCAAAACCGAGACTATCAGATTGATTTTCATTTTTTTCCTTTCAATGTTACAATACATATTTATACATAATGAAGCATCCAATACCATGGACCAAAAACCATTGCGTCCAAAACCATGGATCGAAAACCATCGCGTCCAAAACCATGTGCGAAAAACATGCACAAAACCATAGGTAGGTATGCCCAACCTAATATAGGGTCCAATTTTTTTTTCCCTAAGGTGCTGCCCTAGACCCCGTAGAGGGGGGCTACCCATTCCCCTCAAACCCCCTGTGATCCCCCTACTGCACAATCGGCGCAACGAAGGGGGGGGGGATCCGGCCCCCCTCTAACCCCCCAGTTAACTACGTGGGCTAGTCGTGGAAAGAATATAACACAACCCAACATTCTCCCACTTTTTGTTTTCTTTCCATAGGGGGCCATAGGAGAGCTTGGTCATTTATCCAGCCCTGCAATGCCCATTATTTCTCTACACCAAGAGAACTTCTTAGAGCTCACAGATTTTGTCAATGCATCTACAATATTCTTCAAAGTGTCCACCTTTACCAGCAACACCTTTTTGTCTTCTATCAAATCCCTCACAAAGTGATACTGGAGATCAATGTGCTTTGTCTTTGAATGGTAAGTAGGGTTCTTTGCCAAGAAAATTGCACTTTGGCTATCACAGTCTATCCTTATAGCTCCCTGTACTAACCCCATACTTGAACACAATCTCTGCAACCAAACTTCTTCCTTGCTTGCATGAGTGGCTGCCATGTATTCTGCATCTGTAGTTGATAGTGCCACTACATATTGTTTCTTACTCATCCAACTAACTACACCTCCAAATAGGTTAAACACATACCCACTTGTAGATCTTCTCTGATCCAGATCTCTAGCCCAGTGCGCATAAACAATGCCACAGATATCCAAAAATCTGTCCAATCCTGATCTTCCTTGGTAGCACAAACCATAATCACTAGTGCCACGCAAATACCTAAAAACCTGCTTCACTGTTGTCTAGTGCTCCTTCGCTGGTTTTGACATAAACCTGCTCAATACTCTCACTGCATGTGCAATGTCTGGTCTAGTACAAACCATCACATACATCAGGCTACCGACTGCACTTGCATATGGAACACGAGACATGTCCTCTTCCTCTTCTTGTGTCTTCAGACACTGTTCAGCAGATAACTTTAGACCTACATGAATAGGAACCTTCACCGGTTTACTATCCTACATATTAAACCTCTGCAATATTGTCTCGCCATACTTCCTCTTTGCCCAATCTCTTTTAATTTCCATGCCCAAAATATAGTTTGCAGCACCAAGATCTTTCATGTCGAATTTGGAGCTGGATATTTTCTTTGTCAATTCCAACCAACAACATATCATCCACATACAAGACCAGATAAATAACAGGGTCACCAATTAATTTGAAATACACACAGTGATCTGCTTTGCTTCTGGTGAAGCCAAGTCCCCATATAAATGTATCAAATTTCTGATACCACATCCTTGGTGATTGTTTTAACCCATACAGAGACTTATTTAACTTGCATACCAGTTCTTTCTTACCCTTCATCACAAAGCCTTCAGGTTTCTTCATGTAGATCTCCTCTTCCAGATCCCGATGAAGAAATGTTGTCTTCACATCCATCTATTGTACCTCAAAATCAAAAGCCGCAACAATAGATAAAA
This sequence comes from Pinus tabuliformis, assembly GCA_031772625.1. Classification (NCBI taxonomy): domain Eukaryota; kingdom Viridiplantae; phylum Streptophyta; class Pinopsida; order Pinales; family Pinaceae; genus Pinus; species Pinus tabuliformis. The sequence continues at coordinate 1,244,848,194 of CM062804.1, forward strand.
GTAATCTAATAGAAGCTACCTTGGCAACAGGAGAAAAAATATCACCAAAATCAATTCTCGACCCCTGGGAATAACCTTTTGCTACCAACTGAGCTTTGTATTTCTCCACCTTTCCTTCTGCATTTGTCTTATTCTTGAACACCCATTTGCTGCTAATGGGTTTCCTTCTAGCCGACAACTCCACCAGATCCCATGCCTCATTTTTTTGCAAAGATGCCATTTCATTAACCATGGCCTCTTTCAAGAGTTTTCCATCCTCTGAATCTACTGCTTCCTTCATAGTTCTGAGATCATCATCAGTAATAGATAAAGAAAAATTTGAAAAAAAAGCAGATGGGCTATACCTTTCTGGCTGCCTTCTTTCTCCAACAAGTCTTCTCACACCTGGAGTTTGTGGCTCTTCATCTTCTAATTCCTCTTCTGCTATAGACTCTGATTCTTCCTGCTTTAGCTCAAACTCTATCTTCTCAGGTTCCTTTGGTTGGACTTCATGTTTAATAACATCTTTAACCTCTATGAACACCACATCTCATCTGTACACAACCTTCCTTGTTACTGGGTTCCAAAGCTTATAACCCTTTAAACCATCCTTATACCCAATAAAGATGCACTTTTCAAATTTACTATCCAATTTTGTTCTTTTCTCCTTTGGAACATTTACATTTGCATCACATCCAAATACCCTCAGATGTGAAAGAGAGGGTTTCTTACCAGTCCATAACTCTTGTGGAGTCTTAGCCTCCAACGCTGATGAAGGTGACTTGTTGACCAGGTAACATGCAGTCTCCACCGCCTCTGCCCAGAATTCCTGTCCTAGCTTGACACCACTGAGCATGCTTCTTGCCCTTTCCATCAACGTCTTGTTCATTCTTTCTGCAACTCTATTTTTCTCAGGTGTATATGGAGTAGTCTTCTGCTGTGCTATACCACACTTCTTACAAAATTCTTCAAATTCCTTACTGCAAAACTCTCCACTGTTATCTATCCTCAGCACCTTTATCTTCTTCTCTGTCTGGTTTTCCACCAGAGCCTTAAATTATTTAAACCTGTCAAAGACTTCAGATTTCTTCTTGAGGAAATATATCCATGTATTCCTTGAGAATTCAACTGTAAATGATACATAGTACATAGACTTACCCAGTGATGGAACCTTCATAGGTCCAAACACATCACTGTGCACAAGCTCTAATATCTATTTCGCCCTCTTACCACCAAAGGGGAAACTCACCCAATTCTTCTTCCCATATACACAATTTTCAAAGAAATCAAAATCCAGAGAGAAATTACTCATACCTTCTACCATACCTTTACCATGAAGTATTCAAAGGCCCTTCTCTCCAATATGTCCAAGCCTTTGATGCCATAGCATGGTATTCTCTACAGAGACCATTAGATTTTCTCCTCCACTTTTAGGAACCACAGAACTGTTGCACCCATCAACAACAATGCTATGTTGCAGCTTATATAGAGTTCCAATCCGAACTCCTCGCATCAATACCAGTGCTCCTCGAACCATCTTGTAGGTATCCTTCTCGAACAATGCTTTTACACTTGCATCATCCATCTTGCTTACAAAAATCAGATTTCTGGCCAATGCAGGAATATGTAGAACACCCGGAAGTGTTCTTACCTTTCCACCTTGCAACTTCAACTTTACTTTTCTGTGACCAATGATTCTAGCCTTCCTATCATCCCCTAAGAAGACATCACCACCATCGTATTTATCATACTCACAGAACCACTCTCTATGGGGAGTGAAGTGAAAGGATGCACCTGAGTCAATCAACTATGCCTCATGATCTACAAGTGTAATTGAAGAAGCCAAGTACACATCCCCACCTTCATCCGAGGTGGTTTTCACCTCTACAGAAGGATCATCATCACATCCCTTTCCTTTGTCAGGAGCTTTAGATTTATAGTTCCTTTTGTAGTGCCCTTCCTTTCCGCATTTCCAGCAAACCACCTTTATAGGTTTTCCTGGAGATTTAGATCTCCCTCTAGATTTAGATCTCCCACTCGATGACTTATTTTTGTTTCTGTTCTAGGACCATCCTCGTACAGACAAGGCATCCCCATTCTGGCTCTCCATATTTTTCAGTCTCATCTCCCCCGTTAGTAACGATGAGACTATTTCATCAAACTGCAAGGCAGTTGCATTGCTACCTATTGCAATAACCAGACTATCCCACGAATCTGGCAGAGAACACAACAAATTGATGCACTTATCTTCATCTAAAATTTTAATATCAACAGATAATAACTAACTTACCACAGTATTAAATGCGTTCAGATGCTCTGTCACCGAGTCTCCATCTTTCATCCTTAGGTTATACAACTTTTTCCGTAGGAACAATTTATTCACCAGAGACTTAGATTGGTACAAAGTCCCTAATTTGTATCACAAAGCCTTCGCCGTAGCTTCCACTGATACATTCAGCAATACTGAATCTGAGACACATAATCGTGTTGTGCTCTTAACCTTTTGATCCAACTTCTTCCATTCTTCATCGGACACTCTCGTTGGTTTAGTATTTGGATCTACCGCGATCCATTGATCTTTATCCACCAACAGATCCTCCATCTTGAGTTTCCATAACTCAAAACTCTGACCATTAAATTTCTCGATCTCTATCTTTCCACTGCTCACCATCTTCTTTCACCACTAGAATCGATCCCACAGATCTCCCATTGAACAGGGTCTACCATAGGCCCAAGCGAAACCCCTCAGCAACAAAGGTGTCCCCTTGAAGCCAAAAAAACTTTGATACCAAATGTAGGTTTTAACCTCGTACATAAATTACCTGCATACGAATTCTAAAACACAGAAAATAAACAATGTGAGAGCATAACACATAAAACACATATACACAGAGATTTTCCCCTGGATCCCAAAAGCGGGACTAATAGATTGATTTTTCATTTTGTTCCTTTCAATGTTACAATACATATTTATACATGCCAAAGCATCCAATACTATGGAATGAAAACCATTGCGTCCAAAACCAGGGAAAATTTTAAGGGTTAATATTTGCCCATGGGCTAATTTCCTATACTTTTTACAAAAAAAAAAATTCGCTAATTTCCATTTTTTTTGTAAAAATGATTCGCCCAAATTTTATAGAATGAAATTATTTTACCCTAAAAATCGCCAAAAAATTATATATAAACTATATAAAAATATTATAAATTTGAATATTTTTACAAAAATATCTCCAAACATTTTATAGATGTCATATTATGGGCTAGTGGGATTCACCAAGGTTTCTAAACTTTAAGATAAATGTCCATCCTTAAAATTTTCATTGTCCAAAACCATGGACCGAAAACCATGACGTCCAAAACCATGTGCGAAAACCATGCACAAAACCATAGGTAGGTCCACCCAACCTAATATAGGGTCCAAAAAAATTCTCCCCGAGGCGCTACCCCGGACCCCGTAGATGGGGGCTACCCACCCCCCTCAAACCCCTGTGACCCCCTCGCTGCGCAATCAACGCAACAAAGGGGGGGCTCCGTCCCCCTCTAACCCCCCGGTTAAATACATGTGCTAATCGTGGAAAGAATATAACACAACCCAACATCACCACCAAGAGGTCGATCCACTAGCTTCACTAGATCCAGAAGCGGAGCAAGTCCCAAGTGACCAAGGAGACACTGAGATCCTTGGAGACAATCCAGAGGAGGAGATGCACAACATCTCATTCGATAAGTCCCAACATAGAGTTATGAAATCTCGTAGAGTGTCGACTACGGATGATCACACATCTCCTGCGAAGTTTGAGGAACGAGTGATTGTGTATGACGTGCAAAAACATCCAGCCACTTTGGATGATGCTACCAGAGCATATGCCGAAGCCAATATCTCAAGTGTTCATTTCTTGATAGCTGAGAATGAGCGAATGGCTAAGGAATTATAGACGGCCAAGCAGGGAGGAGAATTGGTTACATTGTCCACCTGAGCAAAGTTGAAGAAGGCTATACTGTATGAAGTATTGTCCCTTGACACAGTCATGCGGGTGTTTTATTCCAAGTTTGGTACCATGCATAAGGCAGTTGTCCATCTCAACGGTTGGCAACAACGATGTGCACGGAGGGCACTTATCTTATCAAATGTACATAATGCTATTGATTACATGCAAACATGGACAATGAGATACAAGGGAGCCTCGCTACACTTGCCTAAGATGATGAAGCCCAGAGCGGTCAAGTTGAAAGCACACATCCAGAGCCAGATCTGGAATTATGAAGATCTCCTGCATCTCATCACTAGTCTATAGGCTTCCCATGCACGTGCGTTCAGGAGTATGGATGTTTTTGAGCGAGCACATGAGATCCCATCTATTGGTACACTCACCCAGGTGAAGACAAAGGCACAGGTCCGACTAGAGCTTGACTCGTACTTTGACGAGTTGATCTGCATAGCCACCAGCCCATACTCGGCGATCAGTGTAGAGACCATGCACAAGTATGTTGCTGGTCTAGCCGCACTCAAGAAAATGATGCACATGCTATCAGACGAGTTGGATAGAGGAGCCCGAGCAGTGTACCCGGATGTTATGGAGGCAAGAGTTTGTTTCCAAAAATATGTCAGCTTAGAGTACATGAACACCATCGCGGACTATCGAGCTTGGCATCAGTTCACTACTGTCAACCACCATGAGGATGTCGAAGAGTTGGTCTTCCAACAGTTGTCCGAGTCATAGTGATATCTTGCATGGCTTTCTCAAGCCTATTTTGTCTCACATGGGTACATGTTCAGATTGTATGTAATGTCTTGTCGAGTGTAAGTTCAAGTGTCAATAGTTGGATATAATAGTCATTGAGTAGCTGAAGAGTCATGAGGGTAGATGAACTGTCACAAAGGGGAAGGGCCACCCAACCATTTGCTATATATAGTCCCTCATAACTAATTTTATAGGCTTTTGATTAGCCAAGCTTCCGATAGGAGTATCTTAGAGAAAGATTGGAAAATATTGTAACGAACCTTGGCTTCTCCACTGTGCAGAGCTAGTATATCTCTTTGGAGGAGAAAGCGGTTGTGGCTGTAAAGTTCCACTATTGGAACTAGTGGTTGGACAAGGATGTATTATATGATTGGAACTTACACTTATTAATATAACAGAGCTAGAACGTTTCATGCATATGTTGTATTGTATTCCAGCTATCTTGTTTACTCTAAATGATATATGTATTTGTTTCCTTACGCATGCATGCATGGACTATTCTGTATAAGTATGTATGAATCTTACTGAAATGTGATAATTGGTTTAACCATCACTTTGGATTGCTTGCTAACTTTCTTTCCATCTTGTGATGCATCTTCGCTCGTGTGTTCCCTTCCAAGCCGTGTACTATTACAGGTTTCCAAGGGGCGCACTCACCCCACTTTCCGTGTGTTAGAACTGTTCATGCACCTTCGTTGACTTGCCGCAGCTGTCACACCCGTAGATAGGGATATCTTACTTGCCTCTGTGCGAAACTGCGGTCAAGGCGATACCGTACGACCCACTGCTGAGACTCCTACACCAAACGGTCTGAGGTCTAATTGGGGCTTCTTACTGGGGAGATCCCCTAACATGTTGGCGGGCCCAGCACCGTCAACACATTGATCTTTGAAAATTCTTCTTGTTTCCCAAGGTTCTATTCAAAATCAACCCTTTCTTGATCATGTCTTGTAAAGGATTCACTATTTTGGCAAAACTAGGGAAAATATTTTAACAAAATCGATTTTAACTAGAAAAGATTGCATTGCCTTCTTGTTGTAAGGAGGTTCCAATTCGGTGATTACATGGGTTCTTTCTAGTTCTATCATTATTCTAAATTGGACATAATAAATCCTAAAAGCTGGCCTTTGTTTGATTGCAAATATAGACTTTTTTGGGTTTAGAGAAATTCCATATTTCTTGCATCTATAAAAAAATTGTCTTAGTTTATGTCTTGTATATGACCACAAATAAATTAATAATTCCTTTGAATGATATATCCATCACTATTTTAAAGATGGCTCCTACATTGATAAACCCAAAGAATATCTTTCTATATGTATATGTTACCTACTTTGTTCTGAAGGTAGTCTTTAGTCTATGTATATGTATATGTTACCCACTTTGTTACGAAAACACATGATCGCAATAATGTTTTCTTATGTATTTCTCATTCTTCATGTAGAAGGGTCCATCGAAAGTATGAAACATGGGTACTCCTTGGATGAGGAATTAAATTTTTCATCCAATGAGTGCTCCTGCTTGAAATTTGAGTAAAACTGTGGGGAGATAAGTTGAAAATACAAGTTAAAAAAGTAGTTTTTCTTTTTTCCCTCTAAAATTTGATGATGTAATGTAATATTATTTTATTATTTCCACTATTATTTTATAATATTCCTTCGGAGGCCCATTTTATACCTCAAAATTTGTATAATGCTTCTCTGATGTGACTTGTTCTCGATGCATCTTCCAAGTAGTGTGTATGTTTATGATTTTGGAGATACAAGGGTATTCAACCTTTTGTAACTACCATCTAGTCCTTAACGTCCAGTCTGCAGATCCTATATGTTGGTCTTCATTATGGAAACATAACAATGGAGCTATGTTTCCTCGTGGGTGTGATTGTAGAAATTTGGTGATAGAATTGCAACTGCTCAAGAAATTTCAATCTAAATTGAGAGACACAATTCTACTCTACTGATATGAAAAATTCAATTCACAATTTAGAAAAACAATCTCAGACATGCAATAAGAAATAACACACATGAAAATTATTTTTTCTAGGGGAAACCAACTAAGAAAAACTCCTCAAGACTCTTTTCAATAATCAAATGAATACAAATGTATTACAATTTCTAGCTTAGTATGAGCTCAACTTGCAAGTGAATAACCTATCTCTCTACTCAAAATGAGAAGCTCTGAACCGGAATTAGTCAAATTATGCCTCTTCTTGAGCGCCTATTTCCTTGCACAATTCCTAGAGAATTAACACCCATTTTTTAGGAATATTTCTCCAATTGATTGTGTAATTCCCAAGGTTTGACCATCTGCTTGCATGCAACACCTGTACACTCAAACTAGTTTACAACTACATGTTACATTGCCTTGGAATCTCCACCACAACTTGGAACTCAAATTCTCTGAATGCACTTGTTATTTTAGGTTGTTTGATCAGTTAACTATATGATCACTGAGTAAGACTGCTATCCCACTGCACAAATGACCTTCCACTAGTTCCTCCAACAATTAAAACGAGTTTAATTGAACTCAACTGGATATTACTGAACCAAATTACTAAAATTTAGCAATCACACATGCTTAACTGAATTCCAAGCCCTCTAACTCGAATTTGAGCTAACTGAGTGACAAGATCCATGTCACACAAGTTAACTGCATCCAAGTTTTCTGCTGATGTGGAAATTCAAATTTTCTCAATTTGACTAAGGAAAAGTCAAATTGATACTTTCTTGTTGCACTTCTCAATGCTCCCTTTCGGCAAGAAAGGGGTTATCAAACACTCCTATCCTACACCTGTGGAACTCGAACTTCCCTCCCGACAAAGCCTTTTTCAAGATGTCAGCATCTTTTTCCTTTGTCGAAATGTATTGTAGAAACATTATAAGCCTCTCTGCACAGTCCCATAAATGATGATACCAGATATCAAATTCAAATAAATTAATGCAAATTTGATTATTATAATAGATCATAGTTGGATCCATCATCTAACCAAATATTCCCACAAATATATTTCTCATCAATATCACCTCATATGCTACTTGGCTTGCAGCCATATATTCTTCTTCTATTGAGCTGAGCGCCATAGATCTCTGCTTCCTGCTATACCAGGAAATCGTTGCAGACCCAACACTAAAATTTCCACCTGCTCTGCTCTTTCGATCGAATGGACTCCCTGTGAAATATACATCTATGAAGCCACACAACTTCACTCCCTCTACTCGTCTGTCCCATAATCCATGCTAGGTAGTTCCTTTGAGGTATCATACCATAAAACATGCTTATTTGCCTTCAAATACAATTTGGTTGGCATAACTATAACTTGGCTCAACTGGTTGATTGCGTAACACATATTTGGTCATGTGATCATAAGATCACTACTGAACCCACTAACTTCCAGTAAATGGTAGCATCCACCTCTTCACTTGAAGTGGCAGTCTCCTTCAACTAGTTGGTTGCCAGAGGTGTCTCAATGGGTTTATAACTCTCCATGCATAATCTCTGTAGTATCTCGTTGGCATACTTTCCCCGAGACACAAACGATTCCCCATTGCCTTTCCATACTTCCAACCTGAGGAGGTAGTGCATGAGACCCTTGTCCTTGATTTCAAATTCCCTTGCAAGGCCCTCCTTGCAAGAGCTGATAAGATTCCCATCACCTATTAATATTAAATCATCAACATATAAAACAATGATAAGCAATTTACCTTCTACTAAAATATGATAAAGTTTTGCATCTGCTTCACTTTTGGTGAAGCCATTGACTCATTAGTTGCTTCCCCATAGGTTTATTAGTCATCTTTCAACCATATGGGGAGTGTTCCCATGAGTGCTAGGAACATTCTTCGAAGCACTTGGAAGTGTAGCTGCCCAAGTCAAGCACACACTCCTACAACACTATATCCAACAAAAGAGAGAGAGGGGTAAGTGAACTCCCATGCAATATAGGTTTGTACTAGGCCCTCCACATTCTGCCCTTGAAATTTTTTTCTTGGAGGCTCCAATGAAATTTAAGCCTCAAAGCCCACTTTCAATATTTCTCCAAAGGGATTAAGAACAACATATGAAAATTTTCCAATAATTCTCCCATGAATAGATTATTGTATTACATCTAAATTTCTAGGGTTGGAATCTGGAAAGATGTCCTCTAGGTTTTGAAGATGGACAAAAAAGATAGTTTTTTGCATTTATATATCTAAGTGGAAAAAAATCCAAATCATCGTAAGTAGAAAAAGTTTAACCTGCAAGTATTTTGGACGGGAAATATTGAAAAACTTGATTGGACAAAAAGAAAGTATTCTAACCTTTATATGTTTTTCAATGGAAAAAAAGAAAGCATTCTAAGATTTATATGTTTTTCAAAATTCAAAACCATGTTCTTATTGTTTACTGCCTTGATTATTATTGACATGACACAAATTCCATTAAAAAAGAAGTTTTCTAGGTGATTTATCTTTTTTTTTTTGTCGCAAATCCACTTGCTGAAGTTTCTTTTGTATTGATGCATGTTGTAGTCACCGAGACATCTGAGTAGGAGGAACCAAATCTAGATGTTTTGATTTTGCAATACAACCTTCGGGAAAGTAGATATTAACATGGATTCCACAAAATTTATGTTAATGTGAATGCCACATTAAATAAATAAATAAAAATGATAAAATTCCAAGAAAATGAATCCAATGTGATATGTTAGTTAAAGATGGTATATCTTTACCCCTGAAACAAAGTCATTCATTTGGGAAGTTCTAAAGAGTACCAATACTTTACAAGAAATATCTTTGTTTGAAATAACCCAAATTGTGAATATTGTCATGATGCCATGCCAAAGGCTCAAGAGTTCCTATTTGATGGAAGTGAAACAAGTTTAAACTCCTATCAGTTATGTTCCAGGTTTCTTTGTAGCAGATGTGAGTAGAAGTGTGACCCCACGAGTTAGTAGATCTCCATGCCATGTTAGCCAATCCATGTCATTAGCATTGAATGACATGATAATACGTAGGGATTCCTTAAAAAATCTTGGAACATTAACAATAAATTTTTTAAAAGTTGACTTTGGTTGAAACTTCACAGGTCTGATGGTGGCATCCAAAAACATTGTGTCAATCGAATGTATATAGAGTTGATTTTTTGTTTTTTGTTTTTGGATTTTTTTTTTCCAAATAGAGACCATGTAATTTTCACATTTCTGTATCAATGCCATGATCACTGTAGATATATTTTGGTCATCCATTTGGTTTCATAATTCATTATAAAACAACTACTACTATACAAAATGTTGAACAAACAAGTAACACAAAAAATATGTATAGAAAAGAAAAGAAAAAAAAAACAATGTTAGATGTGAGAAACAAACCTTTGTTGCATCTAGAAAGTGCCCTTTATCCCTGTACCAATATCCATAATGCGTGAGAACACAAAATTTTTGGGGATCGAGCACAATAGATTCTGCAAAGCATTCAAATTCCTTCAGAGACAAATTCCTTTTCTAATGTGAGCCTTGACATTGGTAGGCTCTATTTCTAGAATAGTTTCATAGAGACCAAGTGCATTTGCAAACTTATTCCTCAATCACAATAAATTGGCATACGTCAATGCATCCTTCCCTTGAAACCTTCTAAGCGACCATGAAGAAGGGGAGGAGGCAATAAGATGAGTGAAATGACCTCTTTGAGTGCTCAATGGCTTGTGTGACATCCCCCGCTCCTATCCAACATTCACTATCTGAGACTAAGGAGATTGAGTGACTTGAGGTTCTATCAACACCATAATTTGACCCATTCCACTCTTCAATGCCCCTAGTTTTCTATATTGCTCCACTTCACAACCCTGCTTCACCAAAATGAAAAAAACATGCCCATGGTTACAAATTTATTTCAAAAAGCCAATCATATCGTAACCTCAGTGAAAGCCATTACCAAGGACAGATTGAATCCAATCATAGGGTTTAAATTATTTTATACAAGTGAAAATCCAATCCTGGGTATAATAACATTTGGGTATTTAAACATACATCATATACAGACAATGTCATTATGAAAATCTTCGAAATTCACCTCAACATTACATAAAATCCTAAAATCCTTTGTAACTTTAGTAAGCTTTACCTTAGGGTCGGGAAAGACATATTCTGGATGGCTACTTGTTCTCTGATTCAATAAAAATAGTCGAAACAGATTTTGAAACTTTGAAATGTTGAAGCTCCCACCAAATTAATAAATTCTTAGAGGGAAATATAAAAGGAAAAAGCAAAGTCGTTATCACTAAAAAAAATGGAAACATAAAGCTCTATTATTTGTTACCTCTTAATTTGGTGAAAAATGGGTCATGAAGAGAAAGAATAGGCTGTCTATATATATATATATATATATATATATATATATTTTTCCTTGAAGAGAGTGGCATAAGTTGTAAGACAAAAATATCACACATTATATTACTTTTAAATAATTTTGCTTCTTCATTTTTTTTGTAGATGTTTTCCTTTTTCTATATTTTATGTATTTTTTTTTACTTTTATAGTTCTTTTTACTTTCTATGTTGCTAAGAAAATTTAAGCAAATAGTCAAAAAATCTCCCTAAAATAAAGTGATCAAAGAACAAAATACTAATAGATGTCTCCCTAAACTAAAGCCATCAAAGAATAAAAGACTAATAGATTTTGATATAGAGGCATGGAAATAAATTCTTAGGCAATTACAAGAGGAGGAAAAGATCACAAGTGAGAGTGTAACATGAGGAGTGGACCTTAAGATACTAGCTTGCATGGTGGAAGATTTATATCCCTTGCACCTTGTAAATTTTTAATTTCATATTACTAGATGGATTATGTTATCTCAAAATCAGGCCCTGGAAGGCTGCTGACCAGGAAGACTTCAAGTAACTATTTCAAACCTACTTTAGGCTGAGGCTTAGCCTCCTCAACCTGAGAGGGCTCTCTCTAGAGGGGTTTATGATTTTGATTAAGATAAGATGGCTAACTCTTTGTGAAATAACTGTGACAAAAATGAATGCTGGAAATATATTAAACAAGTTTCCATTGGGCCTATGGAGTCACTAACACTTCAAGGTAACAGTGAACTTAATCTTACATGGCAGTCAGGGCATTCTGCATTTGAAGTTCAGAACATAACACATATGGAACCACAGTTTATAGATGCATACAGGAAATCAGAGCACAATCAGTGAATTCTGAGTGATTATACATCTACACAACTGTAAAAAACATTAAGGGAAGGATAAAATCACACATTCTGAACATAGAAATCCTTCATGAATCCTGAGAAGTAAAATTGAAATTATATTACTGAAATGAGTGTTTACATAAGCCAAATACAAGCTGTGTCATAAAATTTTCCCAACCCTCATTACATTGTTGTTTCAGCTATATATAGAACTCTTATTCTAACTGATTCGAGCTTCCTCCTCCAGCATGAGGGGAATTTGATAACTACCTCTAATGACACCTATCAACTATTTAACTAACTAATAAATACAATAAAGTGCTGACTGGAGTTTTTTAAGAGTTCTAAATTAACTATGACTCTAACTCCATTTTCCATGCATAATGGCTTCTCCTTGTTCTTTGACACCTGGTCTTCTTTCGATTTGGCTGAGCTGGATGTTTAATGCTCCATATTGACCTTGAACGCTGAATCTTTTAACTGCTCAGAAGTATTAGGAGATTTCCCTTGCTTCTCGGCTTCAGTTTTCCTCAAAAAGTTCGAATGTACAGAAGCATGTCTTCTAGCCTTTAATAACCCAAAACATGGAAAACTGCCACGTTCTTGATGCGTTGTAAGCTTCATCAATGAACATGTGTGCAAGCAAAAGTTCCTTGTATGCAAATCGTTTGATACCTCTTGAACGGTGATAAAGGGGCTTTACAACAGAAATTTTAAAATTGGGTTGAAATATTCCACCTTTTTTAAGCTTCCACCTGTCTTGATCTGATTAACTGTTAGATATCTTCAGATAATGCTTTGTATGCCCTTTAGGTGTTCCCATTTCAAAATTCCCGCTTATAATTAAAAACTGCCTGTTTGTGTTAAAATCATCACCTACAGTAGTTTCGTAGCGCGCTACGAAACTGCTGAGTTTTTTAATCCAGCTTGCTTTTGACCCGAGACCTTTATTAGCCGAGTATTTGATTGCCCAAAACTTCCTTAAACTTTACACATGTCGCACAGGGATTTATGTTTCCTCAAAAAGATAAAGTCAAGCAAATTTGTCAAAATTTTTAAACAAAATCTTACTTGGCCTCAAAACTCATTTAGCAAGTAGCTGACCTAGCTGTGCCTTCAGATCTTCAATTTGTTTCTTCATAGCTTTATTCCCAGCTCTCAGCTGCATATTGATTCTTCTGATGTACCTGGCTTCTCTGATTGCTGGTACTGTCCATGTGTGAAATTGTGAATGGCCATCAACCACTGAATTCAACTGGTTTTCTAGGGTTTCACTCCCTTTCCATAGAGCTTTACGATACTCTGCGCATGTGACTGCATGTTTTCTAGCAGCTTTCTTCAATTTGGCAATCTCATATTTAGCTGCTTCTAATTGGCTCTTTATGGTTGCTATATTATCTCCTGGAGATGTGATGAATGTTTTGCTTGTGTCCCTTTGCGTTCCTTTCCCTGTTTCCTCTGTTCTTGGCAGTGCTTCCTTTACTTGCTGGAATTTCCTTGTTATAGGTCTTCTGGGTTTAAAAATGAATTCTTCAGCTGGCTCGTCGAATTTAAGCCTTTTTTAGGCCTTAGACTTCTTGGTACCTTCTTGCTCTGACTGTGTCAAATCAATTTGGACTGGTTCAGACTGCTCGAATTCAATGGCCTGTAATAAATCATTCAAACTTGCCTTAGACACTGGGCTCTCTTCAACTGCTATGGCTTTACCTTTTTCCTTATTTATCTGGCTTCCTATCCTTACCCTTGAGACTGCTTCAGATGTGCTTGTTTCAGGTATATTCTTTTTACCCTGAGCCTTTTCCTTATTTATTTGCTGAGGTTGATCTTGAATGATAAGAGGCTTCATTGGTTTTCTTAACTGTGACTTTGGGACCCTTTTAGCTCTTGCCTCTTTTTGGAGCTCATCTATTGTGAAATCTCTGGTCGGTTGAGGAGTGAGGCCAGTCTTGCTTTGGAATCCAGCCATAAAAATAAAAGAATTCCAGTCTCTGTTTATCTTCTGGAGGCCATCTAAAACCAGTAACTTAATCAAACCATGATGAAACAAGGAGGTTTCAGAATCCTCTTTTCTCAGCTGCACCTTATCACACATCTTACTCAAGCTACGGAACAAATAAAAAGGTAGGTCTAAGGAGATTTTCCCAGTGAAATGCAACAGCAGTTTGAAATGGTAAGAATAAACCTTATTATACCTTCCTTCACAAGTCAAGTATTTCTGTATGCAGGTGAGTAAAAGAGCATAATGTTCTTTGACATAATTCCTGGGCACTCCCCTACTCAAATCTTCATTTACATATGCATCCTTTAAAAACTCCTTACAAGGATTCATGTCAAATTTGAAATTCTTAAACTATTCCTCTTGTCCTCTTGGGATCTCTGTCACAACAGATATTGCTTCTGGAGAGACTTGCACTTCTAACATGGCTACCTTTGAATTTAAACCAGTGAAGTTTAGTGAAAATTCTTTGGTTACCTGTGCATGTCCTCCTTGTAGCTTTTTGCAAAAGTTCCAGCACCCGGCATCTTTAAACGCTTTCTTCACCCCTTCATCTCTCAGCGTTATGTCCAGGCCCTCAGGTTTAGTCCTCTGACATTTACCGGATCTGTGCTCTTTTTTCTCCATTCTTTCTTCGAGATCTTCACATACAAAGACTAACAACTCCGTTTGAAATCGTGATTCAGCTCCTTTTTAATTCAGCCTCGCTTGATTATCAGCCTCGCTTGAAATTTAAACTCTTCGATTTAAAACCTTTCAATACATAATCGAGCAGATTTGTCACTCATGCAGCACTTACGACCATCATTAGGGTTTATGCACGGTAAAATTTCTTGGGAATGATACTCTGTGCATATCAACAGATCTAGTGGTGGTGATAGTGGCAAATGAGCGTTCAAACTTGATACGAGAGGTACATAAACTGACATGAGAAGACATAACTGATGACTCACCTAACGGACTTGACATTTCGGGAAAGATTCGCTGCGAAATGCACGAATCCATGATTTCGCAGCGCTGTTAGTTTTAAATTGTAATGATGCGCTATGAAATGGCCTAATCATGATGCGCTGCGAAAACGCTTATCCATGATTGCGCTGCGAAACTGGCGAATGGGATTACGCTGCGAAATTACTAAAAGACATGGTGACTCAGATAAGACAAGATATGACTATAGAATAATGATGGTGGAGGAGAACCAATGGGAGTTGAGTATGGTTTGAGTTAAAAACTTTTTAAAACTCCAAATCCTAAGTGAGGAAAAAAGAAAAACGAAATCAACTTAACACAGACCTATGTCATCGGAGTAGGATAGAAAATGATATACATCAGATTTTTAGATCTAAGCGATAACAGATTAGTTGATTTATTTTATTTTATTTTATTGTGTTCTTCTAGACTAATAAATTCTAATAGCGAAAAGTACCACCTCCCTATGTTCAAGTTTTTATTCTACATTGATATACATCCCTTTTCATTATGTGTATACTTATATTTTCAATTGTTAAAAACTAAATTAGGGTGAAAATTTGGTCATGGTGATAGTTGTTGAGAAGAACTGCATGACCATGTTAATATGTGTTGAGGTTAATCATTTTATTACAATGATGGGAAACTTCTATGTTGGTTTAGTAGCTTCTTTGTTCTTTAAGATTCAAACATATGACCTTTTAAAGTCAATATTAGGCCACATAATGTTGAATCTCAACTCCAAAGTTAGGCTATTAAAAAAAAATGTTTAAGTATAACCTTTCAACCAATATATAACAACCTTTGAATCCCCTATCACTTGTAAGTTTAGATTGTTGAAGTGACACAATTAAAAAGACTAACATAAATGACTAAATCGTATTATTGTAGTACTTGTTAGGTAGTCATATTTTTGTTCCTAGACTAAATTAGCCATTCATGTTAGTCATTTTTAGTTGTATTAATTATTATCTAGTCATATATTTTTAACCTACAATTAAATTAGTCGTTTATGTACATTTTTAGTTGGGTCAATTATGATTGCTCATTTTTGGTAGTATTTCACTTGGAAAAGTTGTAGTGACTAACGTTTTTAGTCACCTAGTCACTAATTTCTCATTTTCTACTAGTGTACTCCCCTTATGATTGATAATACTTCTGCAATTAAGTTGTCCAAGAAGCCCATATTCCATAATAAAAGAAAATGTATCAACACAAAGTATCATTTGATGTAATATCATGTAGAGGCCAAGACTCTTTATCTATGGAATTGTTTCACAAATGAGAAAATTGCAAACATCTTCACCAAAGCAATTGGAATAGAAAAGTTTGAAAGATTCAAAATGATTCTTGGACTCACAAAACCTCTCAAATTAAGAGGGGGTGTCAGACACTTAATCCTCGGGGATTGGGTGAATGAATTTTAAATATGTAAATAAAAATAAATTTGAGCTATTAGAGTAAAAACTAACCTTGGAAGATGAACCACAAAGGTCTTTCTCTATTGTTATATATTTTTTCCCTCATTAATGCAATGACATTTGAGTTTTGGGTGTGATTCCTTGGCCTAACATGTATAAAACCTAAATTCACTAAACCTAAGAACACCTTAAATAAGTAATTAAAAATTCCTTTTCTCCTCACTAAGGTATTTAAGGTCACCTAGGATAATGTCACCCACATTGAGCTAAATTCTTTCCCAAGGTGTGTTCCCACTACAATTTAATATTAAGCTTTCTCCCTACACCAAACATCTAGGTTAGGTTAGTGTAGGTATGGAGAATATGATGAGACATGGGACAAAAATATTATATATGGGAAGGAAGATGAAATCCATTATCTAGTCATGGAAAAATAAGAGAAGGGAAAGAAAGTGAAGGTTAGGAATTTGTTCAACATCATTTTGTTGACTTAATGGTTAATTATTTGTCTATTGTTACAAATATCATTTAGTCCTAAGTTGATTTGAAAGAACATATAGATGAGTGAAAGAAACCGATCATGCCTCTTAAAGAAGAATTGGGTTTTTCGAATGTAAATTCAATGCAATTTATCTTGTACTTAGATGAAAAAAATTAGAGAGGTGTTATGTCTAAAAAATTCAAAGTCAAAATTAAATTTTTGGAAGCTTTATTGATAGTCACATTGTACAAGCACATGTGTATTTTCGCAGCTTGGATTTATCTTTTCTTATTGGAGGATGACTATATATTTTGTGTGTTTAAGTGTCGAGTCCACATATTTGGAGGACATTCTACATAATTTGATTGATGTTCTTACATTGAGTTGCGCTTTTGCTAGATTTCACCTATCCTTAGGTGAAGGGTGCATTACATGAGGATGCTTGGATTCAAATCCTCTCTACAAATATTAAGCACATAATTCTAGTCTCATTGTCCTAAAGGTCTTACTTGGTAGTAGATTTCATAATCTAAAGTGCCATGCAAATATCTTAAGACACTCTTTCTAATTTTCCCATGTTCCTGTCATATTGTTGACATATACCTACTCAAAATTCCCATTGCATGGGAAATTTTTGGTGTAGTATAGACCATAGAATACATTATACTTCCTATAGCACTAGCATAGAGAACACAAGACATATCTTCTACCTCTTCTTATGCCTTTAGAGATTGATTTATATATAACTTTGCACCAATAGTAATAGTGGTCTTTACTGATTCATGTTTGTGCATATTAAACCTCTACAATATTGTCTCAACCTATTTCATTTAATTCATCTAGAGTTTCCTATTTTCCTGATCTCTTTTAATTTCCATGCCCAAATAATTTTTCTAGTGCCAAGACCTTTCATCTCAAATTTAGATGAAAACTTAGTTTTCAAATCGTTAATTATTTATTTATTGTTTCGAATCAAAAACATATCGATTATCATCAACATGCAAGACAACATTAATATAATGATCACCAGCTTGCTTGGAATGATATAGTAATCAATTTTTATTCTTGAGAAATGAAGTTCCCATAAACAAGTATCCAAATTTTTATTCCAAATTCTTGGTGATTATTTTAATTCATAAATTGACTTCTTCATCTTACAAACCAACTCTTACTTTCCTTTCGCAACAAAATATTTTGGCTATTTCATGCAAATTCTTCTTCAATATCCTGTTGACAAGCAAAAATGACCACTCGTCAACAAGAGGAAACAACCCGGACTGAGGTTTTTTAAATAACCCAAGCCATTTGGTGTAGTTTTTCCTGACGGGTTTAGTTGCTTCGTTAGCCAAATATTTCCTTCCCTTATGAGAAAGAAACAGTTAAATCTCTTCTAAGTATCTTATGTTAATATTTACAATTGGTTACAGGTTAACCATTATATACAAATGTACACCTTATAGAAACACCAGAAGAAAATTTAATTGGTGCAAAGAGAATGTTATAAAGAATTTAAATAATAATTTAAATTATAAGCAAAAATAATAATTCTAAACTATAAAATAATATTGACTTTTAACACGAAATTAAATTGAAAAATGGTGAGAGAGATCACAACTGACTCGTTGACTCTTCTAAACAACTTGAAATAAATTTCAAATCACTTTAATGAATTCACATTAAAAATCATAAAAGAAATAAATACTAACTAACTAACTAACTAACTATATATATATATATATATATATATATATATATATAAAACAACCAAGAGCATAAGATTAATTAAATGATTATGTTACTTATTAATGAGACAAATTTTCAATCGTTATGAACTAGAGACATTCGATAATAACAATGAAAGATGAAAACATATATTAAGAAAGTAAAACGATTAGAATACTAATTCAATTTGCATTGATGACATATTTGTGACAATTTCAATTCATGAAAGACATTCCATAAATTTAAATGCACATAATATGAAACTCAAACAAAATCGTGTTGATGGTAATCACAAGAAATAATCAGGTTTGTATCTCAAGAAAACAAAATTATTAAAAGTTGGAAAGACAAAATAATATTTGAAACGTAAACTTCCTGAAACACGGTCAGGAAAGAGACATTAGATTCAAACTTCAAGATTTCTTGAGTCATAGTCAAAGAAATCAAAAAAGTTGAAACACGTAACAATGAAATACTATAAATGGAGCAATAGTATCTTTATATTAAAAATAATTCAATATTAAAAACTTACAACAACTTGTCAAAAAAAAAATTACATCACCACTTGAGAATTTTGTCTATTCCATCCCCCAACTTTCTCAATGTATGATAGTGTATTATATAGAAGTATTCCCCCATACAAAATTATCAAATATCAAACTAAAGATCACGTTCCCAAAAATCTTGTAAATATTGATTATCCAATAGGTTTCAACCTTATAGGTCATATCGACACATACTAAAAATAAACACTTATTAACAATTGAATCAACATGAAATTCATGTCAGCAAGCAACATTAACTATATAGTCTGAATATGGAAAATCAAACTTGGCCACATATTGTATAAGACATCTATAGGATATCAAATGTATACCATCAAGGACCAATACCTTTCTAAAATAGTGGCTACAAAATCTTAGATTATGTAGCTACTATTAATAAAATAAATAAAACTAATTAACAAATATCGTACCTTCAGAAATATATGCAAATCAAAACAATTGAACTCAATAACATTCACTTGGCAATAGATAGATTTTGTAAATCAGAAGTGATGATAACATTAACCCCCAAAGACTTAATTATTACTTTCTTATCTTCCAACTGTAGCTTTTCTTTCAATTCAATGTACTATTTATCATGTTGCTTAGTCATAATTACTTTGTTGCCTAAGTTATTTGTTTTCCTATTGTAATTCATGTATTTTATACTTAAGATAAGGCACTACAATAGTATATTTTTCCTCGCAAAAAAAACTTTCAAAAAATTTGTGGGAATCCTTTTCACTTTGACAATCATCATTAGACGCAAATGCATCATCATCAAATTTGTTGAAAAGAGAGTGATCCCCAATATATTCATCAAACTTTTGCTCTAGGTTTTTCCTTTTGATTTTGGGTTCTTCATGAATGTCTATCTAGACATGAGTAGCAATAGCTGAAAATGTTTTAGACTTGTTCCTTTTATCCCGAGATAATTGACATGCTAATTATTGACTTCTAACCTAATACTGTGTAGTTACCTTTTACTTATGTTTTATTGTTTCATTTGCAGGGTTATCATGGATATTGTGCTATGAAAAGTTCGACTTAGGCTCAGAATCATTAGGTAGAGTAAGGTGATGAATTTGTTCCATACGAGAAATTTTAACCCTTTTTGCCACTTTGTAGGTAATATGAGTAGAGATTGAGTTTCCAACCTTGTCGCTTGAGCCATTTGGTGTGTTTAACTCAAGTAACTTGCTAAGGTTTTTGGGTGTGGAACTGCAATGAACCAAGGATATTAGGGTTTCAGATACACTCGTGTGAATATCCTACAAAATTTCATCAATTTTTGAAGGAATTTTCTCCCTATCATATGTCAGAGACTTCACAAAATTATTTCTAAGAAGAATTTCCTCCTAATAATCACCTAATTGAGATAATCAAAATTCAACCAGAATTATCAGCTCGTAGTGAAACATGATCCTTTCATGGTTTTTACACCGTCTCTAATATAATTTTGACATTTTAGTGAGGCTTTTGAACAAATAATAGGGGAGGTTCATTTTATAACCTAGAAAAATAATAAGAATTCAAATGTAATAATAGAAAACCAAGCCATAACAACCTTCACAAGTAATATAGTGTCGAATGATAAGATCCAAGTCTTGCAATTTACTTTTAAGAAGGTTAACATGCATACCTTTAGTATTGTATGACGCTTTCTTGGAGACCAGAAACTTGTCCCATGGAATTTCCTTGACAGGGTGGTTATTGGACCATTTCTCTCCCTCGATAGGTAGGTGAGTAGCCTATTCTAAGACGCCTTCATTAATAGGAATTCTGATATCTCCAACTCGTGCATTTTTATCGTTGCAGGACTATGAAAAGGCTTTAGATAACTCAACATTATGGCCTCAAAAGGCTTAGATAAAGTCCCACCATCCTTCTTTGAATAGGGAAAGGTACTCTCCATAAGCTTTGGCCATCTTACTGCCAGGGAGTTCAAATCTTACCACAAGGGCCATTAAACAAGATGGGTATCACACTGCACCAAATATTTTGCATAGAAGAAAGGTAAATCACATGGTTATGGTATGACAGAGAAAAATCTCATACACCAAAAAAAAAAAAAATACTTTTGCGAAAGGTCGAGACAAATCTAGAATTAGGGTTGAAGAACATTCACATTGATGGTTAGGTTTAGGATAGTGGCATATTTCACTACATGATAGGTCTGAAATGACAATGTGGGCAAGGGTATTGGTGGTATAGAGTGAAAGTAATGGAAAAATTTAAAAATACTGAGAAAAATCACCCCTTGCGCTTGTTCACTCATAATCATAGTCCAAGTGTTGGATAGACAATGCACCATAGAAACCAGAATTGTCACATAATCAACCTAACCCATCAAACATTCACTTCCCTCCTTTTCGACCCTTAAGTATTAATAATGTGATATGAATATCAATGCTTAGGTTGAAAGTATCAGGAGTTAATACCATGAAATTTGAACCCATATAGTTTAACCCATACATATTGTTTTTCCATACTTGAACTTCCATAAGCCAAGAATTGTGAGGGTTTAATCCCTAATGTAGGTCTAGGTATTAGAAATGGTGTTTGTATGAGTATAAAACATGTTAAAATAGGATCTCATTCAAACCATTAGGAGAATATAAAATCAAACACCAATTACTATAGTTTGAGGCTATAATTAAGGATCAAAATAAAATCCTCAAATTATTTAAAGCAAATAATCATGAAAGAAGGCAATGAAGTCAATGATAAGATAGTAAAGTGACAAAAATCCATCCATATTTCAAATCACATTCCAATAGTCATAAAATTGAAAACATTTTCCATTTATCAAAGGATTCAGCAATCTTAAAAGTTAAAATGATGTTCAGAGTAAAAATGCAATCCATTAAAATTAGAAATCACATATAAATTAGGGGGTCTAATTTCATTTAAAGAAAATGAAGGGGGTTTTGTTGGGAAACCAACAAATGGTGACTAACTGGGTGGAGCAATTATCTTTGTTGGAAGAACTTGACCCCTGTAATGGAATAAAACAAGATGTTCCTACAATATTGAATTCAAAACAAATTGAAGGCCTCATTTGTGATTTATATAGTATTCATTGTATCATGTTGTTACAAAAAACATTTAGATAATTTTCATCACATTTTAGAAACTTAGTGAGATAAACCCATACTTATTCATTTAAACAAATGTAGGAATGATGAATTTTTGGGAAAACAAGTTAAACAAATATTACTTCAATACCATGGACACGACCACGGTTACCAACATGCATCCATAGCCTCGACGGGGATACCCTTTACCCAAATTTAGATGATTTTGTCCCTTATGCTAGGAATTTTTTGTAATCGGAGATCCATTTTTCTTTTTTTCCTAGAGATTAGTTGAAAGCCATTATTCTGGTTTCATGGCCAGTTGATGATAATTCCATTCACAAAAGCTTACAAAGGTGAACCAGGAGGCTCGTGATGAGACCTCCTATATTTTAGTTATGTGATCAACATCCATTACTTTGGCTTAGTGACCAGTTATGGTAATGTCATCCATGTAAAAGTCTATGATCATGGTAGGTCGGCTCGTGATGACACCTACTATCCTTCAACACAACTCTTTTATATTAGGGGAAAAAATTGTTATTTGTTAATCCCAAGAGAGATAATCTAAAAAATCGGGAAGAAGATCTGAAGAACTCATTAAGAGTAAGGATGGGATAAGAAGTTATCATTTATTTTTCTTCCCAATACTAATTTATTTTATGAGTAAATTCTCTCCGAAAATAATAATTTCGTTGGGTTAAAATAAAGCTTCTTCAATGATGTAGAAAGAATTCAAATATTTTTAGTACAATTGATAACAAAAAGTTTTCAAAAAACTGAAACAGACTGATTAGACGGTTCGGGTATCAGTATACAAGAAACATCTTCATAAAACAATTTCCTTTAAAGGCAAGGTTCTAGTCAAGAATGTTTCTCTTTTCAGGGATTGTAATAAACAAACCAAAATAACTTCATCATACAAAAACTCAAAATCAACAAAAAATAAATTTCAACCAAAAACAAAATAAATCAAACTGCGAGATTAAAACAAAAGTAATATTTAAAAATTTATATCCCTTAAAGGGATCAGTAAAAATATTTTTTTGAAAGTTTCCCATTTACTGAAAGGGATTCAAACTTTCCTTCTAGTGTTTGCAATTGAAATGTACTAGGACCAAGATTTTCTGTAATAATGAATGGTCCTAGCCACAAATTTTGAAATTTGGTATGTTCTCCTTTCTCTTCATGTGATTTATCCCATTTAAGCACCAAATCCCCTACTTCAACATTCCTATCAGAGGGAGAATTGTCATCAAATCAACATTTAACAATTTGTTGATGTTGATCAAGATTGTTCTTGGATTTGGCTCTTTCCTCCTCTAGTTTGAGTAAGGCATTAATTATGATTTACATTGCAGGACATTCAATTTCCTGAGTTTTTTGGGACAATTGCAATGATGGAAAATAGATGTTGAGAGGAAGTATGGCTTCTATGCCATATACAAGGAAGAATGGATAATTTCTGATAACAACTTTGTGGGTTACCCTGTCGGCCCATAATGCGTTAAATAAAGCAGTGTACCAATTTTTATGATGGTTTTCTATAGTTATTTTCAAGATCTTGATTAATTTTTTATTGGACGATTCAACAAGACCATTACCCTGGGGGTAATAGTTTGTTGAATATTGAATTTAATTCCCTTTTATAAATCATATGTATTCAGATAAGAGAATAAAATTAGAAAGCATTATCAAAGACAAATGATTCTAGAGCAACACAATCAGTGATAATATTAGTTTCAAGGAAAGATATCACCTTATTTGTATTTACCACTCAAAGAGGAACTGCTTCTACACATCTTGTAAAGTAATTTGTTGATTTTATGATGACATTATGTTGAAGGGATGAGGTAGGATTTATAGGACCAACATTTTCAAGGCCCCATTGCTGAAAAGACGTATAAAAAAAGACGGGTTGCAAATGAAAGGTGGCCTTCTTGACTCTACTGGCAACTTTCTAACAATTTTCACATTTTTGGTCTAGGGCATGGGCATATTTAAATAGCATTGGCCAATAATACCTGACCCTTAACACTTTATTTGTTGTGGTGTCTCTACCAAAATGGTCTCTAGCAAGCCCTGAATATAATTCTTTCAAATTGTTTTGAGAATCATCTCAATCTAGACAACGAAGTAGAAATCCATCATAATTTTTATGGAAAATAAATTATTGATCAGCTGAAAAGGGGTCGATTTCTATCTTATTTCTCATGCTTTCCTTATATACAAATGTGGAGGAGAAATACCATGCACAAGAAAAAACTTAATGTCAGTCTACCATGAATTAGAAATATCTGGGACACGTGAAATTTCATTCCGAGTTAAAAATGTTTCATTATTTGAAAAGAGATTATCATCAGGCATATTAACCGAGTCAACAAATAACTTACTGAGATATTTTCCTCTAACAATTTAGGCAAGTTTGATCTCAAGGTCATATTCCTGTAGATTTGTCATCCAATGTGCTATTTTCTCACCAAGCTCTTTTTGGACCAGCTAGTTCCTAACTGTTGTATAAGGGACAATAAATTTAGTTTTGGATTTCAACAATTAGGGTTTAAAACGTTTTATTGCCTTAAATAGAACAAAAGCTTGCTTATTTACAGCTGAATAATTTATTTATTCCCGTTTAAAATAAGAGATCATAAATGCAATGGGGATTTCATTATTTTCATCATTCTTTTGGGTGAGAAAAACAATATATGCATTATGAGATGCAAACGTGTACAAAGTGAAGTGTTTGGCAAAATTGGGATCCATTAGAGTAGGTGCTTTAGATATGGATTTCCTGATTGTATGGAATACTTATTTTTCTTGTTCACCCCACTTAAAAACAAAGTTTTTTTTAACCAATTTTTCAAGTTTCCTGACAATCTCAAAAAGTTCGAGAATAAACCTTCTACCGAAATATATTTTCTCTAGAAAGAATTTCATGGAATTTTTAGAATTACAGTGAGATTAATTTACAATGGAATGAGTTCACTTAGGATAAATCATCATTCCATTTTTCAAAACTACAAAACCAGACAATTTATCTTCAATGACAACAAAAACAAACTTCTTAGGATTTAAGGATATGCCAAATTTCTGACATCTTTCAAATACATTCCTCAAATGCAACAAGTGGTATGATATTTTTTTAGAGTAAGAAATGACATCATCAAGATAAATGAAAACTTATTCACTTATCAAGTCACTTAAATTAATGTCCATTGCTCTTTGGAATGTGGCCCTGGTGTTAATCAACCCAAAAGGCATCTTCTTGTAGGAAAAAGTGCCCCATGGATTTCTAAAGGTAGTCTTGAGCTGATCAACAAGAGAGACCATAACCTAGTTGTAACCTGAAAAAATGTCCAATAAAGACATCATTTTAGAACCAGATACACACTATAAAATTTGTTCCATTGGTAGAACAAGGAAGTTTTCTTTATCTGAGGCTTTATTTAGATTGTGGAAACTGACACAAAGTCAAATATCCCCGTTTTTCTTTCTCACATGAACCAAATAGGAAACCCACTAAGTGCGATGGACAAGAAAGATTATTTTAGCTGCTAAAATTTTATTTAATTCTCTTGTAGTCGTAGGTTCAAGGCTAGGATCATTTTTTCTTAATTTATGTTGAAAATGTTTTGTTTCGGGTTTCATTGGAATCATGTGTTGTATTACATTAGGGTCAAAAGGTTTTAGGTCATCTTATGTCCAAGTGAATACATATTTATACTCATTGAACAATAAAATGAAGTCTTATTTTTCTTTTGCAGTACAATACTCCCTAAATTAATGTTTTCCATATTAGATTCAGTTCCTAGATTGACAATTTCATATCTCATAGAGGAACTATTGGTTTTGCAATTTAAAACCCCTTTAAAATTATCATGAAGATCATATATTTTTTCTAACTTGAAAACATATTTCAGAGTAGAGTTTACAATATTAATTGCTTCTTCCACTGACCGTTGTTCATGAACTTTTGAAAAATTTGAAATATTTTCTTTGTGAGTGATTTCATCAATTACTGTGTCTTGGAAATTGTCTTCCATATGTATAAAATTAATAATATGGTGGTCATCATCAAACACACATCAATTGGTGATATTTTAGGAATATATGGTCTAAAAATTAACTCAACAAAAGATGAATCAAGCTCAAATCCTTCAACAATGATCAATCTAGATGCAACATTTGCTAATAAATTTGTTTCTTGATTACTAGTTATATGAATGGAAGTAATATTAAAAGCTAGGAAATTAGATAGTGACTTCCATACCTCTGTTTGATAATTATTTATATGAGAAGAAATGCAATGAATAGAATTCCCTATTTGACTATAATTTCGGAATTGTCAAATACAATCAACACTTTAACATTAAGATCAATGGCCTTTTTGAGTCCTTGAATCATAGCTTCCTACTCTTCAACATTACTTATACAATTGAATGCTAATCTACATGCAATAAACATTTTCTTTCCCTTAGGATCAAGTAACAAACAACCAACACCAACAACTTCTCTTGATCTAGATCCATCAAAATAGAAGGATCACACTTCATCATTTGCCACAGTGTTCACATCAACCAAAGTTTTATCTGGTATGACCAACTTAGTACAAGATGAAAGTTCAAATTGTTATTGAGAACTTAGGAAAGGAGAAATATCAACAATAAAATTGCCAAAAAACACGTTAATGCCAATTTTTTTCACAGGAGAATCATTTAGTAAGATTGGTTCATTAGTATCGTTTAGATCAATAATAGTATGTTGCATGTATCATTCCCTATTGATTCTTATTTTGTTTGGCTAAACTTTCTAAGGTAGACAAAATGTGACCAATTAGTAGCAAAGTATCATTCAAGCATTGTGACTAGTCCCTGCTTAAAATAAATCATAAGCCTGAGGTATATCAGCAACAACAATTTTTATTATTTGATGAATCTTATGATCAGAGGAAAGTCTAATAAGCATGTCATTCAATTCTCCCACAACCTTAACATTTGTGCGATCAAGCTGGAGAATTTTAACTTCAGATGACTTAATGTCCACAATTAGTTTCTTACAAACATGAAGAGACATAACATTAGAGGAGGCTTTAGAGTCAACCATATGGTTTTGCACATTTTTGTTGTAAATCTCAAAAGTAAGCAAAAGGGAGGAACAATAGCCTTCCTTGTTTGTGTGGGGGAATTATTTGAGGGGCATTTTTTAATAGAGACTAGACCTGTGTCAATTTTGTCAAAATTAGCCAATTCATTATTTGGAGAAGCCTTTATCTTACCAATAAGTTCAGCCAAACTCTATTGAGCTCTCAATTGTCTTAAAGGAAATTTCATCAACTCATAAATTGAAATTGTTAGAAAAATATTATATATGACAGAGAAATGCAAGACATATAATATGCGGAAAAACACAAACACATAAAAATAGAGAGACAAGATATACGTGGTTCACCCAGTTTGGGCTACGTCCACCCCGAACAGCCAGTCCTTCCTTTATATTATCCAGCAAAATGAAGAGACACAACCTACAATAGATCCACTGTAATATCCTCTGTTTTCTTTCACAGTCTCACCTCTCTGTTTCTTGCTCTGAGAATACACATATATTCAACAACCTCAATACAATACCCTCATACAAAGAGAGGGGTTGCCTTCTAGGGAAAAAAAATACTAAACTAAACATAAGTTCTACTGTTAGATCATCCGCCTAATGAACGACCCAGATTGACTAGAAATTACTATACTTTTACAAGGCAACTTTACATCTATTTTTAGCTTCGGGGGCGCTGCCCCCGAAACCCCCGTTGGGGGACCGCTGGCCCCCAGACCCCCTAGCCGGGGGGGATGGCCCCCCCTAAACCCCCGCGGGGGGAACAAGTCCCCCCCGCCCGCATGGAGGGGTGTATAATCTTCCTGGGGTATACATCTAGCTGAAACAAAGACCTTTAAATTAGGATGATAATCATGCTCCACACCCAACAGAAATGTTGAATTTCATGTTTTTTGATATATTCAATGAGATCATATTCCAAATATGGGATAGAAATGTTTTTAGGTGTCTCTAGTTGTTTCTTTAAATTTTTGGTTTCGATAGAGGTAGAAGGATTTTAATCATTTGAAGTATTTTTTTAGGGTGCTATAAGGATTTTGATTTATGAAAACACTTTCATGGTCTTCCTCAAACAAATGATGGGTTAGATCAACAAGGTTTCCCGAGGTAGGAGGAGATTGATCTTCATCATCAAAAACCATTTCCTCATTACCTTCAACTTCATCCGGTTCATTTCTTTTCTCACCAGAAGATGAGTTAGTCCCTAATATCAAATATT
This sequence comes from Pinus tabuliformis, assembly GCA_031772625.1. Lineage (NCBI taxonomy): Eukaryota > Viridiplantae > Streptophyta > Pinopsida > Pinales > Pinaceae > Pinus > Pinus tabuliformis. The sequence goes on from CM062804.1 coordinate 1,244,876,629, forward strand.
GAAGAATATTCCCTAATCCTTTAGCATTCAATTGTTCAATAGGTGGAGTCGATTTATTTTTGGGATTATGAAATGAATTCCTAAAAGGAAGTTTAAAAATTCCCCTATTGGAAGGTCCTTCTCCTACATTCTTTTTGAGATCAACAATTTCATTTGATCATTTATTAAGAACCTTCTACAGGCTTTCAAGGTCCAAGGCTCCTTGATCTTTCTTAGTTTGAGGTAGTTTAGGGGTTACCTTAAGTTTCTTTTGAGAATAAGAAACATATTAGCTTTGAATATTAAGATTTTCCTTGGGGATAACCATATCTTTCTCAACCAATATAGCTTCATTGAAAGCTTCATGAAGAGTTTCCTTTTAGTCTCTTTTCACCCACATGGCAATGTTAATAGGTAAGGCTTTGACATAATAGGCAACTATAAGATTTTGCGGAGGCATAGATTCCATAGGAATCTTATTTTTTAAATATTGGAACCTTGCATTAAAACCTTTGATCCTTTCTTTTGGATCCATTTTCATGTTGGAGAGTTCAATCACCAAGACTTCAAGAGTTTGATCTTCAAATTTTTTTTCAAGAGAAGTAGTCTCAAATTGACCCCATGATGTAATACTTTGAGGTGGTTAGAAGAAATACCATGTGGAGGATTTTCCATTAAAGGTATAAAGGAAACACTTTGCAGAAAACATCTTCATGTTGAATTTTTTTTTCTTGAGAGTTAACATGAATCTCTTGATATGGTCATTTATAGGTTTCTTAGAATCATGGTCAAATTGAGGGATAAAATTATGAGGTTTTTTTTGGTAAAGAGTGTTGGAAACTTGGAACGAAAACTATATGTAGATCAAGCAGAGGTGTAGTAGGATTATTTGCCTGATGATTGGCCTAGTTATTTACCTAATTATTTTTCATATCTGTTGAATTTTATGATGTTTGTGATTCAGTTGATGAAGAATTCCCAAGGCTCTCTTCATCAGAAGAATACTTTCTATAAGAAGAGGAAGATGAAATAGGTGGTGAAGGTATTAGACCAACTCATCTTGATGCTATTTGAGGTTTCTCTTGTGCAAGTGGTAGAGGTTCACTAGAGGGTAAATCTGCCTCTTGCTGATTAGGATCGACCTATTGATTAGGGTCAGTATGTTGATTTGGATTGAATCGACCAATAAAAATATCATGCAATCCTGGATTGAATGTGTTGATTGTTTGGGAATCTTATGGTTGGGGATAAACAGAAATAGGGTCATCAAGTTGTAAATCAAGGTGTGATGCAAGAATTTGGGACATTTTTTCCTCAATACTACTAACTCTTTCTAATATTACTTGAGTTTTTGACAAAACTACCTGGGACTTTTGAATCATATCGGAAATCTCTAATTGAACATGGGAAGGAGTAGGAGTAGAAAGCTCACTGGCAGTGTGCTCAAAGTGATAAGGTGGTGCTAAAACCAAATCAGGATGAGATATAGAAGCAATTTCATTCATTGGAGGAATTGAATGACTATGAGTGAGAATTAGGGAGCGAGTGGTTGGAGGTTTCTTATGACTCCCTTTAGCCATTAAAGCCTAATAAGGCCCTCCTTCTAGAACCATTTTTTGATGGTCATAAATGACTACTCATCAACAAGAGGAGACAACCTGGACCGAGGTTCTTTAAATAACTCGATATGTTTGATATGGCTATTCCTAATGGGTTTAATGGCTCTGTTGGCCAAATATTTCCTTCCCTTACGAGAAAGAAATCGTTAAATCTCTTCTAAGTATCCTACATGAATTTTTACAAGTGGTTAAAGGTTAAAAATTATATACAAATGTACATTTTATAGAATCATTAGAAGAAAATCTAATTGGCACAAAGAGAATGTTATAAAAAATTTAAAGAATAATTTAAGTTCTAAGCAAAAAGAATGATTCTAAACTATAAAATAATATCGACTTTTAACGTGAAAGTAAATTGAAAAATAAAGAGAGAGATCACAAATGACTCATTGACTCTTCTAAACGACCTAAAATAAATTTCAAATTGCTTTAATGAATTCACATTAAAAATCATAAAAGAAATTAAATGATTATTTTACTTTCTTATTAATGAGACAATGATTCATTCGGAACTAGAGACATCCAATCATATGTTAGGTCCCTATAATACTAGTGTATTCCCTCATTGTTATTGTCAGTGTAGCCCCCTTATTGTTATTTTTATGCCCATGTAGTCCCCATATTTTTATTATTGTGCCCCATAGAAGCCCACTATTGTTATTGTTGTGCCCTTACATTATTATTGTTATGTTAGCTCTGATTATATTGTGACCCCTTAGACTCCTATATATAGAAAGGAGGTTTTGTCATTTGAATCATCCAAGAATTTTTCATTTGTGTAATGTAAGGGATGTTTCCCCCTCAAAGAGCCTAATTTTGAAGTCGTTGATCTATCTCTTCTTCTATTTTGTGAGCTGGTTGCATAACATTTGGTATTAGAGCTTTGGATTCTAGGGTTTGACTGCTTCAAACATGTCATCATGGGATATCGGGCATAACTCTTTCCTGAAGAATCCATCCTTAATTTGAATTGTGGGGTTGGAAAGAGGACTCAGAGGGCTACCACAATATGAAATTTCAGACCTTGGAGATCTGAAATTACAGAGATCCACCAGATTCAATATCAAGCTCCTACAAAGCGAAAAAAGGTGTGTATTTTTTTAAATTTTCATAAGTTTTGTTTGAGAAATTAGTTTGAAGTGATTAAAATGGCCTAGTGAAGCATAATTATCATCAATTGATGACCCAGATAAAGAAAATTGAAACACCTAGCAAGCAACCTAAAAGATCTACTATGACACATGAAGAAGAGGAAGAAATGCAACATGATATATCAAAATTACGAGACCAAGTGCAACAGATTTCGCTCTCACAAAATGTAACAAAAGCTAAGATGGAGGGTTTAAAGAATGGCATGGAAGCTAATATGGATGGCATGGAAGCTAAGATCAATGGTATAGAAGCAAAACTTAAAGGAAACATCAAAGATTTGAAGAAAAAATTAACAAAGTTGGTACAAAAAATGCTTGCTAAGGGTGAAAAGGTAGTAGAGGAAACTCATGATGAAAAAAAATAAATGCTAATCATGATTTCATAGACTCTAATTTTTGATTGAAGACCCACCATATTCCAAACATAGGTATGAGGAAGTTTGATGGCAAGGATCTCGTAACATGGATACTACAGATGGAGCAATATTTCGATCTCCATAATGTGCAAAACACACAAAAGGTATGCATTGTAGCTTTATTTTTGGAACCCAATCAGTTTGTATGGTATCGATGGCTTTTCTCTCGTAAACAATTTATCACTTGGTCAATTTTTACAGAGGAAACGATAGCACATTATGAGTATACAAAGAGAAACACCTTCTTTAGCCAATTGATAAATCTCAAACAAAAGGGTTCAATGGCCGAGAACATTGAGGACTTCCAAAAATTGAATATTAGGGTAAATGATATTTTAGAGGAGCATAGGATTGATGTCTTTATAGGGAATTTAAAGGATAACATCCAATATGAGGTTAACCTTTAGGAACCTGATTCATTGGAGAAGGCATTTAGGTTGGCAAGAAAAATTGAAAGCAAAATTATGGAAACAAAGAAACTTACCACTCATAACTATAAATATGGAAGTGTTGTTACTCCTAGCCTTCCACAACCTACAAGGTTGACACCACAACAATTGGAAGAAAAAAGAGAAAAAGGCTTTGTTACGGTTGTGATAGAAAATACAGTAAAGGTGATAAGTGTGCCGAGAAGAAATTAATTTACATAGATTATGAAGAGGAGGAAGAAAAGGAACAAGAAATGTCAAAATAAGAGGATATACACCAGAAACCAACCCTAGAGAAAGAAGAAATGAATTTGGCCATAGCTTGTAATGCACTGACAAGAATTACCACTCCTCAAACTCTCATGATAGAAGGAGATATCAAGAATAAAAAGGTAATAACATTGATTGATTCGGGTAGTACCCATAATTTTATTCATTGTAAGAGAGCCAAGGAATTGAATTGCTTCCTATATCCAACACCAGAGTGTCAAGTGATGGAACTTGCAAATGGAGGAACCATAAATTGCTATGGAAAGTGTCGTAATATCAAGTTATCCATGGGATAATATGTATTGAATAGTCCAATGCTTTCCATTCCAATGGGTGGTGTTGATGTTATACTAGGAGTCCAATGGTTACAATCTTTGGGTATGATAGCTTATAATTTTCAAGAAATTTTCTTGAATTTTTTTTTGGGAAGGAAAGGAAGTTGAACTAAGGGTATCACATGGAAACCAAGAAAGATAATCAAATCTAATGAAAAGGATTCTAAAGAAAGAACAACAAGGTGTAATTTCACAATTATGTTCACTAGAGGTTCAACATCAAAATCATCAATTTCTCCAAATCTCCAAAAATTCTTGGACAATCATTCTAAGGTTCAAGAAGTGGAATATCACAACAAGTTCTCCAACTCTTAAAGGATAACCTCATTTTGGCGCATAATAGAATGAAAACAGGAAGATCAACATCGCAATGAAAGAAGTTTTGACGTAGGTGACTGAGTATTTTTACGGCTACAACCATACAAATAAATGTCCCTCAAGCAAGCTAAGAAGGATAATAAATTATCACCAAAGTATTATGGTCCTTAAAATGTGTTGCAAAAGATTGGTACTATGGCATACAAATTGGAGCTTCCTGCATCTTCCCAAGTGCACCCAGTTTTCCATGTTTCATGCTTAAAGAAGGTTATAGGTGACAAACTCCCAGTTCAAACAATATTGCCAGAACTTGACGAGGAAGGAAAAATCATATTGGAACCTGAAGCAATCATGAAAACAACAACTCAACAACTTTAAAATCGATCAATTTCATAGTATCTCATCAAGTGGAAGGACTTACCTGCTGAAAATTCCACATGGGAGGATGATAATTTTATACAGAAGCATCCAAAAATACTCAAGCGTTGAGGACAACACTTTTTTGAAGGAGAGGGGCATTTTAGGTCCCTATAATACTAGTGTATTCCCTCATTGTTATTGTCAGTGTAGCCCCCTGATTGTTATTTTTGTGCCCATGTAGTCTGCATAATGTTATTATTGTGCCCCATAGAAGCCCACTATTGTTATGGTTATGCCCTTACATTATTATTTTTATGTCGTCTCTGATTATATTGTGATCCCTTAGACTCCTATATATAAAAAGGAGGTTTTGTCATCTGAATCATCCAAGAATTGTTCATTTGTGTAATGTAAATGAGGTTTCCCCCTTGAAGAAGCTAATTTTGAAGTCGTTGATCTATCTCATCTTCTATTTTGTGAGCTGGTTACATAACATCATAACAATGAAATATGAAAATATAGATTAAGAAAGTAAACAATCATAATACTAATTGAATTTGCACAGTTAAAATAAACACTTATTAACAACCGAGTCAACAGGAAATGCATGTAAACAAGAAAAAATAATTATATATACTGGATTATGAAAATCAAACTCAATTGGACAACTTTATAGGAAATCTATAGGATATCAAATGGATACCATCAAAAACCAATATAGAGTTTACTTGTTTCTGCTACATTTCGTCAATAATTTTCCTAAGCCACACAATTGCCTTTGCTTCTTCTGCAATTGCCACATATTCTGCCTCTATTGTGGAATCTACTGGAATTGACTATTTGTGTGGCCTCTAGGAGACAACTCCTGATCCATGACTCATAATATAGCCTAAATTAGACACTTCATTTTTCTTATCTCTTTCAAATTCTGAATCATAATATCCAATGAGTTATCCACCTATGAATATTTGAGTCCAAACTCTTGATTTCCTTTCAAGTACTTTGAACTCTTTTTGTAGTAGAACAATGTCCTTCATAAGGATTTTGCATAAACCTGGAAAGGGTTCCAACAAAAAATGAAATATCTTCTCTAGTGGTGGTGAGGTAAATAAGGCTTTGCACAAGATGTGTCTACTTAATTGAATCCTCAAATTTATTTCCTTCTTTAGATGTCAGTTTCATATTTTGTTCCACTAAAATAGAAAAAGGATTGCATTCATCCAGTCCAAACTTGTTCAACAATTCTCCAATATATTTCTTTTGATAGAGGAATATATACCTTGGATGTTGGGTCACTTCAGTGCCTTGATAGTAGTGAGTGTTGGAAACAATGTTAATATTGAGAGGGGGCTGAATCACTATTAAGGCTAATTTAAACTTTTATGAAAATTTTCCTTATTCAAACTTAGCATCCACTAAATCAGAGCAACCATAAAAGTAGTCATATTAACCAATGCAAGCATACACATCATGAGCAGCAAACACATGAGACACTAAGGTTTAACGTGGAAACCCTTCCTGAAAAAACCACTAAGCTTGTTTTTGTTATTGATGTAAAAATAAGATAACCTACTCTATTACAAGAATCTGTTTGTGAGCCACCACTCACAGGGCACCCACTAGGAGGAAGCACCAACTCCCTTTGATTGTTTTCTAGCACCCACTAGGAGGAAGCACCAAGTCCCTCCATTTTTAGACACCTGATCAACTTACCAAAAGCACCATGTGAAGCACCAACTTCATAGATTTGTTGCAAGAACAAACTTGCAGCTCCTTGGATTTATGCAAACACCAACTTGTCGGAGGCATGAACCCACAAGCTTTCTTCAGACACCCACTAGAGATGGAAGCACCAATTTCCTGTATACAGGCTCCAACCCATACTCAAAATAAAACTTACTGCTCATTTTAATTGGTAGAGTCTCTAACTATTTTCATCTCTTTGTTCTCCTTATCCCTTGTCCCACGCAATATTCTCATTCCTCTTCTCACTCTACAACAACCAATTATTCTACTCAAAAATAGTCACTCATCATAGCTTTCTTGGCACTCTGTCCACACCACTACATCATACTATTCTTGGCCCTCTGCTCTCAACAACATACATTCAACACTCGACCCCTTCTATTCCACAATTTCTCTCAGCCTCTCACACAGTAGCACAGACTCACTGTGGGTCTCTTTCCTCTGCATAGGCACTCTCAACCTCTCTCTGCAACACTGTTGGACTTGGCCTCTCCTCAGTAGTGCACACACACCCACAAATATCTTCACACAACTCACTAGAAGCAATGTTTCTTCCCCCCACTTTTCTCAACTACAATCCTGTGTTTTGTTTCACTTTCACACAGTGAATGATGTAGTCTCTGTCAACCATCACTCTGCCATTCACACTATCATATTGTACCTATGCATTGCTTCTCCATCCTTGTGTTGCATCTGATACATGGTCACTGCAACCTCATTAACCATTGAGAATGGACTCTGTTCTCTCACTCATTGTTGTTGCATTAAACATGAGGATGGGAACTTGAGTGTTCCCATGTTGAGACATAAATCCTCAGTCAATCCTGCACACTCCAACAAGGCTCTTGTTCTTTTTATGACAAATATCCTGTACCTGAGGCTCTAATCTTCATTCAATTTCTCGTAGCATGGAAGAAATATTAGGGATGGCTTGTCTCAGCTCATGACAAACTCATTTAAATCATCTTGCGCAACCGTGGCCCTTGTTTCCTTGACTTAACGACCTCTGCAGTCATCATTACTCCATTAAAGCATCTGTACAATCGTGGTCCTTTCTACATTGACTCAATGATATCTATGGTCACCATTACTCTTGCAACACCAACCTTTCTTTGCACATTTACTTAGACATTGACTCATTCATCCTTCATACATCTTTGTGTTTCAATTTCAGAGCCCCACATATCATAACTTTATTAAGGCAGGATATTTAGATATTGGCCTTTAGCCCTTTTTCTTCGCATCTTATTATTTTTCACCATAGGACTGGGTGTTGTGACCGGCGACATAGCACTTAGGTGCTAAGCCCTTCAAGATCCTGTCGGGGGCCAATCTCCTTGTGTTCTTGCTCTACACCCTTCATTATTTGGGCTCCAGGACCAAATGCCAATCAACATCAGAGCTCCATGGTATCACGACTTTTCTAAAAATGCATTTACGGAGGAGTTACGAAATATATGACATCGTATATGCTCTCGTGGCCTTTTCATAGCAATTAGGTGCTAAGCCCTTCACTATGCCCTTGGTTCTTTGGGTTTCATGACCAAGTGCCAACAACAGCGAAGCTCCCTAGTATCGAGACTTTTCTCAAAATGAAATTACAAAGGAGTTACAAAATCTTCAACCGCTGATATGCTCATGTGGTGTCTCCATAACACTTAGGTGCTAAGCCCTTCACTACACCTTTGGTTCTTTGGGCTCCATGACCAAGTACCAAGAACATCAAAGCTCATTGTATCAGAACTTTCTTCAAATTGAAATTATGGAGGAGTTACGAAATCTCCGAGCTTCGAGATGCTCCCAGGATGACATCATACTCTTGTCATACACAACGTAGCATCTCCTTAGTGGTGACATATGTCACTAGGATTTTCCCCATTAGGCCACCCAATAATGCTGAAACTCACTGCCACATATCCTTCATACAACTGTGTCATGTTGATGTCATATGCCACTGTAAGCTTCTAAGGTCCAATCAATTGTTTCCATGTGTCCTATCTGAAGAGAGAGGGGGTCCCTCATTCCTTGGTTTTGAAAATAATTTCCTTTGTAAATCCCTAATCCCTGCAAACCTTGATGCTTTTAAAAAAATATTCATTAACAATAAGTAATGAAATTATGAAATTTTGAAGTTCCAAGGGGTTCTGATATTCCGTCCTTCTGAGGTCCCGAGACTCTGACCTCCAAAATTTTGAAGTTTCGAGGGGTTTTGGTATTCCGTTCTTCCGAGATCTCGAGACTCCGACTTGCAAAATTTCGAAGTTTCGAAGTTCCGAATTTTGGCTTGCTTCCTTGGTTCCAAAACTTTTCCTGCTTCTAAGGAATTCAAGATCCTTACTTTAGATATAGATAAATTTTGATCCCAAGATCCATTTATGGACTTCCACATACCATTGGAAAGATTTTTCTAAGAAATAACCAACTATGATATATCCAAGAGTATATGAGTTGATCTCTTGAAGTAGAATATCTTATAAACCATGGGACTCCCAACCACCATAGTCATCATTTTATGGCTTCTCCAATAGGCCTGCTACCATGATGATTCTCTACAGAACACTACAACACCATGGGAATCCTCCTGATCTTGATACACCAAGCATATCAATTCTAGAATATGTTTCTATCACAACTAGAATAGTGGACATCAATGTTGTCTTTCCTAACATCATGCTAGCACATACATCAATGCTAATCTAGTTGACATCAATAGCAACACACTTGCTAACTATCAGGCAATGCCAACTGGCTAACTTGATCTCCCAGCATGACTATTGACATCAATTCCAACACACTTACTGTCACTAGCTAGACATACAATGCCAACTGTCCAATAGTGAAGGTTTCCCAAATCTATCATCTCAAATCCTTTCTTTATTGATGCAATAGAGTTTTTAGTATTCCCTGTTATTAGTAGATCATCTACATATACCACAATATGGACAAAATTTATATCAACTTTCTTGAAAAATACAGCTGCATCATAAATATTAAAGTTTTTGAAATATTTTCAGAACATGCTTAGTCAATTTTTCGTATAATAATCACGATGGTTGTTTTAGGCCATGTAAGGATTTGATGAGTTTTCATATTTTTTGTTCTTGTCACTTCACAGCGAAGCATTTTGGTTGAGACATGAAGAAATTTTATTTTGAGTCTCCATTCAAGAAGGTAGTCTTCACATCCATCAGATGGAATTTCTATCCATTTTTGAGTTTCCAAGGAAAAGAGAGTCTAGATGGCGACCCATTTTTCTATGGGGGCAAAGGTATATTCATTATCAACACTTTATTTCTATGAAAATACTTTTTCAACAAGCCTTGGTTTGTGCTTGTTAAGTGAGCCATCTTATTTATACTTTTTCTTGTAGACCCACTTGCAGCCAATTAGTTTGGTTCCAAATGGAGGGTCTACCAACTCCCATGTTCATTTTTTTACAATAGCATAATACTAATTTTGCATTGCTTATTTCCATTCATCATGATAAGTGGTTTCTTTAAAGGAAGTTGGTTCAAATTTAGTAGACAAATTTAATTCACAATCATAAGAAACATCCATATCATTAACTGAATCAAAATCATTACCTCCATTTTGTTTGGTGGAACTCGTAGTTCCTATTTTTCTGACCTTATCAAGATAAAAAATTTCAAGTGTTTTATTGAGCCATTTTGGGGGACCTTTTGAGATGGTCCACATTTCTATATTAATTGATATTGGGTTGCATCAATATTTAGTCTTCCAATCCTATCAATCTCATCACTTAAAGGGTCTTCTTGATTTGAAGGAGTGGTTAGAATTTCATGAGGGGGAGATATTGCTTCAGAAGGAGATTCCATAGATTAATATAAGATAGGGATACCCCCATTAAAGATGTGGAATATCATTATCAAATTCATGATAATTATTTGCATGATTGAATCTATCCAAATGATCAAGTTTCCACTCAACAATATTGTTAGTCTTGGAAGATTTAAGAGAAATCACATCTCTAGACAATACAAAGTTCTTATTTACCTCATTGTAGAGATGATATGCATTTGTGATATCTAAATACCACAAGAAGATTCAATTTCAACTCCTTTCATCAATCTTAGTTATTTTTTCCTTAGGAATCAAGGCATAACAGGTGGAACCAAAAATACTAAGACATTTTACCAAAGGAATGTGGCCATAACAAATTTCATAAGGAGTCTTATTTTTCAAAGCTTGACATAGACACATATTTTTGACATATATTGCACACATAACTGTATCAACCCAATAAACCAACCTTACATTTTTTTAAAACATCATGGAGCAAACCACATCCAAAATTGTCATGTTCATTCTTTTAGCTACACCATATTGTTGAGGATTGTATGGAAACAAGGTTTGATGTTGAATCCCATGTTGGTGAAGATAACTTGCAAATTCACTAGAAGTGTATAATTTTACATTATCAATATGAAGGGTGACAATATGTGATTGTGCATCGTTTTCAATCCATGCATGGAAATTTCCAAAAGTTTGAAAAGCTTCTGATTTAATTTTCAACAAGTATACCCAACACATCTTGGTGTAATTGTCAATGAATTTATATATATATATATATATATATATATATATATATATATATTTCCATTTTCAAAAGGAATAGACATAGGGCCACACAAATCAAAATGAATCGATGAAACTTTCTACGTACTTTGTAAGTAGAATCATGAAATAACTATATCCTATGTTTTCCCAAGATACAAACATCACATTGTTTTAGTTTCCTTGGAATAGTTGAAAACTAGAAACAAAATTTCTTTTCAACAAACGATCACTGTCATTACACAAATGAACAATTCTTGCATGATACAAATGACAAGACCTCCAAGTTTATATATATAGGAGTCTAAGGGGTCGTAATATAATCAGAGCCGACATAAAAATAATAATGTAAGGGCACAACAATAATAATAGTGGGCTTCTATGGGGAATAATAATAACATTATAGGGACTACATGAGCACAACAATATAATAAGGGGGTTGCACTAATAACAAAAAGGGGTTACACTAGTAGTATAGGGACATGACATGCCCCTCTCCTTCAAAAAGTGTTGTCCTCAATGCTCGAGTAGTTCTGGATGCTTCTGTATAAAATTCTCGTCCTCCCATGTGGAATCTTCAACGGGTAAGTCCTTCCACTTGATGAGATACTCTGAAATTGATCAATTTCATAGTTGTCAGGTTCTTGTTTCCATGACTGCTTCAGGTTCCAATATGATTTTTCCTTCCTCGTCAAGTTATGACAATATTGTTTGAACTGGGAGCTTGTCACCTATAACCTTCTTTAAGAATAAAACATGGAAAATTGGGGGCACTCAGGAAGATGCAGGAAGCTCCAATTTGTATGCCATAGTACCAATATTTTGCAACACCTTGTAAGGACCATAGTAATTTGGTGATAATTTATTATTCTTCTTAGCTTGCTTGAGGGACATTTGTTTGTATGGTTTTACTCGTAAAAATACCCAATTGCCTACATCAAAACTTCTTTCACTGTGATGTTTATCTGCCTATTGTTTCATTCAAGTGGGGTTATCCTTTAAAAGTTGGAGAACTTTTTGTTGATGCTCGATGTGATATTTCACTACTTGAACCTTTTTCTTCTTGATATGTCCTTCTATATTGAGAGTTTGAGGAGTGGTAATTCTTGCCAATGCATTACAAGATATGGTCAGATTCATTTCTTGATGCTCGATGTGATCTTTCACTTCTTGAACCTTTTTCTTCTTTATATCTCCTTTTATCTTGAGAGTTTGAGGAGCGGTAATTCTTGCCAATGCTTTACAAGATATGGTCGGATTCATTTCTTCTTTCTCTAGGGTTGGTTCTTGGTGTATATCCTCTTCTTTTGATGTTTCTTGATCCTTTTATTCCTCCTCTTCACAATCTATGTAAAATAATTTCTTCTCAGCACACTTATGACATTTACTGTATTTGCTATCACAGCCGTAACAAAGCCCTTTTTCTCTTTTTTCTTCCAATTGTTGTGGTGTAAACCTTGTAGGTTGTGGAAGGCTAGGAGAAAAAACACTTCCATATTTATAGTTGTGAGTGGTAGGATTCCTTGTTTCCATAATTCTTATTTCAATTTTTCTTTCCAACCTGAATGCCTTCTCCAATGAATCAGGTTCCCAAAGATGAACCTCATGTTGAATTTTATCCTTTAAAGTCCCTATGAAGACATCAATCCTTTGCTTCTCTGGAATATCAATTACCCTTATATTCAATTTTTCGTAGTCCTCAATGTGCTTTTCCATTGAACCTTTTTGTTTGAGATTTATCAACTGGCTAAAGAAGGTGTTGCTATTTGTATCCTCATAATGTGCTATCATTTCGTCCGTGACTAGGTGACAAGTGGTTTACGAGAACAAAGCCCTCTATACCATACAAATTGATTTGGTTCTAAATATAAAGATGCAAAATTTACCTTTTGTAAAGTTGTACATCATGTAGATCAAAATATTGCTCCATCTATAGTAGCCAATTTACCTGATCCTTGCCATCAAACTTCCTCATATCATTTTTTTTTAAATTTTAGAAGCTCGATCTTGAATCTGTTGTATCTCTGAAATTTTAGATCTCCAATGTTTGAAATTACAACCTACAGTAGCCCTCTACGTCCTCTTTCGAATGCCACCAGTCTGATTGAAATTGGATTCTCCAAGAAAGAGTTACGCTCAATCTCCCAAGATGACCTGATTATATACTTTTTCAGTAGAACAAACTTGTACGAAGTTCCACATGTCACTTTTTCGACGTTCGGACCTAATTCTGATACAAAGAAAACTACAGGCCATCCTCTTTCAGTAAATTCTTACGAAATTTCAATCTGATGCTCAGAAATAAAGTTATGATGATTTTCCCCAGGTCACCTGTTTGAGATATAATTCGGGATCCTGCAAAAACCCTAACTTCCTTGGATCATATCTCTGAAAATAAGGTGAGACAAGATCCCAAATTCGGAACAGAGGTTCAAAGAGATTTTGGCTCAAATGGTTTTTTTTTTTATATTTTGAAACGTCGCAGAAAAAATGTTATAGAGAAAATGCGACGATGACCTATTTAGAGCAGCAAAACCCTAGACTTGAAAGCTCTGATACCAAATGTTATGAAACCAACTCACAAAAAGATAGAAAAGATACATAAACAACCTAAAAATCAGCCTCTTTGAGGGGGAAACCTCCTTTACACTACAAAAATGAACAATTATTGCATGATACAAATGACAAGACCTCCTTTCTATATATAGGAGTCTAAGGGGTCATAATATAATCAGAGCCAACATAAAAATAATAATATAAGGGCACAAAAATAACAATAGTGGGCTTCTATGGGGCACAATAATAACAATATGGGGACTACATGGGCACAACAATACAATAAGGGGGTTGCACTACACTTGTAGTATAGGGACCTAACATAAATATATGCAGAGTTCTATGCATGAGAAAATATTTCTTGTAGCTTCAACATTCTTTCCTCCTCTATTCCAGTCATGACAGTTGTGTTATTTGATGTTTCTTGTATCTCAAATTTGCAATAAAAAATATGAATGTGGTGTCATTGCTGGTCAATGTGAACAAGGGATAAAACATTTCTCTACAGTTCTAGAAGGTAGAGTACATCGTGCATAAGAAAGTCAAGAAGTCAAGGAAGTTTAAGCCTAATGGTGTAGAGTCCAGATGACTTGAGACTTGACACGTTTGCAAATTAAACTGCTCCATCTACATTAAAACTGAGGTTTTCAAAGAATTATTTCCAAAAATTTATATGGAAAGTTGTACCTGTATGAAGAAGCCATGTTGTCATGCGGAAAGAGTCGATTTTGCGGACAAAACCGACCTCCCTAGAAGCTAAGGCTTTCTAGTGACAAACAAGACAAATAAACACTACCTTTCTCTAAACATGCATTTAGAATACAAGTAATCAAGTGATTATAACATACCTTTAGTCCAACGCTTTGTAGTAGTCCAACCTCGCTGATCCGGATGAGCTCCTCCTTCTCTTCGAAACCTGCATTCACTAACAAGCCAAAAGATTAAATAGCACCTGATAAACTTATAAAATAACACATATTCATCATACAGACCAAGGAGTATATGAAACAAATCATGAATAACAATCTGTTGAGAAAAATGAGTTCATTTGTATTAAGTGGAAACAAAAGAAACCATTACAACCTGAGCCTTGGTGTTGTGCAGGTCCCTCCTAGCGTCCAGCAAGAGTTTTCCTTTACTTTGATCAGCTCACCCACTTCCAAATAAGGCTAGGAAAGGATGGGAATCTCTCCTCTCAAGCTTTACAAGGGAGTCCTAATTCCAGCAGCATCTACCCTTAGGAATGTTCAGCTTTCAACCTCTCCTCCTTCTGGCCCAATGCCTGTATTTATAGTGCTCTAGAGGAAGTTAATCAGGTCCACCATCAATGGGATAAACCCCTCTTTGGATGGGATAGCTCCCCTCTTGATGGGATAAGTTCCTCTTTCATAGGGATACATGAACCATCTGGAGGCGCTCAATACACGTCAAACAAGCTTCTAGAATGCTCTAGAAATGACCACAAGTAACTTTTTTGGAGTGAAACTTGCGCCTTTTGACCTTTACAGGAGTACGCACCCAACCCTTTACGGACAGAGCGTACAAGTACGCAGGTAATGTGAACTTGAGGTGCATACACGCAGGTAAGGCTAAGAGAAACTGCGTACCCAGAGATATATAGATTTTTAAAGACTTTCTCTCTTTCTTGGAGTTTGACATGAAGAGCAGAGGTATGAGACTTGCCAAGGAGGATAGTATGACAGTTGATGGAGCCATACTAACTGCAAATAGTCATGGTGACAAATTTTAGTGTAACAGATTGCCCCCTAAAGTGCGAAGCCTGTAGTAGATTAGGGTTTCATATCATCTAGGAAGGGTGAAGTACTTTATCATTTCAAGGATTATCTTGTGGAAAGCCCAGTCGGAACCTGCAAATATTCAATACAAAATACATATATAAGATCATATCATCGCTGAGGTAGGCATTCCCATACTCAGATCAAAAACTTTAACTAAGAAACTAACTACTGCTCTGATACATGAATGATTTTGCAGTACATCATAATCATAGACTTTTGTAGACATAGTATGGACGCAACCATCTGTTTATGATTAGTCTACTGTATAATGAATACAAAACTCCTCGCAGCCTGGATGGTGGAAACTAGATCCAGGGTCTTCATTTCTACTTCCCGAACATGTACGATTCTATCCATGCGAATAAATGAGTTGATGTCGAACATGGTAGAAACCACTTGATTACCAGTCAATGATGTAAACTGTTAACAAGTGTGAGAGAGACCACCAGTGATGTCAATGGTTCTCAAAGTACCCAGTACAATCCATGAGATGTGAATGAATGAGTTGATGTCGAACATTTCACGGAATCCTTCGATCGAAAGTCAATGATGTAAACCATCGTCAAAGGCGAGAAACCTGCCATTGATGCATGCAGATTTCAAGGTACTGACGATTTCTAAGTCATCTTTCTAGATAATGTGCTGATGTCGATAGAAAGCGACCCGTTGCAGGCAAGCCCACAACATGAAATCATAGATCAAGTTGAAGAAATGTAGCTGTAAGGACTGACTCAGGGATGGTCGAGATGGATGACAGGTATTTTGTAGATGAATGGTTTATTTGCAGAGACCTCTTGAAAACATAACGACACAACAGATGGCTTGGTGACATTTGACCCAAAGTTAATACCTAGCTGAAGACTTTCAATGTGGTTTGATCAACTGTGAGGCAAAGGATTTCCCAACCCAGGTGAATGAAAAGTGTCGTGTTCAAGAGTGGTAATAAGACTTCTTCTGAGACAAAGGATAACAAATAGGCTCATTTTTCTCTCTTTTCCCCCACCATTTCTGGCAAGTACCTCTTTATTTTTTACAAGCTTGAGGAGGATAACATATGCTTGATTATAAGCTCATCCTTCGGATGAGTCCAAATTAGTTTTGATTCGAACCCTAAGAAGGAGTGGTCCGTTCCTGTTTGTAATCAAACAGGTCCTTTACTGTGAAATTTTAACGAGTCCAGTATGGGAGAAACTCAACGTTTTTCAATTTTAGAGAGTCTGAAAAAACTTAAGAAGACTCCAGGTTGAACTTTTTCGTAATTTTGTGTCTCCCAAGCCCGAAAAAGTATAAAATAATACTTGAGAGAACCGCTTGATCTTGCAACCAAGGAGTACTTTCATGATTAGTGTCTTTGACCTGAAAAGTAAAAAGCGATCAAGGACACGTCGTTTTATTTCCAATATCAAGTTTGAAACGACAAAAACCCGGAAACCTTTTCCTGTTTTTACGGTCAGAAAAGGGCTATAAGGGGACCGTCTTTTAATTCCGTTTTAACGAGTGTAAAAGAAACGCTCGGTAATCTTTTCATGTTTTAGGAGTCAAAAAGGGCTTAAAAGATGACTTTGATGTTTTTGTTTGTGAAAAATGACCATTTTCCCTGAAAATCCTTTTATCCTACACAAAAACCAACACATTACTCATACCTGTTTAAAGATAGATAAAAATACTTGAAAAATACCTTTTCATGGTGGAAAATAAACAAATTCGACATTTATTTACTCAAAAAACCTATAAAAAGGGGTTTTTACCATTTCATTTTTACCATTTTACTGTTGAGGAGAGAAAAAGGGCTTTTGGCAAGAAACTTCCCGTGGACATTGCGGAGAATCCGACCATCGAAACCGAACGCCGTCTCATTAGGTATTCTACAACATCCTCCCTTGCATTTCCATCCGTTTAGAATTTGTTTTTAAGCTTTTAGTTTCATTTTTTGGAGGCCTTGGGGTTTCAAGGTCCGCTTTTCGGGGTACGCAGGTGCCCCATGGGTGACCTGCGTACCCCGACATTTTCTCAGTTGGGAAAATGTCGGGCGTACGCAGCTTGCCTTAAGAGAACCTGCGTACATACGCCCTGTCTCTAAAGGTGGGCTGCGTACACCACAGAATGGATTTTGAAACTTCCATTTCTCCAAAATGAACCAAAAAATTTTAATTTTATGGACTTTAACAGATGTTTTATGGTGTGTAGATTTCCCACCATGCTTGATTGGCGCGAGAGAGAACACGAAGATGTTGATTTGGCCGTGTTTAATCACCAACCTTCCATTGATGCTTTGAAGGCATGCGGTCTTTACAAATACTGGGCCATACCTGGCATGAGGGCCCAGGTGCGCTTTCTAGAGTGGCTGGTTGAAAGGTGGAACGTTCAGGATTAGTGCTTTTACATTGGAGGGCACCAGCTCGAGATAGAGCCCTCATATATTTACTTTCTCACTGGTTTGCCCAAGAGGGGTGAACAATTGACTCTGTCCGGGACTAGGCCGGGTGGCCAGTCCATTGCTAGTCTCCGACTAGAGTGGTGTAATAACCAAAACCAGGATAAGGGGATAGAAATAAAAAAGATATCCCGACCTAAACTTATGGTAATTGCCTTTACAGTTACCAGACTTTGCGGGGCTGCCGCTTTGCACATTGCCACTGGATCCCAGATGTGGATGGCGATTGATTGCTATCGGGGCACCATTTTCAACTGGTGCGATGCTGTGTTGGCCAACTTAAAGGGTCAACTGACTAGGACCAAAAATGGACAGCTGAAGACATTTGGTTATGGGCCTTTAGTTGTGAGTTTTTCCCTAGAGAGGGTTCCGATGCTGATCCCACAGCAGCTCACTGTTGAGGTTAGGCCTCCCCGAGAGCCTAAGTTAATGCAATGGGTTGCGGTGATGGCCCGTCATCCTGACGAGGGCACGGAGGTTGTCCGATTTAGACCGGAGTATTTTCACTGGTTAGAGAACTAGGTCTTCTTGATACAGGATTTTCCGTATGCCGGAGTTGATTTTCGTGGAGATCCGGACATGATTCTTCCACCGGGAGAACAGTGGGACGACACAGGTACTTCATTTTTCACAAGTTTTTTAAATTATCTATTTTTGTTTTTGTTTTTATATCGTCTCAAAACTGACAGTGACAATTTTCAAAATGCAGATGTAGGCCCACAGCGTCCGGCCAATCTCCGGCCTTTCGAGAGGAGAGTACCAGTTGCACCGGCACCGGCCCCACAGGACGCGGCCGTAGAGACCCTAGCTGAGTTGGAACAAGACCTAGAGCGTCTTACGGTAGACATACCAGAGACGACTATAGATGATATTCCTATCAGACTTCAGCGCTATGTGGTCGCAGTCCCAGGACCTTTTAGAAGGTTCTTGTGTAGGGTAGCCCGTGTAGTGGTGTCGTATAGAGAGCACCACCAGTGATTGGACGGTCACTTTTGTAGACACATGTGACATTTTGGTTTTTTGTACTTATCATTTTGCCGATCATAAGGTGTTTTTCAACCTATGATCGAAGACGATGTATTTTTTGACACACTCCTATCTATATATATCATTATTACCGGCTTATCTTGTTAAACATGTGTGATGAAATGTTTTTAAATTTACATGTATGATTATCGCAAATGTCTATCTAACATTCGAGAAGCAATTGCATCTGCTAATGTATTTAAAGACCTTGGAATATGCTGATATTCAATGTAATCAAATTCACGTTCCAAGAGACGCACTCTCAAAAATAACCTTAATAACACTAGATTTCTAATGGCATATACTCTATTAAGCTGTAATACAACGAGTTCAGAATCTAACCTCACTATCAAACTCCGAATCCCAAACGAAATAGATTCAGACAATAACTCAATCACTGCACTATATTCTGCAATGTTGTTTGTTCTTTGACCGAGGCTCACCCCATGCATAGAAACTAACTCGTCAGAGGGCGAATAGATAACCCAAGCTGCGGAAGAGATATTTCGTGTACTACGACAAGCACCATCAGCGAATCCAATGTACGTTTGGAGAGGCGTTGACATCTGCAATATCAAGAGTAAAACCAAGATAAGCCAGAATAACGACGAAAAACACACTCTCTAAGCTAAGCACACTGTCTATACTAACAAACACACCAGCTAGAAAAAAAAAATCTAACCTAACTAAATCTCCATACCCATCATTTAAGCATAATACCTCTTTAGGTAAAGTCCATTTCTGGGTTTACCCAAAGAGTCCCCGTCAAAATCTACCAGCTCATAGGCCCCTTTTGCTAGCTTTCGCTTAACAATGTAGGGCCCATGCCACATAGGAACGAATTTTCCAGCACCTAATTTATCGTTAGCTTGATCATATAATAGCACTAGGTCTCCTTCTGAAAAATTTCGAGGGGTCACGTTGCGATCATACTGAGCTTTCATCCGTTTTGCGTGAGTCTCGATTGCCAATGCAGCGTCACGTCGAGTCTCATCTAATTGAGCTAAGTATAACAAACGCTTCTCCTCTTCGGAAGTAGCTGGAAGTAATTCGACATCCATTTGAAGTGATGGGATTTCGTATTCAATGGGTAGCACTGCTTCCAAACCATAAACTAGTTGGAAAGGAGTGAACCCTGTTGATGTTTTCACTGAGGTTTGGTACGCCCAAAGCGCGGAAAATAACATGTTGTGCCAAGTCGACCGATGAATACCAATGATTCGTCGGATCATGATAACCAAAACTTTGTTGATAGACTCAACCAGACCATTCGCTTGTGGATAATAAGGAGTTGAGCTATCATGACGCAACCCAAGCTGGCCTGTAAGTTCTGTCATCATAACGTTTCGAAAATGGCGCCCATGGTCAGTGATAATCGCTTGTGGGACACCAAACCTAGCAATAATGTGATTGAATACGAAAATTGCAGCTATCTTGCCATCTGCCTCGAATGTAGGCATCGCCTCGGCCCACTTAGTAAAATAGTCAACTGCAAGGATGATATACGCATGCCCCCCGACCGAGTGAGGGTTACATGTAATAAAATCGATACCCCATTTTGCAAAAGGACCAACGGAAATTATAGGGTGGAGAGGAGCAGGTGGTGCGCGCATCTTGCGATAAAACACTTGACAGTTGTGGCATTTCCGGACCGCAATAATACAGTCTTTAAACAAGGACGGCCAGAAGTAGCCAGCGTGCAATATCTTTTGGGCTGTGGCATACCCAGACATATGACCGCCACACGCTCCAGAGTGACAGTCGTTCAAAACCCTTTCAGCTTCCTCGTGAATTAAGCAACGGTGAAAAACCAAGTCCACCCCACGGCGATAAAGAGTATCTCCAATAATTTTGTACTGTTGGGACTGGAATCGAATTTTTCGACGTTCCGACTTTGAAACTTCGGGCCGAAAGGATTGGGTTTGGAAATAGACAATTATATCCCCATACCACGGATCTAAAGTGTTGATGAGAAACAAAGATTCATCCGCAATGGGCTCCTCTGCCACAGTTTCTGTGTCAGCACGCGGGAAGTCACACATCAACTCTGCAAAAACTAAAGATTTCTTAGACTTAGACTTTTCAAATTCCAAGTCAAACTCCTGCAGGATAACGATCCATTTAGAGTACTTGCCCCCTAGCAATTGTTTAGTCAAAATGTAAATCATAGGGTTGCAATCCGAAATGACTGTAGTTTTACGGAGAAGAATGTAGTGACGAAAACGTTGGACAGCTTGAACGGCTGCCAAGGCCAATTTCTCCACATGTGAATATTTGAGCTTAGTGGGATTTAACGTCTGACTAAGGTAATAGATCACATGTTCCATTCTGAATTCATCTTCCTGTACTAAGACCATTCCAATGGTGGAATGAGCGGCGGCGAGGTACAAAAAGTAATCCTGGTTGTAGTTGGGAGGATGCAGCAACGGTGCATGGGTCAACGCGTGCTTAAGCGCATCAAAATATTTCTGAGCTATCTCATCCCAGGAAAATTGAGCGTTTTGTTTCAACAACCGGGTAAAACCCTTGGTAATCTTGGCGTAGTTAGGAATAAATCGGCGTAAAAAGTTTGCTTTCCCCTGCAAACTTTGGAGTTGGCGAAGACTCGAAGGAGGAGGCAATTTGATGATAGCTTCTACCTTCGAGGGATCGACGCGGATGCCAGCTTTTGAAACTACAAATCCCAGCAATCGTCCCACTTCTATACAGAAGACACATTTGTGTGGGTTCAACCATATACGATAATGCCTACACCTCATAAAAATTGCTCGTAAATGGACAAGGTGATCAGCTCGATGTAAGGAGTGAGCGAGCAAATCATCGAGATATGGTTGCACAATGTGTTTGATGTCATGAAACGCATAAGACATCGCCCTTTGAATGTCTACGAAACCAGAGATTCTGGGTTCAATCCCCAATATGGTCGCCATTTTGTCATGCGGAAAGAGTCGATTTTGCGGACAAAACCGACCTCCCTAGAAGCTAAGGCTTTCTAGTGACAAACAAGACAAATAAACACTACCTTTCTCTAAACATGCATTTAGAATACAAGTAATCAGGTGATTATAACATACCTTTAGTCCAACGCTTTGTAGTAGTCCAACCTCGCTGATCCGGATGAGCTCCTCCTTCTCTTCGAAGCCTGGATTCACTAACAAGCCAAAAGATTAAATAGCACCTGATAAACTTATAAAATAACACATATTCATCATACAGACCAAGGAGTATATGAAAAAAATCATGAATAACAATCTGTTGAGAAAAATGAGTTCATTTGTATTAAGTGGAAACAAAAGAAACCATTACAACCTGAGCCTTGGTGTTGTGCAGGTCCCTCCTAGGGTCCAGGAAGAGTTTTCCTTTACTTTGATCAGCTCACCCACTTCCAAATAAGGCTAGGAAAGGATGGGAATCTCTCCTCTCAAGCTTTACAAGGGAGTCATAATTCCAGCAGCATCTATCCTTAGGAATGTTCAGCTTTCAACCTCTCCTCCTTCTGGCCCAATGCCTGTATTTATAGTGCTCTAGAGGAAGTTAATCAGGTCCACCATCAATGGGATAAGCCCCTCTTTGGATGGGATAGCTCCCCTCTTGATGGGATAAGTTCCTCTTTCATAGGGATACATGAACCATCTGGAGGCGCTCAATACATGTCAAACAAGCTTCTAGAATGCTCTAGAAATGACCACAAGTAACTTTTTTGGAGTGAAACTTGCGCCTTTTGACCTTTATAGGAGTACACACCCAACCCTTTACAGACAGAGCGTACAAGTACGCAGGTAATGTGAACTTGAGGTGCGTACACGTAGGTAAGGCTAAGAGAAACTGCGTACCCAGAGATATATAGATTTTTAAAGACTTTCTCTCTTTCTTGGAGTTTGACATGAAGAGCAGAGGTATGAGACTTGCCAAGGAGGATAGTATGACAGTTGATGGAGCCATACTAACTGCAAATAGTCATGGTGACAAATTTTAGTGTAACACATGCATATTTCCAAGAAGAAAATTAAATATGAAACAATATTCAGTTACTCCAATATTATAATTGGAAACAATGTAATGAGAAGATGCAAGTGCTTTACCTTTCATTGGATCTGTTGTTTTACCTTTTTCTTCTTTGCATTATTTCTTAATTCTTTCCCAGCGGATTTTTCATGTAGATGCATCATGTCCATTTCTATCATAGTGAATGCATTGGATATTAAACCTCTCCTTGATGGCGTTTACCCCCTGCGTCTATGATTCTTTTTGTAACACCCTCCTCCCACATTCACCCAAGTAACCATGCCAACCAGGGTAAACATGAGACGAGAAGCTACTATGATCACATTTAAGCTCTTATGTTACCTTAAGGAAGTGGAATCAATGAAAATTCACATATAGTCATCCAACATCATCAATAGAACCCTCAGGAGATAAGTCAGCCACTCAGACAGCCTGTCCCTGGGTCCCACTGTTGTTCTAGACCTCTGAGGCCATAGTCACTCTCATGCTATGGGCAAGGGAGCGACCAGAGACCTAAAGTCACTCTCATAGGCCTGCATGGCAGTGTCTATGGACCAAACTTTCCAGCTCTGTGCTAACAACCTTGAGATTTAAGCCACTTTTTCAGGCCCAAAGCCCAGGCCACTGCCCATAATGGAATCAAAGCTTGAAATCGAGAAAGGTACAAGGAAACAATGAAGAAAAAACAATAAAATTAATAAGACCTTAACTAGACCCCTACCAGCCATGACATGCATTTCATCAAACATATTGTCAACATGTAACCTACATGCGTAAACAACAGAATTAAGTGTAGGGATCTCATACTTATCTGAGAATCACCATGAACCATTGTTTCCTCATGTCATTCACTGCCTTATCACTTATTAGGTCATAGATACCATATCCATTCAAATACAAGTAAAAACATGTTGAGAGCCATACATAGTTGCTATCACAAAATATACATCTAACCAACATAATAAGAACATAAATGCAATAAACATATCAACCATCAAAATCCATATATATATATCAATACATTTACACATGAAAATCAATGGAATGAATTTCTCATTAATCAATGCAATGAACCAACGGTGACGGGACTACCATGTTCCACCTGACTATAGATTGGCTGAACCAAGTCTCTCTTTAGCCAATCACCCCTGTGTCATATTCCAAGCATGAATATGGGACTCAGAGAACACATCAAAAACACCAATCAATGTGGATGCCACCGAAGTTCTCCTCCTACACCGTGAGGAATTTGAGTGCCTCCTAGTCTCTCAGGCTTTACCGTGCATCCGCAATCTGATCCAGGAATCACTAGGCCCTACACCGAGACATACTCTCCAGGTTTTACCGTACATTCCATCTCGGAATCACTAGGCCCAATGGAGAGAAAATCCACCTCTTCGCTTTGCCGTATATCCTGCCATTCGCCGGCAAGGATTCCTAGGCCCACCGAGGCACATAATCTGGCTTTAACACAACCCATATTCTGGTTCAGGGGTTACTAGGCCAGTGGATTCATGCATCCTCAGTCTGGTTCAGGGACCACTACACCATGTGTTTTTCAATTCGGAGATCCACCCCACTCAACTTTGAATCCAATCCGACCATCCCACATAAATCGAATAAGAGAACCCATCTCATCAAAGCTATCAGGAAATGGAAAGGCTAGGCTAAAAATACTATCACACCTGGAAAAACCCATGCCATGGTAGAAAATAAACACATGCAATCCCATGCATGCCAAATCTAGCAAGGAAAATACACATGCAAGTTGATACCTGCAATGAAGCCTGATGTAGCTACTTGATCCTGCCTTTCCCTGCTTGATATTTTCTTCCTCTTGCCTTCTTTTCCTTTCTTGCTCCAATGCCAAAGTGCTCCAAGAAAATCCTAAGTGTCTAAGAGTATGAGAGAGAGAGAGAATAATGAAAGAGCTCCAAAGCGAAATTGATAAAAGGTTACCCACTGATCCTCATAAGCCTTTTTATGTGAGGCCTCTATTTTATTCATTTTCTATTATTTTCCTTAATTTTCCTCCTCACATGCAACCTGTGACCTTTCACCTCCCTTTTCTCCTAATTTCCATTATTTTCATAAATAATTGTGCCAAAAATGCCATTTTTCCTTTCCAAAGTCTTAGCCGTTGCCTTTGACAATTGCCTTAGCCATAAACAACCAAATGATCACCCCCCCAGGATGTCTTGCCCCACATTCAGCTTGGAATAAGTGTCCCATTCATCCGTGGTTATTGTTTTCAACTTTATTACATGGAATTTTCACAAAGCTATTACAAAACCCTCCCCCTTTGGGGACACCGTCCTCGGTGTTCAATCACTCATATACCTCAACAACCTGTTGAAAGAAGCATACTTTTTATGGATCTTTATAACACATATCGATGCAATATTTACAATGAAATATCTGCTCAAGAGAAGAACACCACGACAACATGACAACATACCGCATAATGGAGCTTTATATCACATCTCATTACGGTATTTACAATGCTCATCCTGTTGAGTGCCAACTCAAATGTCATCATAACATCATGATCACAGAACCATATGATAGCATAATAAGATGATAACATACCCATAATGACATGACACCCATACCGCATAGCACAACTCTTTATGATATTTACATCCATACACATGGGTACATATAGAAACATCACCATAAATATAGATACCAAAACATATGCTAAATCATATACCAAAACATATATCAAACATATACTAGTCATCATATCTAATCACATATCAAAACATCATATAACATATATCAAACCATCAAATAGCATATATTGAACCACCATAAATCATATACCAAACCAACATAAGAAAATACCAAACCACCATAAGAAAATACTAAACCACCGTAATAAAATACCAAACCACCATGTCAAGTTGCTTTGCCTCAACCAAAAAACAAGGAAGGATACATGGCCCACATCTGATCCACCATCTCCCATGTAGCTTCATCGGGCCCAAATTTCTTCCATTGCACTTTAACTTGCTTGATTGTTCGGTTCCGGAGCACTCTAACTTTAACTTTAATATACACTGAGGCTTCGGCTAGAATTCTCCATCTAGCTCCCCCTGTAATACAGACCAGTCAATTACATGATCAACATCCTTAACATACTTCTTAAGCAAAGATACATGGAAAACATCGTGGACTTTCATTGTCGGAGGCAATGCAAGTAAATAGACTAATGGCCCAATCCTCTCAATGATACTGAAGGCTCCACAAAATCGTGGTGCCATCTTGGCACATGATCCAATCCACAAGGAGCTCTTCTTTGGTTTGATGCGCAAGTACACTTGTTACCCAACCTAGAACTCCTTGAACAACCTGTTCCTGTCTGCATAATGTTTTTTCTTATCCTGTTCTGCCTTGATATTATTCTTGATAACCTGCATCTCCTGTTCCATGTCTGCCAACATATCTGGTCCAATCAATACTCTTCTAACCAGATCACTCCAACTAATGGGAGTGTTACAACTCCACCCATACAATGCCTCAAAAGGACTCATCCTCAATGACTCCTGATAACCGTTGTTGTATGTGAACTCTACCAAAGGGAGATACTCTTCCCACTTCCACTGCTAATGCATCACATACATCCTCAACATGTCCTCCAATATCCTGTTGACCCTCTCTGTCTGTCTATATATCTGCGGATGATAAGCCGTGCTGAAGGCCAAATATGTGCCCAAACCTGCAAATAAATCCTTCCAAAACATGGAAGTGAACTTTGCATCCCTGTCTGACACAATATTCTTCAGAACACCATGTAGTATAACCACATCTTTGATGAACACCTATTCCACATCACTAGTTGAGAACGTAGACTTCACCGGAATGAAGTGTGCAACCTTTGTTAACCTATCCATAATGACCATGATGGAATTATGCTTCTTCACTATCTTTGGAAACCCTATGATGAATTCCAAGGAAATGACCTCCCATTTCCATTCTATAATTGTAATTGGCTATAGCAGACCACCTGGATGTTTTCACTCTGCCTTCACTCACTGATAATCAAAACATCTAGCCATGAAATCTACTACATCCCTCTTCAAATTCGACCCATAATAATACATCTTCACCACTGTTAGTGTCTTCTGACAACACAGGTGACCTGAATATGTTTTCGCATG
Source organism: Pinus tabuliformis (assembly GCA_031772625.1). Classification (NCBI taxonomy): domain Eukaryota; kingdom Viridiplantae; phylum Streptophyta; class Pinopsida; order Pinales; family Pinaceae; genus Pinus; species Pinus tabuliformis. The sequence goes on from CM062804.1 coordinate 1,244,903,809, forward strand.
AAATTCCCTCAAGATCACCTTCTTGAGCTCACTGCTATCCTGTACATATATCCTGTCTCGATACCTGAAAAATCCATATACTATAAGAAAATAGTCCATTCCCTATGCACGTTCACCTGTACCTGTACCTGTATTATGACTTATACCTATACTTGTACTATCACCCTGCTGCAACCTGTGCACAATCTCCATATACCTAACATCCTTCTGTCCTGCCTGCAAGATCCTATCCTGTAAGTTCGTCGCATAGGAGCTCACATCTGCCAAGTGATGTACCTGTACCCATTTGCTGAGAGCATCTGCCACCATGTTCTCTTCACCTTTGATGTACATGATCTCAAAATAAAACTCGTTGATCGTGGCCAACCATCTAGCCTGCCTGAAATTCACATTTAGTTGGTCAAACAAATACCTCAACCTAATGTGATCACTCATAAGCACAAACTGCCTACCAAGAAGATAGTGCCTCCACATCTTCAGTGCATGTATAATCGCTACTAACTCGAGATCATGTGTTGGGTAGTTCTTCTCATGCTCATTTAGTTTATGAGACTCATAACATACCACATGTCCATCCTGCATAAGGACTCCACCAAGCCCTCTCTTACAAGCATTTATGCATACCACAAACTCTTTGTTTGGATCTGCAATCTGTAGTACTGGTGCATGCATCAACAACTGCTTAAGTTTCTCAAAGCTAGCTTCACACTCCTTTGTCCATTCAAACTTCTTACCTTTCCTTTGCAATGATGTAATGGGATAAGAAATCTATGAGAAGTTCCTAATGAACCTCCTATAATAGCCTTCTAGACCCATGAAAGATCTCACCTCATCCACATTCTTAGGAGCTACCCACTCCATGATGGCCCTTATCTTCTCTGGATCTACTGCAATGCCCTCCTTAGAGACCACATGCCCCAAGTAGTGTACCTCAGTCTGAAAGAAAATACACTTGCTAAGCTTAACATACAACTAATGCTCTCTCAACAATATCAACAATGCTGCTAAATGATCGGCATGCTCTTTCTCATTTTTAAAATATAACAATATATCATCAATGAACACAATAACAAACTTATCCAAATATAGACGAAACACACTATTAATTAAACACATGAATGTAGCTGGAGCATTAGTTAAGACAAATGGAACAACAACAAACTCATAATGCCCATACTTGGTCCTGAATGCAGTCTTGTAAATGTCCTCCTCTTTGATGCATACTTGATGGTATCCGGATCTCATGTCAATCTTTGAGAACACTACTGCTCCCTTCAGCTGATCGAACAAGTCATCAATCCTCAGAAAAGGATATCTTTTCTTGATAGTCACTTTGTTCAACTGCCTGTAATCAATACATAATCTGAGGGTACCATCTTTCTTCCTCATAAACAAGACCGGTGCACTCCAAGGTGATACACTTGGCCTAATGTATCCCTTGTCCAACATTTCCTTCAGCTACAATTTTAACTCAACCAACTCAGGTGTGCTCATTCTATAAGGTGCTTTCAATGCTGGAGCTGCCCCTAGCACTAACTCAATATAAAAGTCTACCTCCCTATGAGGTGGAAACTCTACAATGTCCTCAGGGAATACATCCTGAAAGTGTTGCAGCACTATATATCTATTCAACACATCTGCATCCTCAACCTCCTTAGCCTTATCACTAGAAATGTGTACTGCAAATAGCTTGCACCCTTTCCTGCATTTACGCTTTGCTTGCATAACTGTCACCATCCTAATTGATGTGTCTTTCTTCTTACCTTGTAAGACTCTTGGTTCTCCATTGTCATCAACACACTCAATAGCTTTGTCACAGCAGTCACACTTTGTTCTATGTAGATACAACCAATCCATGCCCAACAACATACTGTATGATCCCGAAGGTAACACATTCAAATGTGCTACTATAGGCATACCATTTAAATCAAATGTGCAAGCTCTTACCCAATGATGAACTAGCTTCTTTATACCTGTAGCCAACTGCACTAACCAAGACTCTGCATGCAATTCCACATTCAAACCACACTTATCCACCAAGTCAGGACTATCATAGCTATAATTAGATCCAGGGTCAATCAAAATAGAAATAACTTAATCACAGAGCTTACCATCCATCTCAATGATAGATTCCTGGTGTTTTTCTTGCCCATTGTCCACTGCTGCATATATATGTGGAATACTCTGGCCAACATCTCCAATAGTCTACACCTCTTGTGCATTGTATATCTTAGGCCTTCCACCCTGATGCTGTAGACAATCTCTCCTAAGTTGTTCGTCACCACATGTACAACAATCCAACCAACCAGTGCCCTCACCTCTATGTTGTTGTTGATGCTGTTGTGACCCATGTCCTTGTCTAGCTACATTAAATCTCTTTTGCAGAGCCACGTTTCCTTTCCCATCTACATGTTGAGGCCTTGTCCTCTTAGGCTTCCATTTACCTCTACCTTTTTCTTTTCCCTTCCATCCATGCTGAGATTCATTCTTATGCTTTGATTGCTCATAACAATGCTTCAATTTACAATGAATTCGTCAAGTGTCCGAGGCTCATTATACTCAATCCGATCTCTAAATACTAATGGAAAACCACTGACAAATCTTTGAACTTTAGCCTTCTCATATGTAAGATACGATACATACCTCAATAGTTCCAAAAACTTGGTTGTGTACTCTTCATTTGTCATTGATCCCATCTTTAACTCATAGAATTCTTTAGCCTTACTGTCGTAGTACCTTTCTGACAAGTACTTCTTCCTTAAAAGCCTCTTGAATTCCTGCCAACTCAAGTCATCTGTCCTAATGTCTCTAACCCGCTTAACATCTTCCCACCAGATGTCTGCTTTACCTTTCAAGATGAAGATAACTATTCTAGCCTTCATGTTATTTGTGTACTCATGCAACTCAAAGAATTTGTTCATTCCAAGTATCCAAGCCTCTGGATATTCCGACTTCTTCACATCTCCATCAAAAGTAGGTGGTTTTGCTTTCTTAAATTCACCCCATAAGTATCCCCTATCATTCCTCTTGTAAGGATGATAGTGACAATGATCATGATGTCTATCAGAACCAGAACTAGAATAATACCTGTACTCATCGCCCCTCCTTTCTGGAGTGTCCAACAACCTACCATCTCTCACTGTGTCAGATCTATCCAACTTGTGTCTACTAGGAGATCTACTACCGTATGCTCCATTAATCCCATCCTCATGTGCATGGTTGATTCGAAGCAACCCTTGTCGCTGTAGTTCTAACAAACTTTGAAGAAGTATAGCATTGACCTCTGCTTTCTTCTCTTGTGCCTGTATGATCCGATCATTATATTCCTTACAACTCCTTATCTCTTCCTTCAAGCTTCTCAATGTATCGACCAAATCAAAAGTATGCCCCACACCACGCTGCTCATTTGATGCATAGGGAGATTCTACATAATCTACCACCTTGCTAGCCTTTTGATCTTTCTCTTCCTACAATGCATAATATGTAAGATAAACAAAATCACAATAAACCAACGTACCTTAGTATAGCTTGGGGAGGATACCTTTTCTGCAAGATCACCAAATCAGCGTGATACATGTATAACATAATCATAACAACATATAAACATTCACAAGTAATTGTATCAAAACATAATCATCACTCTAGTTAGGATCCAGTCCTCAATGCAAGGTCATTTCAAAAATGCATGCTATGACCTCATGCATGACAACAACCATTACTCCATTATACACATTTCTACATGCAGCTGACAATATGCATAAGCAATGCCTATCCAAATACAAATAAACATAATCGCATGTAGTCGAACATAATCGATCAGTTCTTGCAATCAACCTACAAGACTAATACATATAATCAAAATATTCAAAATGTAACCTAGCATACAAGGATGTAAGTAGATGACATAAAATCAACAAGTAAGTGACAAATAACCACATAGAGTCAGTCACATACTCATGTCAAATACTCTTCACGGAATCAACATCAAATTCTCCATGATAACCATACTACAACCCTAATCCAACATCAAGCAAATGCAACAAGTATATAAGTGTAAGATACACACATGCAAATGACATGCATGCATGACTAACACATTCAACCCATCGAGTCCGAGAGTTGAACCATGCTCTGATACCACTCTATAACACCCTCCTCCCACATCCACCCATGTAACCATGCCAACCAGGGTAAACATGAGACGAGAGGCTACTATGATCAGATTCGACCTATTATGTGACCTTAGGGAAGTGGAATCGATGAAACATCACACACCGTTAACCAAAATCAACAACATAACCCTCAAGAGACAAGTTAGCCATGCAGACAACATGTCCCTAGGTCCCACTGTTGTTCTGGACCTCTAAGGCCATAGTCGTTCTCATGCTATGGGCAAGGGAGCATCCAGAGACCTAAAGTCGCTCTCATAGACCTGAATGCTAGTGATTGTGGACCAAACTTGCCAATTCTATGCCAGTGACCCCGAGATTTAAGCTACTTTTTCAGGCCCAGAGCCCAAGCCACTTCCCAAAATGGAATGAAAGCTTGAAATCAAGAAAGGTACAGGGAAACAATGAAGCAAAAGTAATAAAATCAACAAGACCTTAACCAGACCCCTACTAGCCATGACAAACATGTCATCAAACATATTTCCAGCATGTAACCTACAGGTGTAAACAACCAAATTAAGGGTAGGGATCTCATACTTATCCGAGAATCACCATGAACCATTGTTTCCTCATGTCATTTGTTTCCTTATCACTTATTAGGTCATAGATACCATATCCATTCAAATACAAGTAAAAACATGTTGATATCCATACATAGTTGTTGTCACAAAATATACAGCTAACCATCATAATAGGAATAGAAATGAAATAAACATATCATCCATATATGTGTGTGCGTATGTATATATATATATATATACATAAAAATCAATGGAATGAATTTCTCATTAATCAATGCAATGAACCAACCGGTGATGGGACTACCATGTTCCACCCGACCATAGATTGGCTGAGCCAAGTCTCTCTTCAACCAATCACCCCCGTGCCATATTCCAAGAATGAATGTGGGACTCATAGAACACATAAAAAAAACCAATGAATGTGGATGCCATCGGAGTTATCTACGTACACCGTGAGGAATTTGAGTGCCTCCTAGTATCTAAGGCTTTACCATGCATCAGCAGTCCAATCCAGGGATCACTAGGCCCTACACCAAGACATACTCTCTAGGATTTACTGTGCATTCCATCCCAGAATCACTAGGCCCATTGGAGAGAAAATCCACCTCTTCGCTTTACCATATATCCCGCCATTCACCAACAAGGATTCCTAGGCCCACTGAGGCACACAATCTAGCTTTACCACAACCCATAGTCCGTTTCAGGGGTTAATAGGCCAATGGCTTCGTGCATCCTTAGTCTGGTTCAGGGACCACTACACCATGTGTTTTTCAATTTAGAGATCCACCCCACTTAGCTTCGAATCCAATCCGACCATCCCACATAAACTGAATGAGAGAACCCATCTCATCAAAGCTATAAGGAAATGGCAAGGCTATGATGAAAATATTGTCACACTTGGAAAAACCCATGCCGTGGTAGAAAATAAACTCATGCAATCCCATGCATGCCAAATCTAGCAAGGAAAATACACATGCAAGTCGATACCTACAATGAAGCATGTTATAGCTGCTTGATCCTGCCTTTCCTTGCTTGATCTTTGCTTCTTCTTTCCTTCTTTTCCATTCTTGCTCCAATGCCAAAGTTCTCCAAGAAAATTCAAGTGTCCAAGAGTATGAGAGAGAGAGACAATATTGAAAGAGCTCCAAAGCTAAACTGAAAAAATGTTACCAACTGACCCTCATAAGCCTTTTTATGAATGAGGCATCTATTTTCTTCATTTTCCATTATTTTCCTTCATTTTCCTCCTCACATGCATCCTGTGACCTTTCACCTCATTTTTCTCCTAATTCTGTTATTTTCATAAATAAATGTGCCAAAAATGCCATTTTGACTTTCCAAAGCCTTAAACAACCAAATGAACACCCCCCAGGATGTCTTGACAGACATTCAACTTGGAATAAGTGTCCCATTCATCATGGGTTATTGTTTTTAACTTTTATGAGATGGAATTTTCACCAGGGCTGTTACACTTTCTTCCATGTCCTCTTCTACTGCCTCTTCGTTTAGGAGTTCTCGTGATTGATTCTTGTCTTTCGGTGTAAGGAACATTGCTTCTTTAGAGGTATGAAAATATTTCTTCCTCTTCCCAAAATATTTTTCCCATCTTCCAAAATTCTCCACAAGAGTATAAAAAACAATGTCCTTGAGTTCGGCACTACATTGTAAGGATTCAAGGCAATGAGAGTATATAGGATAGAGGGCCTTGAAAAAGGATGGGAGAGGAATGCCCATTTTAACATCAGTGGATTCTACATCATGCATGATGGATCTAACCTTTGAGGCTAGGGCCAAGGGTTCATTATCCTTCAACTCTAAGTTGAAGAGCTTAATCATCAACTAAACTACTTCCAATTCTAAGTGTGACTCATATAAATCTTTCAACTTATTCAATGCATCATAAGCATTCGTAACAGAAATAATATGGAAACTCACCTCTTCATTTACAAAACTAGTAATTAGGGCATAAGATTTGTTGTCCTTATGCTCCCAAATGGATGCCTTTTTATTTGATGTGAGCTCGACACTTGCGTTGTCACCTTCTCCTTCAAAAATTCCTTTACATAAGTCATTAGAGATGAGGGTGTTCCCGATCTTATTGAACCATGCTTGAAAATGCTTCTTTCCAGTAAGTATTACACCACAATGGAGATGAGGGCATGATTTTTAACGAAAATGCTAAGTTGAGGCTTTAGTAATTAAAATATTTGCAAAATTAATCTCTAATGACAAAATCTAATATATCTTAGCAAAGGCCCATTCTACAACTTTTTCCAAGCTTTTCTTATTACAATCTAGTCTTCAAATTTTATTGAAAATTACATAATATAGTATATCCCTTGATAATGGGTGGAATTTAAACATAAAGGAATGAATTAAGACTCCTCTCATAAAATGGAAGCCACATAATTTGTGCAGGATCACATTTAAAAATGTTCATGGTGTTTACACAATAGAGTACTCATTTGATTCAAATTAATTGTGTGCGTCTTTGTTGTTGTTGGGAATAGGAAGTCTCTAATAGTGTTGTTAAGTGAGACCAGGTTTCAATCTGCAAATGTGGAAATGATGTATTTCACTTCCCCCACTCTACATGATGAATACAAAGGCTTCAAAAACTACTAGATCATAGGGCACTTAATACAATTTAAGTATGGAAAATATGTGATTGTGTTGGAACTATTTGATCTGCACATGGGGGCTTCATTGGGGGAGAAATACCATACCACATGCATTCATATTGGGGGATATATATTGAGGAAAAAATGACATAATATATTGAGCATATAATAGGGTGTAAAGGGTTTTTTTATTGGCAGGTATAAAAAATGGAGCTCTTAATAAAAAAATATAAAGGGGTATAAAAAATGTTAATGAAAATGGATACTTACAGTATCTAGTGAAAGTAGTGGTTTTTGTAAATTGGGAAGGTTTATTGGGTTCGTATTGGTAGGGGGTTAAATAATATGATTTTTAGAGGCATTTTCCAATATGTAATCAAATTAAGGGTATTGTTTAGTATGCCATGAACACGTGATATGTCTTATGTTCATTGAGTGAAGCCCCATGCATCGGCACCACACCATATAAAACAATAAAATGTGATCCTATATTAATGTGTCATGAAGTTGAGAATCCATAATTCAGTTCGATCTTATCAATTGCAAAGAAAGTTGAAATCTAATAATTAGAAGAGCCCTGTTGGATTGACTCAACTATAGTGAAGAAGGTTTCTTCTACGAGGTCTTCCACTCTCAGCCATGACTTCACTATTTCAGTGAGAAATTCAGAGGCACACCTAAGTAGACAAAATATGCCTTAGAATGATTAAATATGGATATGAATTAAGAGTTAGGTCATCGCTAGAGAGCAAGTCTCACAATTCCTAGCATGACAATTGAAAAAATGCTGGAAGGTTATGGGAGAGGAGACTTTGAAAATGATAGTATAGTGAAAGCCTACCCATACAAAAAAATAAGGATAAGTTGCAAATGTTTTTTCCTAAGTTGTTTGTGGCCAAAGGAGAGAATTGGTTTTAGACAGGGGCACAAATAAGAGTTAGGTCTGCCCCACGGTGAGTGGTTTCATCCTGGCAAGAATTTCTTACATGAGACTCGATGGAATTTTAACCAAAGCGATACTGTACACCCATTAATGGAAAAAATGTTAGGTAGAGAAAAAACCAAATTAATAGAGAATGCCTAGTGACTATAGTGGGAGGAAAAGTGTAGGCAAAGAAACACCTAAACTAACACTGAAAAAGAATGCTTTTGCAATGATAGTGGGAGGCAAAGAAATACCTAAATTAAGGATCTGTGCTCTGATACCATGTCAGGCCAAGGAATCACACCCAAAAATCAGATGCCATTGCATTAATGAGAGAAAGTTTTAATAACAACAGAGAGTGACCTTTGGGATTCATCTTCCAATGTCAATTCCTATTCTAATGCTTAAAATTTATTTTTATTTACATATGTACAATTCATTCACCCAATCCCCCTAGATTAGGTGTTTGGAAATACCTAAGGGCGAGGGTTGCAATTTGTGAGTGACCTTCATGTGGCCCAACTTTTATTCCATATCCCTAATTTCATCCTAATCTTAATTTATGCATTATAATTATATCTTATTGGGTGATTAGATTTAGGGATTTTTTTTTTATTTTTTTTTTATGAAAATATTTGTAACCATGGTTAGATGAGTTGAAATCTTATGTTTCTATGTTGGTTTGATCCTTGTGAGTTTGTAAGAGGAAATATACATGGAATATCTTGGAGGATTTGTAGTGAAGTGAAATAAGGAGTTGGTTTGCAAACTAAAGAAGTCCCTATATGGATTAAAACAATGCCTAAGAATGTGGTATCAAAAGTTTGATACTTACATATTGGGACTTGGATTCTTAAAGATAAAATCCAATTACTATGTGTATTCCAAATAGGTTGGGGATAATTGTATTTATGTGGTCTTGAATTTTTACTATATGTTGTTGATTGGAAATAGGAAGGAAACCATCAATATGTCAAAGCTCAATAATATTCTATATTTGATATGAAGATATTGGTGCTACAAATTTTATTTTGGGAACAAAAGTTAAAAGAGAGTAGGAAAACATGAAACACTATTTTGAATCAAAGAAAATATGTTGAAACCATATTAAAGAGGTTTAATATGTATGAATGCAAATTAGTAAAAGTCCCTATTTTATAGGTGCAAAGTTATCTATAGATTAGTGTCCCAAGAAATAATAAGAGGTAGAAGACATCTCTTGTGTTCCCTATGCTATGTATGCTATGACATATACTAGAAAAGATATTGCCAATGCAGTGGGAGGTTTGAGAAGTCATATGTTAAAACTAGGGAAGGAAAATTGGACAATTATAAACAAGGTCTTTTGATATTTTCATCACTCCATAGATTATGCAAACTACTACCAAAAAAGACTTAAACCTCACATAGAGATAGATACACAAATATTTGTTGTTGCAAATTAGGATGGATATGTTGACCGTAAAAGATCTATAAGTTGTTATTTATTTAACTTATTTAATGGAACAATTAATTAAATGAACAAGATGCAAGTTGTAGTTTCATTCTCAACTATGAAAGTTTAATATATGGTATCCATTCATGGATGTAAGTAAGTTATATGGTTGGAAAATTTGTGTTCAATTATTGGTTTTGTTCAGAAATAAATAAGAGTAGGTTGTGATAGATCAAGCACAATGTTTTTCCAGAAAAGAACCTTATTTATCATTCTAGAACAAAGCATATTGATTATGGTACCATTTTGTTAAATACATGGTTGAACATAGGAAAGTATTGTTGGATAATATTGACACATCGAAAAAAGTTGCAAATACATTGACAAAGTCTATTAGTATTAAAAAATCCTCTTGGTGTAGAGGATCAATGGGAATTACCACCATTGGTAGCTTATCATATGAGTTCTTTCCCTTGCCCCCTTTATGCAAAGAAAACAACAAGTAGGAGAATGTTGGATATATGTTGTATTCTTTGTAGGTTCCTAGAGTAAAAGGGGTTCATGTGGGCTATGAGCCCCTATGACTTGTTGGGTGTGGGAGGGAAATGGTAACTCCATTGGGGGTTCAAGGTAGTGCCATCAAAAGAATTTTTTTGAGTCCATTATGCAATAGAATCCTAGTTCATTGTTTATGAAATTTCTCCGCATAATGAAAGCTCTAGGCACAATGAAATATCCCCTCATAGAATATCTATTCGCATAGATTCACAAAGCTCTTTGCATGCGGTGATGACTCTTTGCATAACAAATAATTAGCTAATAACATAACATCATGATTGATGTGAAAAACCACTAGCTAGTAACTAGGTGTGAAGGGAGGAACACATATAGTTTATATTTGTAAACTTAGAAATATAGAAGTGATGATATGTACTTAATTAGCATGAGTGTAGGTCAACTTGGAAATAAAAAGAGAACTCATTATGAAAGTCATTTCACTACGGATAACACTAATCTCACATAACAAAGGAGTATGAGGTTGCAAGGCTAAGCGATAATAGAAGACATAAAACTAATATTAACAAAAATCATAAAATAAAGATATAACTTACAAAAAAAAATACTAGTTAGGCACTTTTAGGTCGATTCCTAGTGAAATGAGTAATCTCAACTTTATAACATCAAATATAAGAAAACTGAAAATCACCAATAATATTAATATTTATCATAATTATGGATAAGCTCAACCTTGTAACCTCAAATATAATAAAACTAAAAATATTAAATTATTAATATATTAATTGAAGGAAGCACTAATCCATGATGATGATGTAAGATTGAATATCAATAATTATCATTATTAACATAAAGATGTGAAGAAAAGGTTAATGTCTTAGATTACAATGTTTTTATGATCATAAGTGTGAGTAGTGAAGATAGGGATTGTAAGGAAAATATGCGTACAACTCTCGAAACAAAGATGGAATCTTCAAACAAGATCAAAACGAAGCTACTATCCCATTTTTATAAGCCATTATATACCCTTGGTTATATAATAAAAATGAATAAATTATTTAGATAATAAATTAAAATTTTAAAAAGAACTAATCAAGTGAATTAGTTCAGAAAGATAGCATTAAAGAATGTAATCAATGGCCCAACCTACTTGAAAAGAAAAGGAAGTTAATTATACATACTATTGGGAAACCGTTGGTCGCTACTAGACTTTCTAACCACTTCATCAATATGAAAGCCACCTCTCAAGCGAGATGAAACAAAAGATTTTCAAGGTTTAGTTTCTTGAAAGTCAAGATGTAACCACGAATGGAGGTGACCAACTGGAGTTTTCTCATTAAACGGGCCACAAACAAAGGCCCTTTTCATGAATGATAAGGAATGCGAGATTCAATTCACAAAAGAATGAATGATATCGGATACGGCTTCATTAAAGGTGGGACATGTCATGAATAAGATGAATGGTGAAAGAATCCAAAATAAATTATCATTTTAATAGAGTTAATATATTTATTTAAAAGTTGATGATAAAAAAATCAAAAATCAAGGAAACAGTTATAAAATTTTACAGAATATCTCAGTGATCAAAAGAAAAGACCAAAAATACTTCATCATTATTTCAAAGAATTCCAAATTAATGTAACTTATCAAAACAAAGAATAACCTCACTTTCTGGGCAATGATGATGTTGATGTTGATTATGTCAATTTACCTCACTTGTAGAAAGGAAGGGCATATGACATTTCTTTAATGGTTGTGTCAATCAACCACAATTATAAAATTTTACAAAATATCTTAGTGATTAAAATGTCTTAGTTTTAAATGATTTTATAAAAAATAAAATGATATTTAGAGTATGTGAAAAGTTTATTAGAAAAAATATTGTTTATTATTAAATATTTTTTTATTAAAATTTTAATAGTAATAATAACCATAATTTAATTTTCGTTATAATTTGGTTAATTTTTTATTAATAATAATAATAGAAACTATTTAATTTGAGGTCAGGTCATAATTTGGTTAGATATATAATTCACATATAAGATTATATTTATAAAATAAAGAATTATTTTTATTTAATGATTTGATTATTTAATTTAAGAAGGTGTAAATATCTAATTACTTTTGGATTCATAATCTCTCCAAAAAAATAACATTAAACTTTTATAAATACTAAATTTTTTCATCATTTTGGAACTTTAATTTTGTAAATCATGTGCTCAACATTTTATCCAAGATGTTCATTAAGTTGAATATGGATGTTCATTAAGTTGAATATGGATGTCATTAGAGTTTGAGTATCTAAAATAATTAGAACCAAACTCATAAGGAAATTCCCAATCAAGATTTAAAGTTGGAAGAAGATATCAATGAGGTCTCCATTGATTTTGAGATATTTTTTCAGAGTGGTCCATCACCAATGAAAAGGAAACCACCCAACTAAATGACAAGCAAATATGAATTAACAGATAGATTAAAATACACCCTATGATTTGAATAAACAAAAGGCACAGGGAGAAGTGGACAATAATGATAAGGAAGATGCGGATGATGATAAGGAAGATGAGGATGACTAGGATGAAGAGATAATCATTATTGAATCTCTAACTTTTTAGGAGAAAAAGGAGGGTGGGACATTGGGAGAAAATCTAACTCACGACATAGTCATTCAATGAGAGTACACTAAACGAGATCCATCATATCCCTAGATCTATCAAGTACCGATAGACATCAAGTCTCTCGAGATGCAAACATTTCCTCAAGTTTTGCACTCAAAAAAGGGAGTGCAAGATGACAAAGTGGCTGGAATGAGGATGAAGGATGGGAGTTGTAAGCTTCTCCATGAAAACTGAAACCATATAGCCTCTGTTATTATTTTAGCCAATATTAGAATTCTATATCTATATGCAAAAAAAATTACAAAATGTGACTAAGAACAAAACACATTTGAACTACATGCACTTGTCAATTAACAAAATCAACCTTGACTTTTGCCCTTTTATGGTCCATGAGTTGGGTTCAACTTGTCATGGGATTTTCCATCGAAGAGATTCCATGCTGACATGAGAGTTCAAACATAAAGTCCCCACCTTGCTTTTGCAAGCATGGTTGGCCAAGCTATCTACCTCTTTATTAAATCTTCTTAAAACATGAAACAATGACAATGACTAAAAATTAGTCATCAATCCTTGGATTTGGGATAAAACAATAGACAATTTCACATCCTTAGGCCTATGATCCATGGCCAAAGCCCTTATAATATTATGTGAATCCATAATTACGGTGATCTACTCAATTCCTTTACTTTGAGCAATATTTAGTCCTTGAAACAAGGTGTAGCCTTCAACCATCATTGTTAGTTAAGTGGCCAATACTCCATTCATATATGTCCCCCTTTTTGTTTGCTAGGATCAATATTGTTGTTATTATACCAATAATAGTACGTTAATTGTACATTAATAATAATATTGCTAACTTTACATTAATAATAACAATGTTAGCTTTACATTATTTATTACTATAGTAATGATAATATGATAAATAAATAATAGTAAGTTAACTTTACATTATAGATAGAAAATTTTCTTGTGATTAAATTGGTAGCTCTATGACTTATTTTTTACATTACAAAACATTTTGCGTACATAACATTTAACATTTTGCATTTTGTATTACATTTTACATTTTACATTTTATATATGTTCTAATTTGAATATTTATTAAACATATGAAGCTAACATTTGTTATATATATATATATATATATATATATATATATATATATATATATATATATATATATTCCCAACATTTAAAAAATGTGACATACAATCTTTCTTACATTGTTCTTATACATACCCCCCATATTGAACTCTAGAGCATCTCTCGACGCAATAAAAATTCAACTTCAACAACCATTATTTAAGGGCATAAAACATATCAAATGCCACATTACACCAACAACAACCCTGAGATGGAGAAAGCAAAAGTTAATATAGCAGAAAAATCAAAAGTCAATTGAAATTAAAATGTGAAAGTCAATGAAATAAAAATTCAACATCTATAGAGCAATCAAAGATTATTAAGAAACCTTAGATTTTTTTTTTCTAATCATTGTTAGACAAACTTGTAACATATTTTTTTAAAGAAAATGTCATGCACACCTTACCTTCACACTATTAACTGTAAATATCCAATGAATCACAATAAACAAGAAAAAAAATGGAATAAATACCAAAATAATCTAACAATATAAATGCATGATCCACCTACACAAATAAACAACATTCCTAAGAAACTAATACACAAATAAACAACATTCCTAAGAAACTAATAGCACACTATTGAGGTGGATAACCTCATCATTTAAATGAGACACTATAGTCACAGATTTCACATTTTTTGTATTGCCATTCGATTAAACATTTTTGCAAGGATGTCTACCAAATAATTTTAACACGATGGTACTAATGAAGAGTTATTCACATTAAGGAATAAAATGAACATGAAGATATATAGACTGTTATGGAACCAACTCAAGAAAAAGATAGAAAAGATAGATCAATTCCTTAGAATTCAGCCTCTTTGAGGGGGCAACCTCCTTTACATTACATAAATGAACAACTCTTGGATGATTCAAATGACAAAACCTCCTTTCTATATATAGGAGTCTAAGGAGTCACAATATAACCCAGCCGACCTAACAATAATAATATAAAGTCACAAAAATAACAATAGAGGGATTCTATGGGGCACACTAAAAACAATATGGGGTGTTACACTAAAATAGAATCACCATGATTATTTGCAGTTAGTATGGGTCTATCATCACTTGTATTGTCCTCCTAAGCAAGTCTAAGACCTCAGCTCTTCAAGCTTTGGAAGTGGGAGAAAGACATTAAAAATCAATGTAACTCTGGTACCGCACTTTCTCTCATGGTCACCTACGGTCCCGCACCTTCTGTGTACAAAAGCTGCGTACCTACCCACTCTGTCCCTAACGGTGTAGGTGTAGACCCCTGTGAAAGTCAAAAGGCACAAGTTTTATCTTAAAAAACTCACTTTGGGTTAATTCTAGAGTTTTCTAGAAGGAACTTTGACGTGGATTGTTCGCTCTGAGGTGGTTCATGCATCCCAAAAGAGAAGGACCTAATCCCTTGACTAAAGGAGCTATCCCTTTGAAGGAGGGCTTTATCCCTTTGAAGGAGGACCTAGTAACTTCCCTCCATTGCACTATAAATACAAGCATTGGGGTGAGGACTAGTGAGGTTAGAAGCTGAACATTTTGAGGGTAAATGCTGGTGAAATTAAGACTCTTTGGTTGAGCTTGAGAGGAGAGATCACATACCTCTTGGTTCCATTGGAGAGTGAGTGAAACTTGTCAAAGTAGAGGAGACATCTTGTTGGACCCTAGGAGGAGCTTGTACAGCGTCAAGGCAAAGGTTGTAAAGTTCTTCTTCTTTTGAATTAATACAATCAAAATCATTTTTCTCAACAAGTATCTTATGTTATTTGTTTCATGGACTCCTTGACTTTCATGTTAAATATGTTTTATGCAATTGGTTTTTCAGGTGCTATTTAATTTGTTTGCCTTGTTTGTGTTTGCAGATTCGCGAAAAGGAGCTGATTTGGATCAAAGGAGCAAGGGCATCCACAAGCTTGCGTTGGACCAAAGGTAGGCCCTAAAAACACTTGTTTGCTATTGTTTATTGAAGCATATTTAGAGAAAGATAGTGTCTGGTTGGTTTGCTTGTCGTTAGGTCTTCTTTAGATTCTAGGAAGGTCTATATTGTCTGCAAGATCGACTCATTCCGTGCGACAAAATGGCGACTCCGCTGGGGACTTGATTGTTTTCCTTGTCTATACTTTGACCTGAGAAACTATATTTTCTGTTTCTGTTTTTGACTTGATGATTGTGGGATTGGGTGAATTTAGTTAATTTTGAGTTAGTTTTCATTTTTCATAGTTTTGGGAGAGGTACGCACCCTCTGAGTTAAGCACAGTGCGTACCTGTACGCACTTTCGCTTTGTGCACAAAGCGTGGACGCACCTGTGTAAACAGGTTGCTTGCGTACCCTATCAAAAATTTGAAAAATTTTAAATTTTTCTCTTTTTTATCAGTTTAGAATTTTTTTATAGGTTTTAGCCATTGCCCAGACCTGCTTGTTCCCTGTCAAAAATTTTCCTTGGTTTAATTTCATTAGCATTAGGGTTTTAGGTGGAATTCCTAGGAATTTTGCTTGTTGGGTTTGTTTTTCGTTTTTGGTTGTGTAGTGGCTCTGAGCTTAGAAGCCGTAGGGACCTCAGATTACCTTGGTGTATACCAGTCTTCTTATGAGTCTCACCATTTATGAAATCTCCCCTTGTTGAGGACTCGGATTTGAGTTTTCTCATTTCAAAATTTCGAAAAGCTTGTAGTTGAAAGTTTGGAATTTTCATTTTAAAAAAAAGAAAACGAAAGATTGGTTGTTTTTTGACTAATTGTGATTCTGCATAAATAGTCCTTAGCTCACATTTAGCTAAGTAAAACATCCTCAAAAATACTTTTAGTAGGCTTTGACTTCAAGTAGCTTTTTATAGTTTGTAGCTCTCAAAGTTAGTCATTTTCATTAGTTTTGAGTGTTTTATTTACAAAATATAAAAAAAATCTCTTTTGGAAAAGTTGGTTTTTTGTAGTGATTGAGTGCTTTGAAAAGAAAAGGGAAATTTGTGTGAAATAGCTAGTTGTCTCGTTTTGAGTGCTTTGGAAAGGAAAAGCTCTTCTTTTAATTTGTTTAATTGAGAAAGATTTGTGTTTACAAAGTATTTGCATTCTCAAACTTTTTCTTAGTTTAGAAGTTCATCGAAGAGAAAACATTGTTTAAATCATCTTAGGTGCATCTTTTTAGTGATTTCGAGTCGAGTCTTTACACCACGAGTTTCATCTCCGCCACCTCTTGACTTAAACAACAACCACTAAAATTAACGCTTAAAGTAAAATTCACCTAGTAACATTTTATTTCTAGGGCTGTGATACACCAACTTAGCTTAGGCTAGTGCCTTGGAGTAGGAGAGTAATTAACTCTCCAAGACAGTAAAAAAAAACAAGTAGCTGTATCTTGTGGTAGGAAGAAATCCAATTGTTGCATTTATGCTCTGGGAAAGCTCCTCCTAAAGGAGAAGCACGAGATCGTGTCTGAACCAGTGTGGGAATCAATCCTTCCTCATTGGGAACGACGCCAGATATTCATGTATTAAAAACGGTAAACCTCGAATTAACCATTGTCGAGGAGCCTGGGGTCACTTGTTGGTAAACCTTGGATTATGTCAAGGAGCCTTCAAGGGGATTGAGCTTGCTACTCTGCCCTTGCGTGCGTATCGGATCGTAGACTGTTCCCCCAGGTGTATTTGTCTCAGTTGGTAACCTTAGTGGCCATATTCTTTAGGATTCTTCCTAAGGTGACAGTGGTGGGAAGATCCCACTGTACCTGGAGCAGACGTCGGCTAGACTCACTTGGATTTTCTGGGGGGTTCACTTCACTCGAGACGGTTAAGTGGAGGAACTTGGTCCAGTATATTCATTAAGCAGGTTGTCGGGGTAACTGTTCCAACCGCCATTTTTGTACTAAATTCTGCGACGTTGGATTTCATCACCAACTAGTGTTTTCAGTCCGGAAAGTTACTGTTTGTATGTGTTTGATCTCTATATTCTTTAGGCGTGTGATTCAAATTTGTTTGGTTCTTTAGAGGCTTTAGGTGGTCTTCATTGAGATTTTAATTTGTTTGCATGTGAAGTAGTTAAAAGTTTTTAACTGTGGCTGAATTACCAAGACAGTCTCGTAGACTTTGGGGCCAGTCTCCTGAGTTTGTAACCGTGGCTGATTTATTGAGGAAGTCCCGTAGACTTCGGCGCCAACCTCCTGAAGAAGTCCTAAGCCAGCTTGAAGGCTTGAAAGTCCTCGTAACTCCTAGTGGTAGTAAAGTTGGGTCACCTGAAGAAGGAGAGTCTTCATTGGTTGTACATCCTGATTACCAAACTCTAGTAATAGGTTATAATCCTGAATCTATTTCGCTTTCCGAACTTGCTGGTAGCTTTTCTTCTACTAGTGATATAGGTGAAGAACCTGAGATATCTGAACCTGTTACTCCAACATCGGGGTTTGTCTCTCCAACTTCTAGTGCTCCTAATTCACCTAGGGTAGAAAGAGTAATCACCAAAAATCTTCCTTCCGGTTTGATAGCTATTGAAGAACTTGCTCCGGAAGAAGAAGTAGGCATCCCTATCCCTGAAAATCAACTTGTTATTGATCTAAGGGAGCGTGAATCAATTTTTTACAGTCCACCTAGAAGTACTACTTGGTATCTTTCTTTGACTAATTATTTGGAAAACCCAGCGTTAAGTTTTTCACCACCTCGTGCTCCTTATCATCCTAGAGGTTTTTATACTCCCGTAAATATGTCAGGTCAGTTGTCCATGTTTACTCAATCCCCTGAATCTTTTTTGTATGGCGGTCCTTCTGTTCCCTTTGGGTATCAGTCACTTTCTGGTACTTTTTCGAGAGCATCTCCTCAACCTATTAAACAAGGGTTATTCACTGGAAGCAATGGTGCAAAGCCGTTGAGTGTAGAAGACATTCTTATGATGTCAGGTTCTATTCCCAATTCTCAACCTCAAGGTGGCTAGTTACCGCCTGGGGGGCAGCCTCAATTAACGCCTGGGGGCAACCTCAAGGTACACAATTTGCATCTGGGGGGCAACCTCAAGGACAGTACGTACCTACGGTACAATACGTTCCTCAAGGTCAACCCCAGACTCAATATGTACTCCAAGGTCAACCCCAGTATCAATTTATGCCTCAAGGTCAACCCCAGTATCAGTACGTGCCTCAGGGGTATCTACCCCAAGGTTAGTACTCGAACCAAGGTTTCCAACCACCCCAAGGTCAATCTTATGTTCAAGGAACGGGAAATGTACCTTTCAATTATCAATCCTACCCTCACCCGGTTATGGTCCTCAATATTCTCAACCTGTTATGGGTCAGTACCCCGGAATGAACATAGTGTGGGATCCATCGCAAACTCAACAGGTGTTGCAGCCAAGTGTACAGTTGTCATCTCAAACTGGACAACCCTTAGTTTCTGGTTCACTCCAGCAACCAGTCCAGTCTAACATTCAAACTTCTGTACCTTCGGTAGTTTCTCAGTCTGGGCCTACTGCGCCTCGTACTCCATCTCAAACGACTGCTACAACTGCTGCAACATCTGTTCAATCTAGCCCACCTACTTCTGGAGTATCGACAGCTCCGGTTTCTACTATTCCTGTATCTACTCCTCAGACATCTTTACCACCATCTGGATCCACGATTCAAACTACGGTTCAGATGCCTGTAGGACAACCTGGTTTAAGTACGGTTGTCACAAGTCAACCTCAATTCACCTATCAACCGTACCAGGGACAGTACCAATTCGGTCCTGCTGTCCAGTGGCCAGTTTATCAGTATCAACTGTATCTTGGGTACACTTATCAACAACCTCAACAACCCCAGTACGGTCCAATTAATCCTGGTTTTCCGGGAGGATACAATATCCCGAACGCGATTCCTATTCCTAGTTATCCCGGATATCCTCCTCCTAGGGCTGGTCTCATGACCAAGAGTTTTAGGGATCCTAATCGGTAGTTACCATTTATCGCAGCTTTGGACTAACCTGATTTGTCGCGCCTAACGAACGATCCGATTAATTATCTTCCGTTTTGGTCGCCAATGCCGAATAAGTTTCCCAGTGACATTCCCAAGTTCGAAGGTAAATCTGGAGAGGACCCGTCGAACCATGTGATGACTTACCACCTCTGGTGTGCGTCTAACTCCATCACAGATGATTTGATTCGTCTTAGACTTTTCTAGCGCACTCTAATTGGTCTCGCGGCCAAGTGGTACATTGAGTTATCGCGAGGCACTTTTTATAATTTTAGTCAGTTAGCTACCTCGTTTTTAACTCATTTTCAGTTGCCAGTCAGATATGACAATGGCACGGAATTGTTAACTTCGCTAAAAAAATCGACATCCACGTACATTTCAGATCATATTCATGAGTGGAGACGTCGACGAAGTTTAGTGAAGGTATTTATTCCAGATCAAATCTTGGCTGAGTGGTTTGTAAAATCTTTGTTTCCAAGGATCACTGAAGATGTTGCTAAAGCCGGAGTTGTTACTGAGGAGCAAGTGATTGCTCAAGCATAGTACCTTGACTTGGTCTATACTCAGTTAGGTACGTTACACGAAAAGATCCCTGATCTTCCCAAGTCAAATCAAATCACTGCAGCTCCTTCGGGATCTCATGCCGCTGATGGTATGATTGGTACGGTTAACACTAAAAGTAAGAAGAAGTCTTCCAAGAATTATTCTCCTATCATAACCTTACCTGATTCCCCGACAGGAGATTCTTCTGCAGAGGTTTCCGCTGATATTCACGTTGTAGAGTCATCTACAGCTAAATCAAAATCTGGTGGGAAGAAGAAAGGAAAGAAGAAGAATAAAACGGACAAAATTTCAAAAGAGAAATCTGAAAAGGCAGAATCCAATGATGAAAAGCGCAAACCTCGTTATCCATGTATCATTTGTGACGAAGAACATTTTACAAGAGACTGCCCTCATCGAGCAGAGGTTGCGAAGATCGTCAAAGGTTCCCAAACTCCTGCTGTTTTGAAGGATCCATTTCCAAGTCAAGATAGCAAGATGATAGGTTCTTCCTCAAGTGCCAATGAAGAACCCATATTGATGATGTCCCATGTAAGGATTGCGACTCGATCGCAAGATTATGGCAGTAAAAGTCCTATTGATGGTAAAGAAGCAGAATCTTCTCATTCTAATCCATCAACCTCAGCTCCTGGATCTGATCCACTACAGATCGAGAAACCTAATCCAGACTTAGTAATCAAACCGCCCGCCAAGGGTATACTTCGAAAGTCAGCTTTCAATCCACATGCGAGAGTGGCTCAGAATTATAACATTGTTGAGGATTTAGCTATTTCACCCTCAACAATGTCGGCTTTGGAAGTGCTGCAATCATGCTCAGCACAGCATAAATTACTTTTGTCGGCTATAGGAGCTGTTGATGTTCAGGACCCGAACCTAATAATCTTTGATCTAGAAAATAGTACACCGCGTTTGCCTCATCAAATGGCTTTCCAGATCCCAGTGATAGTAAAAAATAGGCCTATTCATCGAACTGTAATTGATGAAGGATCTTCAACGTGTATTATGTCGATACAGTGTTGGAGATCGCTTGGTTCTCCTTCACTAAATCAATCCCCGACAATTCTTAAGGCCTTTGATGGCCGTGGGTTTCATCCTTTTGGAATTCTACAGGATTTGCCTATAGGGGTTGAAAGAAAAACCGTTAGTCTAGATGTGGAGGTGGTTGATGCCCCTCTAGACTACAACCTTCTCTTGGGTCGAAGTTGGTCTTACGCTATGACAGGGGTCGTTTCATCGGTCTTTAGAGTAATAAAGTTTCCACATAATGGAAAGATCGTAACAATAGACCAGCTGGCTTACTTTTCATCCGACCCAGCCTCTTCGGAGAGTATTCAGCATGTCGGTAAATCGACTATCCCATATAAGGATGTTGGAGTAGGATTAGTTAAAGATGCCGGTTTACTGGGAACTTTTCCTTTTCCTCCAATCAATGCATCATCTTCATTTGCAACCATTCATATGATTACATCAGACACCATTTCTTATGACGATCCTTGGATCGTTCCTTCTGAATCTGAAATAGACTCATTTGGTAATTCCATGCCTTTGAGTCCATATGAAATTGCCTATGAAGCCGTGCAGTCTTTTGCCAACCCGTGTTCAACTGAAAATGACTTAATGAATGTGGTCCGTGAGGAATCACTTTTCACATCAACCTCAGATTTAACTACGTTTTCTAAACTTGTTCA
Source organism: Pinus tabuliformis (assembly GCA_031772625.1). NCBI lineage: Eukaryota > Viridiplantae > Streptophyta > Pinopsida > Pinales > Pinaceae > Pinus > Pinus tabuliformis. The sequence goes on from CM062804.1 coordinate 1,244,925,918, forward strand.
CTCTGATGAGAAAATTTGTGAAATCCTATGTGTAGATGATTTACCATGGGAAGATCTCCATCACAGATCTTCGTTTTTACCTGAGGATGATCATTTTGAAAATGATTTCTCATCAATCTTTACGACTGAATATTTCAAGGAACCTCAGAATCCAATGAAACATCCCGATTCAGAGTTAAATTTGGGAAACATCTCTTGAACTATCCCCATTGACATTTCGGTTAAGCTCGGAATTGTTGAGAACATTCATATAGGTGCCTCATGTACAGATGACGAAATTCAATTATATAAAGCCCTATTTCAAGGATTCTGCGACGTGTTTGCCTGGTCCTATGAGGAAATGCCAGGAATTGATCTCGCGATTGTTGTTCATGAGATCAAGACTTACCCGGATGCTAAACCCATCCAGCAACGTTTGCGTCAGATTCACCCACGAAAAGCTGCTGCAATTAAAGCAGAAGTTGAGAAACTGTTGAAAGCAGGTTTCATTTATCCGATCCCGTTAACGGATTGGGTATCGAATATTGTTCCGGTTAACAAAAAACAGGGGACAATAAGAATATGCATCGACTATAGGGACATTAATCGAGCCTGTCCAAAGGACAACTACCCAACTCCCTATATCGATCAAATCATTGATGATTGTGCCGGTAGCGAAATATTTTCCTTTATGGACGGTTTTTCCGGATACAATCAAATCAATATTCTACCTGCCGATCAACCAAAAACGGATTTCATTTGTCCATGGGGGACATTTTCTTATTGCAAATTACCTTTTGGGCTTAAGAATGCCGGAGCAACTTTTCAGAGGGCGATGTCTTATGCGTTTCATGACATCAAGCACATTGTGCAACCCTACCTCGATGACTTGTCGGCTTATTCATTACATCGAGCTAATCACCTCGTCCATTTACGAGCAATCTTTATGAGGTGTAGGCATTATCGTATTCGGTTGAACCCACACAAATGTGTCTTCTGTATAGAAACGGGTCGATTGCTGGGATTTGTAGTTTCGAAAGCCGGCATTCGCGTTGATCCCTCGAAGGTCGAAGCTATTATCAATTTGCCTCCTCCTTCGAGTCTTCACCAACTCCAAAGTTTGCAGGGGAAAGCAAACTTTTTACGATGATTCATTCTTAACTACACCAAGGTTACAAAGGGTTTTACACGGTTGTTGAAACAAAATACTCAATTCTCTTGGGATGAGATAGCTCATAAATCTTTTGATGCACTCAAACACGCGTTGACCCATGCACCGTTGTTGCATCCTCCCAACTACAACCAGGATTACTTCTTGTATCTCGCCGCCTCCCATTCCACCATTAGAATGGTCTTAGTTCAGGAAGATGAATTCGGAACGGAACATGTGATATATTACCTTAGTCGAACATTAAATCCAACTGAGCTAAAATACTCACATGTGGAGAAATTGGCATTGGTAGCCGTTCAATCTGTCCAACGTTTTCGTCACTACATTTTACTACGTAAAACTACGGTAATTTCATATTGCAACCCTATGATCTACATTTTGACCAAACAATTGCTAGGGGGCAAGTACTCTAAATGGATCTTTATCCTGCAGGAGTTCGACTTGGAGTTTGAGAAATGTAAGTCTAAGAAATCTCTAGTTTTTGCAGAATTAATGTGTGACTTCCCGCGTGCTGACACAGAAACTGTGGCAGAGGAGCCCATTGCGGACGAATCTTTGTTTCTAATCAACACTTTAGATCCGTGGTATGGGGATATCATCATCTATCTCCAGACCCAATCCTTTCGGCCAGAAATTTCAAGGTCAGAACATCGGAAAATTCGATTCCAATCCCAACAATTCAAAATTATTGGAGATACTCTTTATCGCCGTGGGGCAGACTATATTTTTCGACGTTGCTTAACTCACGAAGAGGCTGAGAGGGTTCTAAATGACTGTCACTCTGGAGCGTGTGGCGGTCATATGTCTGGGTATGCCACAGCCCAAAAGATATTGCGCGCTGGCTATTTCTGGTCATCCTTGTTTAAAGATTGTATTACGGCGGTCCGAAAATGCCACAACCGCCAGATTTTTGATCGTAAGATGCACGCTCCACCTGCTCCTCTCCACCCTATAATTGCCGTTGGTCCTTTTGCCAAATGGGGTATCGATTTTATTACATGTAACCCTCACTCGGTCGGGGGGCATGCGTATATCATCCTTGTGGTAGATTATTTTACTAAGTGGGCCGAGGCGATGCCTACATTCGAGGCAGACGGTAAGACAACTGCAATTTTCATGTTCAATCATATAATTCCTAGGTTTTGTGTCCCACAAGCGATAATCACTGATCATGGGCGTCATTTTCGAAACATTATGATGACCGAACTTACAAGCCAGCTTGGTTTACGTCACGATAGTTCAACTCCTTATTTTCCACAAGCGAATGGTCTGGTTGAATCCATCAACAAAGTTTTAGTTATCATGATCCGACGAATCATTGGGAATCATCGGTCGAATTGGCACAACATGCTATTTTCAGCGCTTTGGGCGTACCGAACTTCAGTAAAAACATCAACAAGGTTCACTCCTTTCCAACTAGTCTATGGTTTGGAAGCTGTGTTACCCATTGAGTGCGAAATCCCGTCACTGCAAATGGCCATCGAGTTACTTCCAGCTACTTCCGAAGAGGAAAAGTGTTTGTTATACTTAGCTCAATTAGATGAGAATCGATTTGATGCTGCATTGGCGATCGAGACTCACGCAAAACGTATGAAAGCTCAGTATGATCGGAATGTGATCCCTCGAAATTTTTCAGAAGGAGACCTACTGTTATTGTATGATCAAGCTAATGATAAATTAGGCACTGGGAAATTCATTCCTATGTGGCATGGTCCCTATATTGTTAAGCGAAAGCTAGCAAAAGGGGCCTATGAATTGGTAGACTTTGATGGGGACTCTTTGGGTAAACCCAGAAATGGCCTTTACTTGAAGAGGTACTATGCTTAAAAAATGGGGTATGGAGAGTTTTTTTAGTTAGAATAGTTTTTCTTTCTAGCTGGTGTGTTTTAGTTTAAAAAAAAAAGTGTGCTTAGCTTAGAGAGTGTTTTTCCGTCATTATTCCTGCTTATCTTGGTTTTACTCTTGAAATTGTAGATGTCGATGCCTCTCTAAACATACATTGGATTTGCTGATAGTGCTTGTCATAATACACGGAACATCTCTTCCGTAGCTTGGGTTATCTATTCGCCCTCTGACGAGTTAGTTTCTATGCATGGGGTAAGCCTCGGTTAAACAACAAACAACATTGCAGAGTACAGTGCAGTGATTGAGTTATTGTCTGAATCTATTTCATTTGGGATTCGGAGTTTGATAGTGAGGTTAGATTCTGAACTCGTTGTGTTACAGCTTAATAGAGTGTATGCCATTAGAAATCCAGTGTTATTAAGATTATTTTTGAGAGTGCATCTCTTGGAACATGAGTTTGATTATATTGAATATCATTATATTCCAAGGTCTTTAAATACATTAGCAGATGCAATTGATTCTCGAATGTTAAATAGACATTTGCAATAATCATACATGTAAATTTAAAACCATTCCATCACATGATTTACAAGATAAGCCGGTAATAGTGATATATATATATATATATATATATATATATATATATATATATATATATATATATATATATATATAGATATATATATATATATATATATATATAGGAGTGTGTCAAAAAATACATCGTCTTCGATCATAGTTTGAAAAACACCTTATGATCGGCAAAAATGATAAATAAAAATGTCACATGTGCCCACAAAAGGCGATCATCCTATCACTGGTGATGATCTCTATAAGAAACCACTCTCCGAGCCACCTTGCAAAGGAACCTCCTAAAAGGTCCCGGGACTCCAATCACATAGCGCTGACGTCGACGAGGAATGTCGTCTATAGTGGTCTCAGGAATATCCTCTGTCAAGCGCTCAAGATGACCCTCCAACTCGGCCAAAACCTCTGCTGATTCATCCTGTGGGGCTGGCACGGGTGCAACTGGTTGCCTCCTCTCGAAAGGCCGGAGAGCGGCTGGTCGCTGTGGACCCACATCTGCATTTGAAATTTTTACTATCAGTTTTGAGACGATGGAAAAATAAAAAAAATTTAAATAGGAAAAGTTGAAAAGGATTTTACCTGACTCGTCCCACTGCTCTCCTGGTGGAAGAGCCATGTCCGGGTCACCACAGAAATCCATCCCAGCGTAAGGGAAGTCTTGAATGGAAAAGACTTGACTTTCCAACCATTGGAAATACTCAGGTTTGAACTGAGCAACTTCTGTCCTCTCGTTCGGGTGACGGGCCATGACTGCGACCCATCGCATCAGTTTGGGCTCTCGAGGAAGCCCAGCTCCAACAGTAAGGTGCTGTGGGATCAGCATAGGAACCCTCTCCAGGCCAAAACTCACGACCAAAGCCCCATAACTAAAGGTCTTTAGTCGTCCGCTCTTGGCCCTGGTCAGTTGGCCTTTCACATTGGCCAGCATATCATTGCACCGGTTGAAGATGGTGCCTCGAAAGCAATCAACTGCCATACACATCTGGGATCCGGTGGAAATATGTAATGCAGCAGCTCCGCAAAGTTTGGTGACAGTAAACGCAATCACCATGAGCTCAGGACAGGATATGGTCTTTATGTGTATCCCTTTGTCTTTAGCCTGGCTATTGCAGTACTCTAGCCGGAGGCTATCGACAGACTGGCCACCTGGCCGAGTCCCGTATAGAGTCAAGTCTTCGCCTCTCTTAAGCAAACCAGTCAAGAAATAAATGTCCTCCGACTCGATTTCGAGCCGGTGCCCGCCAATGAAAAAACACTGGTCTTGTATGCTCCATCTGTCAACCAGCCACTGTAAGAAATCCACCTGAGCCCTCATGCCAGGAATGGTCCAGAATTTGTACAGTTCGCATGCCCTCAAAGCATCAAGTGAAGGCTGATGATTCCATGCGGCAGTATCCACGTCCTCATGCTCTTGGTCACGTCAATCTAGCATGATATACTCTCTGCATCAAGTATAAAGATTAATTAAATTGCTAGAAAACATTTTGATTGGTCCATTTTTGAGAAATTTTGGGTTCAAAACTCTTGCGGCGGGGTACGCACCCTCCGAGTTAGACACAGTGTGTGGGTCCACAATGGAGAAAAAGTCGGGGTCCGCGGGTCCGCAATGGTAAACCTGCGGACCCCCGCGCGCGGGTTTTGCGCCTAAAAACCCTCCCAAAAAATGAAATGAAGGACTAAATCAAAAAACTAAACGGTTGAAAATGAAGAGTAGGATGATGTGGATTACTTGGAGAAGACGGCGCTCGATTCCGACGGTTGGATTTTCCACAATCTTCACGGGAAGTTTTCTAAGCAAACACACTATTTTCTCACCCAAACTCGAACGGTAAAAATGAATTGACAAAGGCCCTTTTTATAAGTTTTTTGAGTAAATAAATCAAAAATTTGTTTATGTTTCACTTTGAAAAGGTATTTTGCAACGCTTTTATCCATTTCAAACAGGTATGAGTAATGTTTGTGTTTTTGTGCAGAATAAAGGATTATTCAGGCGAAATCTATCATTTTCAATGAAAAAACAAGTAGAGTCATCTTTAAGCTCTTTTCTGACTCCTAAAATATGAAAAGATTGTCGAGCGTTTCTTTTACACTCGTTAAAATGGAATTAAAAGACGGTCCACTTACAGCTCTTTTCCGACCGTAAAAACATGAAAAGATTGCCGAATTTTTGTCGTTTCAAATTCGATATTGGTTATAAAACGACGTGTCATTGATCGCTTTTTTACTTTTTCGGGTCAAGGGCACTAATAAAGAAAAGTACTCCTTGGTCTTAAAAGATCAAGCGATTCTCTCAAGTATTATTTTATACTTTTTCGGGCTTAGGAGACACAAATTTACGAAAAAGGTCAACCCTGGAGTCTTCTTAAGTTTTTTCAGACTCTCTAAAATCGAAAAACGTCGAGTTTCTCCTATACTGGACTCGTTAAAATTTCATAGTAAAGGAACTGTTCAATTACAAACAGGAATGAACCACTCCTTCTTAGGGTTCGAATTTAAACTAAGTTGGGCTCATCCGAAGGATGAGCTTATAATCAAGCAAATGTTATCCTCCTCAAGCTTGTCAAAAATAAAGAGGTACTTGCCAGAAATGGTGGGGGAAAAGAGAGGAAAATGAATCTGTTTGTCATACTTTGTAACCACTCTTGAACACGACACTTTTATTCACCTGGGTTGGGAAATCTTTTGCCTAACAGTTGATCAAACCACATTGAAAGTCTTCGGTCGGTTTCTGGGTATTAAATTTGGGTCAATTGTCACCAAACCATCTGTCGTGTCGTTATGTGTTCCAGAGGTCACTGCCAATAAGCCATTCATATGTAAAAATATCTGTCATCCATCTTGACCATCCCTGAGTTAGTCCTTGCAACTAATTTTCTTCAACTTGATCTATGATTTCGTGTTGTGGGCTTTCCTACGACAGATCACTTTCTATCGACATCAGCTCATTATCTAGAAAGATGATCTAGAAATCATCAGTACCTTGAGATCTGCATGCCTCAATGGTAGGTTTCTCACCTTTGACGACAGTTTACATCATTGAATTTCAATCGAAGGATTCCGTGATATGTTCGACATCAACACATTTACTCACATCTCATGGATTGTACTGGGTACTTTGAGAGCCATTGACATCACTGGTGGTTTCTCTCACACTTGTTAACAATTTACATCATTGACTGGTAATCAAGTGGTTTCTACCATGTTCGACATCAACACATTTATTCGCATGGATAGATTTTCGGGAAGTAGAAATGAAGACCCTGGATCTAGTTTCTACCATCCAGGCTGCGAGGAATTTTGTATTCATTGTATTGTGGACTATTCATAAACAAATGGCTGCGTCCATACTGTGTTCACATGAGTCCAGACTTGTGATGTTTTACAAGATAATTCCTATATCAGAACAGTAGATAATTTTCGAGTTAGTTTTGATCTGAGTATGGGAATTCCTATCTCAGCGATGATATGATCTCATATATATATCTTGCATTGAATGTTTTTACAGGTTCCGACCGGGCTCTCAACAAGATGATCCTCGAAATGATAAAGTACTTCACTCTTCCTATATGATAAATGAAATCCTCATCTACTATAGACTTCGCACTTTAGGGGGCAATCTGTTACACTAAAATATCGTCACCATGTTTATTTGCAGTCAGTATGGGTCTATCATCACTTGTACTATCCTCCTAAGCAAGTCTAAGACCTCAGCTCTTCAAATCAAGCTTTGGAAGTGGGAGAAAGACATTAAAAATCAATGTAACTCTGGTTCCACACTTTCTCTCATGGTCACCTGCGGTCCCGCACCTTCTATGTACAAAAGCTACGTACCTACCCGCTCTGTCCCTAACGGCGTAGGTGCGGACCCCTGTGAAAGTCAAAAGGCGCAAGTTTTATCTTAAAAAACTCACTTTGGGTTAATTCTAGAGTTTTCTAGAAGGAATTTTGACGTGGATTGTTCGCTCTGAGGTGGTTCATGCATCCCAAAAGAGAAGGACCTAATCCCTTGACTAAAGGAGCTATCCCTTTGAAGGAGGGCTTTATCCCTTTGAAGGAGGACCTAGTAACTTCCCTCCATTTCACTATAAATACAGGCATTGGGGTGAGGACTAGTGAGGTTAGAAGCTGAACATTTTGAGGGTAAATGCTAGTGAATTAATACTCTTTGGTTGAGCTTGAGAGGAGAGATCACATACCTCTTGGTTCCATTGGAGAGTGAGTGAAACTTGTCAAAGTAGAGGAGACATCTTGTTGGACCCTGGGAGGAGCTTGTACAGTGTCAAGGCAAAGGTTGTAAATTTCTTCTTCTTTTGAATTAATACAATCAAACTCATTTTTCTCAACAAGTATCTTATGTTATTTGTTTCATGGACTCCTTGACTTTCATGTTAAATATGTTTTATGCAATTGGTTTTTCAGGTGCTATTTAATTTGTTTGCCTTGTTTGTGTTTGCAGATTTGTGAAAAGGAGCTCATTTGGATCAAAGGAGCGAGGGCATCCACAAGCTTGCATTGGACCAAAGGTAGGCCCTAAAAACACTTGTTTGCTATTGTTTATTGAAGCATATTTAGAGAAAGATAGTGTCTGGTTGGTTTGCTTGTCGTTAGGTCTTCTTTAGATTCTAGGAAGGTCTATCTTGTCCGCAAGATCGACTCATTCCGTACGACATAGGGACAATAGGGGCACAACAATCTTAATAAGGGGTACAACTACAATAGTAATGGGGTAATCACTAGTATTATAGGGACCCAACATGCCCCTCTCCTTCAAAAATTTATTGCCCTCAATGCTTGAGTAGTTCTGGATGCTTCTGTATAAAATTCTCATCCTCACATGTGGAATATTCAGTGGATAAGTTCTTCCACTTGATAAGATACTCCGAAATTGATCGATTTCATAGCTGTCGAGTTCTTATTTCTGTGACTGCTTCTGGTTCCAATATAATTTTTCCTTCCTCCTCAAGTTCTGGCAATATTGTTTGAACTGGGAGCTTGTCGCCTATAACCTTCTTTAAACATGAAACATGGAAAACTGGGTGCAATCGAGAAGCTGCAGGAAGCTCCAATTTGTATGCCATAGTACCAATATTTTGCAACAACTTGTATGGACCATAATACTTTGGTGATAATTTACTATCCTTCTTAGCTTGCTTGAGGGACATTTGCTTATATTGTTGTAGCCGTAAGAATGCCCAATCACCTACATCAAAACTTCTTTCGCTGTGATCTTGATCTGCCTGTTGTTTCATTCTATTCTGTGCCAACAGGAGGTTATCCTTTAAGAGTTGGAGGACTTGTTGTTGATGTTCGATGTGATGTTCCACTGCTTGAACCTTAGAATTTTCTCTTAAATATGATGTGATGGATGGTGGCTGATATCCATAAAGTGCCATAAATGGGGTCATTTTTGTTGCTGTATGGAAGGAAGTGTTATACCACCATTCAGCCAAAGGCAACCATTTGACCCATTGTGTCTGTTTATCAGATACAAAGCATTGAAGATATCCTTCCAAACATTTGTTTACTATCTTAGTTTTCCCATCAGATTGAGGATGATAAGATGAGCTATGAGCTAACTGAGTACCAAGACAAGAAAATAATTCTGTCCAAAAATTTCCAGTGAAAATGGGATCTCTGTCACTTACAATAATCTTTGGGTTTCCATGTAGCTTTTGAACTGTTTCCATAAATGCAGAAGAAACTGTACTGGCTAAAAATGGATGTGATAATGCACAAAAGTGTGCATACTTGGTAAGTCTGTCAACTACCACCATGATGACACTCTTTCCCTTAGACTTGGGTAAACCTGTGATACAATCCATTGAAACCTCCTCCCAACGTTGGCTTGGAATGGATAAAGGTTGTAATAGACCCGGTGTCTTAATTGTTTCAACTTTATTTTGTTGGCAAACCAAACATTCCGCCACAAACTTTTGAATATTTGATTTAAGGCCATCCCAAAAAAATTCCTTCTTAACCCTATGGTAAGTTTTTAAAAATCCTGAGTGCCCTCCTAAGGGAGAAGTGTGCAATTCCATAAGAATATTTTGTTTTAGCTGGGAATTCTTACAGAGGTATAAGCGATCTTTGTACCATAATGAATCATTTTTCCAGCTAAATGTATCAGACGTACTGGAATCTTGTTGTAAATTTCGAATAAGTGCCCACACTTCTTCGTCATTCTTCCATTCCTCCCTTGCTTCCTTTATCCAGTCTGGTTGGATAATAGAAATGGTGCACAACAATGCTTCCAAATCCTCATCCTTTCTTGAGAGTGCATCTGCCACCACATTTTTCTTCTCTTTTTTGTAGATGATTTCAAAGTCATAACCCAACATCTTTGTGACCCACTTTTGTTGCTCTTCAGAGGATAATATTTGTTCTAAAAAGTATTTAAGGCTATCATGATCCATTTTTACCTTGAAGTGTCTTCCCATTAGGTAGGGTCTCCATTTCTTAAGTGCATGGAGTATTGCCAACATTTCCTTCTCATAACTAGCTGTGTGTAAAAACCTTTCCTTGATTAGACGACTTTGAAAAGCAATGGGTCTTTCATCTTGCATTAAAACAGCACCAATTCCATTTCCTAAAGCATCACATTCCACAATAAAGGTTTTTGTGAAGTCCGGTGTAGCTAAGACTGGTGCTTGGCACATTGCCTCTTTAAGATGTTCGAAGGCCTTTGTTGTTGCTGGAGTCCATGAAAATGCATCTTTCTTCAATAATGTTGTTAGAGGTGCTACTATTCTCCCATAATTCTTAACAAACTTGTGATAATACCCTGTCAACCCGAGAAATCCTCGCAGATGCTTTATGGATGTGGGGATTTTCCATTCCTTAATGGCTTTAATTTTGCTGGGGTCTACCTTAACTCCTTCATGAGATACAATATGACCCAGATATTCCATCTCTTGTACTCCAAAGAAACATTTGGATCTTTTTGCATATAATTGTTTCTCCTCCAATAGTTGTAGCACCCTGTCAACATGTTCAACATGATCCTTCCAAGACTTGCTGTAGATTAGTATATCATCAAAAAATACTAACACAAATTTTCTAAGGAATGGTTTTTAAATGGAATTCATCAAACCTTGAAATGTTGAAGGTGCATTGGTAAGGCCAAAAGGCATGACCAAAAATTCATAATGACCCTCATGAGTTCTAAATGCTGTTTTCGGAATGTCTTCAGTCTTCATTCTGATTTGATGATATCCTGAACGAAGATCCAACTTGGTGAAGTAAATTGATCCATGCAATTCATCCAGTAATTCATCAATGACAGGAATGGGAAACTTATCTTTGATAGTGAGCTTGTTGAGCTCCCTATAATCCGAACACATGTGCCATGATCCATCCTTCTTGTGCACCAATACTACCGGAGCAGAGAAAGAACTTTGACTCAGTTGAATTATACCAACCTCTAGCATTTCTACAACCATACGTTCAATTTCACTCTTTTGGGCATAGGGATATCTATACAGCCTGATGTTTGGAGGAACACTTCCTGGAATCATATGAATAACATGATCATGATCACGAATAGGTGGGAGACCTTTGGGAGTCTCAAATACCTTGGAATGATTGTCCAAGAATTTTTGGAGATCTGGAGAAATAGATGATTCCAATGTGGAAACATCTAGCGAACATAATTGTGCAATTACACCTCTTTGTTCCTTTTTTAGAAGCTTTGTCATACCGTTAGAGCTGATTATCTTTCCTGGTTTCCCTGCATTACCCCTTAATTCAACTTCCTTTCCTTTCATAGAAAATTTCATGAAAAGTTCTTGAAAATTAAAAGCTGTTGTACCCAAGGATTGTAACCATTGGACTCCTAGTACAACTTTAGCACCTCCCATTGGAATGGAAAGCATTGGGCTAGTTAATACATATTCTCCCATGGATAGCTTGATATTATAGCACTTTCCTGAGCAATTTATTGTTCCTCCATTTGCAACCATCACTTGACACTCTGGTGCTGGATATAAGAAGCAATTCAATTCTTTTGCTACCTTACAATGAATAAAATTGTGGGTACTTCCTGAATCGATCAACACTATTACCTTTTTCTTCTTGATTTGTCCTTTTATCTTGATGGTTTGAGGAGTGGTAATTCCCGCCAATGCATTACAAGATATGGTCAAATTCATTTCTTCTTTATCTAGGCTTTGTTCCTGGAGTATATCCTCTTCTTTTGACCTTTCTTGCTCCTTTTCTTCTTCCTCTTCACAATCTATGTAGAATAATTTCTTCTCAGCACACTTATGACCTTTAGTGTATTTGCTATCACAACTGTAACAAAGCCCTTTTTCTCTTTTTTCTTCCAATTGTTTTGGTGTCAACCTTATAGGTTGTGGAAGACTAGGGGCAACAACACTTCCATCTTTATAGTTGTGAGTGGTATGCTTCCTGGTTGCCATAATTTTGCTTTCCATTTTTCTTGCTAACCTGAATGCCTTCTCTAATGAATCAGGTTCCCAAAGGTGAACATCATGTTGGATATTATCCTTTAAAGTCCCTATGAACACATCAATCCTATGCTCCTCTAGAATATTTTTTACCCTTATGTTCAATTTTTGGAACTCGTCAATGTGCTCCATTATTGAACCCTTTTGTTTGAGACTTATCAATTGGCTAAAAAAAGTGTTGCTTTTTGTATCCTCATAATGTGCTGTCAATTCTTCCGTAAAAATTGCCCAAGTGATAATTTGTTTACGGGAGCAAAGCCATTGATACCTTTCAAACTGATTTGGTTCCAAATATAAAGTTGCAATACGTACCTTTTGTATGTTTTGAAAATTATTGAGATCAAAAAATTGCTCCATCTGTAATATCCATGTTGCGGTATCCTTGCCATCAAACTTCCTCATATCAATTTTTGGAATATGGTGGGTCTTCGATCCCACATTAGAGTCTATGAAATCATGATTAACATTTATTTTGTTAGCATCATGAGTTTCCTTTACTACCTTTTCACCATTAATAAGTATTTCTTGTAGAAAATTTGTCAAATCTATCTTCAAATCTGCCATGTCTCTCTTCAAATCTGTCTTCAAATCATCAATCTTAGCTTCCAAGCCATTTATCTTAGATTCCACGCCATTTATCTTAGTTTCTGTTAGTTTTTTTAAGAGTGAAATTTGTTGCACTTGGTCTTGTAATTTTGATATATCATGTAGCATTTCTTCCTCTTCTTCATGAGTATTGCTAGAGCTTTCAAGTTGCTTACTAGGTGTTTGCATTGTCTTTCCTCAGGGAATCAGTTAATGATAACAATGCTCTACTATTCCCTTAGAATTCCTTCAAAATATTTTTTCAAACAAAGCTTAAGCAAAAATTTAAAAAAATATACACACATTTTTTTCACTTTGTAGGAGCTTGATATTGCCTCTGATGTCTCTCTGTAATTTTGGATCATCAAGTTTTGAAATTTCAACCTGTAGTATCCCTCTATGTCCTCTTTCCAATTCCACCAGTCTTATCCCTTTGGATTCTCCAAGGAAGAGTTATGTCAAATCTCTCACAGTGACCTGATTATAGACTAGTTCAGTAGAGCGAACTTATATGATGTGCCACGTGTCCATGTTTCGACCTTTAGCTCTGAAAAAGATATACAAGAAAATATAGTCCATCCTATTTCTATATATTCTTACGAAATTTCAATCCGATGCTCAGAGAGAAAGTTATGACAATTTTCCCCAGGTCACCTGTTTCGAATGTAATTCAGGAGTCTGCAAAAAAAACCAACTTCCTTAGATCATATCTCCGCAAATATAGCACGAAAAGATCTGAAATTAGGACCCGAGATTTAGCGCGATGTTTTCTCAAATGGGTTTTTGTTTTAGCTTCTGAAACGTTGCAGAAAAAATGTTATAGCGAAAATGCCACGATGACCTGTTTGGAGCAGCGAAACCCTAGAATCCAAAGCTCTGATACCAAATGTTATGGAACCAGCTCAAGAAAAAGATAGAAAAGATAGATCAATGTCTTAGAATTCAGCCTCTTCGAGGGGGCAACCTCCTTTACATTACATAAATGAACAATTCTTGGATGATTGAAATGACAAAACCTCCTTTCTATATATAGGAGTCTAAGGAGTCACAATATAACCCAGCCAACCTAACAATAATAATATAAAGCCACAAAAATAACAATAGAGGGATTCTATGGGGAACAATAATAACAATATGGGGACAATAGGGACACAACAATATTAATAAGGGGTACAACTACAATAGTAATGGGGTAATCACTAGTATTATAGGGACCCAACATAGACAGAAAACGTAACCCTTAAAGTTGAGAGTGTAATACAAATAAGTTCTCAAAGAGAATTAGTAAAGAGCAAAGAAAATGCATAAATTCCCACTATCTAAAGACAAAATTCAATGAATTATACAAATGAGATTTATTACAAATTACTTTTTTGACAAACATTAAAGAATAGAAGTGAAGCATAAGGAAGAAGATACAAAAAGGGTAGAGAAAGAAGTACAAAATAATGTATTTTGACCATATTTCAATGAAAAAGCAATTTGGAAAAACATCCTTTTGTAATATTAGGGCATTGTTCCAAATATTATACTTAAAATATTTTATTAAAGGAATAGAAAGGGCCAAGCAAGATAACGTGAGAAAAGAAATCAAGAACATATAGAAAATGGTCATTGTTATTTTCCAAATCTATAGTTAAAATGGCATTGCATTTAGATAACATATATAATGATTTCAAAAGCTGTAGAAAAAATAAAAATAAGGGGAATAAATGAAATGCAATATCGTGTCTACTTTTATTATTAATTATTGATCAAAGATTGTGTAGAGTATGGAGAAAAATCTACACAATAAAATCTCTTAGAACAAAATTCTCGGTGTAATGAAATCTCTTCACATATAACTCTTCGTATAAAGCTCTGTATAATAAAATATTTATGCATAGAGCTCTCTGCATAATGAAAGATCTTTGCACAAAGCTCTAGCATTAATAATTTGATTAAAGATTGTGTACTATGCACAATGAAATATCTCCGCACCAGAAACTCCACATAATAAAATCTCTTGGCATAGTGGAAGTTTTTTGCGTAGTCTGCACAATGAATCTTTTCACAAAAAACTTTCTGCATAAAGCTTTGCACAATGAAATATCTTCACAAAAATCTCTCCACACAATGAAATCTCTATGTAGAAATATCTACTGCTCAGTAACTGATTAAAGGTTGTGTTCTCCACACAATGAAATCTCTTCACACAAGATGGTCAACACAATAAAATATCTTGGCATAGTGAAAGTTATCCGCGTAGTGAAATCTCTTCACAGAAAACTTTCTGCAAAATGAAAAAAATAGCCAACGAAGATAATTAATTGATTTGCATGTCGTTTGAGGAATCAGACACATGAAGCAATTTCAACAATAAATTCTATGTCCTTAGCTATAACTGCATCCATTAAAAATATTCCTCTACACATCCTTCATTCCACACAGATTAACATTAATTTCATTCCTTTTGAAAAAAGTTTCTTATGTACCCTTGTTCTCACGCACATACACAATCCTCCACACAGTAAAAACTACACACAATGAAAGCTTTACACAAGAAAGATTTGCACAATGACTCATACTAATATTAATTCAAGATTTCATGAAATATCATGTTGCATCCATCTATAATATGCAGATATGTAGAAGAGCTATTTGCACATAGCTTCCATACTTCATGTAGTATTGGTAATATTTTAATACTAAATTAATGCATATCTCCATTATGGTGGTGTGGAAAGCAATTGTTTATGAAATCTCTCCATATAATGAAATCTCTCAAAACAAAGAAAGATATCCACACAAAGCTTTACCACTAATAAAATCATTAAATTTTTTGTACTCGGTACATGGAAAGCTAATGATTTTTTTTGGCATAGTGAAAGCTCTCTATGTAGTGAAAACTCTTCGCACAAAATTTTATGCACAATGAAAGAAATAATCAATTAAGTTAATTAATTGATTTTTTTGTTGTTTGAGAAATTAGATACATGAAGCAATTTCAACAATCAATTATGTGTCCTTAGCTAGAGTTGCATCCATTCACATTATTTGATGCGAAATTTTCTAAGTGATAATAACTTTCATTACAACCTTTGATAAATTGATTAGCAAAGTCCTAAGCACAAAACAAGTTGATTTTGTTGGAGTGTGGAAAAATCATTATTCTATGCACTTTTGTACTCGGTCTTCGAGAGGTGTTCATCAACATTTTATCTTGTGTAGAGAGTTTTGTGCAAACATATTTCATTGTGTGGTGAGATTTCATTGTAAAGAGTTTTGTCCACACTCCGCACAACCTTTACTTAATTGACTAGTGAAATTCAGAATACGAAGATATGGATTATTTATTATTAAAATATTACCAATAATATCATATGGGGCCACCACGCTCCTGACTATTATTTCAAATAGCAGTAGATATAGAGGTATTCATAATATGGAGATATGGATTATTTAATATTAAAATATTAGTAATAATATGTATATGCAAGTGTGAAACATCATGACACACTTGTGAAAAGAGCTTTCACTGTGTGGAGAGATTTGTGCCAAGAGATTTCATTATGAGAGCACAACTTTTAATCAATTAATTTGCTAAATGATAATTGCTAATTACTTTCTAGTCTAAATATTTCACTATCAACTTTCTATGAAATGGCAATGCGGATGTGGAGGAGATCTAATTCCATATATCTTTCGCACTCCATGTAATATTGGTAATATTTTAATACTTAATAATGAATATATCTGTTATGCTAGGGTAAAAAGATGTGTAGAGAGCAATATGTGTAGTAGAATCTTAGTTCATTGTTTATGAAATTTCTCCACATTATGAAAGCTATGTGCACAATGAAAGCTCTCCC
The DNA here is from genome assembly GCA_031772625.1 of Pinus tabuliformis. NCBI lineage: Eukaryota > Viridiplantae > Streptophyta > Pinopsida > Pinales > Pinaceae > Pinus > Pinus tabuliformis. The sequence goes on from CM062804.1 coordinate 1,244,942,402, forward strand.
CATAGAATATCTGTTCACACAAATTCACAAAGCTCTTTACATGGTGATATATCTTCGCATAAAAAATAATTAGCTAATGAATTTAATTAATTGATTAACCATTGTGTAGAGTGTAGAGAAATTGTTAAGAGATATTTCATTGTATAGAGTTTTTTTCACGCTCCATAAACTTCAACCTGTGCCACACTTGCTAATAAAATTGGTGAATTATGGCTCTAATCCCTGACTCTATGCTTGCAAATTCACTCCAACAATATAAATATACCTTCGGTCTAACTTTCCTTGATTTTAAGCCTTTTTCCTTGGCATTAATTCCAACTCGATCCACAACTACCAAACAATTAAGACAATCGAAAGCAATAGTAGAAACTTTGCACTATGTCGACACATAATTAATTTAACTATGAACAAATTTCAAATTAGTACTATTATGTTTCCTTTTGTGAAGATTTCCTTATGTAAATATTTTATTTTATGGAGGATAGGGATAGTGCAGGAGAATGAGGGTGTAGAGGGAAAATTAATCTTAAACTATTTTTCATTTAAAACTTTTACAGATTTATCTATGCACGATATGTGTGAGAGAATGGAGGTGTAGAAGGAAATTTATAAATTTAATTCATAATCTAATGATATTTCACATTTTCCTATTACATAAAAGTTTCATGTTTTCTAATCTAATGATATTTCACATTTTCTACAATAAAAGTTTTGATTCCTCTTTCGTGCTTCAGACAATTATGACAACTTTCATTATGAGAGGACAACTTTTAATCAATTAATTAGTAAATTATTTAGTGCAAAAGAATTTGATTCTGTAGGTGTGTGAAAAAATCATTTTTCTCTGCACTTCCACACTTCCTCCTAAAGCCAACTAATAAGTTAGTGGTGGGGACAAACACTGCTTATAGAATTTGACATGAAAGGGAAAGTATTTTTGTAAAATTTTTGATTAAAAAATTGCTTATGAATGCGAGCATATATGAATTGTGTGTAAGGTTTGTCATCGTGTGGAGTTTGAAGGTCCACACAATGAAAGCTTGAAATATTCCTCCACACAATGGACTTCCTTTGCACTCCTGCGCATATGCCTAATTACACAAATATAACCATAAACAAAGCTCGCACTGCTTATGCAAAGAGTTTTGTGCAAAGATATTTCATTGTTCGGAGAGATTTCATTACATATATTTTTGTCTGCACTCCATACAACGTTTACTTAATTGAATAGCGATATTTAAAATATGGAGATATGGATTATTTATTATTAAAATATTACTAATAATATCATATGGGTCCACCACTTGCCTCGGTGTTATTGTGAACAACAATAAACATAGTGATATTAGAAATACATAGATATGGATTAACAAAAAAGACCAATACAGGTAAATACCAGTCCTCTCAGCATTCAATTCACCAACTATGCACCTGTGCATGTCTTCATTCAATGTATCGATGCGTAGATGGAACAATAAAACTACACTAGCATTAAAATATCAAATCTAGAAGCATAATTTTCAAAGTATTAAAATATTAATACTAACATATATTTTCAAAATAACACAAATGCATATGTGCGACACTGTAGAGGAAATCCATTGTTTGAAGGAAGCTTTCAAGCTTTCATTGTGTGGATCTTTGCACTCCACAAAATCTATTAAATGTAAAATAACCACTGGACTTTTGCCCAACTGCAAACAAAGCTTTCAAGCTTTCATTGTGTGGACCTCCACACTCCACATAATCTACTAATAAAAAAGTGAAGCATGGGTAATTACACAGAGAAAACCATAACAATAAATGAGGCATAATATTAAAAAGTTACACGTTAAAGCATTGCTTAGTTTGTGTTTTGTCGCTAATAGAAAAATTAGTGAACAATAACTAGAATGCTTTCTTTCTGCGTGTTTCACATAAACATAATTTCACATCTATATCATAATTTACGACTTATATGAATTTTCTTATATTAAGGTGTGAACAAGCAATGTTGATACATTGTGCGAAGTGCTTAAAGATTATATGAATTTTTAGTAGAATTGGCTCTTTCATTTCATATATGCAAGGGAACTGGATATACCATATTCGAAGGAAGGGGAGCAATGTGGAGTGCATGATCTTCGGATGAAAGCATATGTCTAGAGACAAGTGAGTGTGAAGAAAGAGACATATATATAGCACTGTTCTGGAGCAGGGTTTAGTGAAACAAAAGACTGGTGAACATTATTTATGAGTGTGAAAATGAAGGGAATCAAAGAGCTAATGCCTATGTTACGGTTGTAAAGATTGCGTAGTATTTATTTTGGGTTGTGAAGTGCCTTTTTTGTGTTTGCTCTATACAATATTACTTTTAAGAGAGTACATAGAAAACATCTCTCAACAAAGTTATCATTGTCTTAAATGAAATGATTTTTCTTAGTTAATTCGTTTAATTCCACGTCATAATATTTTCACTCTGTTATCACTTTTCACAATATTTCAAATTAGAATAATGTACATAGCAGGTTTTGATTATGAAAAATGTGAGGGTGCAAGATAAACGTAATAAAAGCTTTATCCGTTCTTTCGTATTCTGCAAAAAAAATTTTATTCAGATCTAAATACCTGCCATTAGAAATTGTATTTTTTAGAGATCTATGTCTCAAATCCAAAACAGTTGTCAAATTTTCATTTTCAATTTAATCAATAATGTAACATTAGATATACAAAAAGTTTCAAAGCATATGTTTGTAAACATATAAAGGACGGTATCATAAAATCGATACAGAGTCATATAGATTTAAATGGAAAATATTTATTGTACTTCAATCTGTAGATAATGAATACTTAAAATCCTCTTTAGCTAATTAAAGTTTCTATCACACTCAAATAATATAGTTTTAATGAACTAGATTGTATTCAAAACATAGGCATAAAAAATGAAACTTACTCAACATAATCATAACTATAATAATGAGAGTATTTTCATTGTACACAGAAAGGGTGTGTGGGAAAAATAATTAATTAATTTATATGCATATGCACAATTAAACCAAGATTTGATTATGTGGAATGTGACAATGCAGAGGAACTACAATGAAAAATTTCTTTGTATTTTTGTTTTTCGAGGAATGAAATCTATTCAATTATGAAGACACGGTGCTAGCATTATATTATTTAGAGATGCATGTCTAAGATCCAAAACTATTGTAAAAAGTTCAATTTTGTTTTAACCAATAACACATCACTGAATATAATAGAAAATCTCAAAGCATATGTTAATTTGTTTTTATAGAAAACATTATCATAACATTGATACAAATGCAGGTTCAATAACAATTGTATCCAAATTCAAATGTCAATTACCATCGTCATAATTCAAATATATACAAGATCATATTCAAAACATAGTCATAAAAGACAAAATTGTTGAATAGAGTCAGAATTGTAACAGTGAGAATTGAAAAGTAAATGTGTTTGTTCTAGTGGAAATTGGGGTGCTTTCATAAACTGTAACACTAAAAAAGGCACCTACAAGGAAAAACAATAAACTGTGTACAATAATTAGCAAAGGTTACCATAACATAATCAACAAAGCTAAATTATCGAATATTAGCTAACATAATATTGAATGTTGAATGATTTGAGAACATTTACAATGCTCATTAGCTCTACTATTAGATGTTTTACAAGCTCATGATTTGTTCAACAAATCTGTCCATCGTAGTTTTAATGTAATCCCTATTAGGAGCAACTATAATTTCCATTTTCACATTTTTATTGATTATCTTTTTTTCAATACTTCTAGCTTCTTCTTGGATCTGGGCATCCAAGACAAAAATTTTCTTATTGACTTTAACAAAAGTAATTAGCTATTTGGTAATCTGTTTCGCAGTAAAATCAATGATGATATCAAACTCTATTTCCATTGACTATTTTAGCCTATCCAATTAAGATTTTAACATGTCTCTTGAAATTAACTTAGAACTGAACATGATGCGCAAATTGTCTAAGCATTGTATAATTTTTTTCACCCTTAGATATGCATCACCTCTTCTCTTTCTTAGCTTATCACACTCATAAATGATTTCCTCAAGTGTATTGATTCTCTCTGACCATCCAGCTTCCATTTTCTCTATTCAATTAGCATCTAGAATTTCTTGGTTTTGCTTCTCGGTATCAGAGAGTAACACAAGCCTATGACTAAGAGTAAATAAATCATGGTTAACACATTTCTTATCTTCCTCAATATTAGTATTAACTAAATTTACAAATGTCATAATTTCCTATTGCAAACACATTAAATCGAACACTGATTTCCATGCATGGTGTTAGTGTCAGTCTTTCCAGCCTTCCTACAGTGATCAAATGTGCTCTTACAAAGTGATTTTGAAGTGTCAAGGTCAAATTTTGTCATTTCAGTGAGTCTTCAAGCAAAATTTGGTCACTAGGCATTAGGTCTAGGGTTTGCCCAAATGTCAGTCCATGTCACCATTCAGCTGAGTTTATCATCATTCGTAGGGTTGTCATTATCATGTCAGTGTCTAATGAGTCATTTCACACCTTGTCCATGCTTCAGTTGCCACCCAGGCAAGGTCATTTCCCTCTCCTAGGGTTTTGAAGGCAATTTCTCTTGGATGGTCAAATCACTGGCAAAACTTGTTTCCTGATGTTAATACACCTTCCCCTATCCTTAAAGTACCTTATCAAACACTTCCCATCCCTTAGATCCGCCAAATTCCTCATTTTTGCACAAACCCTAGTTTCTAGCTACAATCTGGCAATTTTCTAGGTTTGGCCTGTGTTTTTCCCTTTTGGACCCCTTCCCCTCACTCAATCTCTGAGATTCCACTTTCCCCTATTTCCTAACATCCCTCCCCACTCCCAAAAATTTCCCCAAGAATTTAGAAGCCCCCTATCCCCTTCATTTCGCTCCATTTCGACAAAATCCCTTGTTTCACACATCGGGACAAGTTTCACTCAAAAGCTGTTTATGAGCAATAAAAGATGAATTTTGCAAAACTGAGAGAGGTTTTTGTCCAAAACATGCCAAGGAAGAAAAACCTCTTTCACTTTTTACACAGGTGTCATGGTTTGAGAGAAATGTCAAAAATACCGGCGAGAACGAAGGTGCTCCAAGGACGGTTGGCCAAAGCACAAAAACGAAGGAAAACGCCCGATCCACTCCAAATTTTGGCCAAAGCCTCTTTGATTGAGCATGGTACTTGATTGGGGACTCCCAGCCCAAATTTCAAGAAATTTGGAGAAAATTTTGTCATTTGTGAATTTTTTGTGCAATTTACAGGTTCTGCCTGTGGAGTGGTCTCACCCCCCGCGCGACCACTCGGGAGGACTGCTCAGAATCACAAAAAGTTGACATTTTTGGAAAGGGCATGCAAAAACTAGAATTACCTATACTTGGGGTCAACTTGATTTTGAGATTTGGGCCTCCAAAAGCTCAAAATACATCAAAATTTTGACTTTCTGCCCACTTTTTGAGTTGCAGAAAGTGACCTTGGGAGAATTGACTTTCGAGGGGTCAAATCAACTCCAAATCCAGAAATGCCACTTGGGATGGAACGTAGACACACATAGCTTTCCAATGAGCCATCTTGCACTTGATTTGGACAACTGGAACCCACTCAAAAAGTGCTGCAAAGGGGCGCGACCACTCGAGCAGGGGGCGCGACCACTCGAGCTAAAATTGCCAGTTTTGACTTTTCAGGCCTGCAAACTCTGTTTTTTACCTTGGTTGATCATTTGTACTTGTAAATGATGGATGTATGGATAATTTTCATGGCACATTTATAGATTTAATCTCTCTTAACCCTTCTAGAAGCTTCCTTGATGTAAATAGTGAATATTTAATGCATGGATGAGTTAGCTAAGTTTTAGAGGCAAGTTGTTTTGACTGCCTATTATCTAGTGCTAAGTTTAGAATTAGTTCAAACTGCTCCTAGGAAGCTGAGCTCGACCCCTAGAGGTGGGGAAAGGAGTTAGATGGTCTATATTATGCCTTCTCTTGCTCATTTTCATGGTTGGACTCTTGAGGGAGAAGCTCCTATTGTATATTTTACTTGTATCTCTGCAATTTGAGGAAAAGGAAGGCCAGGGTTTTGCAGACATCATTGTGGATTCTTGTGGATTGTTGTGTTGATGGTGTGTTCTTTACATGTTATTGTAAGTGTGTTTATGTGTTCCATCTCTTTCTTTGCTGCTAATTGAACAGATGAAGTGATAAAGTTTGAATTCATGCATGCCATGCTCAGCTTTTAATTTTGTTCAATATCTATGTTTTCCACTGTCTAAAGAGGATTCAAAGTTGTTGTTTGCCCTCTTTAGCTCCTCCTCTATCATTCCTGATCATCCATCTCAGATTAAGGCATCAGCACTCACTCCTACCTTGCCCCAAAGATCCCCCTGCAAAAACTGAGCCCAATCCCCGCACCCTGAATTGCACTCCCTCCAATTGCCACCAAAAACCCCAAAAACTTTAAATCAACCCTCCTTATCAGTTTACTAGCCTAATATTAGTGTTCCTAATTGGGTCAGCTCATCCTATTGAAAGATCTACTGAAGTTGACCGGAGAGAGCCTTCTCATACCCCGTAGGGCTAGCTACGAGGTGAAATGGTTTGATGTTGCCTTGAAGGTTTACCTTCCTCAGCCTAGGGTGAAATCTCAAGCGCTAACATAGTGGCGACCATACTGGGGAGAACATATAAACCTTTGCTAATTGACGTGTTATTTCATAAGTCTTAGACGGAGCCTGAAGTTACGCCAGGAGCCTTCGAAAACGCTCTTGTTTTACATCAGCGTTAGTAGATAAACGTTGCTTCAGTCAATCTCCGTGAGCTTGTGAATACGACCACTTCGATTGCATTTTACCCCAGGACATGTATCAAATTCAGATCTGATGTTGATGGTGAACAACGATCAGACACTTGACAGGCTGAAATCATTCACTTGGCGACTCTAAATCAGTTTCAAGATCAGATCCAAAGACTCCACTGGAGGATGATCCCGACCAGAAAAAACATGAAAGGAGAATATGGCAAGATCAGGTACTCAAGTTGGAATTTCATCCAAGACATTTTGTTCTTTGTCATAAATTATTTCTTCTCTTTTCCCAAGAATGTTAAGAAGGCCTTGCAAAGTATACTATGTTTGAGAAGAGATCCTCGACCTGCAGTTGATTCTTTCCCTTTGAAGATTGTAAAAACCAAAGATTTGCATGCCTTTGAGCTTGATCAAAATCCTTTTTCCGAATTTTGTGATGAACCTCAAGAGACCAAGACTAATCCTATACCTTCTGTACATACCCCTTCACCTTGTAAAATTCCAAATCGGTATAAACCTCTTGTTTTACCTTCTTTTCTTCATGCTTTCCCCAAAAACTATGATCTATACTTGCTGAGGTTTGATGGTGAAAGTAAGAATGTCAACGCTGAGCAACATGTCCAGAATTTTGAGAATTTTCTAGATCTTTTTGAAGTTGATAAAGAAGATGTTAGTATAAGGCTTTTTGCTCTTTCTTTGCAAGCTGAAGTGAAGAGTTGGTTCAAAACCCTGCCTGATGCAAGCATCTCAGATTTCCAGCAGTTCGTCAAAGTTTTTCTCGACAGGTTGATGATCAGACAAAACCTTTTCTTGATTGTAGAAGAGTATAACCATCTGAAAAGATTGCCAGGGGAGACAGTACAACAGTTTTCAGCCAGATTTAACCAAGTTTATTATTCAATGCCAGTTGATATAAGGCCTACTCCTAGATCTGCTCTCTTGCACTATCCGGGTGCCTTTGATCCGGAGATGGAGTTTCAGCTGAGAGAAAGGGATATTGCAACACTTCACGAGATGCAAAACAATGCAGTAAATGTAGAGGCTCATCTGTTGATCCGAAGGGCAAGGATGAAAGAAGAAGAGATGAAAAACATAGATCCGGAAAAATCAACATCTCTAGAGGTAAAGCTTGACATTTTGGTAAGTGCAGTAGAAGAGATGATGGACAAGATCAACACAAGAAATTCTTATGATGTTCAAGATCATGGCTCGCTGATTGAAGAAGAACAAGTTGCTGATCCAAAACATTTTGTTTCTCATCCTAGTTGTCATAGCACTGATAATGATTGTTTTGTAGATCATTGTGAAGAAGAGAGCACTGTTGATATGACCTGCATGCTTGATGATGTGTTTTATAGTGATGATTTGCCTCGTTTTGATCAGTATGATGATGATTATGTTCTCCAAACAGAGGCTAATTTTGCAATCAAACAAGCAGCTAGTTTGTGGGAGGAAGTTCATTTTCAGCAGCTCGAAAACAATGTTCAGCCATCACATATCAGCTATGACAATGATGAGGAAAGTGCAGCAAATTTTGAAGTAAGTGAAGGATCTTTGCCTCTTTGTTTTGATTCATTTCAGTTCATCAGAGACAACTTCCATGAAATTAGGAATCAGCTGTCAACAAGTCTTGATCTAGACCATCTTGAAGGCAATAAAAACCTTGTTCAAGACTTCTCATATTCAGATTTGCAGCCCCCAAATGCCATTGGTTTTCAAGTTGCAGATGAAAGCATGGAAGCTGACATATTTGATCAAATGATACAAGAAGGTGACTCCGTACCATTCTGTTTTGAATCATTTCAGTTTTTGAAGGGTAGATTGCATAGTAAATCTTCAAATGAACAGCTTATAACAAATTAGCAATCTCTCAGTATAAATGTTGAGGATGAGACAGATGACAAAATTCTTGAGCAGCCTGTAACATCAGATTTGCAGCTACCAAATGAAATTGAAGGGCAGATTACAGATGAAGCTGTGGAAGATGATTTGATGATGCAGGAAGATTCTATACCCTTTTGTTTTGAAGCATTTCAGTTTATAAGGCAGAATTCTCATAAAATCTCTCAAGAACAAGATGAACAGCTAGAAGGATGTCATGCATTTTCAATGGATACATTGCAGCGGTCTTTTCAAGTTTTTCATGATCCAATAGCTGAAGATTTGGATGAGGTTTGCAGTCAAAGTCTTTCTCCATTGACTACATGTGAGCTTGGAACATGTGTTGATATGAATTTGATCTGGCAGCCGGTTTCTTTGTCATTTTCAGCAGAGGTCTCATCACAAGGCTCAGATCAAAGTTTGCATTCATGGTATGAGGAAACGAGAAGTAATCTATTAGATGAGCTAAGTTCCAGTGTGCATGAATTTCAAGATCCTTATGCAGTGTTTTTGGAGGTGGATAGAGAAGCCATATCATTCAATGGGTCTGTTTCTAAGTTGGCATGGGAGTTGCCTTTCAGTAGTTCTCTCTTGTTGGTCATAATCAAGAACTTGCGGAGATTTCAAACAGCAGATGGGACACTTACTTGGTTACATTGGTTGTTTCATTTCACTTGATCAGGTGATGAATGAAACTGTTAGAGTAGGTTTTGATGAATAAGCTCCACTTTGAGCATCATTTTCAGTTGGTCGATCGTGTTTAAGTATCGAGTCAGTTTTTAGTTGAGTCATGAGTCCTTTATGAGTCAATTTTTAGCCTTGTGGTTAAGTTAGTTTGTGTCAGTTTTCAGTCTTGCATTTCAGCTTGAGTTTATGACTCCATTGCCCAATGGTCAAAAGCACTGGTCTGCTCTCCCAGAGGTCTGAGGTTCTTGGCACCTCCAAGGAGCTACCATCCCCATTGGAGCCAATGTTAGTGTCAGTCTTTCCAGCCTTCCTACAGTGATCAAATGTGCTCTTACAAAGTGATTTTGAAGTGTCAAGGTCAAATTTTGTCATTTCAGTGAGTCTTCAAGCAAAATTTGGTCACTAGGCATTAGGTCTAGGGTTTGCCCAAATGTCAGTCCATGTCACCATTCAGCTGAGTTTATCATCATTCGTAGGGTTGTCATTATCATGTCAGTGTCTAATGAGTCATTTCACACCTTGTCCATGCTTCAGTTGCCACCCAGGCAAGGTCATTTCCCTCTCCTAGGGTTTTGAAGGCAATTTCTCTTGGATGGTCAAATCACCGGCAAAACTTGTTTCCTGATGTTCATACACCTTCCCCTATCCTTAAAGTACCTTATCAAACACTTCCCATCCCTTAGATCCGCCAAATTCCTCATTTTTGCACAAACCCTAGTTTCTAGCTACAATCTGACAATTTTCTAGGTTTGGCCTGTGTTTTGCCCTTTTGGACCCCTTCCCCTCACTCAATCTCTGAGATTCCACTTTCCCCTATTTCCTAACATCCCTCCCCACTCCCAAAAATTTCCCCAAGAATTTAGAAGCCCCCTATCCCCTTCATTTCGCTCCATTTCGACAAAATCCCTTGTTTCACACATCGGGACAAGTTTCACTCAAAAGCTGTTTCTGAGCAATCAAAGATGAATTTTGCAAACATGAGAGAGGTTTTTGTCCACAACATGCCAAGGAAGAAAAACCTCTTTCACTTTTTACACAGGTGTCATGGTTTGAGAGAAATGTCAAAAATACCGGCGAGAACGAAGGTGCTCCAAGGACGGTTGGCCAAAGCACAAAAACGAAGGAAAACGCCCGATCCACTCCAAATTTTGGCCAAAGCCTCTTTGATTGAGCATGGTACTTGATTGGGGACTCCCAGCCCAAATTTCAAGAAATTTGGAGAAAATTTTGTCATTTGTGAATTTTTTGTGCAATTTACAGGTTTTGCCTGTGGAGTGGTCTCACCCCCCGCGCGACCACTCGGGAGGACTGCTCAGAATCACAAAACGTTGACATTTTTGGAAAGGGCATGCAAAAACTAGAATTACCTATACTTGGGGTCAACTTTATTTTGAGATTTGGGCCTCCAAAAGCTCAAAATACATCAAAATTTTGACTTTCTGCCCACTTTTTGAGTTGCAGAAAGTGACCTTGGGAGAATTGACTTTCGAGGGGTCAAATCAACTCCCAATCCAGAAATTCCACTTGGGATGGAAAGTACACACACATAGCTTTCCAATGAGCTATCTTGCACTTGATTTGGACAACTGGAACCCACTCAAAACGTGCTGCAAAGGGGCGCGACCACTCGAGCAGGGGGCGCGACCACTCGAGCTAAAATTGCCAGTTTTGACTTTTCAGGCCTGCAAACTCTGTTTTTTACCTTGGTTGATCATTTTTACTTGTAAATGATGGATGTATGGATAATTTTCATGGCACATTGATAGATTTAATCTCTCTTAACCCTTCTAGAAGCTTCCTTGATGTAAATAGTGAATATTTAATGCATGGATGAGTTAGCTAAGTTTTAGAGGCAAGTTGTTTTGACTGCCTATTATCTAGTGCTAAGTTTAGAATTAGTTCAAACTGCTCCTAGGAAGCTGAGCTCGACCCCTAGAGGTGGGGAAAGGAGTTAGATGGTCTATATTATGCCTTCTCTTGCTTATTTTCATGGTTGGACTCTTGAGGGAGAAGCTCCTATTGTATATTTTACTTGTATCTCTGCAATTTGAGAAAAAGGAAGGCCAGGGTTTTGCAGACATCATTGTGGATTCTTGTGGATTGTTGTGTTGATGGTGTGTTCTTTACATGTTATTGTAAGTGTGTTTATGTGTTCCATCTCTTTCTTTGCTGCTAATTGAACAGATGAAGTGATAAAGTTTGAATTCATGCATGCCATGCTCAGCTTTTAATTTTGTTCAATATCTATGTTTTCCACTGTCTAAAGAGGATTCAAAGTTGTTGTTTGCCCTCTTTAGCTCCTCCTCTATCATTCTTGATCATCCATCTCAGATTAAGGCATCAACACTCACTCCTACCTTGCCGCAAAGATCCCCCTGCAAAAACTGAGCCCAATCCCCGCACCCTGAATTGCACTCCCTCCAATTGCCACCCAAAACCCCAAAAACTTTAAATCAACCCTCCTTATCAGTTTACTAGTCTAATATTAGTGTTCCTAATTGGGTCAGCTCATCCTATTGAAAGATCTACTGAAGTTGACCGGAGAGAGCCTTCTCATACCCCGTAGGGCTAGCTACGAGGTGAAATGGTTTGATGTTGCCTTGAAGGTTTACCTTCCTCAGCCTAGGGTGAAATATCAAGCGCTAATACATGGCATATGTTATTGACTATATGTGATTTGACTACATTAAGTAGAGTGAAAAATTTGTTAGATGTTTGTGGTATTGTAGTAGAAAAACTTAACAATGATGGTGACCATATTCCTAGTGTTGTCATTAATAGAGGAACCAAATTTAGAATGACTTCTTGTTCTTTGAATCTCCTTTTAGTCTAAGTTTTTTTGCAGTTAGTACACCAACAGACTGAGAAAGTGCATCAGTGGTATATTGATGGAATACCATGAGTCTCTTTGTGTCAATGCCAAATAGATCAATATCCATTTGTTATTCATCAATAATTTTTTTATTTTGAACTTTTACCCTTTCAATTCTCAATTGTTTGGTGGTCTTGTTATATTTTTCATTTTTCAATTTGATAGAATGTTCATTGAAAATAATGACCTCTTATGCAATATTCTCCATTATTTTCAAATTCTATTCTAAATAAGAAGTAACCCAATCAGTTGGTACACTATTTTCATTTTCCATGTCTATAGCTTCTTGAATGCTTTCTCTATTTATCGAACTTTTGGATTTGGGTTTTCTAGATGTATGCACTTTTTCTGGAAAGTATTTGCGAAGAGACTCTTCATCATTTTGATGACTTAATAGCTCACCATGAACTAATTCTCCAGTGCCATGAGTTTTTCCCTTTCTTATACTAGAGGATGAGGTTGCACCAGTAATAGGTGAGGAAGCCTAAGATTATTGTGTAATATTTAGGGATTTTTCCCTATCCATTACCGATATTTGATATTTGATTCTCTACAAATATTGTAAATGATCCAATGTGTAAACATGTTTTGAATTAGACAAAAATTTAAAAAAACTATTTTCTTGCACATTAAGAGATGTAAAAATTACATTAGTTCTTTGTTCAAAAGGAATTTAGGTTATCAAGGTAAGCCATCAAATACAATATGTTTTTTATGAGTAATAAAGCAAATGAAAATAGCAAAGGGAAAAGAGAAAGCATGGATAAGTTGATAAAATGGAGTGTGTATTGCATGTGATGTAGTTGATAAGATGGAGTGGCTATTGCATGTCCTAAAAAATTTATTGGAGTTCTTGTGTTCATAAGGTGCTAAAAGATAAAATACAAATCTCTAAATGATTGTGAAAAGAATGAAATACCTTGGAGAAAAATATGCGAAAGAACCTAAGCATTTGAGAAAATGAATTGTTGAACAACATTAGATCTGCCCAGTTGTGATCCCAAGAAATTATTTTCTTCACACAATTTCAAGCACTTGTTTGCTACAACATTCATCAATTCGCTACTGAAAATGTCCTTGTTTATTTTCTTTTCTGTTGTCAGATTCAAGTACAACTTAGTTTATTGTATAAGTGCAAATAACTTGCTTCATTTATCTGCTACTTATTTTCAATAAAAAAATGGCACAACATTTTAAATTTAATCTTGTAATGAAAGCCCTTAATTAATTTTCTTATCGATGTTAAAAAGTATCGCTAAACATGGCATTGATTTGTGCCCTCGAGAAATGTGTGTGGAGTTATGAAACACATGACATAAAGGTTATTCCAGACATAATCCTTTTCTGCACGGTCATTGTCTTATACATACACCGTCATCCACATAGTAAAATATTTGGACAAGGACACATAATAATATTAATTGGAGATTTGTTCAGCCCCACTTCCCTCCTTGACATCATATACCAAAATGTAAATTTGGTTAACCATTATCGATTAGAATAAAATTATTGTGCAAAACAAATATACAAACAACTTAATATCTATGAAACGAGAAAAATTTATTCATAATCGTAATAATTTCCTTGTGGAAAATAGATGTATTGAAAAATTCTGGTGATGGAAATTTATATAAGAATGCAAAAGTTTTTTTGGGTGCTAGTGTGGAGATTTAGAGGTTCACACAACTAGAAAAGCTTTTCTCTCTACACTCCCCACTTTTCGCTCACCCTTTCTTCTTCTGCTACATTGTGCTCCTCTCCTATTTTTGTATTTTGCATAATAAAAGCTTGATTTGTATTTGTAAAAAGGGATAATCCACACATATTAACTGATATATAATATTGATGAGTGTTTGATCAATACTAGTTTTATGATTCCACATAATGAAATGCTAAGACATATTATTGAATGACTACATGTCTGGAGGTGCATTAAACAGGTAATGATGAGTGTCGAGATGCAGAAAATGATTTCAAAACATTAACATTGACCAAGGAAAATTTTAAGGATGGAAAATTTTCTTGAAGTTTAAAACATTGGCGAATCTCACTAATCCCCAATACGCAAATTATAAATGTTTATTGATATATTTGTAAAATTATTCAAATTTATAATTATTTTATATATAGTCTCTATATAATGTTGGCGATTTTTAAGGTAAAATAATTTTATATTCTAAAATTTGGGCGAATCGTCTTTTATAAAATTGGAAATTGGCGAATCTTTTTTGTGGAAAAATCATGGAAAATTAGCCCACTGGGCGAACATTAGCCCCTAAAATTTTCCATGACATTGACATTTTTTGTTATTATAGTTAGTGCCACTACTCAATAAAACCTTTGACTTCACCTCGACTCTCTGCATAAAGAAAATGTCAATACTAGCCACTATATCAATTTATTACCATAAATGATTACTCCATTTGAGATGCTTTAGAAATTGACATCAAAATAATATTTTTATTAATATCCTAAAACTCATTCTATTTTGGTTTTCTAAAGCTCTCCTACCAATACGATGTTAATATTGGAAGAATGGATATGCGGAAGCATGAAAGTACGCATGAGGCAAACCAAGAGAGATGTTTGATAATAGTCAAATTGTATTATCATAACCCAAGCTAATTTTTGTTTGCACAAGTCCAAAATCTATAAAAGATGCACAAGTGATGTGCGAAATGGGCCAACATGTGGAAGTGTTTTTGTCTTTTAATTATGAGTACTATGTCTACTTCGTTGCACTCTCATTTATTACAATGTTTATTGATTTATCAAATTTTCAAATTATATAACTAGACAAACAATATTACAGTGTAGTTAGATGGGATAATTGATGAATAATTTTTCAGTGATACTGTTTCCAATTAATGGAGTCTACAATGACGATTTTATTTATTTACATTGTCAAGTGATCCAGTAATGGTACAGTTCTTGTTTCTTATTGTCAAGCAATCTTAAAATTATGTTTTACTTTATGGTTGAAGAACTTGACTGTTGTTGAATAGAACTTTTGATTTATTAGATGATTGGAGTCCAGTTTAATGTTATAATTGGTAATGTGTGAATGTGTGGAAGTGCGAATTATGAATTTCTCTGCACTACCACAAAACCAAATTCTTTCGCACTAAAGAATTCACAGTCCATATTTTTTCTCAGAACACGTGCATAAGTGTAGATATTTGTTTGGATGCAGAGAGTGAATGTGGAAAGTTCAAATATAATATACAATGCAACACAATCAACTTTTGTGCACTTAAAAACCAACATAGAATACCAGATATCATTTATAAAATTTAATATGGCATATTGTAGTGGTTTTCAGCGCAATTTAATATTAATGTTTATAAAATATTATATTATGAAATAATTCTAATGATAACAGGAAATGTAAAAACTATTGAAAGCATTTAGTACTAGAGCATGTGAGAAAAGACAATTGTGTTACATGTAAAGATTGTGTCAATATAGTAATGTTTAAGAATATGCGGAAACTTGGAATTTGTACTTAGCATCGAAAAATTAATTAACTCTTAGTACTACTATTAATATCTATTCAGGAAATCATTACGCAATCATGTTATCACAAAAATGCTTAATAATAATTACTCTAATTCACTGTGTAATGATTGTTAGTGGCAAAGATATCGACAAAACCGTATCTATCGATATTATAAAATACTTTTTTCGATATTTATTTGGTGAATTCAATTATATATACTTCTTTTAAAAGAGAGACATTTAGAATTTGAAAGAGTCATCCTATATTGGAGAAAAAGGAACGAGTTTCAGCTGGAGATGCTGCTGGTGTAGCTCGTGTTGGTGCAACTAGTGTTGGTGTTGTTGGTGCTACTGATGAGTAGCTTGTATCTATATGTTAGAAGTGAGAGAAGTTAATCATAGATAGAGGATATGTGGGGAAAGTATATTTTATGAGTTACATATTAGGTTGGGGACCAAATGGCGCTTGTGTGAATGGACTTGCTTTTGTTCCTTCCATCACAAATTGAGTCTATTTCCTAGGTAATTTCTCAAGAAAATAGTTTAAGACTAATTTCTATTACACTATGCTTATATGAAGGCGCAACACGTAGAGCACTATTTAGTGCTAGATTTATGATGATGTTTGGAGAAAAATGGTTTTTGGCAATGTGACGATGCTAAAAGTTTTTCGCATCCTAAAAGTTTTGTTAAGATGTTATCGATACTATAATATTTCCTTTTTTTGTAGCATATAATATTATTTTGTTTCATTTACAAATGCTTCCAACATTTTCATTTTTTCTTGAATGCAATGTTAAAATGCAAAAATGAATAAATAAACATAAAGGGATTTTCATATGTCACATTTGCAAACTTCGATAAACACGTGTTGGTTGTAATGTTGAATTTTAGAATTGCTAATGTCTAAACCATTTAGAATAGTAAGCTTTCTCAATTTGATTTTCAAACTTATTCTTTTTAATACCATAGCTTCCTTGTGCAAAGCTTACAATGAAATATTTCATTGTGCAAAAGAAGGTTATAATAGTTTTGGAATGCTAGTTTTTAGCTTAACGTAAAATGGTTCAAACCATACCAAAACATAAACTATTACTTAATTGACTTAATTAAGTAAATAGAGCTCGTTTATTAGTGTATAATATGAGTACAATTGACGAATGTGAAATCACTAACGAAGAATTGGTTGATAGAAAAATAAGTTTACATAGTAAATTTCCTAAATGCACTTTTATTCACTCGATAAATGTAAAAAAGACTTGTATTTATTGGCAGGGGAGCTTTAGTTAATCAAAATAGAATGTGATCTAGGATATTAATAAAATAGTATCTTGATATTGATTTATAAAGCATGTGAAATGAATCAATCATGAAACATAATTATATCAATTGGTCTATCTTAAATTGGAATTTAAGTAAAATGGATATGATTTAAAGTAACCAATTTTACAATAGTATTTTTTGATTAAAGATCACGTAAATCAATACTAGCCAAATTGATGAAGATCACTAGTTAATGAATACCATTAAAAATGATAGTAGTTAAATGTTCTTTAAGGGCTTAGATGTCAATGCATGACTTAATTCACAATGATGCCAAAATTGATGGAGTTATTGGTTCTTTGCATAGGCTCAGGAGAGGACTAAGCAAATCTTGAATTAATATCATTACATTTCCTTGTGCAGAGCTTTTACTATGCATATGACAGAGTTTTTGTGAGAGAAAAAAGGTGCTTTGAAAAGGCAGGGGGGGAGGTTGAAAACAAAGCTTTCATTGTATGTAGGACAAAATGACTTCAAATCTTAGATGTCAATTCCTATTGGTTGTGAAAGAAATTTGTTAATGTTCATCTTGTATGGTTAACATATAAGAAAATAGTGTAACTTGCAATGATTGGCCAAAGTTGCATGGAAATATTCAAACTAAAATCAAACCTTTTTACCCACATTTACCGAATACTAAGTGCATTAGTAATTTCACATCTGTCAACTAAACTTGTATTATGCAATTTTAAATAAATTGTGTTTTCAATCTATGTGAGGAAGACATGTTTTGTGTTAAAATGAATATGTGAACCATACTACGAATGATTCAACTAAGAACCAATTTGTATCATGAAAATTTTGGTCTATGTGTGCATTGGATACTGAACAAGTGTAAACTATTAACTATATAACCTGAAGTTTATGCAAAACTAAACAATGTATACAACTAACAACATAATGCATATCCTCGAAAAAATTGGCAAAACAAAATTATTCCAGAGAACTCCATGAAATCTATTTAATAATAATGAAGAAAACAAAGCATATTCTTAGAAAATTTTGCAAAAAAATTATTTAACAACATTGCATAGAAATTGTAAACAGATTCAGGCTTAGAACAAAGTGATCACTATTTGTATTTGAAAAGTCTTTAACAAGAACGAAAACAGTTACAGTAACAATAATTATATCCAGATTCAAAAGTCAATTGCCTTAGCTATGATTAAAATAAACATCAAATATTAAACATATTTCCAACAACCAAAAACTGTTATTGAAAATTCATTTTCATTTTGATCAATGAAAGAGCCATTATCTCTGAATCACAAAATTGGTAAACAATCTCAGAATTTGCACAAAGCATGTTAGGTCCCCTATAATACTAGTGTATCCCCTTATTGTTATTGTTAGTGTATCCCCCTTATTGTTATTTTTGTGTGCATGTAGTCCCCATATTGTTATTATTATACCCCATAGAAGCCCACTAATGTTATTGTTGTGCCCTTACATTATTATTGTTATGTAGGCTCTGATTCTATTGTGACCCCTTAGACTCCTATATTGTAGGTATTAACCCTGTATAGAAATTACCTGCAAATGAATTATTTAAATAAAAAAATAAACAATGGTGAGAGAATAAAACATAAAACACATATACACAGAGATTTTCCCCTAGATCCCAAAACCAGGACTACCAGATTGATTTTTTTCATTACATTCCTTCAATGTTACAATAGATATATATATATATATATATATATATACATCCTGGAGAATCCATAAACCTTAATCTGTTAACCTTGGATTAGAACATAATCGTAGTTCCCTTGACTGGATCTACAAAATACCATGGAAAAAAAACCATCATGCCCAAAACCATGTGCGAAATCCATGCACAAAACCATAGGTAGGTCTGCCCACCTAATATATGGTCCAAAAAAAATTTCCTATGGTGCTGCGCCAAACGCAACATACAGGGTAGGCTACTGCCCCCCCCATGACCACACCGCACATGGGGTAGTTGTGGAAAGAATATAACACACACTCAACATTCTCCCACTTGTTGTTTTCTTTCCACAGGGGGCACCGGAGGGCTTAGTCATTAGTCCAACCCTGCAATGCCCATTGTTTCTCTACACTAAGAGAACCTTTTAGTGCTCACATACTTTGTCAATGCATCTACATTATTCTTCAAATTGTCCTCCTTTACTAGCAACACCTTTTTTTCCTCTACCATATCCCTCACAAAGTGATACTGAACATCAATGTGCTTTGTCTTTGAATGATAAGAAAGGTTCTTTGCCAAGAAAATTACACTTTTGCTATCACAGTATATCCTTATAGCTCGTTGTACTAATCCCATACTTGAACTCAATCTCTGCAATCAATTTGCTTCCTTGCTTGCATGAGTGGTTGACATGTATTCTGCTTTTGTAGTTGAAAGTGCCACTACAAATTGCCTCTTACTTGTCCAACTGAATGCACCTCGAAATAAGTTAAACACATACCCACGTATAGATCTTCTCTAATCTGGATCTCCAGCCTAGTCTATATCAACAAAGCCACAAATGTCCAAAAATCTATCCAATCCTGGTCTTCCTTGATAGCACAAACCATAATCACTAGTGCCACACAAATACCTAAAAACCCGCTTCACTGTTGTCCAATGCTCCTTTCCTGGTTTTGACATAAACAATGCTACCACTACATGTGCAATGACTACTCTAGTACAAACCATTACATACATCAAGCTACCGACTGCACTTGCATATGGAACATGAGACATGTCCTCTTCCTCTTATTGTGTCTTGCGACACTATTCAACAAATAACATTACACCTACATGAATAGGAACCTTCATTAGTTTATTATCCTGCATATTAAACCTTTGTAGTATTGTCTCGACATACTTCCTTCGGTTTAACCATAACTTCCTATTTGCACAATCATGTTTAATTTCCATGCCCAAAATATAGTTTGCAGCACTAAGATATTTCATGTTGAATTTGGAGGACAATTGGGTATTCAAATCCTTGATAATTTCTTTGTCATTCCCAAATAGAAACATATCATCCACATACAGGACCAAATAAATAACACGGTTGCCAATTAATTTAAAATAGACACAATGATCTTCTTTGCTTTTGGTGAAGCCAAGTGTTACCGGGAAAAGTGTCTATTTAGAACTGCTCTATCCCACTAAGGTGTGACAACTGCCTTAGAAACAAACAGAGAAAACTACTTTTGTATTTCCTTTATGAATTAAAGATAGAGGGGGATAGAAAGAACTGACCTGTGTCTTGCGCTAATCCTTTGATCCAATCCCTCTCTTCTTTGACAGCTTCCAGCTACTTGCTCCCTTACTTGCCCAGCTTCACCAAGTACCTGTAAGATCACAGAAGAAGAAAACTATACAAAGACATGGATCTATATTCATAAACAGCTTAGGATCAGATTTAAGCTAACCATACAAATGTAACAAGCATCAATGATACACAAGCATGGAGGAAAAACTCAAATAGTTTTTATTGATATAACAAGAAGATCCAGGAGGAGTTACAACCGATGATTCCTCACCCAGCATCAACCTCCCAGCAAAGAAGCCCCTCTTCACCTCCAACAAAGCATAAATCACCCAATACTTTGATCTCTGTCTCAAAACCAACAGCAATTCCTTACAATGTGCAAAATTCCAGCCTATGGATCTCTGGGATGAGAGATCTATATATAGATATTTGCAGAGGTGTGAGTTAGCTCTCGGTTTTTTATTAGTGTCTTCTCTCTGATAATTCTTGATGCCACTTGGAGATCTCATTGATCTCTTACTCATCCTTGGGCGATTTTGAAAGGCAAGTGTCCCAGGAGAAGTTTCTGGAAGATTCCATGATCATCCACCTCGCAAACTGTCTCCGCCACTTGTCTTTTCCCATCCATCGCACCCTCACAGTGTATTTAGGTGCACTGCAACGCACTTCCCGTGTGTACAAGGTGCGATGCAGTGCACCCTGGCCATGGAGCAAGTGCATTGATCCAGTTTTGACCAATTTTGAGTAGTTTTTCATGGAGAACTTATGGGAGAAGCTGTAATCTGTGGACCTTGTTCCTTTAGGGGTTAGAAAAAAAAATTTAAGGACTTAGGAGCCCTTGGTTTATGGAAATTTCATGCTTGGAGTTGTAAGGCACAAAAATGTCTATAATAGTTTCCCCCTAAAGTATGAGGCCGTTAACCTTTTGGTGTCAGGTGAAATGCTTTATTATGAGGATCCGAAGTTCTTTCAATGCTGGGAGGAGACCTCTAATAAGATACAATACAATACATTATATTCATACTATTTTTCATGATCTAGCTAAGGTGGGCATTCCCATGCTCAACTTTATAAATTCATTTTCATGTACATAGGACAGACAATCGTCTGAGTGTAGGCTGATGATTCTGATAGAGCCATCATCCTTTTGGTAGGATGATTATCTGTGCTGCAATGCTGTACATTTAATGTCTTTATTTCCCTGAATATATATCACAGCCTAGATGGATGAGACTAGATCTGGGGTCTTCAATCTCATCTGATCTTCACTCGAAGTACAAGTCGATCCATGTGAGAAATGTTCTGAAGTCGAACATGGAAAGACATCGCTTGATTACCAGTCAATGATGTAAACTGTTAACAAGCACGAGAGGAATCACCAATAATGATAATGACCCTCAAGGTACTGCAGTACAATTCACGTGGTGTGAATAAAGGACTTGGCGTCGAACACCACGCAAAATCTTTTGGTCGAAGGCCATTGATGGAAACCTGTCGTCGGAAGTGAGAAACTTGCCATTAAGGCATGCAAGCTTCAAAGTACTGAATGGGGTGTCCCTAGATCAACTTCTTGGATAATGAGCTGATGTCGACAAGAAGTGATCCGTCATAGGAGGGCCTTAATGAATCCCACATCAATGACACGGAACGGAGCAAATGATTTTGATGGAGGTGAAAACGATCAGATGATATATGGTTCAGGGTGGCGGTCATGAAAGAATGGAGTATAATGTATGGTAGTGGGTGAGACACAGGTGGCTTCTCTGGATGACTTCTCTTGAACATGTCAGCGACACTGATGTGATGGATTGGTAGCATTAACCCCAAATGTGGATGGTATGGTGTGACCATGGCGATGTGACCGGTGAATGAAACAACCCAACCCGACTCGGACACGGAGTGGAAGTGTCATGTTTAAGAGCGACTTGCTACCAATAAAGATTCTTTGAGTTTTCTTCCCAATTTTTCCCCAGTCATTGTTGACCAGTACCTCTTTATTTTTGTCAAGCTTGAGGAGGGTAACATATGCTTGTTCTATAATTTGCCCTTCGGGAAAACCCATCGCTATGTTTTAACGAGCCTAGCGATAGTGAAACCCGTTCTCGTCTAAAGACAAGTTTGTCGCTATTAATCTTTTTAACGAGTTTAACGACAAAGATAACTCGGTCCTTTTCGTTTTTAGAGAGTCTGAAAAGGTACGTAAAGGTAACTCCAAAATTCCTTTTTCGTCATCTAATCCCTTAAGTCCGAAAAAGTATAAAACAATACAAAAGGGATGAATTTTCGATAGTTTTAACGAGCCGAACAAAACAAGCGCTCGATCTTTTTGTGTAATAATCCCTCAGGTCCAAAAAGATTAAAATCTAGATGAGGGATAGCCCTTCCTGTCCCTTTAACGAGCTGGAAGGCCAAGGACTTGGAAATATTTTCATATTTTACGAGTCAGTTGAAAAGAGCTTAAAGAAGACTCGTCTTTTGAGGAATGAGTGATAAAACGGGTAGCAGCTGATTCCAGGTAAGGTTTGGAATTTTCCAATCACGACAGTGTCACAAGGATGGCTAGTGAAATAACTCTTCGCAGTTCTTCCTCAAAATGGGTAAACAATCAAATGGAGGTGAAATGATCGGCCAATGTAAAAGTGGAGGTGACGATGCAAACACGACCAAGGCTTTAACGACTGAAGTACTTCATTCACGGTGGTTATTTACCGGGGAATAGTTCATTTTTTAACGAGCTTAAACGCGGGTGGAAACATTTGCTCATGTCTTATGTTTATTTTTTAACGAGCTTGAACTATGTGCTAAAACTGCTCGATGCGGGTTTATTTTTTAACGAGCTTGAACCTTGTGGTAACACTGCTCGATAAGTTTGCATGCCCCCAGCATAATAACTCAAATCGAGGTGCATGCCCCCCAAGCTTCATTGCATTCAACTCGGTGGTTGGAATGAAGGTTTACCTTTGAGACTTGGAAAGGGGATTTGTTTCATTTTTTAATGAGGTTGACACAGTAAAAGAACTATCCTCATAATCCACCGTGTTTACAGTATTTGATAGAAAATAAAAAACTGAAGGATGATTAAGGTTATTGGAATGATCTTTGTTGTAATCCAGAAGATGGGAGCGATGGTGGTAATCTTCCGATGGTGCCTCTCGTATCATCATTGTTTGAATGATTCCTTCGTCTGTAGAATGTACATGCGACCAAGGATCCGAAGAGGTACCATATTCCTTAGACCTATCTATCCAAACACTCGATGAGCGTTGATTTGGGTTTGCCCCCCAAGCCAAGAAAATTGATTGCTACAATATTTCTAAAATGGCGATGATCCATGCTGACAAAATGTTTAGGAATCTTCCGAACCCATTAGATATAGAAGATTTCATATTGCAGGTTTCCACTGTGGCTACTTCCGTCAGATTATTCAGAGGCGGTAGGGAAAAAGTACCCATTAAGGCAGGGTCTTTTAGGAGACCTACTCTTATATTTTGAAGCGAATGATTGCTTCCATGGATCATTGGAATGCTTCCCGTAACTTGTGAACTGTTGGGGAGAAATGTTTGTTGGTTGACGATTGTAATCCCTCCTTGAAAGGGAAATGCAATCTTCCTGAAGTAGGTCGACACAACTGCAGCCATGGAATATATCCAGGGCCTTCCCAGTAGGATGTTGTAATCGAGGTTTCCGTCGATTACTTCAACATCAATTTCTACTGTTTTTCCCCCCAGTTCAACTTGCAAGTTACTTAAAATCTCATATGGAGTGTATGATCGTCCATCAAATGCTTTTAATGTCGTTGACGATCTCGACAAGGGTGGTGACCCTAAATTTTTCCAGCAACTCATCGACATAATACATGTAGATGCCCCCTCATCAATAATTGTTCGATGAACAGTTTTGTTGAGGGCTTTCACTTGAATAAGGAAAGCTAGTTGAGCCAGTAATTGAGGGTCATATCCTTTATGATCAAAGGCCACAAGATTGGAATCCATTGGGTCAATCCCATCTGTTGCTGATAATAAAGCTTGCTTTTGGGAGGGGTAATTTTGCGGTACCTCAAGTGTCGACATAGCGGATGGCGATTGGGCCAGGTCCTCTACTATATTATAATTCCGTGCTACTTTTGCACAAGGATTAAATGTCGATTTGTGTACTACTCCCTTTGGCGACTTTATCATTGGCTCAGGAATGGTGGGTGGCAAAACTTCGGTTAAAGTTGTTGTCAAACTACTAGGTTGTTCATCAGCCTTGTTATTCGATAGCTGTGGATTCCCGTAATCTTTATTCCTTGTCAAAGCATCATTTTGTTGCTCTGAGATAGACAACATAAGCACTTGGGATCGAGAAGTATTTTGATTAGCAACCAGTTTGGTTCCCGGGTTTGGAAATGGATCAGTTAATATTGCTGAGGTTTTTGAACTCTTAAAGAGTTTCTTAACTTCAGCTTTATGTGGACAATCTCTCGTCCAATGATCCTCATCGCATATATGACACCCCGTAGGGGGTTTCCTTTGCCCATAATGTTTTGTAGAAGGTTTTTTAGGAGATGACTCATCCTGCTTCTTTTTTCTCCCTTTCTTTTTCTTCTTGCCCCCTGGTTGCTTCAGTTTTTTGCCCTTTTCGGTCGACACGGCATTTAGTTCCGAGGCAAGAAGTTCCTCATTTGCATTTTGACTGGAAATCTTACGGGCCTTTTTAGATGTAGCCTTTGTCGATTTCGTGTCTGTTGCGCCAATCACACCATCGCCGGCATGAGAGTCATTGTTTGATTTAGGAGGAGGAGGAATGGAAAATTATGGTCTAGGAGCATCAGGTATTTTATCGTAGAGCGTGCCAGACTGAGTATAGATCAAGTCTAGATATTGTGCACGAGCAATAACTTGCTCTTCAGTGACGACTGCCCCTTTTGCCACATCTTCCGTGATGGAAGGTAGTAATGAATTGATAAACTATTCAGCTAAAAGCTGATCAGGAACATACGTTTTTACCATTCTACGACGACGTCGCCACTCATGTATATGATCAGATATGTGAGTGGATGTCGTCTGTTTGAAATTGGTAAGGAGTTCCATTCCCGTTTCGTACCTTATCGGTAATTGAAAATGGGTTAAAAAGGTTGTGGCTAGGTTACTGAAGTTTTCAAACGAAGCTCTGGGTAATTCGATATACCATTTTGCTGCCGGACCAGTTAACGTCCTCCGAAAAAGGCGAAGCCTAATCGAATCATCATTTAGGGTGTTTGATGAACACCACAGATGAAATGTCATCACATGATTCGACAGGTATTCACCTGGATTTCCATTAAATTTAGGAATATCTGATGGAAGTTTACATGGAATCATTGGCCACCAAGGGGCATAAGCAATTGGATCATTCATCAGTCGGTTTAGATCTGGTAATTCTAGAGTTGCTACAAAGGGCAACTATTGATTCAGGTTAGGCGAAGAATACCCAGGATAAGATGGAATCGCCTGAGCAGTGGGTCTTTGCATACCAGCATAATGTATTTGATGCTGGCAACTTTGACAAGGTTGATGGGCATAACCATTATAATATGGTTGTTGATAACCGCTTTGGAAATACGGTTGCCCATTACTTACAAATACTTGTTGCTCAGGTCCTTGATATGATTGTTGGAATTGCGGTTGTTGAGATTGAACCAGCCCTAGTTGTTGGACCATTTGCTGTTGTCCAATACTGGATGATTCACAAAGATGAGGAGTCATAGTACTTGTTTGAGCCTGAGTCCCTCCAGATAAGGAGGCACTAACCTGAGGTTGTGATTGAGTCGTTGAGACAAGAGGCTGTTGTATTGCAACCTGAGAAACTTGGGGTTGACATACAACAGGTAGCGCTTGTACTTGCGACGCAGTCACCATAGCAGGTATAGTGGGAATATTCGACACAGGGTGGACTGGTTGCATTGAATATACAACCCTTGGTTGCTGAGGCAGTATTGGTACCCAACCGCTGGATGTAATTCCAGTTTGACTTGAACTTTGTTGTAAACTCCCATATGGTTGTTCTCCGAGAGGGAACAATGAAAAGGCATACTGCCCTCCATATGGTGGAAATCCAGTACTTAAAGGGTAGATTGGCCTTTGAAGACACATTGGATCAATTTGTTGAGTTTCAACATAAGAAATACCAGATGATAATCCGGATGAAGAAATAGGAACTAACCATGTCGTCGAAGCAGTCCCTGATGGGACTCCGGCTTGTTGTTGATAACTTGCCGGGACAGATGGTATACCATTGAACATCGTTGGAGTAGCAGTAGGAGGCTATGCCACTGCTGTGTCGGACGACACAGTCCTGGATGTCGACGGTTGTTCAGACATATCTAGTCTATCCAAAAGATTTTCTAGTGATTCTACAAGAAGTAGCAATGAAGGGAGACTAAATTCGAAGACCAACGAGGGAAAGGTGATGATTATTCCATTTAAAATAAATTTTAGACGCTTTGACACAACTTATTTTTTCAATTTTTAAGAGTCGAGAAAAAACAAAAGATGACTCTAGTCGCCTTCGATTTTTACTGAGCTTGAAGTGACAAGTGCTCAGATGGACCTTTTTCCGTTAAGGAGTCTGAAAAGGAACGAAAGGGACTGCTCAGGAGATCTAGGTAGAGGGAGTAC
Organism: Pinus tabuliformis; assembly: GCA_031772625.1. Classification (NCBI taxonomy): domain Eukaryota; kingdom Viridiplantae; phylum Streptophyta; class Pinopsida; order Pinales; family Pinaceae; genus Pinus; species Pinus tabuliformis. The sequence goes on from CM062804.1 coordinate 1,244,969,370, forward strand.
CAAACCAATCGCAAAACTGCAGAATACTTTTTACGGTACGAAAGTCAATCTTCCCGAATGCTGTGTTCAGTGCATTGCGATCGATAGGGCGGCAGACACGACTTCCTATGGATAAAGGATTTAAGCCTATAGGGGTCTCCCAAAATATACTCGACGGTACGTGGGAGCACAAGTCCGTACTGGCACTTATTGTCTCAAAGTGGAGGAATCATCCAACCATAAGTGAGGACAACAGTTACCAGGCTTTACGACGCCGGAATACGTCTCTAGCCTAGACCTCTAAATGTTGTGCGTTAAGTTCCAAAGCGTTGTTAGATTCATTGAATTTATTTTAAGTTGATCTTGCTTATGAAATTTGCCTTTTGGGTTCACCACGAGATGTAGATGTAATTCCTAAAATGCAATCTAAAGATGATAAACAAACTTTTATCTCTTTTGTGCAATGAAAATCCTAGCTACTAGAGGAAAAGAAAGACACAATCTTTTCACAAAGAGCAAAGAGCACACTGTAAATGCACTTTCCTAAATCAAGCCAAACAGACTGTCAATATGGAAATGCACTTGCATGTATTTGTTTTCGACTTTCTTAGTATTGATGCTAAAAAAAAGTTGATGTACAAATCTGAATTTTCTTTCAAGCGACAAACACAAACAAGCTTCTTTTCGAAATCAAAAGATAAAGACGATTACGAAACTTTACGATTTTGAAATGAACACTCGTTTTTTACACTAGAAAAACACAAATTTAGACCAAAGGCAATAGTAAAAGTATAATCGACTATCAACAGTAATCAAACTTTCTCCTATGATCGAAATCGACACTTGCGACAGATCTAAATCAAAGGACGACAATACGACTATTATACTTTTGCAATGGAAAACTGTAAACGACTCAACAAACACACAAAAACATCTACAGTTCTTTTGTACAAAGGAGGCGAAATATCAGGAAGGAAAAGGGGTTTTAAAACAGACATATACTGATCACAGGCTGCAAAATTCAGAGACAAAACTGAAAAGAATGAAGCACAAGAACCTCAGCTGCACAGAGCTAGTCTGATCAGCGCACCTGTAACACAAAGAAACTGGATTGCAGCGCAAGTTGCCCTTTCGGGAAGTGCGCTGAAATGCAGGAACTCTTAACAGTACCTGCGCTGGGCCAGAAACGAGAATCTGTCCAGGTTCTGGGTCACGGTTTGCAGTTTAGTCTTTGGTTTTTGGCCGAGTAAAAGCAATCAGTAATGCACAATCAGGGGTAGATCTAAGGAGGGTTTAAGAGCTATCACAAGGGCAATCAGATCGTTTGTGAATCAGCTGTTCAAATCATAAACAGATCCAGTGAATGGATTGAAGCAGCAGATGTCTACTTTGCATTTGTTATGGCAAATGCAGTTCGAATGCTACTTATAAGTTTATGAAACAAACAACAAAGAATGATACACAAACAAACTAATTAGACAATCCTCCCCAGTGGAGTCGCCATTTTGTTACCGGGAAAAGTGTCTATTTAGAACTGCTCTATCCCACTAAGGTGTGACAGCTGCCTTAGAAACAAACAGAGAAAACTACTTTTGTATTTCCTTTATGAATTAAAGATAGAGGGGGATATAAAGAACCGACCTGTGTCTTGCGCTAATCCTTTGATCCAATCCCTCTCTTCTTTGAAAGCTTCCAGCTACTTGCTCCCTTACTTGCCCAGCTTCACCAAGTACCTGTAAGATCACAGAAGAAGAAAACTATACAAAGACATGGATCTATATTCATAAACAGCTTAGGATCAGATTTAAGCTAACCATACAAATGTAACAAGCATCAATGATACACAAGCATGGAGGAAAAACTCAAATAGTTTTCATTGATATAACAAGAAGATCCAGGAGGAGTTACAACCGATGATTCCTCACCCAGCATCAACCTCCCAGCAAAGAATCCCCTCTTCACCTCCAACAAAGCATAAATCACCCAATACTCTGATCTCTGTCTCAAAACCAACAACAATTCCTTACAATGTGCAAAATTCCAGCCTTTGGATCTCTGGGATGAGAGATCTATATATAGATATTTGCAGAGGTGTGAGTCAGCTCTGTGTTTTTGATTAGTGTCTTCTCTATGATAGTTCTTGATGCCACTTGGAGATCTCATTGATCTCTTACTCATCCTTGGGCGATTTTGAGAGGCAAGTGTCCCAGGAGAAGTTTCTGGAAGATTCCATGATCATCCACCTCGCAAACTGTCTCCGCCACTTGTCTTTTCCTATCCATCGCACCCTCACAGTGTATTTAGGTGCACTGCAACGCATTTCCCGTGTCTACAAGGTGCGATGCAGCGCACCTTGGCCATGGAGCAAGTGCATTGATCCAGTTTTGACCAATTTTGAGTAGTTTTTCATGAAGAACTTCTGGGAGAAGCTATAATCTGTGGACCTTGTTCCTTTAGGGGTTAGAACAACACTTTTAAGGACTTAGGAGCCCTTGGTTTATGGACATTTCATGCTTGGAGTTGTAAGGCACAAAAATGTCTATAACACCAAGTCCCTGTATATATGTATCAAATTTCTGATACCACATCCTTGGTGATGTTTAACCCATACAAATAATTTTTTAACCTACATACTAGTTCTTTCTTACCCTTCACTGCAATTCCTTAAGGTTGCTTCATGTATATCTCTTCTTCCAGATCCCTGTGAAGAAATGTTTTCTTCACATCCATCTGTTCTACCTCAAAATCAAAAGCAACAACAATAGATAAAAGTAATCTAATAGAAGCTACCTTGGCAACAGGAGAAAAAATATTACCAAAATCAATTCCTGGCACCTGGGAATAACCTTTTGCTACCAACCGAGCTTTTTATTTCTACACCTTGCCTTCCACATTCATATTCTTCTTAAACACCCATTTTCTTCCAATGGGTTTCCTTCTCATCGACAACTCCACCAGATCCCAAGCCTCATTTTTGTGCAAAGATGCCATTTCATCAACCATGACCTCTTTCTAGAGTTTGTCATCTTATGAATCTACTACTTCCACCATAGTTCTTGGATCATCATTAGTAATAGATAAAGAAAAATTTGAATAGAAAGCAGATGGACTATACCTTTTTGGTTTCCTTCTCTCTTAAACTGATCTTCTCACAACTAGAGTTTGTGGATCTTCATCTTCTAATTCCTCTTTTTTTGTAGAGTTTGATTCTTCCTCCTTTGGCTCAAACTCTATCTTCTCGGGTTCCTTTGGTAGGACTTCATGATTAATAACATCTTTCACCTCTATAAACACCACATCTTGGTTGTACACAAACTTCCTTGTTTATGGGTCCCAAAGCTTATAACCTTTTAAACCATCCTTATACCCAATAAAGATGCACCTTTCAGATTTACTATCCAACTTTTTTCTTTTCTCCTTTGGAACATGTACATATGAATAAAATTATGGGTACTACCCAAATCAATCAACACTATTACCTTCTCCTTCTTGATATGTCATTTTATCTTGAGAGTTTGAGGAGTGGTAATTCCTGTCAATGCATTACAAGATATGGTCAAACTCATTTATTATTTCTCTAGTGTCGGTTCTTGGTGTATATCCTCTTCTTTTGAAGTTTCTTGTTTCTTTTCTTCCTCCTCTTCACAATCTATGTAAAATAATTTATTCTTAGCACACTTATGACCTTTAGTGTATTTTCTATCAAAACTGTAGCAAAGCCCTTTTTATTTTTTTTTCTTTCAATTGTTGGGGTGTCAACCTTGTAGGATGTGGAAGGCTAGGAGTAGCAACAATTCCATCTTTATAGTTGTGAGTGGTAGGCTTCCTTATTTCCATAATTTGGCTTTCAATTTTTCTTGCCAACCTGAATGCCTTCTCCAATGAATTAGTTTCCCAAAGGCGAACCTAACATTGGATGTTATCCTTCAAATTACCTATGAAGACATCAAGCCTATGCTCCTTTGGAATATCATTTACCCTTATATTCAATTTTTGGAAGTCCTCAATGTGCTCTTCCATTGAAACTTCTTTTTTTGAGATTTATCAATTGGATAAAGAATGTGTTTCTCTTTGTATCCTTATAATGTGCTATTATTTTCTCTGTAAAAATGGACCAAATGACAAGCAGTTTACGAGAACAAAGCCATCGATTCCATACAAACTGATTGGGTTCTAAATATAAAGTTGCAATGCGCACCTTTTGTGTGTGTTTCACATTATGGAGATCAAAATATTGCTCCATTTGTAGTATCATATGCCGGATCCTTGCCTTCAAACTTCCTCATATCGATATTTGGAATATGGTGGGTTTTCAATCCAATGTTAGAGTCTATAAAATCATGATTGACATTTATTTTTTTCTCATCATGAGTTTCATCTAATACCTTTTCGCCATTAGGAAGCATTTTTTGTAGCAACTTTGTTAAAATTTCCTTCAAACCTTCCATGTCTGCTTTTAAAACATTCTTCAAATCTTCCATGTTGCCTTTAATTTTCTTTTATATCACCCATATTATCTTTGATGCCATCCTTCAAACATTTAATTTCCAATTTTAAACTATTCTTCAAACCATCCATCTTATCTTCCATTTCATTTTTGGTTACTCTATGTGAGAGTGAAAATTGTTGCACTTGATCTCACAATTTTGATATATCATGTCGCATTTCATCCTCTTCTTCATGTGCCATAGAAGAGTTTTCTAGTTTCTTACTAAGTGTGTCCATTCTTTTGTTTTAGGGAATTTCGAAATCAAACAATGATATCTATGATTCACTATGCCCTTTGAATCATTTCAAACTGATTTTTCAAACAAAATTTATGCAAAATTTAAAAAACACACACCTTTTTCTTTATTTGTAGGAGCTAGATATTGCAACAGTTATATCTCTGTAATTGTGAATCTTCAAGATCTAAAATTCCATCCTATAGTAGCCCTATGAGTCTTCTTTCCAATAGCAAGTTAGACCAATATTGGATTCTTCAAGAAAGCGTTATGCCAAATCTCCCATGATGACCTAATGATATAATGGTTTAGTAGAGTGAACTTGTATGGATTCCCACGTCTCACTCTTTTGACCTTTAGCCCTAAAAACTATACCCAAACAACTATGGTCCATCCTCTTTCAGTCACTTTTCAAATCTGATGCTCAAAGGGAAAGTTATGATGATTTTCCTTAGGTCACCTGTTTGAGATGGAATTCTAGAGCTTACAAAATCCATAACTTCCTCGGATCATATCTATGAAAATATAGCAAGACAAGATCTAAAATTCACACATGAAGTTCACTTATATTTTGACTCTACGTGGTTGCAATTTTAGCTTTTGAAGCTTCGTAGAAAAAGCGTTATACTGAAAATCCCATGATGACTTGTTTGAAGCAGTGGAACCCTAGAATCCAAAGCTTTGATACCAAATGTTATGCAACCAACTCACAAATCAATAGATTAAGAACTTAAATTATCCACAACCTACGAGGTTGACACCCCAACGATTGGAAGAAGAAAGAGAAAAAGGGATTTTCTATAGTTGTGATAGGAAATACACTAAAGGTCATAAGTGTGCTAAGAATAAATTATTTTACATAGATTGTGAAGAGGAGGAAGAAAAGGAACAAGAAACTTCAAAAGAAGAGGATATACACTAGGAACCAACCCTAGAGAAATAATAAATGAGCCTGGCCATATATTGTAATGCATTGGCAAGAATTACCACTCCTCAAAATCTCAAGATAAAAGGACATATCAAGAAGAAAAAGGTAATATTGTTGATTGATTTGGGTAGTACCCATAATTTTATTCATTGTAAGGTAGCCAAGGAATTGAATTGCTTCCTATACCCAGCACCAGAGTGTCAAGTGATGGTTGCAAATGAAGGAACTACAAATTTCTCTGGAAAGTCCCATAATATCAAGCTAACCATGGGGGAATATGTATTGAATAGTCCAATGCTCTCTATTCGAATGGGTGGTGTTGGTGTTGTACTAGAAGTCCAATGGTTACAATCTTTGGGTAAGATAGCTTTTAATTTTCAATAAATTTTATTGAATTTTTTTTGGGAAGGAAAGGAAGTTGAATTAAGGGTAATCAGAGGGAAACGAGGAAAGATAAGTATCTCTAATGTCATGACAAATATTCTGAAGAAAGAACAATGGGGCGTAATTGCACAATTATGCTCACTAGATGTTCAAATATCAAAATCATCTATTTCTCCAGATCTCCAAAACGTCTTGGATAATAATTCCAAGGTATTTGAGACTCCTAAAGGCCTCCCACCTATTCATGATCATGATCATGTTACTCATTTGATTCTAGGAATTTTTGCTCCAAACATCAGTTCTTACAGATATCCCTATTCCCAAAAGAGTGAAATTGAATGTATGGTTGCAAAAATATTAGAGGTTGGTATAAATCATCCTAATAAAAGTTCTTTTTCGGGTCCAGTGGTATTGGTGCACAAGAAGGGTGGATGATGGCGCATGTGTCCAGATTATAGGGAGCTCAAAAATCTCACTATTAAAGATAGGATTCCCATTCCTGTCGTAGATGAATTCTTATCACCAAAAAATGATCACCTAGCCATTTCTAACTAGGTAGATTGAACTACACCATGTAGATTTAATTTTACCATAGTAAAATCACTTTCACTATGGGAAATAATTTAGTAAACCACCTTTATTAAATTATTTTCTGATTTCAATAAAAAACCCATGAGAATAATTAGACAAATAATTATTTATTTAATTTTCTCTAGGAATAGTTATTAAATTTAAATACTTGTTCCTTGTCACATTTGACTAAATCCCTTAGGAATAATTAAATAAATCATTATTTATTTATTTTTCCTTATTTCTATAATTGGAACTCTCTTGATGTCTCCTATTTTGATTTTTTTGAACCGCCTTTGGCGAACACCCCAATCTCAACATAGGTAGATATTCCATCTACTTGTCATATGTCTCCTAACCTTCACGATGCATATGTGAACCTTGTCTCTCATGAAGATGCTTCAGGTAGATCTTCGCCATCATGTGGTCCTTCTTCCTCCAGTCCACCCATCTTCCATTCTGATGAAGAAATCATGGAAGCTATGACCACCCTTGATTATCCTTGGGATGATATGCACCATCGTGCATACTTCCTTCTATAGCAAACCCATGACCAATATGTTGTGGAGTCCAAAGACTTCATTCATGGTGAAGTCGATTGGTTTAAAAATCCCATTCTTGCACCAGATGCTTTTGAAGAAGGAAATATGGCTAACATTTCCCCCACCATCAAAATTAACATTTCGAATAAACCAAGGGTTAAAGAAAACATTATATTGGGGGAATAGTGTACCCCAGAAGAAATTTATGCTTACACCAAGTTATTCAAGGAATTTCATGATGTTTTCACCTAGTCTTATTATGAGGTTCCTGGACTTAATCCTACCATTATTGAACATCATATCGATACTTGGCCCGATGCCATACTCGTCTGCCAAAAGCAAAGGCCTATCCATCCTTCCAAATGTGAAGCTGTTAAAGCTGAAATTAATAAGCTCAAGCAGGCTAGTTTCATTTATCTCATTGAATACACCACATCAGTGTCTAATCCTATTCCCATTCTCAAGAAACAAGGCACCATCTGTGTTTTCACTGACTTCCACGATCTGAAGAAAGCTTGTCCCAAACACAACTTTCCCATACCCTACATAGACCAAGTCATTGATGAGTGTGTGGGGCATGAGGTTCTATCCTTTATGAATGGATTCTTCATATATAGCCAGATAAATATTCGTTATGTCGATAAGCTTAAAACCACTTTCACTAGTTTGTGGAGAACTTTCCCTTATAAGGTCATGCCTTTCAGTTTAAAGAATTTTGGGGCCACTTTTCAGCATGCCATGTCCTATTTCTTTCACAAATTGGATCATATTATCCTTGCATATCTTGATGATCTCACCCCTCATTCCAAGCTTCGGTCGCAACACCTACATGATTTGCGTATTGTGTTCTTGTGGTGTTGCAAGTATAAAATTCACCTCAATCTCGTTAAATGTGTATTTTGCGTTCCTGCTGACCGAATTTTGGGCTTCATTGTGTCCAAATATGGTATCACTCTTAACCCACTCAAAGTTCAAGCCATCCTTGGACTTTTTCCTCCATGTACCCTTCACTATTTACAAAGCCTCCAAGGCAAAGCTAATTTTCTTCATTGGTTTATTCCTGACTATGCCACAAGGGCTCATGGGTTCCTTAGACTCCTTCAATATACCATTCCATTTATTTGGGATGACCAAGCTCAACAATCTTTCGATTCCCTCAAAAGTGCTCTCACGTTTTATCCCTTGATTATTCGACCTAACTTTGAAAAGGATTTCATCTTGTACATCTTTGCATCCACCCATTCGGTTGTTGGGATTCTCATACAATAGGATTCAGAGGATATTGATTATGTTATATACTATGTCAGTAAGAACCTTAATGGTCCCCATGTGTCCTACTCCCATGAAGAAAAGCTAGCACTGGTTGTGAGTTATCAGTTCAGAAGCTTTGTCATTATATCCTTACACGTACCACCAAAGTTGTGACCAATTCCAACCCCATGGATTTTCTATTGAGTCCACGGATCATTAGCAGGAAGTACACCTATTGGATCATTATCCTTCAAGAATTCAATCTTTAATTTTCTACACCCAAGAGTAAGAAAGGTTTAGCCCTTTCTGAACTCATTTTCAAATTTCCCACTACTGCCCCTGCTCATCTGATTAATGAAGGTCTTCCAAATGAACACTTGTTCTCCAATACCTTAGATCATCCATGGAATGGTGACATCCTTACCTATTTGCGAACCCAAAAATCCCCCCCATCTCACTCATGATAATCGATGACGTATTTGACATCAAGCCCCTTACTACCTCCTCATCAGTGATGACCTTTATCGTTATGGTGTAGATACTGTCCTTTGTTGTTGTCTCACCCATGCTGAAGTTGAGCAAGTTCTCAATGCCTGAAACAGTGATGCTTGTGGTGGTCACCTCTCCGAAATGGCCACTACCCAGAAAATCATGCATGTTGGGTACTTTTGGCCTTCTCTCTTTAGTGATTGTATTGAGGCAATCAAACAATGTCCCAATTGCCAGTTATATGCACCTAAGGCGCGAGCTCCACTTGCTCCCCTACATCCAATTGTTGTAGCTAATCCTTTCTATAAATGGGCTATTGACTTTATGGAGTGTCGACCCCCATATGTTAATAACCATATGTATATTATCGTTGTCATCAACTATTTCACCAAATGGGCTGAAGCCATGCCAACGTTTAATAACATTGTGGCTACTACAACCCTCTTCTTCTTTAACCATGTTATCGCTTGATTTGGGGTTCGGAAACAATTGGTCTCTGAGCATGGCTGACACTTTGAACATGAGATATGGCATCAGATATCCTCTATGTTAGGATTTGAACATTAATATTCGTCGCCTTATTACCCCCAAGGAAATGGCCAAGTTGAAGTTGTCAACAAGATCCTTAATACTATGCTTCAACGGATAGTGAATAAACACATCAACAACTGGAATTTAATGTTCTTCCCTGCTTTGTGGGCCTATATAACTTCTGTTGAGATCGCCACTGGGTTCACTCCTTTCCACCTTGTTTTTGGAGAGAAGGTAGTTTTACCAATCGAGTGTGAAATCCATTCCCTTCACCTTGCTGTCAAACACCTCCTAGATACCCAACCTTTAGAACAATGATTCATCATGCTTGAGCATGCCACTAAAGACCATCGTGTTGCATTGAAAACCATTGAAGCGGCTAAAAAGCGCACCAAAGCTCAGTATGACCATAAAGTACACCCTCATATGTGCCATGAAGGCGACCTTGTTCTTGTGTATGGCCAAGCTCATGATGTCCTGGGGTGTGGGAATTTCAAACCATTATGGCTAGGGTCTTATATCATCCATAAGTTTTTGGGAAAAGGGGCATACCTATTAGAGGATCAAAAAGGAGAAATCCTTCCCAATCCTCGAAATGCACTCTACCTCAAGAAATTTTACCCATAGCATTTCGAATTGGAGTGGATGTATATATTTCCTTCTTCTTGCATTTCGGTAGTTTTTATCCCCAAAATTGTTACTCATTTTCTTCTTACATCTTTCATATGGATCCATCATCCACACCTTATATCATTTTTTCCAATGGTGTGAGTCGCTTCACCAGGAATCTAGCCTCGATAGCTTGGGCCATTTTCACCCCCTTGCATTCATTAGTCCACTCCAATAGTGTCTGCATTGGATCTGCCACCAATAACCAGGCCAAATATTATGCTGTGATACATTTGTTAGTCGATGCCCTTGACCATCCCATCCTACACCTTCATGTTTGTCTTGATTACTTTCTACTTGTCATGCAATTAAATGGCGTTTATCGTGTGCATAATTCTATCCTCTTTAGAAAATACCTACGAGTTAAGATTTTGGTGCGTGAATTTGAATCCATTTAATTAAATCATGTTATTAGAGCCCATAATCACTGTGTAGATACCATTATAGATAAAATTTTAAATTGGCATTTATCACATATAAGAAGACATCCATAAACAAATGGCGAAACATAATCATCACAAAAAGATACATAATCATAAATATGTATCATCATACATTGTTTTGAGTCCACTACTCTAAATACATCTGAAATTCCCATTCTCATGTTATCATAAAACAAAAATAGGGACCCACATGTCCCTATGCCTAATCACTATCATCTGGATGCTCCCGAACCAACGGCTCCATCCCCCCAGCCCGTAGATCTCATATTGCCTGACCGACCATCGCAATGTGCCACATGATTCCTTGCCACTCTGATGGAAGACCCATAGACTCATATGTATATTGAACTTCTAGCTCATGCCACCCATGCTCTATCACCCTGATCATTAGTACATCATATTTGCGTCATAGATCCTCCATTAGAGAATCACCACTTGATCTTTGTTGTGATGAGGTACCACCCTGATCTGTAGCCCTTGTGCTACAACTCATCCCATGTATCCTGTTGGCCTCACCAATGCTATGTCTTCATACCACAAAGTTTAGAAATCAATACCACATATAGATATTTATTAAACTATCAATGCATAAAATGTATAACAACTTTCACTTACCATCTAGGCCCCATACTCATCTTGGTGGAAGTGGTAAGTCAGGATCCCATTGATAGTTCATGCCATTGTATGGACAATCATCTATGTATAGTGGCATCTGGCCCTAATGACTGAAAAACTCATGTTGGAAAACTCTTATGACTTCCCCTCCTCCACCGCGTCTCAATAGTTTCCCCCAACAACGCATCCTGGGCTCCTGTGGACCCCCATCATGGATCTGAACATGAGGCCGAACTGTGGGGATTTTCTCAAAGAAGTGTGAGCATAAAAATGTCCCAAATGAATAGTTATCATTGGTCCTCCATCTTCATAATGTAAACTGTCATTTCAATGATGAAAACATCATATGGGCCCACCCATAGTAGGTCCCTCCTAGCACACTCTCCACTAGCATCATCTTCCCTCCAGTGATATGAGGGAAGGAATGATTACCACAGATCCACAACACCGTTGTGGTTTTAGCTCATGTCTTTAGCCTCTCCAAGTCATTGATCTGTATGGTCGTGCACTTTGCACGACTGCCCGGTACACAGTGACGATAAAAAAACACATCTATATGTCTCCCATGAGGCAGCACTGGATGTATCTCGCCTACCACCCTCAAGGGGGGAAATTCTATCAGAAAATGTATGTGTTGGATCATGATCTCAACCCTATTCCCTTGTACTAAAAAGGCCCCCTCATCCGGGTCCCAATAACTCACTATCCTTGATAGTAAGGGCTCACTAGCCCTCATCATAGGGTTCTCTAAGAACTTCAATGTGCCATATCATGCCAACACCTATATCACTACTTGATTCCCATGAATCTCAACACAGAGGGACTCTAGATCTTATTATCACCATGATACCTTTAACTCCACCATAATTTCAAAATACCATTATGGTTTTTCAGTCAAGATTCAAAGGCATCCATGTCTAGTACTTAGCTTCAGCTTCCAACAAACCACCAGTCCTACCCATCCTCTTGGCCTAGAACGCAGTTTTTTCCCTTAAAACTGCATTGGATGCACTTTTGGGCCCCATTCTTGCACTCCAAAGCGTATATCAGGCCCCCAAAAGTGTGTTGTGACCATGAGGATGAGAAAGGGTCCCTCGTAGAGAGCACAAGTCCTAATCTAAAAATCTAAGCCACCAAAACTTATGAGTAAGGTTAGGCCACCTACCTCCAACTTCCAGATCCTGATTCCAATGGTCAATTTGTTTGCTACGATCTCCACAAGATTTAGGGCCTTCTCCTCCTTTCCAAATTCCCCATATCTCACTATGCAAATGAATTGGATTTGGAGGTAAAAAGTTCTTTTATAGGAAAAACCCTAGTTTTTCTATCGCCTATTGCGACCAAACCGTAGCTTCATTTGACGAACTATTAGCATCGTTGGAAATATCTCACTGAGTTCTATAATGGATCTCAATTTGTTTTTGGTAATTTAACACTTCATCAGGAAGACCTTTTTTCCATGAAGTCTCACTTTGCCACCTCTTAAAACTAAATTTCTTCATTTAAGCCACTCGTACTCTGATACCACTTTACCTTTGCACTAGTTGACTCATGTGTCGATTTTCGTCATGAGTAACCATCATTTACTCATGTTTTCATGGTCCCCTTCGGGCCTTCCCCACACGGAAACATCACAGTCACCCTTATTCAGAGCATCAGAGATGAGTCACCCTTGTATATATGGAGTCTGTTCCGAGTTCCCTTGTGTCCCATTATAGTGTTTCATACATCACCATGCCACATCCCTCCCATTTTACTCATATTTTTCCTCCAGATCTACTGCTCCGTATTTGCCAAACCCCCGTTTAGGTCATTGAACGTCCCCCCAGGAATCGAGTTAGTTGCTTCCAAGTCAACCATCATTATTATGCTATGACAAGGGAAGTCTTCAATCCACCACCAATATTCTTTCCTTCTATCATCATCTCTAGTGTCAGTCCATCGTCACTCTACTATGGTCCCTCATGCCTTTGTTGATGTTTCCTCATTGCCTTAACTCTGGTGGGCCCTCTTATATCAACCTCAACACATTTATTCCAGAAGCGTGGTCTAGAGGGTTGTGTACCTTGGTTCCAGCTTCCATATTTGTTCGGTACCTCAGATCAAGAAAAGGGACTCATTATTTCCCGTTGACTTGTTTGTTTCTCATGTGCATGACATCAACTCCTTATCGCATGGTTTATACTCATACACTTGAAGGTTTGGTGATCCATACAATTGTCCCAATGATTCCTGGGTGTTTTTGAGATGTTCTAGACCTCATGAGGGGGTGGCCATTCAGGTAGCCCCCCACATGCTCGGATGACCACAAATGTTGATCTAGCCTTAGATGCAGTTCCACAGATGTGATGGGTTCAGTTTTTTCCAGTTGCAGTGCCCATAACACGCATGTGTCCTTCAGATAATCCATTCAGATCTTCAGATCCATTTCTTTTTCGATAGGGCTTCTTTGTTTGTAATTCCCCCTCACCATGTTATCTTGAGGGGCAGTATATCTCATGTACTCAGATGTCATTGTATTTAGTCCTGACCTATGTTTTCCAGGTGCATTATGTATATGGGATCCATTGTATTATTTTCTGGCCCATTGATGCTAGTGTATCATGTATCATGTACTTTGTAGCTCAGTCCCACAATGTTGGGCTCATCATTGTTATTTGTATGCAATTGTCTCAGCGGGTATGGGTATGCCTCCCCCATCTCATTTGAGATCATGTACTCCCACATAAAAGGACACTTCTATCAGTTTAGTAGGTCTCACCCCCTCCATTATTTACGTGTCCTTGAATTGCTTCAGTTCTTTCTCTCTCTTTGAATCCCCTTTTCGTGTCTCCTGGAAGTGTAACCTACAACGTATTTTGGTCATATGATTTTCTCCTAACACTCATAGGTGTCGGGGAAATCTGTTATCACCAAAACATGATCACCTAGCCATTTCTAACTAGGTGGAATGAAATACATCATGTAGATTTAATTTGCTATAGTAAAATCACTCTCACTGTGAGAAATAATTTACCAAACTAGATTTATTAAATTATTTTTTGACTTAAATAAAAAATCCATGAGAATAATTAGATAAATCATTATTTATTTAATTTTCTCTAGGAATAATTATTAAATCATTATTTAAATAATTGTTCCTTGTCACATTTGACTAAATCCCTTAGGAATAATTAAATAAATCACTATTTATTTATTTTTGCTTATTTATGTTATTGGAATAATTGTTAAGTCACTATTTAATAATTATTTCAATTTCACATCATTATTAATTCTCGCGAAATAATTAATAAATCATTTTACTTGTTAATTATTTCTAAATAAAGATATTTAACCTTTTTAAATATCTTTTCACTCTCCAATAAATATAATAAAGTATTCCAAGTGGTTATATCTTGATTTGATTAATATTATTTTATTATTCTCAATTCTGGAGATTTACTCAATATTTGATTATAAATAGGAGAGGTTTTCATTCATTACTCACCATGATCATAATCATTGTCACCATTATCGTCTTTTTTCTTTTGAGCTCCCATTCAATTTCTCCACATTTTGTTTGGTTTTTCACATATTGAGAGAGAAGATCATTTTCTAAAGCATCAAGGACATCAAATGACGCATCCCACGAAGGGGGACTTACAAACCCATCTCTAGATATCCTTCACCATGTGTTTTTCATAAAATATTTATTCAATTAAAGTCTTTCCATTTGGGTTATTACATTGGATATTTTCATTGTTTCTTTCTATTCTAGATTGCCTATACTCTTTGTTGCAGGTTTTCCATTTTTATTGAAGATCTGAATCACAAGAAGCCATCAACTTGTTGTTAGGGTCACTCATCACCTAGTGACTTAAGTGAAGTGTTTTTGGTACACCTTCCAAGAAATTTCACACTAACATGAATTATTGGATGAATTACATGGAGAAATTTACTTCACCAAGTTGGATCTTCATTTGAGATATCATCAAATTAGAATGAAGATTGAAGACATTCCAAAAAAAACATTTAGAACTCGTGAAGGTCATTATGAAATTTTGTTCATGCCTTTTGGCCTTACCTTTTCACCTTCTACATTTCAAGGTTTGATGAATTCCATTTTAAAACCCTTCCTTAGGAAATTTGTGTTAGTATTTTTTGATTATATACTAATGTACAACAAGTCTTGGAAGGATCATGTTCAACATGTTGAGAAGGTGCTCAAACTATTGGAGGAGAAACAATTATATGCAAAAACCTCCAAATGTTTCCTTGTAGTACAAGAGGTGGAATATCTGTCTCATATTGTATCTCATGAGGGTGTTAACGCAGACCCTAACGAAATTAAATCCATTAAGGAATGGAAAATCCCCACCACCATAAAGCATCTACCATGATTTATTTGGTTGATAGGGTATTATCAGAAGTTTGTTAAGAATTATGGGAGAATAACAAAACCTCTAGCAACATTACTAAATAAAGATGCATTTTCGTGGACTCCGGAAGCAACTAACGCCTTTAAACATCTTAAAGAGGAAATGTGCCAAGAACCGGTCTTAGCTAACCCAGACTTCACAAAAACTTTTATTATGGAATGTGATGCCTCAGGGAATGGATTTTGTGTTTTTTTAATGTAATAAGGAAGACCCATTTCTTTGAAAGTCATCCAATCAAAAGAAAGTATATACACAAACCTATTTATGAGAAGGAAATGTTGGCAATACTACATGCACTAAAGAAATGGTGAACTTACCTAATGGGAAGACACTTCAAGGTAAAAACAGATCATGATAGTCTTAAATAATTTTTAAAACAAAGATTATCTTCAGAAGAGCCACAAAAATGTTGGATTATGATTTTGAAATCATCTACAGAATAAGGAAGCAAAATGTTGTTGCAAATTCACTCTCAAGAAAGGATGAGGATGTGGAATCATTGCTTTGTGCCATTTCTATTACCCAACCTGGTTGGATAATGAAAGAAAGGAATGAATAGAAGAATGACGAAGAAGTGTGGACATTCATTCAAAATTTGCAGCAATATCCCAGTATATCTGATACATTTAGCTGGAAAAGTTATTCGTTATGGTACAGATATCACTTATGTATTTGTAAGAATTCCCAACTCAAACAAAATATTCTTTTGGAATTGTACACCTCTCCCTTAGGAGGGCACTCAGGATTTTTAAAAACTTACCACAGGGTCAAGAAGGAATTTTTTTTGGGATGGCCTTAAATCTGATATTCAAAAGTTTTTGGCGGAATCTTTGGTTTGCCAACAAAATAAAGTTGAGATAATTAAGACCCCAGGTCTATTACAACCTTTATCCATTCCAAGTAAACGTTGGGAGGAGGTTTTAATGGATTTTATCACAGTTTTACCCAAGTCCGAAGGAAAGAGTGTCATCAAGTTGGTATTTGATAGACTTACCAAGTATGCACACCTTTCTACATTATCTCATCCATTTGAATCCAATACATTTGCTACTACATTTATGGAAACAATTCAAAATCTACATGGAAACCCAAAAATTATTGTAAGCCATAGAGATCCCATTTTCACTGGAAATTTTTGGATGGAATATTTTCTTGCCTGGGTACTCAATTAGCTCATAGCTCATCTTATCATCCTCAATCTGATTGGAAAACTTAGACAATGAAAAAATGTTTGGAAATATATATTTGTTGCTTTATATCTAATAAGGAAACACAATGGGCCAAGTGGTTACCTCTGGCTAAATGGTGGTATAACACTTCCTTCCATACTACAACAAAAATGACCCAATTTATGGAACTTTATGGATGTCATCAACCATCCATCACATCATATTTAAGAGAAAATTCTAAGGTTCAAGCAGTGGAAAATCACATCGAGCATCAACAACAAGTTCTCCAACTCTTAAAGGATAACCACACTTTGGTTCATAGTCGAATGAAACAATAGGCAGATCAATATTGTAGCAAAATAAGTTTTATGTAGGTGACTAGGTATTTTTATGGCTACAACCATACAAAAAAATGTCCCTCAAGCAAGCTAAGAAGGGTAATAAATTATCACCAAAGTATTATGGTACTTATAAGGTGTTGCAAAAGATTGGTACTATGGCATACAAATTGGAGTTTCCTACATCTTCTTGAGTGCACCCAGTTTTCCATGTTTCATGCTTAAAGAAGGTTATAGGTGAGAAGCTCCCAGCTCAAACAATATTTCTAGAACTTGACAAGGAAGGAAAAATCATATTGAAACCTGAAGTAGTCATGGAAACAAGAACTCGACAGCTACGTAATCGATCAATTTTAGAGTATCTCATCAAGTGGAAGAACTTACCCGCTAAAGATTCCACATGGGAGGATGAGAATTTTATACAGAAGAATCCAGAACTACTCAAGCATTGAGGACAACATTTTTTTGATTGCATGAAACATTTCATAGGAGCAATTGTGTTTTCCATTTTGACATGTTGATTGAATATCTTCTCAATTTCCCTGGTTTCTCATTGCAATTGCATAGCTAAAGCATAGTTCCATTTATTAACATTAACAAAGGTAATTAGCCATTCACTAATTTCCTGTGTACTAAAATCAACTATATTATCAAATTACATTTCCTTTAATTTTTTTATCTTATCCAATTCAATTGTTAGTGTTTCCCTTAAAATTAATCTAGTGTCACATGTGATATGTGGACCGTTTAGATTCTGCGCAATCTATACATCCTTGACATAGGCATTTTCTCTTTGATTCTCTATGTTTTCACATTCAGGAATAATGTTCTCCGTTATTCTGATTCTTTGAGACCATGCAACTTTTATTTACTTCATTCAATTAGAATTTGGCAATTCCTGTCCTTTTTTCTCTAGATTAGAAAGTAAATCAAGTCTCTAGCTAAAAGTGAATAAGTCATTGTTCATGAAATACCTGTCTCCTTCGAGATCACATTGAATTCAATCGACAAATGACTTACTTATTTATACTAAATGCTCCAAATTTCAAGCTTATTTGCATGCATGCTCAATGATTTGTAATATTCCACATATATTACTGATAATATATGTTTTCACTGCATTAAGGAAATTGATAGATTTATCAAATCTATGTGATGGATGTTGGTGGGGGTAGAAACAACCAACATTGTTGTCCATATTGCCAATGGAGTCATCAAAAGTCATCAACAAAGGACCAAGATTTAGAGAATCTTCTAGGTCCTTTATTCTTGCTTTTAGTCTCAAGTTTTCTGCTTCTTGTTGACTAACATATTGTGAAAGCACGTCACAGGTAGCTTGATGCAGTTTGATGACTGATGTGGTTACAACTCCAAATAGATCAACATGCATTTTTATTTGGTCTAAAAAAAATTGTTGTGAAGTTTTACTTTCTCAATATTCAATTTTTTTCTACCCTCGCTGTACTTTGGATTTTGCAATGTGACAGAATGGTCATCAAAAGTAATAAATTCTTCACCAATTTACGCCATTATTTTCTAATTTTCTACAAAAATAAGCACTAACACAATTAGGCATCACAACACTATCAACTTCTATGTTTATAGCTCGTTCAACACCTGTGTTCATAGGACCTCTAGACTTGGTTGATTCACCAATATACATTCTTTCTAAAATGAATCTTCAGTTAGGCTCTTTGTCCATTTCGCTACTTGATAGCTTATCATGAATCAATTTCGTATTTGCAGTATATATTTTCTTTTTTTCACATGAGAATGAATTTGTCTCCATATTATTTGTGAAACATATAAATTACTCTACATAAGTACTGATACTTAATTCTTTGGTGATTTCTTCAGCATCTATGACTAGCCCTTGATTTTTTGTTGATGCATTTTGACTTTCTTTTCTTTGCACTCTAATTTCGGGAAACACGTTCTCGTACCAATATTTTCCAAGTGTGAGCCAAATATACCCTCCTTATCAAAGGATTTAATGGCTTCAATTTTACTTAAATTAAAAGGATGCAAATTCCCTACGAGCTCTATAACATGAGCCACATTGTTCACTGTGATTTCTCCAACAGTAAACAACAAAGAAATGAATTGTTGTCATTTTTATTTCAAATATAAATATCCAATCATGGTATTTCCTATAGACTTCAACAAAAAATTACCTATCTATAACAAATTTCAGAAACAACAACGACTTAATTTCTCTTTCTGCACACATATATTCAATGAGGGTCTTGTCTAGTTATCATGCAATTAACTTGTTTTACAAAGACATCTTGAATTAGGCAAAATTTAAAGGATAATTGTTCTTTCAAAGTATAGGATACTAGAACTACATTGGTTTTTGATTCACATTGAATTTGGGATTATATGGAAAACCACAAAATTCATTATTGGAAACCAAAGCTACTATGGGATACACAATCATGAAGAACTTAATGGTCTTGGATAAATTGTCTAACTAAGAAGCTAATTCATTAGAAATGATATCAACCCAATAAAATATACAATATTTTTTATATGCGTGATAAAAAATATAGGGAATTCATTTTGGAACATTTGCTATCATTTCTCGGCCCATGACAAGGGCGTAGAGCCAACAAAAGTATGATGCAAGCCCAATTTTTTTGAGCCTGCTACTCAAAGTCCCAATCCTATCTGAAAGGTCACTTGATTCAACCCTCAGGATATAAATCCATTTATATTTAATAATGGGAGGATTTGTGGTAGAAGCCAAAAGGGTTACACATACAAACTCTTTCATCTATAATCAATGTAGGCCCTTCTATATATATCTCGACCCCTCTTTCTGTCACAATAGTAGATTTTACCTGGGTGTGCCCCTTTTATTATTCTCCAGAACCAAAGATTCTCTCACAACCTCTTTTATATACATTAACACTTGAGCCCTTTCTCAATGCCTATTTAAATCCTCTTGATTGCTTTTATTTTGCCAGCACATACCTTGGCTCCTCTATACTCTTCCCATGGAACCTCACTTTATGTCCAATGCATAAAACCCAACCTCAAATGTCGGCCTTTCATTTTAATTACTTGTTCTTCGAACCTCTGGGATAAAGCCCTTCTGGGTGGCCCACTTTCCACATAATCTCACTCCTTTATACGTTGGTGCAATAAAACGGGTAACTGTACTAACCTCGCTGGGGTAGAACCCTCCAGGCGAGAACCACTCTCTCCTCTGTATAATTCTTCTGTCCTACTCTTATTAGCCCAATGTAATGAGGAAAAGGAATTTATAAATGTCGCCATAGTAGAAAATCTAGGCGGGATCCACAATTCCATGTAATTCTGGTCCTCATCCCCCACTCTTTCTCTTTATGTGCTCCTTTGGTCCTTCCAATTTAAGGCCTTTGTCCCAACACCATTCACTTGAAAGTTTTGTCTCTCAAGGCTTGTTAACTGAAGGGTTTCTGTCAGAACTTTGAAAAAACTAAGTATTGTCAATTATTCGCTCTACTATATCAATGCTTGGTCTACCTATACCGCAACTTTGACCTCACCTTCGTCTTTAACTCAATTCCTCAACTTCCAATTCCTTTGAGATTCATGTAACTCATGATCATTGAGAATATAATTGATCAATGATCAACACCTTCTTTCCTTCTATTGTAAAAAGGTTCCACTTCTATGATAACGAGACCTTTGGCTCTCTCTTGGCCTCCATGAATTCTTCCTTTGAGCTAATTTGATCTGACAATGATATATATAAATGTGTGAATCCATCCTGAACTTTGACTCCACCAGAAACATATTTATTTCATGATCATGCTCAACATGGAATCAAGGTTAATAAGTCATTTAGTAGGACTTAATTATACACAATGACATGGAATAAAATCAAACCAACTCAAAACACTCGAACATAGTACTTCTTCCATTATGAAACAATAAAAAATATTTACAATAGGCCCTCTTTGGACTAATTACAACAATCAAGTCCTTCTCGGCCTTATGGCCCTAATTGGCCTAAACTTCTCTTGAATATTTTTCCTACCTCTTCTCTACTTTGTTTCCTATTTAAAATTACATATTTATAAAAAATGATCTAGAACTAAATTCTAGTTTAGATCCACTATTCCCTCACCTAAAATAGATCCTCTAGATCCATATTTCTCTTAAAAGATATAACTAATCCTCAAATCTATCTAACTCTCTAAATATTCTTGAAACTTCTCCCAAAGAATAGATTTGATTACAATTGTATTTCTAAATACATATTTTTTTTACAATTCTATAAAAATACAATAATTAAATTATTACATTCATTTTAGGGAACCAAATCCCTTGGTAAGTACAAACCCCTAGGTCTAGTCAAAATACAATTTTGACTTAGAGGTAACATGCTTATGCAGCATATTTCCAAGTGAAAAAAAAAACATGGTATCCTAACCATGTGTTTCCTGGATCCAAAACTTTTTTTTGTTGTCATTCCTTTACTTTGTTATGTTGTTGCTATGTTGTTGTCTTCTCTATCCCTCCAGGCTTCCAAAATTTGTGTTATAGTTATCCTCCTTCCTTGTTGATGTAGTTTTGTTCCACCATCTGCAATATATTTGTCTTCATTTTCCTCTTCTATAAATACCTATTTTGTTGGTGCTTCTTCAACATTAGCTTCCTTAATTCTTATATTTCCTCATCTGACATGTCTCCTTGATGGAACAAGTCACTGGCTCTTTGTTGAAATTTGTTGTTGTTATCCACTATCACATCAAGATACCAATTGTTTAGAGCTACTCTTACCATTCCTTGCAATTTCCTACTGGAATTCATCACTACTACTATCCATTTTTTGTTTCATTTCCTTCATGGAAAACTTTACCTTGTCCTCAATTAGACTACTGTGATCCACTATCCTTGGATTATGCAACCATTCTTCAAAAATTCTTAGCTTTGTTGTAATGTTTTCCATGCTTACTCCTCTACAATCCTGCAAGTATTCTTCATTGCTTGAAATATTTTCAAGCCATTTCATTGGTTCTTGTACATCTTCATTACCTGCAAACATAAATGATTTTTTCAGTTTTAAAATATGAGACGCTTAAGCCTCCTTTGTTGCCTCTAGTATCCTTTCCTCATGTAGCACTAAAACTTATAAGCTTCCCATGAAAGTCGCCTCTTCCATAGTAACAAATTTCTCCTCATCATCCGCAGTATCTTCACACACACGCTCCTCGTTCTCAAGTTGTTACTCCATATCTTCATTTTGATTAAATTCCAAAGACAATTCTATCTTGTTTTCATATTTTCAAATAGTACGTAGTGACTATTTTTCTCTTCTACATAGAATAAAATCAATGTTTTGTCCTTCATCTGCAATAATCCCTGCATTAAAATACTAATGGTAAAATGAGAATCAATATGACCTTATCTTCTAACAAAACCTTGGCCATCATTGTTGGAATTATGATGCATGTGTTGTCCTTGATGGAAACTCACTTGTATATGGTAACTAGATGAATCTACAGGACATATCAGAGGTGACAGAATGATGGAACAAAATAATGGTTAAAGGTTTGATACAGGAAGATTGTGTTAGTGTTTTCCTTGATGGACAACCTATTTGATGAATGGACTACTTGATAAAGATATAAACAAGATGTGACAGAATGCATGGCAGTTGTGTTTACAGATGTGACAAAATGCAGGGCAGTTCAGAGGAATCAGTTCAGAAATGATATAATGATGACAACTCACATTGTAACAGGTCTATTCAGAGGTAACAGAGTAATGGCACAAAAGAACAGGATGATGGGACAAAGGATTATAGATCAGAATCAAGCAATTGAAGAAAAATAATGTTTTAAGTTGCATTAAGTTGTATACATTGTTTCACCTAGTCCAAGTAGTGTATACAAGTGAGTACACAGAACAAAAAGAGTGTATAGGTATGCACGCACTTTCACAAGAGGAAAAGCATGCATGGGATGGAATGTTAAGGATAAATAATACCAAGGGTCCACACCATGGTATTATCCCCCAATATTGAGTGGAATAATGCTTACTTGATCCCGTCTAAGAATACCATAGGTTCTAAGTGTTGTTTTTTGGTCCAAGGTATTGAAAAAAGCTCTAAGTATATAAGGAGGTGAAGATCAAAGTGTGAAGAAGTGCAAGTAATGAATATCTTATAAAGAGTTAGATGAAAAGAAAATATGCATGTTATGGGTTTCTAATGCTTTGCTTGATCTGGACTAAGTATGCACCCGCGTGTTTGATGATGGATGAGATCTAATGATGGATCAGGATCATAAGACCTTAAATGACTTATTATTATGTGATCTGATAATGGATAGGCTAGATTTGAGTGCTAACAAATGTTTTGTCCTTTAAATGCTATGACATGGGTATATCTGAAGTTGGGAATAGCTACGAAGTTATAAGTTATTATTTGTAGATCTATATACTAGTTTGCCTTGGTGAAGGTGCGTATACACACTGGTTCGACTTTTCCAAGTAGTGTATGTAGAAGAAAAGTTTTTTGTTTAGAGATGACTGATCTATCTGATCAGTGTTGTTGTTTTACTGCTATTTATCAATGATGTCTTCTTTGTATTTGAAAGTAAAACTGATTGTATAAGGATATTGAGCCTAGTTGATTGATTGATTGAGTTAGAAGGGTGTTATAGACATTTTTGTGCCTCACAGCATGGAGCATGAAATGTCAATAATCTGAGGGATCCAAAGTCCCCAAACATGTTGTTCTTACCCTTAGAGGAACAAGGACAGCAAACCGCAGCTCTGCAAATCAGTCTTCCACTGAAAAAACACTCAAAACAGGTCAATTTTGGATCAAAGCAGCTGCTCCAAAGGGTACCTGCGTTGCATAGCAGGTGCAACAAAGGCTACCTGCGTTGCAAAGCAGGTAGGACAAAGGCTACCTGCGTTGGGCGTAACTGGACATGTGGAGGAGTCTTTTTCTCAAAGTGCCAGTGCCCAGGAAGCTTCCAGAAAGGCATGTGATCAAAAGATTCGCCTAATAATGAGTTAAGAGCTTCTAGAACTCCAAGTGGAAGGTAGAAACTCCAAGTGAAGGACTGAAGAACAACTGGAGTTGAAGAGCACAGCAAGTCACACATCAACATGACTTGCCTTCACTCCAAAACTCTATATAAGGATCTCATCCCATGGGATCTGGGAGGCCGGAATTTAGTGCAAAGAATCGTTGTTGGTTTGCAGTTGTGAGCATTGGGTGATTGCTTGAGGGAGGTGAAGAAGAGATTTCTCTCCGTCGGGAAGGTGATGCTGGATTGGACCTCTCATGGTTGTATCACCGCCTGAACCTTACTTCCATATATTAATAAAGCATTTGAGGTTCTTCTATTCGCATGTGTTCCAATGTGTATTGTCTTACTTGCATCTTTGATTTATGCTAATCCTTGAATCGATTATGAATGCATGCCTCTTGTAGTTTCCTTTTCTTGTCTTATTTGCAGGATCTCGTGTAGCTGGGCCCGTGAAAAGACTTGGAGCTGGGAGCAAGCGGAAAACAAAGGAGATCGGATCAACCATTTGCGCAAGACATCGGTAAGTGGATCTATCCTTTTTATCTCTTGCATGTCATAAAGAAGAAACTTTAAATAGCTTTGCTTTCAGCTGTTGCTAAGGAACTGTCACCCTTAGAGTGGGTTAGGGTCATTCCGAGTTGGATACTTTCCCCCACAACAGACTGGCGACTCCGCTGGGGAGCATGTCTTGTTGGTAGCTTGTGTATTCTTGCTATTCATCTCTTGAAAAAAGGGAGTACCGAATCGAACTGCATGCGAGTCCTTCGAATGCAAAGTAGAGGGCAGCTACTCTAGCCCAGTGCTGGGCATGTTCATGATTTGAAGAGCTGATCCACAAGGACTCTTTTTTGCTCTTTGTGATAGTGTTCATCTTCCTTAATCATCCTCTAGAGTATACTTGACTGATAGCCTCTGATTTGGCCAAAAACCGTTGATTTTTGAGCAAAATGTGACCCGGAATCTGGGAAGGACGAGAGTTGTCTCGTTCAGTGCAGCTGCAACAAAGGCTACCTGCACTGCAACGCAGGTCCCGAAGGGGCTACCTGTGCTGCATCCCTGTTTGACAGTGCAGTACCTGCGCTGATCCAGTTTTGGCTTGTGCAACTGGGGTTCCCCACTGTCTGTTGCCCAGTTTTCAATATTGTTTTTGCAGCCTGCTGTCAACCTGTATACCCAGCTGAGACCACTTTTCTTTGCCCTCATTCCGCCTCAGTTGTATGTTGAAGCCGTGATTGTTCTTATTGTATTTCTTGCTTTCATTCACAGTTTCCCGTAGCGAAAGTGAGCTAGTCTTGCTGTGACCTCTTAGATCTAGACCTTTGAGAAAGTGTTGTTGTGATCCTAAGAGCTAGTTTATTGCTGTTCATAGCTACTTGAGCATTTGCTTTCGTCATCTGGTTCGAATTTCAATATTTCTTGGGTAGAAACGAGTAAATCTTAAGGTGTTCTTTTGATTGTTGGACAATACTCGTGTGCTTTCGCTTGAAATTGAATTCGAAATCGTACAACAGCTTTCTTTTTGTCATACACAACATTAAGAAAGAAGAAAAGAAATACTTGCATTGTGCATGTGCATTTTGACAGTTTGCATGTCGATTTAGGGAAAGTGCATTAGTGTGTGCTCCATGATCTGTTTGAAAAGATGATGTCTTTCTTTTCCTTCAGTAGTTAAGGTTTTCATAAGTTGAAAGAATTGAAAAAAGCTTGCTTATCATTCTTAGACTGCACTTAGGAGTTGTATATACATCACGTGGTGATCCATAAAGGCAAACTGCTAAACAAGATCAACCTAAAAAGAACTGAATTTATCTAACAATGCTTTGAAACATAACGAAACACAATAGAGGTCTAGGTAGAGACGTGAACCGGCGTCGTTAAACATAGTGACTGTCGATCTCTACGAAGGTGGGTGATTCCTCCTGAGGGACGATAGCACTAATACGGACTTGTGCCCCCGCGTACCGTCGCGTATATTGGGGGACCCTTATAGGAACAAAGCCTTTATCCATAGGAAGCCGTGTCGACCGCCCTACTGATCGCGATGCAGTGAACACAACATTCACGAAGATCGACCACTCGTACCGTAAAACGTATTCTGTGGTTTCGCGAAAGGTTTGGCACACCCTTGCCTAGAACTCCAGAGTAGTTTCTTTTGGCCTTTTTCAAACTCTATAACTGAAAAAGTCCATCCGAGCATTTGTCACTTCGGGCTCGTTAATACATCGAAGGAGACTAGAGTCATCTTTAGCTTTTTCTCGACTCTTAAAAAGTGAAAAAGCAAGTTGTGTCTAAAGCGTCGTCATAATAAAATTCATTCTAAACGGAACATAGTCACCCTTGATTCCTACGTTGATCTTAAGGTTGAGAACATGGAACGCACCGACCAAGGGATTCCACATGATGGGACCCCTAGCCCTTTCTCTTCTTGGGGAGAAGTTGGTGCGCCCCACATGGCCACATTGTCGCTTCCAGGACTGACAATTGGCCTGCCAGTATGGCTATTCTCAACCGCTGTAGTTCAGACCACCACGGTTCCTGAACAGTCGAGTCGACAGTTAGACCAGTCTAGAGCTACCCCCCAACCTTCCACTTCTTATACGCCTTCCTCCGATCCTTCTTCTTCGAAAGGTCAAGCCGCCAAAAGCGGAACTCCCATAGAAAAGAAGAAGGAAAAGAAGAAGAAAGAAAAGAAGCAGAAGGAGCCAAAGGCGCCTGGGGGCAAGCAGAAGGTATCTAACGAAAACCCACACACAGCACGGACCGGGCCCAAATCGCCATGTGTCATATGTAGAGGGAACCACTTCCACAGTGATTGTCCCAGTATTCCCCGGATACTAAGGGACTGGTCCCCTCGTTTGCACAATTCGGAAGCGTCAACCTCTGACAACCAGGTTGAATGCTTACCGTCAACCAGCGAAAGTGAAGGTTCTAGACGACGGAGGGGAATGAGATCCCCCTGCGAACTGTGTGAAGGCTATCACACCCTTCACCGTTGTCCCTTTTTAGACGAGGCAAAGAGAGTTTTGGAAGATCAACCGGTGGCACCGGTGCTACTTCCTCCTGGATATCAAAAACTCGCGCCAAGTCCTTCGTTGGTCGAAAATACAGCTGTCTTGCTCAGAGGGCCAGCTGCAGTGTCAGTCGCTGAAAGTGAACCTACTGAATCCGGACCGGACGAAAGTCCAAAGGTCGAAACGGCAGTTGACCCGGTTCTCCCTTCAGAAGTTTCATCTTCACATACCACAGTCACTGAGGATTCATCTTCAGCTGACACCCCTACGGAAGAGAGTAAGGATGACACCGTCCATATTCTTTTCGTCAACACCGATTCTGATAAACGTCAGGTCAATGTGCCCACTCCTTTATCGCAGGAAGGAGCATCGTCAAGATCGTATCCGGCCGTATATTCGGTCCCACCACCAAGCAACCTGGTTGTGTCCTTTGATTGGAACCAACTAGGCAGACCCCGGTTACCAGCCAGTATACCATTTAGAATTATTGTCCAAATATACAAAATGGTCATGGCTGGAACTATCATTGATGAAGGGGCGTCTGTGAGTATCCTGTCCTCTATTGCTTGGAAAGCACTGGGTTGCCCAGCGCTTTTGCCTGAGAGAAGGAATCTCTCGGGTTTTGACAAAGGAACCAGTCGACCATTAGGGATTCTACCTGATGTGCCTATTACACTGAAAGGGAAGGCCGTCAAGATAAATTTGATGGTCGTCCAAGGACCCTTGGATTATAACCTACTCCTTGGACGGGACTACATATATTGCATGGAAGCAATAGTCTCCTCACTCTTTCGAATAATGTGTTTTCCATACGAAGGAAGAATGGTCAAGCTCGTAGACCAACTTTCACTTCCGGGATCACGCATCGCGAATAGCCACATACCTATCCTCAATGGTCTTTTCGATCAAGAAGGGTCTCTACCTCCGGTTCTTCTTCCTGATGAAGGCGAGTGATTCGGGAAAGGAAGGCTGGAACCCAGGGGGCATGCATCCTGGTCTGCTCTGGAGGCAGAAAAAACCTTGGGTGTAAAGTAGAATTTCCGCGGGAGAATATGACTAGTCCGTACCCCGTCCCCTCCTTCATCTTTGTGAATCTTCCTCTGAGCCATCCTCTTCGAAAGGAAGAAGAAGGACAGGAAGACAAAGAGAGACTGGGAATCTCAGAAGGGGCTGTTAGGATAGGGTTGTTCTGGAATAAGATTCTTTTGTCAAAGTTATGTGTTTGATACAAATGGTCATTCACCTCTGTCTAAATAGGTAGGCTCTACCAAAGAAGGGGATCCGTTTGCGGCAGCAAGTAGGTACCGTCTTTGGGTAAAAGGCCAGCCTCACCCATTAAAACAAATGTTTTAAAGGATAAGTAGGGGCAGCCCCCAAAGAAAGAGATGCTATTTGCTGCAACAAATTGTAACCATCTTTGGATAACCTAATGATAGACATCGCCGAAGAAAGATTCTGTTTAAAAGAATTAACAGAACAATCTTTGGGTAACCAGAAAGAGGTAGGCCTCTCCCGGTAAAACAAATGTTTTACCTGCAAATTGAGGGGTAACCTTGAAATTAGACTTACACCTGGGGGCATGCAAACCTCTTGGAAGGCAAGCATAGGCGACTTTTAGTTTTAGGTAGAACTAACCCACTAACCCGTAGATAAGTCGATACCTGGCTTGCACAAAAAGAGGATATGGAGCATAGCTTCGTGAGATAAAGCTCCATAAAAAATAGCTATCTCACACGAGACCTTCCTACTTTGTGACTGGTAAGATACGAGCAGTTTTGGCAAAGTTCATGCTCGTTAAAAAATAAACGCAAGAACCGAGCAGTTTTAGCACATAGTTCATGCTCGTTAAAAAATAAACATAAGATTGAGCAGTGTTTTGGCGCATTCAAGCTCGTTAAAAAATGAACCCATCTCGGTAAATAACCATTAAGTATGTAACCTGATCAACCATAAAAGCCTTGGTCGTGTTTTGCACCTGCCACCTCCACTTTCATTTGGCCGATCGTTCACCTCCATATGATTGTTTACCCATTTTGAGGAACAGCTGCGAAGAGTGATT
Organism: Pinus tabuliformis; assembly: GCA_031772625.1. Taxonomy (NCBI): domain Eukaryota; kingdom Viridiplantae; phylum Streptophyta; class Pinopsida; order Pinales; family Pinaceae; genus Pinus; species Pinus tabuliformis. Next base: position 1,244,998,527 of record CM062804.1, read on the forward strand.
TCACCTAGCCATCCTTGTGACATTGCCGTGATTGGAAAATTCCAACCTGTACCTGGAATCTGCTGCTATCCCTGTTCATCACTCGTTCCTCAAAAGACGAGTCTTCTTTAAGCTCTTTTCAACTGACTCATAAAAGATGAAAAGATTGTCGAGTTTTGGCCTTCCAGCTCGTTAAAAAGACCGGAAGAGCTATCCTTCCTCTAGATTTTAATCTTTTTGGACCTGAGGGATTATTGCACAAAAAGATTGAGCGCTTGTCTAGTTCGGCTCGATAAAGCTATCGAACATTCATCCCTTCTGTATTGTTTTATACTTTTTCGGACTTAAGGGATTAGATGACGAAAAAGGACCCCTGGAGTCCACTTTATGTACCCTTTTCAGACTCTCTAAAAATGAAAAGGACCGAGCTGTCTTTGTCGCTGGGCTCGTTAAAAGGGGTGATAAGCGACAAACTTGTCTGTAGACGAGAACGAGTTTCCCTATCGCTAAGCTCATTAAAAACATAGCGATGGGCTTGCCCGAAGGGCAGGTTATAGAACAAGCATATGTTATCCTCCTCAAGCTTGACAAAAATAAAGAGGTACTGGTCAGAAATGACTGGGGAAAAATTGGGAGATCCTCAAAGCTTAATGGTAGCAGGTCGCTCTTGAACATGACACTTTTGCCTCCGTAAATATCGGGTTGGGTTATTATCATTCACCGGTCCCTTCACCATGGTCTCGCCATACCATCCATACATGGGGTAATGCTACCGATCCATCACATCAGTGTCGTTATATGTTCAAGAGATGTCATTCAGAAAGTGTCAACCGAGTCCCATCCACTACCATACATCATCTTTCATCCTTCCATGACCGCCACCCTGAATCATATTTCACAGATCGTTTTCACCATCATCACTAGCTCCGTTCCGTGTCACTGATGTGGGATTCATTAAGGCCCTCCTTTGACGGATCGCTTCTTGTCGACATCAGCTCACTATCCAAGAAGTTGATCTAGGAACACCCCCTCAGTACTTTGAAGCTTGCATGCCTCAATGGCAAGTTTCTCACTTCCGGCGATAGGTATACATTAATGACCTTCGACCGGGGGACTTTGCGTGGTGTTCGACGTCAGATCCTATATTCACGCCACGTGAATTGTGCTGCAGTACCTTGAGGGTCATCATCATTATCGGTGATTCCTCTCGCGCTTGTTAACAGTTTACATTATTGACTGGTAATCAAGCGATGTCTTTCCATGTTCGACTTCAAGAAATTCTCACATGGATCGACTTGTACTTAATGTGAAGATCGGAAGTTTGAAGACCCCGGATCTAGTTTCATCCATCCGGGCTGCGATATATATTCAGGAGATAAAAACATATACATGTGCAACAGATGATCATCCTACTAAAAGGATGATAATTAAAAGCAGAGAATTATCAGTCTACTATCAGACGATCGTCTGTTTATGTACAACAAATGTATTTATAAAGCTGAGCATGGGAAATGCCCGCCTCAGCTAGATCATGAAAAGAAAGTATGAAAAATGATGTATTGTATTGTATTTTGTTACAGGTCACCTCCCGACGATTGAATGAACTTCGGATCCTCCTAATAAAGCATTTCACCCGATAAACGACCTCATACTTTAGGGGGCAACTATTATAGACATTTTTGTGCCTCACAGCATGGAGCATGAAATGTCAATAATCTGAGGGATCCAAAGTCCCCAAACATTTTGTTCTTACCCTTAGAGGAACAAGGTCAGCAAACCGCAGCTCTGCAAATCAGTCTTCCACTAAAAAACACTCAAAACAGGTCAATTTTGGATCAAAGCAGCTGCTCCAAAGGGTACCTGCGTTGCATAGCAGGTGCAACAAAGGCTACCTGCGTTGCAAAGCAGGTAGGACAAAGGCTACCTGCGTTGGGCGTAACTGGACATGTGGAGGAGTCTTTTTCTCAAAGTGCCAGTGCCCAGGAAGCTTCCAGAAAGGCATGTGATCAAAAGATTCGCCTAATAATGAGTTAAGAGCTTCTAGAACTCCAAGTGGAAGGTAGAAACTCCAAGTGAAGGACTGAAGAACAACTGGAGTTGAAGAGCACAGCAAGTCACACATCAACATGACTTGCCTTCACTCCAAAACTCTATATAAGGATCTCATCCCATGGGATCTGGGAGGCCGGAATTTAGTGCAAAGAATCGCTGTTGGTTTGCAGTTGTGAGCATTGGGTGATTGCTTGAGGGAGGTGAAGAAGAGATTTCTCTCCGTTGGGAAGGTGATGCTAGATTGGACCTCTCATGGTTGTATCACCGCCTGAACCTTACTTCCATATATTAATAAAGCATTTGAGGTTCTTCTATTCGCATGTGTTCCAATGTGTATTGTCTTACTTGCGTCTTTGATTTATGCTAATCCTTGAATCGATTATGAATGCATGCCTCTTGTAGTTTCCTTTTCTTGTCTTATTTGCAGGATCTCGTGTAGCTGGGCCCGTGAAAAGACTTGGAGCTGGGAGCAAGCGGCAAACAAAGGAGATCGGATCGACCATTTGCGTAAAACATCGGTAAGTGGATCTATCCTTTTTATCTCTTGCATGTCATAAAGAAGAAACTTTAAATAGCTTTGCTTTCAGCTATTGCTAAAGAACTGTCACCCTTAGAGTGGGTTAGGGTCATTCCGAGTTGGATACTTTCCCCCACAACAAAGGGTGAACTTTGTTGCTATCTATTAATAAATCTGTAATATGATAGCAGATTTTTAGAATATATTTGGGCAGTATAGTTTATGGTTCATAAGCTTTATGATTCAGTATCTTTAGAGGTTTATGCAGGTTGGGTTACAGAAAGTAGTGTATACATGTAGGTTGGCTTCATTGAAGTAGTGTATGCATTATGACATATGATTTTTGAAGTTACAATTGGTTTTGGTCATTGATGTAGTGTTCTAGGTTCAGATTTGTGTACCGATTATAATGATCTGTATGTTCCAATTGATTGGTTGAATTTTGATTAAGTGTCGGTTGATTAAGAGATTGATGATTGGGTTTTAGTTATATCAGAAATTAATGATTGGTTGATACAGATGTATTTTATCGTTGTATTGTAGTGGTGATTGCTTTTGACCTTCAATGTTACTGATGGGTCCAATATGAAAATTTGATGAAACGTGGCCTACATATTGTGTTGTTGTGTACCAGGAGCATCTAGTCTTAAAATTTATGAAACGTTATCCCTAGATGAAGATTGAAGGTGGTAGCATTCTATAGGCCAACGCCTATGTACCAGTAAACATATCAACTAGTCCAAGAGCTAGGGGGTTGGAGCTCCATTCTAGTAGTAGCTGGAGAATGAGTGAAGGTAGTAGCCTTCTGTAGGTAGACACCTATGTACTGGTAAACACATAGGCCCGTACAAGAGCTAGGGGGTTGTAGCTCCCTTCCAGTAGAAGCTGGAAAACGAGAGAAGGTTGTACCTTTTTTCAGGTGGGTCCTTGCGTACTGGTATGAGTCTACACCAGTACAAGGTTGTAAACAACAAATTTATATTAAAAAGAAGATGGAGACAACAAGAACATGTGGTTTTTTCCCACATTGGGTTTCCACCTTAAATCTTGGTGTTCATGTGTGTTGCTTATTTGTAATGGTTTATTTATTACAAAACATGTTTAATGTTTATCTAATGGTTAATAAAGTACTAATGCACCAGTTGAAGACAAACATGCGATGGGATTAACTGAATTGTAAGTTCACTGGATATACACTAATTATCTTAAGAACAGTCACATGCACACGCAAGTTCGCTTCAGTAAAGTCGTGTATAGAAATCTGAATATGAAATGTAAAAAGTTATTGATTTGTAAATACTGATCCCCCCCCCGACCCCTCTCAATACTTTTCCCAACAATTCGTCCATGTTGATCTTCATTCTCCCCATAATATATGAGACTCTCAACTAGCCTCTTATCACATCTTCTTCATCACTCTCCTCAAGAATTGATCCTTGTTCTGGCACAAAGATAATCTCAACAACAATTTCCCTTTCTTGTTGCTCCATTTCTCTTCCCAAATTAGAATTTCACCTATGTTCAATCTCTTTGAGTTTCTCCATCAATTGAGCATTTAATCTCTATCTCAGCTTCACCTGCAACAAATTCCACTTTACTCTCCTCCTAAGATTCCATTAATAACCATGATCTTCGTCACCTTTCTGTAGTAGTCATCTCAAAAACTATAACTACAATTTAACTTTAGCTATTTCTCTATCAATTTCAGTACAATTCGGTTTCCTATGGCTTACCTTTAAAGCCTTATTATGATCATCAATAGTCATAGTTTTATTACCCTTATGAGATTCTCCTTGCTCGTTGTGAGCTCCAGTCAAGCCACTACAATAACTTGAATACATCAACCTATTTCTAAATACCATACTAATTTCATCAATGCCTAGCCTTCTCCTTTTTTTTCTGTTGACTCCTTCCTTTGGAATCTTCACCTGAGCACTCTCTACTCTCCTAGATTTTGCATTCATTCTCCTTTGCCAGCTTCTTCAACATTCTTCCTTCTTGAACTGTGACCTCTCTATAAACCCATCATATGACTATCCATAGCCATTTTTACCTCCTCCTCCTTCTCTTTATGAACCCTCCTTATTCACATGTGCGATGTAACAAGCCTCCTCTTTCTCTCTCCCTCTCTCTATTTTTGCCTCTGTCTCTAGGAAATTCTATCCACAATCATTTCCTGCAACAACTTCTACCCAATTGCTGCTTGTCGGAATCTGTCTCCTCTTGGTTCTCTATAGTAGAACCTTTTCTTCTTCCTCTAGATCATACATGCTTTTCAACTTCAAAAGCTTCTAGGATGTTTCACTTTCACCTACTGAATTTCTCTTTGAAAAATCTGTTGTACTCACCTCTTCTTCTACATCAATTTAGATATGTTGTTGGGCTCTTGTCATAATCCTTCCTGATTGCTTCCTTTCCTCTTTCACAACGTTGTTTTCTATCTAGTTGGTGTCAATTTTCACATACTAATATTTTCTTCAATTTATCAAATCTTCCTGTTCTCTGTGTACTTCACTACAATCTTATGTCTACGATCTTCGATGTATATCTTTCAAACTAAAATCATTTCAACTTTATGCAAACTCTAATTCTCTTAGGAAAACTAATTTCCTATTCAATTACAATTCACACAAAATAAAACCTCTAAAATTATTTATCTACTCTTCCAAAATCTCCAATATGCTATTAATTTTGCCTTGTTGTTGGTAGTCATTACTACTCATACACCTCAATGCTCTTCACCTTCCTTAGAGTTTCTCCCTATATTAAAAAATCTTCAAATTAAAAAAAAAATAAAAATAAAAAATAAATAAATAAATAAATAAATTTACCTTTTTCAGTATCTCTGCTCAGTATAATTGAACATTCTTTCTTCTCTGTTCTACTTTAAGAGATGTGGTTTGTTGTCTCTTAATCTTCTTTTTCACAACGTTAAATGCTCTAACACCACATGATGCAAGCCCAATTTTTTTTAACATGCTATCCATAATCCCAGTCTTTTCTAAAAAGGTGCTTCCTTAAACTCGTAGGATATAAATCCCTTTATATCTAACAGTGGGAGTCTTTGAATTAAAGTGGGAGGAGCCAAAAAGGTTACACATACAAACCCTTTCCTCTATAATCGATGTAGGCCCCTTTATATATATCTTGGTCCCCTTTTCTGTCACAATAGTGGCTTTGACTTGAGCGTGTCCCTGTCATTATTCTCCAGTGCCAAAGATCCTCTCATATACTTTGTTATATATATATTAACACCTGATACGTTTCTCCATGCATGTTTAGCTCCGCTTGATTACCTTTCTTTTTCCAGTGCATACTTTGTCTCCTCTATACTCTGCCCACAAAACCTCGCTTTATTTCCAATGCATAAAACCTAAACTCAAATATCATCCATTCCTTTTAATTTCTTATTCTTGGAACCTCTGAGTGGCCCACTTTCCATGAAATCCTTCTCCTTTATATGCTAGCACAATAAAAAGGCCAACTATAATATCCCCACCAGAGTAGAATCCTCCGGGAGGCATCCAATCTCTCCTCCTTTGCTTTTGGCCCACTCTTATTAGACCGACGTAATGAGGAAAAGGAATTTATAAATGTTTCTGGAGTGGAACCTTTGGGTGGGACCCATAATTCCACATAAGCCTCGTCCTCATTGATTGGTCTTTCTCTCTATGTGCTCCTTTGATCCTTCTAGTTTAAGGCCTCTGGCCCAGCACCCATCACCTGATAGTTTTGTCTCTTAGTGCTTATTCACTAACATAATTTTTTCAGAACTTTGAAAAAAATAAGTTTTGCCACTTCTCTGCTTTACTCTATCAATGCTTGGCCTACCTTTGTCGCAACTATAATCTCACCTCCATATTTAACTCAATTCCTCAACTTCCAATTCCTCTATGATTCAGGTAACTCACAATCATGGATCATATGATTGATCAATCATTCCTAATATTATAAAAAGGGTACCACTTCTATAATAACAATAAATTTGACTCTCTTTTGGCCTCGATGCATGCTTCCTCTACACTACTCTGATACGACAATGATATACATAAATGTGTGTATCCCTCCTCAGATTTGTCACACCAACAATATGTTTATGTCATGTTCATGCCCAATATGGACTTAATGTTAATAACTCATTTAGAAATATTTAATTATACACAATTACAGGGAATAAATTCCAGCCAACTCAAAACACTTGAACAAATCACTTATTCCATTATGAAACAATCAAACATATTTACAATATCCCCTCTCTGGCCTGATTATAACAATGAAGTCCTCCTCGGCCTTATGGCCCTTATACGAAAAGGATCCAAAACTAAATTTTGGTTCAAATCCATTATTTCCTCACCTAAACTAGATCCTCTAGATCCACATTTCTCTCAAAATATCTAACTAATCCTCATATATCTCTAACTCTCTCAATATTCTCGAAACTCCTCCCAAAGAATAGATCTTATTACAATTATATTTCTAAATACATATTTTTTCTAGAATTCTCTAAAAATACTATAATTAAATGATTACATTCAATTTAGGGAACCAACTCCTTTGGTAAATACGAACCCTTAGGTCTAATCAAAATATAATTTTGAATTGGAGGTAAGATGCTCCTGCATCAAATTACCTAAATGGTTGTTTAGAAAAAGAGATATCTAGGATAGAAAGATCACAAGGGACTTGGTAAATTAGCAAAAATATATCTCCAACAATGTTAGCCTCATGTGCTTCTAACATAGGGAAACTATCTTCGAACAATCTCAAGCACAATTTAGGTTCTGGTAGCTTGAATATCCATCTCAATGTCTTCGCATTTAGAGGAATCCTTTTTGGTGGTAGCACAATTGTTATTATTCTTGAATCAATTTTTTGTGCACACAAATGAACAATTTCCTTGAAATCAAAAACTTTTGGCACGCATGCAGTGCTTTCCAATCCACTAGTCCAAATCTTGTTGTTTTTCTCCTCCGTCGACAGATTCACATAACGCTCATATGAAATCGACTAGTGAAAGTTCTTATCGATATGAGCAAGTAAGTTAATGGTATCAGTGAAATATCTTTTCTACTTTCTCTACTAACCATGTTCATTTTGTAGATAAAAACACTCTCAATGAATAATGCTTTCAATACAATTGAACTTCACAATTTTTAGGGTTCTGTATATAATCACCAGTTGTTACTATTGCAAGCACAAAATCAACTCTGATTATTGCAAGTGTGAAATCTATTATACATGAAATTTCTCAATAAATAGAAATTGAAGTTACGAAAGCCAATGTTTATGGAAACTAGTGCAAATATACCTCGAAATTCCAAAACCATATTATTCATTTATTATGCATCTTACTTCTACGTTGCTAGGAATTCTTTGTAATAATGAAAATTAAATTACAGGCTTGAATAATAATCCTCACTACAAAATACGTGCTCATTTATCCCTATTAAGAAGCAATATGGTCGCATGGTTGGTGCCCAGTACTTTGTCAATGTCAATTTTGATTTACGAATAACCTGACACAAATTTGAAAAAGCTCAGAGAAACATGCAGTTTGGCCAATCATTGAAAATTTCTTCTCTCTCTCTCTTATATGTTAACCTAAATTAAGTTTAGTTCAAGAATTAATTTCATTTAAAAAAAATCATTAACATATGGAAAATGTGTCACGCGAGATGGAAATATGTAGAGAAAATGTGTGAAGCAGCAAGTATGTATGGAGAATGGAACATGAAAAAAACACAACACTTTTGCACATTCCCAAATTCCGCACAATACTTGTGCATATTTTTTATCTTCAGCAAAGTGAAATAAATAATTAGCTTAAGCTATGATAATACAATTAAGAAATTTGAACTATCAAATAACGTGTATATATATATATATATATATATATAATAAATATTTAAGAATAGTCACACCTCGAAAGTATATACAATTTATGTAATCTACGATTGTTATTGCCTTGCAACAATTAAATTGATTACTTATCCAATTTTAACTCCGCATGAGAAAGAATAAACAAATGTATTGTTAAAACTTATACAAAATAGCTAAGATTTACAAAAAATGATTGTATTGCATTTATAATTGGTTGTGAACTTTACTACTTCAAACCAAAAAATGTATAGCTTGTACAAGGTTAGAATCACACAAAGTATAATGAAGCATGAACTACATCATGATCACTCTAGTATGAATGTGAAATATGAACATGACATTGTTGAAGAGGGAAATTTTTCCAAATGTGATCAATAATTGTCTTATTCTTGGAAATAAAATTCCTTGTTAGTTCTTGTAATTGTTTGCATTGCATGTACTCTAATAACTATTACTTCACTTGTTATTTGAATTGATGTCAATATTGAAATCTCCAATAAGTATAAAAATGTAATCAACAGGCGCAAATTGTTCCCTTGTTATTGTTACTGCTTCAATGATTGCTAAAACAGATACAAGTGGCACAACATATACATTTATTATGCATATTCGACATTAGAAATATACTTCTAAAAAAAAAAGTTCGATTATGTTATTGCAAACATATTTGTTGATATGATTTATATGTTTTCTTGTATGCAAGTAAGTACTCCATGGAAACAATTTGATATGTTGAAATTAAATTTGCGAAATTCAGTATTTGACAACAAAGATTTTAGATGTGCTTCCTAGATGCAGAGAATCATAACACTCATTAGATATTCATCACACACAATATCATTCACATGAGCATGTAGACTTCACGTACTAATACTTGCAATAATTAAATTACTTGCATTTTCTATCGACTTCTCTATAAATCATGATTTCCACGATGCTTGAGTTCTTAATCGTTTCATTTCTTTTAATACTTTCTTATTCACAAAAAATTTCTTTTGTGTTAGTTTTTGAAGAAGATACAATGATTCCATGGTTCTAACATGTGACAATGTTGTGTAAACTATTCCATGTGTTGATATGCCACATGGATCAAATCAAGTCCATTCAACGTTAAACCATGTGATCAATGAATTGTTCTAGCCCAAGTTAGTTGAATAAAAAAAATTCCCGCACTATAGCTGTAAATCTCTTGCTATGACATGTTAATCATTTTGAAACACATAATATTGGAGTCCAACTAGTGAAATGTTTCGATCATACAATTCTACTTCTTTCTTTGATGTTTACCCATTTCTGGATTTACAAAATCTCTCCATAACACATCAACATTCTTGCTATTTTTTGTATATATTTTGCATATCCATCTGCGCCATTAACGAGGTCATCTTCTGTATTATGGTTCCCTGGATATAGCTCAACAAGGAAATTTCATTTGATAAGGATTTTTACAGTAATCTCATCTTTTTCTCATATGCTAGATAACCTATTTCCTTACTATGAGATTCATCAATCGAATCAAGAACTATTATCTCTTGATTCACATGTGACAACATTTTTTCATTATGCTTTTTTAAAATAGGTATGGAAATAATGGATCTAGTGGAGCACTTCTATAACACTTATCGTTTATATATTTTATGTCTTCATCAGATTGTTGATGAACTCACATTTTGATAAAAATTTCAACAAATTTGTTATATTTTTTTACACATTGTGGTACATAATTCATAGCATTTGACTTTTTCCTTCTAGAATTCATATGCTGGTTTTTCACCTACTAAAATTGGTTTCTCAAAAATTATAGAATCTTTGGTTGGTTGCGCTTGGAACAAGTCACCTAAAAATATTACATCAATATTTCCAAAATAAGCCAATGAAGTATGCTTTACTTCAGGTAAACATTTGTCAACTTGGTATAATAATGTTCAACCTACCATAGATGCCTCATCAATCAACATAACATGAAGTTGTTCGCAATGTTTTGTCAATGTGTCTAATTTTTCACCTTTAAGTGAAATATATTCCAATTTGTTAACTGGTAAATGGAATTTAGAATACAACAATATACCACCTGCGTTGAATGTTGCCTTTCCTGTATATGTGGTTACAATTCCTTTTAATTGAGATGGTTCATATCCAAATATGTTGTTGTACAAGTGAATTAGAGACTGGAATATTGCTATAACAATATTTATTTTTCCAACGCCTGTATAACCTGTTACAAGTACATACAATATCTCATTTGGATTTATTTTTTCTCACTCACTATTTCTTTCACTATTTTGCATATTTTGGGTTAAGCATTCTCATGATTTTATACAATTTTGTTTGTTCTAGTACTTAACAATGTAAACTTTGAAACGGGAACTATAAACTCAAAATGGGAACTCTGGCCCAAAAACCCCAAAAAAACCACAAAAACAGTGCTCAAAACGAAAAGTGTGTATACTGGAAGGATGTTTTTTTTTTTTAGGTGTCAATTTTGCGGCTGTTTTAAAAATGGCAGTGACTACGAAATTTTCTACGAAATTTTCCTGCAAAATATAGCTTCAGAACGAAAGTGTTGATACTGGAATAATGATTTTTTTTTTAGGTGTCAATTTTGCGGCTGTTTTAAAAATGGCAGTGACTACGAAATTTTCTACGAAATTTTCCTGCAAAATATAGCTTCAGAACGAAAGTGTTGATACTGGAATAATGATTTTTTTTTTTAGGGTCAATTTTCATACTTTTTAAAAAATGCTAATAAAACCAATTTTTTATGTCTCAAACAAAGTTAAATTTTAAGGAAAAAACACATTAATGTTTCTGGTAGAATATCATTTTGGGTCGCCCCCTCCCCCCTGCAGCCCCCCGCCCGGGCCGCCCCACCCTCCTCCCCCTCCCTCCCCTGCCCGGCCACCCCACCCCCCTCCCTCTCCCTCCCCCCCCCCCCCCGGCCCCCCCCGCCCGGGCCACCCCAACCCCCCTCCCTCCCCCTCCCCCTCCCCCTCCCCCTCCCGGCCCAGCCCGCCCTCCCTCACCACCCCCGGGCCGCCCCGCCCCGCCCGACCCGGCGGCGGGTCGATTCCCGAAATCAAGATGCAAGTTTGTGTATCATGCAAGATGCAAGAGACATGCCCAAAGTATTTATCATATAACATGAACCAACGTCAAAACAATGGGTAGAGGAATAGGTCATTTGATAGAGAAATCACCTAGTCACTAATTTCACCATTGTCTACTAGTGATTAGTCTCAATCTTGTACTGTGGGTTATGGGGACACTGCACCCTTTTACTACACCTCTAATCCATCCATGCATAGTCAATAAATAATTGCTTTTTACTTTTGTGCAAGCGAAAAAAAAATTCAACTTTCCGTTGATTTCCCATCAAGAAAATCACAGAAAAGCATTAAATGGAGGGGGATGAAAAATTGGACCATATAAATTCACCAACACTTCTCACACCATTCAACTCCAACGTTCACCAAAAAGTGAAGTATGGACTAGAGAGTCTTGCAAATTATTGTGAAGCATGTTCCAGAAGCAGAGATCATAGAATTAGGAGATGGCACCTACAAAATCCGTCTGTCATATTGCTTCAAAGAAATGGTTGTGTATCGAGAGCTAAGAAGAGCTCTGAAAGAGTCCCCAACCAAGCCCATCTATTCAACCTTTTGTTCATAGAATACAAAGTTCAGATATTTTGAAGACAACTCCTCCAAGGTATAAATTCCTAGCCTGCAACAATCTCTTCACTTTTGGAGGAAAACAATACTACAAAAACCATAATGAAGCTAATGGTCAAGACCATCAGAAGGAGAAAAAAATCAACTCCAAAGATCATGATCAGCACAGTCTAGTTTCAAGAAAAAAATCAAATGGAAGGAGGTCGATTGCAGCAGCAGCAACAACAGAGCTGGTGACAACGACTACTAAGTGCAAAATGTGGAAACACTGAACCTAGTTAATTTGATAAATTATTTCAAGCAAGATGCACAGGATTTTGTTCAAACACAATTGGAACTATCCCAGAAGCCTTACTGGGCAAAAAAAAATTACGATGGTGATGATGAGGGAGAGATGATATCTTGTGGATTGAGTAAAGTTGTGCCTCAACAATGTATGAAAGAAAAGGAAGGCGATCTTCAAGATGAGAAGAATTCTTTTGAACTGCAGTTATGGTTTTAACCAAATTATTGATTTGGGTTTTGAAGGATCTCAATTCTCACTCGGACGGATATATTCTGGTGTCACAGAAATTATAGTTTCATTAACTTAGTGCAAAGTGCCCATATAAATAATAAATTGTCCTATTGATATTCTTATCATTGTTGCTTTGATTATTCTATCATAGAAAGTGTTGGCCAGGATTGAATGTTGATTTTGGTTTTTGTTTGCTTCAGAATCAATAGAATTCATAAATTTTAATGACTCTTATTCTTGCATCTTAATTCCTTATGGTTTATGTTCACCCATTTTTATGTTATTATAGATTTGAGGAATATTTTGATATTTGGGAAATAGAGGGAGGTGAAACAATTGGGTTTGCTATTGTTTGTTCCTGTGATTATATTCATCGTATTCTGAAAATATTCATGAAACTTGTATAAAATTAACTCCAACTCTTATATTTTATTTATGAATTACTTTAAAAGATATCCACCCATTAAAACGTAAAACTGCCTTTTTGGACGTGGACGTGGAGAAGAGAACTTCCTTTATAGTACATCAACCAGTTGCTCACACAGATAGCTTCAAAATAAAATACAGTATACGATATGCATTTCAAAACAAATGGTTAATTAATTAGATAATATGAAACATGCATCCACCCAGCCTAAAATAGAATTGTAAATAATTGAATTAACTAGATTGAAAAATTAACTTTCCAAAAGTTGTAAAAGAAATCAAACTGCAAAGGAAATAAAATGAACACACAAAAATAGAAATAAAGACTAACTAAAATACACAACACCTATTCTTATTCTTATTGCAGTGGATCTTGCATCCTAAAAATATAATTTCGACTTAAACCACAATAAACTAAGAAAACTCAATAAACCACACATTCACACAAGCATATATTTATGAGACTGAAACTAGAATTGTGATTTGAGAAAAATCACCAAGAAATTTAAACCCTTTCATTCTCAAGTGGTTCTATATTTATATGTTCATTATTATTGTCATAAGTAGTGGTTTTAACATGTTACTAACTTTATAGAGCTCACAACCAAACACACAAGTGGTTCCTGGGATTCTTGCTACATCGTATGGAATTTAGAATGTTGTAGACTGTATATTATAATATCTCACCCCAAATTCATCCAAGGCGTCTATTGATGGCGCTGGTTTCCCGGATCTATGCATGCATATAGAAGGTAGTAAAAATGGATCTACAAATGTGGGATTATAGTAATCTTCCTTCCCTCTACAAATGTGGGATTTTAGTAATCTTCCTTCTCACAGTCAAAACCATGAATTGCATATTTTATTATCTTCCCCAAATGGTCCTAAGAATGAATTTGTTGCATTAATTTCACTGATTTAAATTAGGTCAGAAGCACGTGGAGGAAGGAAACACGTAAAGCAACGCTTTGTGTTTTTTTTTCAAAATATTGTGGAAGTATCTTAATGGTAAACACCTTTTATTTTGATTATGAAAAATTAAATTAACATTATCAAACTTAGAAGCCAAGTGTAGTCCCTAGAATTATGACCAAATTTGTACTCAAATTATAGGGATCATAGTGTCACAGTTGAAATTGTGGCTTTTTAAGTAATACACTATGACCAAATTTGTACTCAAATAATAGGGATCATAGTGTCATAGTTGAAATTGTGGCTTTTTAAGTAATACAACGTGCTTTTGTAAACTGAGTCCTAATCAATACAATGGTGAGAGATAATCAAAACCTTGTGCGGATTGGGGAGCTATAGAAATTTTATTTCATTAATTTATTAGTGTACATATTGTATCATGTGGCAATATAACAAAGTTTTGTGTTACAGGCTTGAAATTATGTGGGGAGATATTTGTTAACATGGTTAAATTTAAATGCAACAGGACTTATAAAGATGGATGGAAATTATTGAAATTAATAATAGCCTTACTATCTTTTATTAACTTTATAATTGGCCATTCAACTAGTGGTTTTCTAGCATCTTCCAATTAACTTTACAAGTGGTTTCTTCATTGGTGGTTCCTTGCATCCTCGTTGACAATGGAGCCTCCAGAGGGGCGGGTCGATTCCCGGAATCGACCCGCCGCCGGGTCGGGCGGCGCCGCCTCGCAGCGCCGCCCGACCCGGCGGCGGGTCGATTCCGGGAATCGACCCGCCCCTCTGGAGGTTCCCCGTGAGAAATCTATTATGATAGTTGAACGCCATGATGGGCAAAGACAACGGAGTAAGCTATACTGCGACTTTTGGAATTGACGTGACCTTCATATGGATGATAATACATGCATAAATCTCCATATGGTTAAGGAGGCCATTGAAGTGTTGCCGATGAACACATTCCGTGGTAGTAATCCCCTGAGAATAGTGATTCTGCATACATCAACAAAATGAACATTGTGGCTAGATGGTTGGGTGGAAAATCTTGTGGCAGGATTGATATACTTGATCCTGAGCATGACATCGCAGGGTCTATACACATTATATCGAGCAGAAAACAAGCCTGGACCTGCAGAGAAGAAAACAAGAATTTCTATGCCCTTACAGTCTGTGCAGATCAACCATTCATACATTTGTGCCAGTTTCATCCCATTGTTGATAGTGACCAGAAATCGACCAATAATTGTTTGCACCGAAGACAATAAATGTGCTTCTGGTTCTTGAGGTTGCTTCGTGTCTGAAACACCGTGTTGCACTTTCCATACAATTAAACACATTGGTAACATCTCTGTGTTGCTCATGAATTCTTTGAGGATGCAGGCCATAGAGATTGGTTTTGGGGTTTCACGCTACCCAACAAATTGAATCAACCAGCGATTAAGCAATCAGATCTATCTATCCTCTCAGAGATTCAGATCCAAAGAGATGTGACGCGTGAGGTTGTCGCTTGCTGTGATAGTAGAGGTGAAGAGGATGACATATTTGGATATGCCATTTAGGTCGATTATCGTTGTATAATGCATATAGATATAACACGTTGACAAAAAAATTTAAACAACTATTTCGAATGAATTTTATTAAATTATTATCCTGCGAATGAATTTTATTAAATTATTATCCTGCAGCAGGCAGGTATAACGCATATTAAAAAAACAACTACATTCTATTTGTATGAACTCCCAAACAATTGCATGCTTCCACGCACTTAAGGCGTTTTCTAAAAATTGTTAGAACACTGTTTGACATCCTTTAAAAAAATTGACAACAATATTCACATCCTTACGTAGAATTTTAAGGTGCAACACATTAGATATGCGTTGTCTAATGCATATAGGTATAACAAATTGGATATGCGTCGATTATTAATTAATCAACCGTTGACAAAACAATTTAAACAACTATTTCCAAAATTCACATGTGAATTTAATTTATTTTTTACATATTTTCATTTTAGTTTTATTTGCACTTTAATTGGTTATGCCTTAGTTTTAGCGTCGATTCCGGGAATCGACGCTAAACGATTCTGGTATTGTTTGTTTAGCGTCGATTCCCGGAATCGACGCTCAGCAGGAAACTTACAAATGTCTGTCGATACAAATTCCTTTGTTTGTTTTTCTTGGATCGAATGATGGCCATATTGATGATTCTGACGTTTCCTGGTCGCAACAACAAAGAATTTCAAATGGACGTGAAAAAATTGAGCAAACAACAGTGACGAATTTCGCGAAACACCGAACACACACTCGCAAAATGAAAATACTCTCTTCGTATCTCCGAATTAGAAAAATTTGGAGGTGATTACTCTCGATGCTCTAGATTATATGTCAATTTATAATGTAAATCTTCTTGCAGGTCGACAGCCAGGCCTATAATGTGATAGATTGTAAAGTAATGTATTCTGTTTTTCGAAAATTAAATGTTTAAACTTTAATCGAAAGCCCAATTCACAGACAGTAATGCATTTCTTTCGTTTGGTATTGAAAAATAACGAACTCAAGATTTTCAGACATGTGCGCTCATTAATTGAAATTTCATATCCAGCTCCAGTAACTGCTGAGGTACCTGTCACGTGAACATATTATATCCAAAGAGGGTTTGATTAGTTCTCAACCTATGTACATGGAGCTCTATGAGGACGGGAGATTCAAAGCAAAGCAATTTTTGCCATGATGAAAAATGAAAATAGCCTTTTCGTTAATAAATTGCAGGACTATTTGAGATTTTGCCAAGATGCTTCAGTCCCCAGTCGTCCTCAGATATTTACAGAACTGAACTTTTCTTTGGAATCCAAGAATGGAGAGAGGAGTAAGGATTGTTTAGCAGAAGAGCTATTTTAGTTGTGGAGATTGTTTAATACTTATTTTTTTTTTTTTTGGGTTAAGTAGTTGTATTCTGTTTTGAGTTTCGAGGATGTAGTCTAATAATGAGATGCAGAGGTTTGGTCTGCCAAACTATATACACTTGAAAACTACTCCAAGCAATGATTTCTTCGGTTAAAAAAACAACTACATTCTATTTGTATGAACTCCCAAACAATTGCATGCTTCCACGCACTTAAGGCGTTTTCTAAAAATTGTTAGAACACTGTTTGACATCCTTTAAAAAAATTGACAACAATATTCACATCCTTACGTAGAATTTTAAGGGCAACACATTAGATATGCGTTGTCTAATGCATATAGGTATAACACATTGGATATGCGTCGATTATTAATTAATCAACCGTTGACAAAACAATTTAAACAACTATTTCCAAAATTCACATGTGAATTTAATTTAGTTTTTACATATTTTCATTTTAGTTTTATTTGCACTTTAATTGGTTATGCCTTAGTTTTAGCGTCGATTCCGGGAATCGATGCTAAATGATTCTGGTATTGTTTGTTTAGCGTCGATTCCCGGAATCGACGCTCAGCAAGAAACTTACAAATGTCTGTCGATACAAATTCCTTTGTTTGTTTTTCTTGGATCGAATGATGGCCATATTGATGATTCTGACGTTTCCTGGTCGCAACAACAAAGAATTTCAAATGGACGTGAAAAAATTGAGCAAACAACAGTGACGAATTTCGCGAAACACCGAACACACACTCGCAAAATGAAAATACTCTCTTCGTATCTCCGAATTAGAAAATTTTGGAGGTGATTACTCTCGATGCTCTAGATTATATGTCAATTTATAATGTAAATCTTCTTGCAGGTCGACAGCCAGGCCTATAAGAATTTATACATTCTTCACAATGGTTCTTGCTGGTCTAGTCCAAGGTTGTGCTGGGCCTCCGAATTAATTTTTTCACGATGTGAATCGAACATTTCGTTAATCATGCATGATCCTCTCTTACAAGGGAGAAAGAATTGCTTTATTGCTTTTATAAAAATGCTTGATACTTCATTTTTTGTTTTCGGGTTCAATCCAAATAACTTTCACACTCCCATGATTGCAAATCAACAAAATGACTACACGACTGGATAAACACATACATCGTGCATCTTCTATTTCGTGGTTTAAGTGGACGTCCAGTACACGGAGAGATCTCATGTAGGAAATCGACGGAGTTTGTTTAAGTGGATCTCATGTAGGAAATGACTTTTATATTTTTATAATGTATTGGAGTAAGTCAAGGGTGGTGTGACAAATTTAAAAATTCATATAAATTACAGATATCATTACATGGTAGAAATGTATAAATTCCCATCATAATATCAAATTTCATGCATGAAATAATCTCAATGTCATTCAGTGATTAAATTCAAAGTTCGGTGCCGAACTTACAGTGCTTATAATCCTTATTAATTAAATTTATTGCAAACCTCAGCATCGTATTTAAATGTTTGCAGAGATAAGTCAATGCTACGTTATTTTTTTACAATTTCAATGACATGATTTATATTATGTAATTGGAGAAAGTTAATGTCATTGTGACCAATTTAATATGAAATTCATATAAAAAATACTCCAATGTCAATTTCAACTTGATAGCTACATTTTGGCTCGGATCTTTGGTAATTTTTTTACAGTTTCAGTGTTCAGAATATTATATATGTAATTGGAGTAAGTTAAGCTTGGTGTGACAAATTTAATATGAAAATCATATAAAGTTTAAAGGCCCCGCCCCGCCCGAGGGGCGGAGCGGGGCGGCCCGGGGGTGGCGCTGCGCGGGCGTCGCCTGCGCATCGTGTCTGGTAATCTTAAACATGTTTTATGGTGAAGTTTGGAGAGCTTTGATGGTCGTAACTGTAGTTTTATTAATAAACTTGCTGTGTAATAACGACTTCGACTTGTTCGCCATGTGTGTAATAATGACTTCGATAGTTCAAATTATTGACTCAAATTTCGTA
Source organism: Pinus tabuliformis (assembly GCA_031772625.1). NCBI lineage: Eukaryota > Viridiplantae > Streptophyta > Pinopsida > Pinales > Pinaceae > Pinus > Pinus tabuliformis. The sequence goes on from CM062804.1 coordinate 1,245,017,397, forward strand.
ATAATAATGATTTTGTTAATTAAAATTATTATCAATTATCGTGCAATCGATATGGCTTTAAACTAAGTTAAAGGAATAATTTTGGTCTTCATTCATGGTAGCAATAATGACTTGGATAAGTTATATTATTGTGAGTTGTAATAATCATCTTTTAGAAAATTAAAAGCATTATCAATTTTCATCAATATAAAAGAGGTTTCAAAGATTCAATTAATTTAAGCGATATTAATTTAGGTATAGTTATAGGAGAGAAAATTATTTTTTAATAAAATAAGTTAGTTTACAATAATTGATTGAGAGGGGAGGGGGTTTGTAGAGTTCTTTCTAAAGACTTTTAAAAATATGTTGGATATTCACGCTGTTAGACTTTTTTAATGACTCTAATGAATATAGTAGGTATTTATGTTGTTTTTATAAATGTAGTGATTTTAAAGAGGGAGTTGGGCTTATTTCATATTTCTTGTTAATGCGGTTAACATTTTGTTGAGCTTGTGATCACTTTTTGAGTTCAAAGTGCTTGACTAGTCTACTACATTTAAAACCAAATCTTATTTTCAGGGCTTTATATTTTCAAGTATCCTTCACACTTAGTCAAGCTTCTTTCAATCTTGTAGCAATTAGCAATGTTTACAATGACAAAAACTTGATTGTTTCATTGCTTCCCAAGCTTTGTTCTAGCCCGGTTTTCAAATTGAGACCCTTGTGTACTTGTTTGAATGCCTTCTTTAGTTGATTCTCCAATCAACCTCCTCCAGACAATTTGATGTTTTCCTTGGTTGATCTTTGCATCAAGGCAAAACAAAACAACAAAACCCTCGAAAAACAAACATAAGTCAACACCGTTCGATCACCCCTCAAAGATCTGACGGATGAGGCTCATATCGGGGCGAGAACCTGCAACCACGTTAAAATTAGAATCGAACCCAATGAGGAAATACGGACCATTCTAAAAGGATTTTGGGTCTGAACAGGGGGATAACCCTCGAGCATGTAGTCCACCCGAAATCCACCGATTCCCACCATGAAGCACAACAAACTCAAAGGATAACACTCACCTTGACCTACATAGATATCCTTAATCGTCGAATCTCCTCGCTAGATCTAACGGCGGAGGAAGACATCGCTTGACCTACATACATATCCTTAATCGTCGAATCTCCTCGCTAGATCTAACGGCAATTGAGAAAGATCCATTACAATGCAATTTCATTCAGCAAAGAATTAATTCTCTTCAATTTCTTCGAGATGCAATGCAAGAAATTCGGTTGAACAAAGGGGACTTTAGTGAATCACGTGTGGCAAAAAAGGCAAAGGAACCCCAACCACCATTACATGGAATGTTTGGAAAGACATATATTGGGAGATTTGCAGACATCAAAGACCCATTAGAAGAGGAAAATGAGCAAAATGAAACATAAAATATTGTGGAAGAGGACAATGATGAAACTCTAGAGGACGAAGAATTTGGATTACGTTACATTGTTGATTAAATTTAAGTTATGCTTGTAAATCAAGCTTTGCAATGTTTTGACTTTGACATTTTATGAGAAGAATAAACACTCAATTAGGGTTGTTATATGTTCAATATTGGTAATATGTGATTTCTGCATTGATTTTTAAGTTAATCATTTTTTTTTGAAAAAAACAATAGTTATTATTATCTTTTTGACATGTAATTCATAAAAAAAACTATTATTTGACCATTTTTAGTTAATATTTTTGTATAAAAATTGTGATTTTGACATGTTAATTCTAGCAAAAAATTATCAAAACGTTTAGTTTTTTTGTTATATTTATGTTAAAAATGGTTATTTTTTATGTCCATTGTTAAAAAATGTTGTTTTTTAGAAACAATTATTTCATGTGGATTGAAAAACTAATTAAGGATGTCTAAACATGTAGATTATCTAAAATTCAAACTATCGACTTTCTAATTTAAAAACGCAAAACAATAAAAACCCCACTAAAAAAAAAAAAAAATTAAGATAGAGAACAAGAAAATATGAATACAATGACGACTTCAAAAACTATCAAATTTAGAAAATAATTTTTTACATTTCACACACTAGAAAATTTAAAGTCAAAAAATAGGTCTTTTAAAAAAAGGGTGTGATGCAGAATACTCACTTTTTAAAATCAGGATGAAAATCACTACCATTCACCGAGCCTCACCCACTTAATGCACATGAAAAAAATTAAAGTTCCAAAAACCATGTTCTTAAAAAAACATGTGTATTCTGCATCAACACTTTTGAAAATCGGATCATTTTTTTGCCACCTCTACAAAACGGGTAACAGTATCAGTTCCCGTTTCAAAGTTTACATTGTTACTTGTGGTTGTTTTACAAGTTTGAAAGGTCTCTCAAAAATTGACTTTTCATTTTTGGCCTTTTCAAAATAATTAAATATGATTCGATGTCATATTCTTGATAAAAAAAATTCATTGTCTATTTATTCATATATAGGTACATCTCTTTCAACCAATTCACTCTCTCTTTTTTTCAAGCTCAGTTGTTGTGCTATCAATATTAGTCCACATCGTCATTGTTTTTTTTGTGAATTTTGTTCATTGCATTTTATGATTTTTTCAAATAATAAATATACATTCTCCCAAGTCACTATTCTCGTTAATATAATATGGGACATACAACATTAACCATTCTCTGTAATATTTATTAGGATCAATATCTTTATTATACTTTATGTATCTTATAACATGTGGTCTCTCAGTGCCTCCTCTTTTCTTGCCTTATAGTGTATAACATGATGAAAATTAGGCTAAGCATACGTGTCCAATTTTTTTTGGTCTTTGGACATAGTGACCGATAATTGATAAACATACTATTTTTTCTAAATCGTTTGATTCATGCTCAAGGTATTTTTGTTTCTTTAGTAAAAATCTCTGATCATCTATTGCCAAAGTATTAATAAATATACATTTTCTTGAACTAGTATTCAACGACATTGACAACACTATATGTACATCTTGTTGTGCAGACCATTTTTGTAAGTTCAATCAATATTTTCCAAGTATTGCATTTGTTTCTATGATATCACCATGATTTTTTGACATTCACTTTGTACACGTTTAAATATTGATGCCATTGTTTTATCTAGCTTTTTCATATATGAATTACAATAAGTAGTTGTAGCATATGAGTCAAGTATTAATTGGGCATCAATATTTACACCCCATATTAGCGGAACATGTTAAGCGAAGCTATTAATCCATATGTCTGCTGGTTCTCTTTTCAATAGAATTGTTCTTCATTTTAGAGTACATTCAATTGCATGGATAAAATCTGATTTCCTTATACTTATTTTTTTCAGAAAACTATCAAATGTAGATGTGTCATCATGTTCCATATTATCTAGTGCATCAATTATCGTTCTCAGATTCATTTTTTTTTGTATTTCCGAATTCCATAGGCTCAAGTATCTGTGTCCTTAACATTGGTTGAATTTGAAAATTGAACCTAAAAAACATTTTTTTTCCTTTGCTGCAAGTGCATTTATTATAATGACGTTGAATAGTTTTCAAATTTGTAGGTATTTTAGTTGAATCACAACACAATTACTTGCCAACAAAACTTTCAATTTCAATAATCGTACTTGTTCCATAGATGGGAGCATTTTTTTATCCATAAAAATCCATGTTCATGTTGGCTTCCTCAATTTTGGAATTATGTTACAAAGAAATAGTCAACAACGTCACCAAAGTACTTGGACATGAATGTAAAATTAATTTGCATAGAGAATTCATTCTACTTTTGTAATATCGTACATAGGTAACATGGCCATTTCTTATCAAGGTATCAATATCATCTTCGTCTACTTCGATTTAAGTCAACCATTTTTTCTCTCGATGTATTTTTTGCAAATCCTTTACTAAATTCTACTAGATATGTTCAACACTACTAAACAAAACAAATAAATTTGTTGGACCCAATTGTTGGATGATTGCATATAAGTTCTTGTGCAAATGTGAAAAATAGTCTGACAATGTTTGTATTCATCAAAGATCCATATACACAATGTTCAATGCTAGAATGCGTTTCAAATTAGCCTTTGTTTTAACTCTAGCTATTATTTTTTTTAATTTTATTTGCCCTTTTCTTATACAAAACCAAATACAACTGAATATTTGACTTAGGAAAATTCACACTATTTTATAAAACAAATTCATTATATTATACGGAAAATCATGATCTTGATGCCAAAATTCCCACCAAGTAATATCGTGATATGTAATGTTTCTCATAACATTGTCTGATAGTTTTTTCCAATAAAACAGTGTGGGAAAGCTCATCTCTCCAAAAATCTATCTCTAAATATGCCCAAAGGCCTATAGCCTTCAACTAAGGCAATGTTTATTTGATTATTACAAAGATCATAAATACTATACGAATCGCTACATCCATGTAATAGTGTTTTTATTACCAACTCTTTATCATAGTAATCATTATCATCATTGCTTTATTTATCTGTCTCACATGAATATGCATCCTTGCTTTGATCAAAGAATTGTTTCCAATTTTTTATTATTATGACATTCCTTGGTCTATAAATGATATTTTTACACAATTGTTTCAATGCCTTCATGACTTTATGAACATGTATTCACCCAACCACAATTATGCTTTTAAACACTAAACATATTTTAATTTCCATAACCACTATACTAGATTCATTTATGTCATGAGGAAGTAAAATTTGAATTCGAGATGTGTCAACAGGTACATGGAGTAGTCCACTAGTCAATGCGAACTATGATTTTCTAAAACATTGTACAAGCTCTTGTATTTGAAAAAATGGTAATCTTAATGATATTAGTCTTTCCTCCAATTCATAAAGTTATTTCACTATGGAAATTTGTCTATTATGCCTAATTCACTCTAGAACTACAAATTTGATAACTTTGTCATTATCTAATGATTTTATGCATTTTTGACATATACACTTAACTTTGGACACATTGCTAAATTGTTTTTCTATGACATATATTTTAAACCAAGTTTGATTGCATATTGCACAATCATAAACAAGAACATCTTGTATTTTCTTAAAATATTGTTGTTCAACCACTGTTTCAAATGTATAATCAAACATTTGTAACGATTCTTTATGTTTATTAGGAAATATGGTATTTTGTATTGACTTTCGCCACTTTGATCATCTTGTAATCTGACTTGTTTCGATAAAATTATTGTTTATTATGTATTTTTTGAGTTCATGCAACAAACAATGTGGTCTCTTGCTTACATTGACATGCTTTGTATTAAGTTCCATAGTATCTTCATCAATGTTGATGTTTTTAGAGCTAGAATTTAATGGCTTGCATAATTTTCTAAGAACACTTGTTTCGAAAATGTCCTTGTTTCTTATATGTTTTTTGAGTTGATGCAATGATAGTCATGATATCTTGTTTGAATTGATAAGATCTATGTCAATTTCTATGCCATTTTCATCTAAATTCATGTTTAAAAGCCATTTGCATTAACATAACCATGTTTTTTATTGGATTCTTCTATATATTTCTCTTCATTAACTACCTCAATAGGATGTCAAATGTTTTTCTATTGTACTATCTCTTTAAAAGGTTCATAATGCAAATGACCTATACTTGTTCCAAATTGCATAACATGGAATATCATTGTCTTTGTTGAACCCACGAAATTTAACTAGAGTCTCAACAAACTATATCCATATAGTTATATTCAAGATATACCATATAGAATCATAAACAAAAAGGACACCATCTGTCTTCCATTTTTCATATGGCATTGCTAATTGTATATTGTATCCCTCCCAATCTACTATTCCAGGAAATTGCAAAATTACATATTTGTTCATGTATTTTTCTATATAGTTTTAATGAAAACAAATCATTATGCATGATTGCATTGCAAACATTTTGTACAATTATGTGTCGTAAACACGGAACATCATATTCATTCTCAATTAATTGGCATATTGTTTCAAAAAAAAGTTCACTGTAAATACTCTTGAACTCAGAAAATCTCTTAAACATATGTCTACTCATTCTTGCTTCTATATACATCCATCTATGTTATGTTTGTTCATACGTTTTTATATTTATTATCTATTCATGATCAATTCTTATTGAACATTTTTCCTTGCAAAAAATTGGTTTGAAATGTTTGGCAATTAAATTTTCATCAAGGAACAATATGTCATAACTTTCTTTTCATAAATTTGAATTAAAATGCAAATAGTTTTTCATTCTTGTTGTAGAGATGGTGTACCAAAAGACACCGTTGATTGTTCGCTGCAAAGAATCATAGGTAGAATTGGTGTTGCTAGTGGACAAACTTAGATAAACACAACATTGTAAATAGTGGAAACAATGCATACATAAACATAAAATAAAACAAAGAGTTAAATACAAAAACAATCCTCAATGGAGCAAAAAAGTCAATAAAATAATGGAAAAAACTCCCTTTATTGACTTCTGGTAGTAGAGGTTGAATACAATATACGAATCTTAGACACTTGAAGAGAATTATTTGAGCTATGGGGCTAAAAAATCCTCAGCAAGGGGATTCTTTTCCTCAATCTCTTTGCAAGTTTCTCCTCTCTCTCAAAAAAGCATCAAGACTCTCCAATGGTGGATTCCTCTTTTCTCACTAAGATGATGGATTGCTTAGAAGAAATATGGCCAACACACTAGTGCTCTTCCCTTCTTTGGCTTTAAGAATGGAATAGTGGGTTTCTCTAACAGAAATTTGGCCAACATAACAATGTCTCATATTTTGGTTCTCCTATGGCTTGTTTATATAGAATTTTTTGAATCCTTCTTCCCTCTCTTGGTTCATGCATGATAATGACACATGAGTAGGAAAATATGATTCCATTGAGGGTTTCATATATTTAGGGTGACCCGAATTAAGTTGTCCTGGATTGAGATCTTGTCAGGGAATTGGCTACAAGTGTGTGGAGTGGTTCCAAATTGCTGAGTCATCCATTTCTTTGACCGAGTGGCTTTTGAAGGATATTCTGTGCATACGTGGATATCGAAGAAACAATCGCAATGACCTCAATTTTTTATCTTCACAAAATTTTGGCCTTAGGAGAATTTTTTTTTTTTTTTTTTTAACTTCATGATGTATTCAGTTGCAAAATATTCACTTGTGCATTATGTTGGATATCTTTTAGCATCTTTTGGATTGTGCAAACATGTGTATGATTGTTTGGTGTTAACAGTTTCCCCCTAATGTATAAGGTTAGGAGAAAACATATAACCAAAACACATCATGTTTTCTGTTTTGACGAAGAGGCTGATCAACTTTTCGAGAGATCGGATGTCTTGTTAATGAGATGAGTAGAGAGACCCCTTGACTAAGTATAAATGATAACCATGCTCTAATGAAAACCTAAAGAGTAAAAATGTCTATATGAGGTGAGCATGTCCCATGCTTGTTATGATGACTAGTCTTAAATTATTACGATCGGACAGGGAATGGTCCTGTCTAGTCAATGTTATGGTGGTTGACATGCTAATCACTGATGATGGTAACTGCTGACACACTCAAGGGTGCTTCTTGGTCAAATAGATTGAATTTAGTTCCCCCATGCATAATAGAGGTGAATGACTATTAAATGACGTGTTTCTGTATTCATGAATGTTTGACTTTGAGTACCTCTCCCATATCATGGTGTAAGAATTATTGAATGAAGTCCTTAGTGATGCAGGGGTCTTTGACTAAATGAAAGAATTGCAACAGTCGTTAATTACAACACTAGCTTGACATGAAAACTTGTGTTGGTTTCAAATGTCAAGGGGACCGATGACATCAGTGGGAAATAGTGATTCCCATTGTGTCATCTGAGGATATTTGTTGGGTAGAATTGAATTAAATTTAGTCATTTTTGTAATTTTTTTTGTAAAAGATGTAAAGTCTTTGCAAAATGTCGACACAGAGTGTGCAGATATATAGAGTCAAAGGGGCCTTAACCCCTTGTTTTTGGTCGGTTTTGAAGACTCGCCCATGAGCCATGGGCCATGGTATTGTATGAGGAAAGTTATAAATAGTTGAGCCTTAGCGAGTCTTAGAAATAAGTTTTGATAGAGGATTGGGTACATTTAATAATTATATTGTCTTAGGCAAGAGCTAAGGTAGGAAGGCTCTGCTTCCTGTGCTTAGGTAGAGAAAGGGAGGCTCTTGTAGCTGAGTGTGCAGGGGGCCTAGGTAGAGTCTACAGTTAAGTGCGTGGACCCCTGCAGCTGTGTGCACAGGGTAAGAAGTCTGTAACCTATGAATGAAAGATCAATAAAGACAGTTTTTCAGAGAATTACTGTGTATTTCTATTTCATATGTTTATGTTATATGTTGCTGATTAATGATATGTTTTATGAAATATTGATTGAATGCTACATGAATTTACAAAATATACCTTAATAATGTATGCAATGAATGATTAGCCACTTCCACGAATTTAAAAGCCATTTATCTTATGTTTTCTAACAAATTAAGTAGATCTATGCAAACTCTGATCTAGGGTCGCTTGTTGATGTGAAAAAGTAGGTAACTCGGCTATCTAAGGTCCACAAGGACTAATCATGGACCTTCGCGAAGGTTAGGAGGAAGCTCTAACTTAGTTACAGTAACGAGCCCTAGAAGATTATCGATCTACACGAAGGCAACTCTAAGGCGTTGGAAGACATCATGTTAGTCTCTGGATGTAGAAACTTGGTTCTTGCATCCCCCAATACTGCTTCGGGTGACACTGCAGCCCGCACTACGTGGGTTTTTGCTAATAGGGCCAATAGTGTAGGGTTTTTTTGGTTGGTGCAACTAACTCTAAACCTGGGTCAGGACCCCCTAAGCCAACAATATTCCTTTAAGGGGGGAGTATCCAAGGTACTACCTCTATCCTAGAATATGAATGTTGAAGTCGACAAGAAAGGAGCATTAACCGCCCGACATGTTGTGTCGGGGAATCAACATGAGATGTAAACAGACTATAATAGTGTGGGTCAGATAAGGCATGATAATTAGATTTGATGATATGAGTGGCCACGGAAAATTGGCCCAAGGTCAGAGATTTTGTGTAGATGGCGATAGTAAAAACATGTTTGTTGATAGTGATGGTCCTGGAGTCGATACAATTTCCAGGGTAGGTGTGATTATTTTTGACCGATATGAAGATGGTAAATGACTTTGGGTGATGTGTGAGCTCTGACCAACGGTGACTAGAAATTGCCATCGGATAAAAGTCATGAAAGATGTGGGTGGGAGTATTTTTCCTAAAAAAATCTTTGTACACTTGCCAAAAGAATATGAAGGTGTTTTGGATGTACAGATATAGAGAGGGGTGCCCCATAATAATGATGACCTATATGAAGGTGTGGTGTTTTTGCTAAGGGTGGGGGGCCCATTGGTTGGTCTCCGTGTTGGATTGGTGAGTTAGATGAAGTGACATAGATGGGCTATGCGATATGGGTGGATGATAGGAAAAATGTAGGATGCGAAGGTGTATCCCTCTTGATCTGTCGTAAAGTATGAGGGATGGCCCGTGAAATGGGGTGCATGAGCAATGAGTGCAAAAGAATGAGGTTGAACTTCAAGGCATGTAAGTGGAGTGGTTCTCAGGTTGGAGTAGGTGGTCATGGCTCCTGATAGTGAATAAGGGTCTACAAACATGAAGCGAGCCATGAGTGGGAGGGCTCTATCGATTGACGTGGATGTTTATCATATGCAAGGAGAGATGGTGATAAAAATGGTCGAGATGAAGGAAACTATGGTGAATTTTGGAGAAATGATGTTAGGATATGCAAAGCTTAGGAGGAAGCCTATCATGCTAAGTGGAGAATGATACCTGCTCTATTATTTTCTTGTCGAGGTGTTGGTCAAACCAGATTGTTTGTGATGTACCTACAATATACATGGCCACTACCCCAAGTGAAAGCATCATTTTAAAACATATACATAATTTGTGACTGATTGAATGATATGAATTAAAGAATGAGAGAAGGCACACTTGATATGAGTTTTTGAGTGTGTGACAGGTTTTTGTCAATTATTGGAATGGAGAGTTCTATGATGGAGATGGTGTGGTATTGATCCTTATGTCTCTTCCATTTTTGTCAATGGAGGTCCCTAAATTCTATAATGGGCTCCAAAAAATGGCGAAGAGGGAAATAGATAGGGCTGAGGGGGCCAAATACCACTTCATTTTCACTGTTGATCTTGAGAGGTCAGAGCTAGATTTGGGAGTGCTTCTTACCATTGCGGTTAGCTAGAGTACTAGGGATGAGTGCAGGGAGACATAGATAAGGTCTTGTACCCTACCCTTTGTGCTTTTGGTAGTTTTAGGGTATATAGGCCATACAGGGATCCCCTGTATGACCTTTTTAGGTTTTGTTTTTAAGGCCGTACAGGCAACTCTTGTGGAGTTGTGCGGTCGCTACGCAAAACTCAGGGTTTTGTGCAGCGATGCCATGCAAAAGGGACCCTCAGATGCAAGGTCCATGTGTTTGAGGTGAGTTAAGCTGCGGCGAAATGCTTTGGGGGTAGTCACGACTTGGTCGTCAAACCATAGACGATCCACGCATCTGTGTCAAACACAAATTCATGGGTCATGCATCTATATTTAGCATAGACGCATAATATTCGATGCCTTAGTCACCGCAGTATATGCCTTGAATTATGTGTGGACACGTGTATGTCCAAGAAACATATGCATGTTTGCTCATCTGTTAAGCGCATAAATGCATGACTATGAGGAAAGTAAGGCTTTTAACTTCTTCTTTTTTGTAATAGCCTAGGGAGATAAAGATTTGATGCATGATATCCTTGATGAAAGGATGATTTGGAGAGAGTGAGACTGGGTGCACCTATGCATGGAGGTGGTAGGAGATCCAAAAATTAGCCAGTTGTTGGCATAGTGTGGTCTACTGAAGTTTCCTTATAACCCCATTATGAGATTGCAAGATAGGTTCCTACACTTTTTGATATGATGTCGGGACACAAACCTTCAGGTCGTGGTGATCCATTGAACTTATCTTATAATATCGGTCCAGAATGATATCTATTTTGCAATTGGTTTATTGCCTCATGTGGAGGCTCTACCATATCCACTACTAGCTAGGCATGAGGATATCCATCGGTGGGTAGACGCTGAGGGTGAGGCTCACTATGGGCCTAACCCTTATGAGGAGGGTTTCATTAGGATTGATGCCAGTTTGGATCTCACTAAGTGGGTTGCTCTAGCAATGATTATTAGATTTGTGTGGTCATTACCCCCCCATAGAGTGTGGGGGTTGCAGATAACAGTCCTCCAAGAGCTGTAGGTGGGCCACTTCTTTGATTGGGCTCAATTCTTATATAGGGGCATGACGTCCCAGTTGAAATAGGTGCAACATGGCACTCTCTCGATTTTTTTCTTTGCAAGTGTTCAGGTCAACATCTTGTATGAGAGGGTTGTGATGTTGCGTCCTATTTTAGCAGTTCTGCTAGGGCCTTCTAGGGACCCTTGTATGTGATGGTGGGCACGGATGATGTCATGAGCTAGTGGTGGTGCTGAGGGGTGTTATTGGAATTCCTTTGTGGAGGATTGGTTTAACTCCAATCCTTAGCTAATTTTGGAGTTTCCTTACCATGGCATAGACTTCTAGGGAGATCCAAACATGGGGATTCCTCCAGTTGATGCCTGGGGACCGACATGTTTTTTTTTTTTTTTGTAGTTGAATATACATTTTTTTGCATGTGTAGGTATGGTTTTTATATATGATTATGTTGATACCATGTTTGTTTATTTTCATAAGTAGGGCTGCAAGGGCGATGACTGGCCTACTTGGTAGGCCATGATCTGAGATGCATGGGTGTTGTAGGGGTGACACCCATGCTGCAGAGACCGAGGGGTGTGAGGCCACGTGTTGGGCCTGAGCAACCAGTGCAACGACATTGTTTAGATATTGGTGGACCATTTGGTGAGGGTAGCAGTGCAACAGTGCGCAGGGACACATAGCAGTGGTGTGAGTGTGCCGAGGCCACAAATGAGCGGTTGGAAGTTGTTTGAGTTGCAGAGTTACTGAGATACCTGGGACAGAGATGAGGCCCTGATGAGAGGATTTCCCATCAAGGGTTGGGCGGGGTTTGAGGAGGTCGTCTTGGTCATGGGCCAGTGGATTATATGGCGATTTTTTGTACTCATATATATTTTTTGAGATATATCTATATCTATATATATATATATATATATATATATATATATATATATATATATATATATATATATATATATAGATATATATATATATATATATATATCTATATCTATATCTATATATATATACATACGAGATGATTTTTTGGTAGCTTTTATGATGTGTCATATGTGTCTATTCTTTTTGATGTATTTCTGCATTTGTTTGAGATGGATATTATGCTCCTAGTTTATGCATCTTGATGGTTATATGTATGTGATGCATGCCAATCTAGGATTTGATTAGCTATGTGATCAATTGTATGATTTTAATATCTTGGTATATGATAAATGTGATATGATCAAAATGTCGAGCTAACCTTTTGTGCATGCAGATACTTCCACAAAAGGCATGAATCATGAACCTAAAAGGTCTTGTTCAACTATGATACAACTAGTTGGGAATCAAGGAATACATGCAGGTGACAAATACCTAGGTGGTGGGCATCGACAAAGAGACCTATGATGGAATCATATTCAACTTGATTGTTGGTTGTTTGCTCGATACAAATTTCGTTAGAGAGACGAGGTGTCCGGTTAGGAGAGTATATTGCCCAGGCTGCAACATCAAGGTTTTGTGACCATCGAGATGCACCGTAAATAAATATGTGATGATAGGCTAGTGGAGGATCCATCTGTGACACATGATGAGAGAGTGATGTTTAAAGTGAATCCATGATGAGGTGATCATCATAAAAAATGAGTCATGGTGCATGCATGTACATTCTAGAATTTTATGGGTGAATTTTTTTGAGGTAGAGACCATTAACGGGATTTATTAGGAAAGTCAAATTAGGCTCTAACAATATGTATGCCCACTTGAGGAGGAAATGTTTGATGATGTATGGGCCCTTCCATAGGGTTTTGAACTTCCTGGGTCCTACCGCTTCTTGGGAAACATCGTAGTGGAGCACTAACTCCCCATCGGTAAATTTTCGAGGGGTGATGTTGCAATCAAATGAGGCTTTGACCCTATTCTTGTGTGCTTTGTTATTCTCAAGGGATTATCATCAATGTTCATCGACAAGATCCATCTGTACCAACCTTTTCTCCTAAGGTTTAGTGTCAGTTAAAATCTCAATGACCAAGTGTAAGATAGGGATCTCACACTCAATGGGAAGTACTACTTCAATGCCATATACTAGTTGGAAAGGTGTAAACCCTGTAGATGCCTTGACTATTGTGAGGGTGTTCCCATAGGGAAGAGAAAACCACATGGTGCCAATTTGTTTTATGAGTTTTCACTATGCGTTATAACATGGTTTTGAGAACCTTGTTAACAACTTCTACCTGTCCGTTGGACTATGGGTAGTATGGTGATACACACTTGTGAGAGAAACCAAGATTTTGGAATAGCTCTTGAAAGATTTCAATCTCTAAATGTTTACCATGGTTTGACACCAACTCTTGGGGAACACCAAACCATGTTATGACATGATTGAAGAAAACTCATGCGATGGTTTCTGCGGTGTTATTATACGTGGCATTGCTTCTGTCCATTTGGTGAAATAGTCCATGGAAACCAAAATGTATTTTTGTTTGCTTGATGATGGGGGTTACAGGTCATGAAGTTGATACCCCACTTGCAGAAGGGAATGGCCGCTATGACTAGATGTAAGGAAGTAGGTGATTGTTATAGACATTTTTGGGCAGTACAACCCCAATCAAACATGTCCATAAACCAAGGGCTCCTAAGTCCCTAAAAGTGTTGTTTCATGCCCTAAAGGAACAAGGTCAGCTGATTACATCATCTCCGAGAAGTTCTCCATGAAAAACTACTCAAAACTGGTCAAAACTGGATCATCTCACTTGCTCCATGGCCAGGGTGTGATGCATCTCACCTTGCACACATGGGAGGTGTGATGCATACTGAAAAGTCCTTCTATAGGGTGCAATGAACGAGAATAGACAAGTGGCAGAGACAATTTGCTAAGTGGATGATCAAGGAATCTTCTAGAAACTTCTCATATGACACATGCCTCTCAGAATTCGCCTAGGGATGAGTAAGAGATCAATGAAATCTCCAAGTGGAACCAAGAAGTATCAGAGAGAGGACACTAATCAAAATCCCAAAATCTGACTCACTCCCCTGCAAACATCTATATATGGATCCATCATCACAGAGATCTAGAGGTGAGGAGGCTGGAATTTTGTATCTTTTAAGGAAGTGCTGTTGGTTTCTTTTTGGAATATCATAGTGTTGGGTGATCTAAGATTTTCATGAGGTGAAAGAAGGGCTTTCATGCTGGAGGATGACACTGGGTCAGAACAATTGGTTGTAATCCTCTTTGTTATTCTTGATATTAATAAAGCTATTCAAGTTTTCCTCCACATTCTTGTATGTTTGATGATATATGCATTTGTGTGGTCAACATAAATCTGGTCCTGTATTGTTTATGATTGTAGATCTCTGTTCTTCGATAGTATTATGCTTCTTTGATTCCACAGGTGCTCTTTGAAGCTGGGCAGATGAAAGAGAAGCGACAAGGATCTGTCAGAAGGGAGAGGAACCGAGCAAGGAACCAAGCACAAGACTAAGGTTGGTGTCCTTCATTCCACTCTTATCTACTTCTCGTAAAGGAAAATGAAAGTAGTTTTAGTTTGTTTGTTTCTAAGATAGCTACCAGTCTTAGTGGGACTAGCAGCTCCGAGTGGACACTAGATTTCCTGATAAAAAAATGGTGACTCCACTGGGGATCGAATAGATTTTTTGTTTGTCTCTATTTGTTTGTTTTATAAACTTACATACGGAGCTTGAAGTCAAGCCAGTTAGCCTTCGAGCTGCATTTGCTATGCAAGTGCAAAGTAGATCAATGCTGCTTCAGTCTATCTCTGGGTTTTGTTTATAAACTGAACAACTGATTTGCAAACTTTCTAATTGCCCTAGTGGTGGCTCTAATAACCTCATTAGATCAACCCCTGTGATTTATATTTACTGTACATCACTTTCTCGGCCTAAATCCCTGAACTGAGCTGCAAACTGTGACCCAGAACCCAGTTGAAGTCTCATCCTTGGACCATCGCACCTTTTACTCTTTCGGAATCTAGATGCATCGCACTTCCCGTGTGCAGTAGGTGCGCTGCATTGCACTTTCCCTGTGTTACAGGTGCGCTGATCAGACAAGACCTCTTATGCTCTCAGATTTTGGTTTTTGTGTTCACTCTCTTCAGCTCTATTTAGGATTTTTGTTGTCTGTGATCAGTATACCACTGTCGAAACCCCTTTCCTTTCCATATTTTCGCCTCCATTGTGTAGATAAATATGATTTTTTTTATGTATTTTCTGCCATTTTCAGTTCTCTTTTACAAAGTATTAGAATAGTCGAACTGTTGTCTTTTGATTTGAAAGTGTCGCAAGTGTCGTTTTCAGTCAAAGAAAAGAATTCTAATGTTCTTAATGGTCGATTATACAATTACTCTTGTATTTGATTTGGATTAGTAGTTTTTCAAGTGTCGAAAGCAATTTTCAATTCAAAATAGTAAAGTGTCGTCATTATCTTCCTTTTGTTTTTGAAGAGAAAATTGTTAGTACTGTCGCTTTGAAAAGATAATTCAGATTTTTACTTAGCATTCTTCTTGTCATTCACACATTAAGAAAGTTGAAAACAAATACATGCATGTGCATTTGCATTTAGACTACTTGTTGGTTTGATTTAGGATAGTGCATCTAGTGTGTGCTCTCTGCTCTATGTTGAAAGAATATCATCTCTCTTTCTTTAGTAGCTAGGATTTTCATTGCAAAAAGAAGATTAAACGATTGTTTATCATCTTAGATTGCATTTTAGGAATTGTACATCTACATCACACGGTGAACCTGAAAGGAAAATTTCTTAAGAAAGATCAACTGTAAAATAAATTTAATGAACCTAAAAATGCTTTGGAACCTAACGCACAACATCTAGAAGTCTAGGCTAGAGACGTATTCTGGCGTCGTAAAGCTTGGTAACTGTCGCTTTCACTGTTGGTTGGGTGATTCCTCCTCTTTGAGATGACAAGTGCCAGTATGGACTTGTGCTCCCACGTACCGTCGAGTATATATTGGGAGACCACAATAGGCTATATCCTTTATCCATAGGAAGCCGTGTCTACTACCCTATCCATCGCAATGCACTGAACACAGCATTCGGGAAGAATGACTACCGTACTGTAAAAAGTATTCTGCAGTTTTGCGATTGGTTTGGTAATCCCTCTGTCTAGATTTCTAGAGTAGTCTCTTTCGTTCCTTTTCAGACTCCTTAAAGGAAAAGGTCCAACTAAGCACTTGTCACTTCAATCTCATTAAAAATCGAAGGCGACTAGAGTCATCTTTTGTTTTTTCTCGACTCTTAAAAATTGAAAAAACAAGTTGTGTCAAAGCGTCTAAAATTTATTTTAATCAGAACAACACCACCTTTCCCGCGTTAGTCTTAGGTTGAGAAAAATGGAGTCCACCAACCAAGGATTTCCCCTTGGAGGAAATCCTAGTCATTTCTCCTCTTGGGGAGATGTTGGTGCACCCCATATGGCCACGTTGTCACTTCCAGGATTGACAATCGGCTTGCCCGTATGGCTCTTCTCAACCTCTGTCATTCAGAACACCGTGATTCCTGAGAAATCAAGTCAGCAACTAGATGATACTAAAGTTACCCCCCAACCTTCTACTTCATCCAATTCTCCCTCTCCTCCTTCCTCTTCGCTTGATAAAGTTGGTAAAGCTAAAAATCAAGTAATTGAGAAGAAGAAGAAAGGGAAGGAGAAGAAAGAGAAGAAGAAGAAGGAGCCAAAGGTGAAAAAGGGTAACCAGGCATCGTCTAGTGAAAATACACACACTGCACCATCTAATCCTAAATATCCATGTGTCATTTACAAAGGAGACCACTATCACCGAGATTGTCCTTGCATCCCTTGGATCTTAAGGGACTAGTCTCCTCGTTTGCACAACCTAGTGTCATCAACCTCTGAAGACCATGTTGAAGGTACACCATCAACTAGTGAAAGCGAAGCATTTGGACAAAAAAGGAAATGTAAATTTCCTTGTAAACTATGTGAAGGCGATCACGCCATCAATCGTTGTCCCTTCCTAGACGAAGCTAAAAGAGTTTTGGATGACCATCCGGCTTCACCGCTACGACTTCCTCCTGGATATAAGAAACTCTTGCCGAGTCCGTCGTTAGTTGAAAATCCGACTGACACGCCATTGTGGTCGGTCGAAGCATCTGTCATTGAAGATAAAAACATTGAATCCATACTAGATGAAAGTCAAAAGGTTGAGGTGGCAGTCGACCCTGTCTTGTCTTTGGAAGGTCCATCTTCAGATGACACAATCACCGAAGAGAATGAGAACGACATTATTCAAATTCTTTTCATAAACACCAACTCCGATGAACATGGGGGCAGTCTACCTGTTCCTTTACCGCAGGAAGGAAGTTCGTCAGAGTCATATCTGGCTGTCTATTCGGTCTCACCTCCAAGCAACCTAGTTGTTTCCTTCGATTGGAACCTACTAGGCAGACCCTGTTTACCAGCTAGTGTACCATTTCGAATCATTGCACAAGTATACAAAATGATCATGGCTGGTACCATCATAGCTGAAGGGGCTTCTGTGAGTATCCTTTCCTCAACTGCTTGGGAAGCGCTTGGTTTGCCATCGCTTCTTCCTGAGATGAGAAATTTGACAAGCTTTGACAAAGGAACCAGTCGACCGTTAGGGATCCCTCCCAATGTGCCGATAACATTGAGAAGGAAAACCGTTCACATGAATGTAATGGTAGTCAAAGGACCTCTGGATTATAATCTACTCCTTGGCCATGACTATATTTATTTCATGGGAGCCATTGTCTCCTCACTCTTTAGAGTAATGTGTTTTCCGCATGAAGGACGAGTGGTCAAGCTCGTAGACCAGCTTTTGTTCCCCAGCTCACACATAGCAAATAGTCAAATACCATCCCTAAATGGTCTTTTCATGCAAGGAATGTCTCATCAATCTCCAGTCCGTCCACCTGAAGAGCACGAGTGATTCGGGAGGACATGAATGAAACCCAGGGGGCATGCGCCCTGGTCTATTTCGGCAGGAAAACCTTGGGTATAGGGTAGGTTTCTGTGGGGGATATATGACTAGTCTGACACACCCATCTATTTAGGAAAATGGGATTAGACTGGAATAAGATTCCCTCATCAAAGTTATGTGAGTGGAGGCGACCGCGCCACTCACCTTTGTCTATTTCGGTAGACATCGCCAAGAAAGCATTTTGTCTGCAACATGGATGGAGAGCTTTCATATGGTAACCTGGAAACTTTTCACTATACCTGGGGGCATGCAAACCTTTTTGCATGCAAGAGAAGAGTGACCATTTATTTTCTTAGTTTGTAGTTTCTCAACCCTTTAAACTCGTAGTATTGGTTGTTCCTAACTTGCATAAAGAAAGGATCCGGGGAAAAACTTTGAAAGGTGCAAGCTCCATAAAAAATGGCATCTTAGATGAGATATCCTTATTATACGACTGGCATGAGCAGTTTTGATGTGGAGTTCAAGCTCGTTAAAAATTAAACATAAGAAATGAGCAAATGTTTCCCCCAAAGTTTAAGATCATTAAAAAATGAACCGATTTCCGGTAAATAAACATTGTGAATGCATTATCATTTGCTTTTGAGCCCTGGTTGTGTTCTCATCATCACCTCCACTCTGTTTTAGCTGATCATTCACCTCCATTTGATTGTTTACCCCTTTTGAGGAACAGCTGCGAAGAGTGATCCTATTAGCCATCCTTGTGACACTACCGTGATTGGAAAATTCCAAACCTTACCTGGAATCAGCTGCTACCCGAAATTATCACTCATTCCTCAAAAAACGAGTCTCCTTTAAGCTCTTTTCACCTGACTCGTAAAATATGAAAAGATTGCCGAGTGATTGGCCTCTCTAGCTCATTAAAGCGACCAGAAGTGTTATCCCTCCTCTAGATTTTAATCTTTTTGGACCTGAGGGATTATTACACAAAAATATCGAGTGCTTGTCTTGTTCGGCTCGTTAAAATTACCGAAAATTCATCCCTTTCGTATTATTTTATACCTTTTTAGACTTAAGGTATTATATGACAAAAAAGGATTTTTGGAGTTTCCTTTACGTCCCTTTCAGACTCTCTAAAATTGAAAAGGATCGAGTTATCTTTGTTGTTAAAATCGTTAAAACCGAATAGCGACAAACCTGTTCATACAGACAAGAATGAGTTTTACTGTCGCTAGACTCGTTAAAAAATAGCGACAGGTTTTCCCGAAGGGAAAATTATAGAACAAGCATATGTTATCCTCCTCAAGCTTGACAAAAATAAAGAGGTACTGGTTAGCAATGACTGGGGAAAAATTGGGAAGAAAACTTGAAGAAACTTTATTGGTAGCAAGTCGCTCTTGAACATGACACTTTCACTCTGCATTCGAGTTGGGTTGGGTTGTTCCGTTCACCGGTCATATCACCAGTGGTCCACCGCACCATCCATATTTGGGTTAACGCTACCAATCCATGACAGTGTCACCGGTATGTTTAAGAGAAGTCACTCAGAGAATTCACCTGTGTCTCATCCGCTGCAATACATTCACGCTCCATTCTTTCATGACCGCCACCCTGAACCTTGTATCACTAGATTGTTTTCACCTCCAAAAAATCATTTACTCCATTCCGTGTCGTAGATGTGGGATTCATTAAGGCCTTCCTACGGCAGGTCACTTCTTGTCAACATCAGCTCATTATCCGAGAAGTCGACTTAGGAACAACCCTTTGAGTACTTTGAAGCTTGCATGCCTCAATGGCAAGTTTATCACTTCCGGCGACAGGTTTACATCAATGGCCTTTGACCGAAAGATTTTGCATGGTGTTCGACACCAAGTCCTTTTTCACACCATGTGAATTGTACTGCAGTACCTTGAGGGTCATCATCATCATCGGTGATTCCTCTCGCGCTTGTTAACAGCTTACATCATTGGCTGGTAATCAGGTGATGTCTTTCCATGTTCGACTCCAGATCATCTTTCACATGGATCGAATTGTACTCTGAGTGAAGACTGAATGAGTTTGAAGACCCCGGATCTAGTTTCATCCATCCGAGCTGCGATATATTCAGAAAAATAAAAGCATCAAATGTACATTGTTGCTGAACAGATGATCATTTGAACCAAAGGATGATGACTCTATCAGAATCATCAGTCTGCCTCACAGACGGTTGTCTGTTTTATGTACATGAAAATGAATTTATAAAGTTGAGCATGGGAATGCCCGCCTCAACTAGATTATGAAAAATATTATGAAGATAATGTATTGTATTGTATCTTATTACAGGTCGCCTTCCAGCTCGAAAAAACTTCGGATCCTCATGATAAATCATTTCACCCGACATTAAAAGATTAACGACCTCATGCTTTAGGGGGCAACTGTTATAGACATTTTTGGGCACTGCAACCCCAATCAAACATGTCCATAAAGCAAGGTCTCCTAAGTCCCTAAAAGTGTTGTTTCATGCCCTAAAGGAACAAGGTCAGCTGATTACATCATCTCCCAGAAGTTCTCCATGAAAAACTACTCAGAACTGGTCAAAACTGGATCATCTCACTTGCTCCATGGCCAGGGTGCGATGCATCTCACCTTGTACACACAGGAGGTGCGATGCATACTGAAAGGTCCTTTTATAGGGTGCAATGAACGAGAATAGACAAGTGGTGGAGACATTTTGCTAAGTTGATGATCAAGGAATCTTCTAGAAACTTCTCATATGACACTTACCTCTCAGAATTTGCCAAGGGATGAGTAAGAGATCAATGAAATCTCCAAGTGGAACCAAGAAGTATCAGAAAGAGGACACTAATCAAAATACCAGAAGCTGACTCACTCCCCTGCAAACATCTATATATGGATCCCTCATCATAGAGATCCAGAGGTCAGGAGGCTGGAATTTTGTATCTTGTAAGGAAGCGTTGTTGGTTTCTTGTTGGAATATCATAGTGTTGGGTGATCTAAGCTTTTCATGAGGTGAAAGAAGGGCTTTCATGCTGGAGGATGACGCTGGGTTAGAACAATTGGTTTTAATCCTCTTTGCTATTCATGATATTAATAAAGCTATTCAAGTTTTCCTCCACATTCTTGTATGTTTGATGATATATGAATTTGTGTGGTCAATATACATCTGGTCCTATATTGTTTATGATTGTAGATCTCTGTTCTCTGATAGTATTATGCTGCTTTGATTCCATAGGTGCTCTTTGAAGCTGGGTAGACGAAGGAGAAGTGGCAATGAACTGTCAGAAGGGAGAGGAACCGAGCAAGGAACCAAGCACAAGACTGAGGTTGGTGTCCTTCATTCCACTCTTATCTACTTCTCATAAAGGAAAACGAAAGTAGTTTTAGTTTGTTTGTTTCTATGATAGCTACCAGTCTTAGTGGGACTACCAGCTCCGAGTGGACACTAGAGTTCCTGATAACAGTGATGCTCATGCCTTATGAGCGTACCATTGGCATCACTTACATATTTTGACTACCTGTATGCAAACATGGAAGAGGGTGGGCCAGAAATAACCAACATGAAGGATTTTTTGGGCAGTGGTTGTCCCCAAGAGGTGGCCGCCGCAAACCCCGCTATGGAAATCATTTAAGGATTTTTCATCTTGTTGGTGATTGAGGCATCGAAGTAGCATGGTGTCAATGCATCCTTGGTAGAGGAAATCCCACAAAATGAGGTAGTGGAGGGCCTCGTGGCGTATGTGCCTCCGATCGTCATGAGTAAGGTGAGGTTTGAACTTTTGAGTTCATAAAAGGAGGAGCATGTCTCTATATTAGGGGTCATCCATTGATGCTAAAAATAGATGTTCATCGTGAACGGCCTCATTAACAGGAGAGCCTTGGGTCTCTGTTGGGAGATTTGTGATGAACTCGGCAAAGATGAGTGCCTTTTTTCTCTTAGGAGAATTAAACTGTAGATCAAATTCTTGTAAAATAGCAATCCATTGAGCATACTTGTGGTTCATCATATGATGAGTAAGAAAATACCTCATGGGTTTAATGACTCCTATTATAGTAGTGGCTTGAAGAATGATGTAATGTTGAAGCTTTTGTACAAAATGTATGAGGGCTTAGGAATTTTTCTCTTCTAGCTCATACTTCAATGCAGGCCTAGATAAGTTCTTGCCGACCTATAAATTATGTGCTCCTTGTTATCTAGTCCATCTTGGATTAACACCTCGACAATGGCTACCTCTGGTGCTGATAGGTATACTGTATAGTATTTTTTGTGATCTAGTGGGCTAATCAAAAGAGCTTGAGATTATGTATCTTTTAAAGATTCAAATTATTTTTGATCTTGATCATCCCAATAAAATGGAATATCCTGACAAAGGAGGCGGAGGAAACCTTGCATGCAAGTAGCATAATCGGGGAAAAAACATCATAAGAAATTGAGCTTACCCTGCAAGCTTTGTAATTGTTTTAATGTTTTTAGAGGAGGTTTAAGACCAAAAGGCATAACTTGGCATGAAAATGTACCACAAGGAGTTGTGAATGAATTTTTGTACTAATCCGTATGGTGAATCTGGATTTGGTTGTACCTAGAGAACCCATCCATGAATGATAGGGCCTCATGACTCATGCAATTTTCGATGACTTGGTTGATGAATGGCATCGACTAATCATATTTGGGACATGCCTTGTTCAGATCCATAAAATCAATACAAATGCAGATGGTGCCCTATTTTTTCATGATGGGTACAGGGCTAGAAACCCAAGACGTGTAAGCAATAGGATAGGTGAACCCATCTTTATGGATTTTATCAATTTCCTGTGTGATTGCTTCTGCCTTAGAAGGATGTAACTAACATTGTTTCTGCTAGATAGACAAGATGGGCATTAGGCCACATGTCAATATGACATTCCACAATGGCAAGACTGATGCCTGGCATCTCAGAGTAATCCCATGCAAAAAATATTTGTGTATTCTTGGAACAAGGATGTATATGCAATTATTTCTTTTAGAGAGAACGCTTCCCCCAGGGAGATCTCTTCAACTTTTCCAAGTTTGCCTATTCACATTGATGGTAGGTGAAATATTGGAAATATTCCCTTCCTCAAATGCATCTGGTGTTGGGATGGTATTTTTGAACCAATCAACCTTTATTGGTGGGAGGAAATCTTTGGATTTAATGCGCAGATATCATTAGTTTATGCAATGATGGGAGCAAATGTTTTTTCAAGGTAGAAGAAATGAATGATGGTGCATGGTGTCCCATGGATATTCAAGTTCCATCATGGCTTCTAGAATATCTTCATCTGAGTGAAAAATATTATCTAGTGTTGACTTGGGTTGCGCTAGGTCTTGAATATGGGTTTAACCCTGGTTATGCTAGTCAACAAGCAAGAATATGATTCATTGGTTGATGCCATAGAAGCAAGTGAGGTTGAAAAAGTGCAGATGGGATGGTTTTTCACCATTAGTGGTGTTACCACTATTGAGGTGGATTTTGTAGTCTCGACACTAAAAAATGATGAACAGACAATGTGAATCATGGTTCCTACGGATGAGGAAATGAATCACATATCATGTTGTGTGTCATCAGCATTAGGTGGTGGTAGAATTTCGATTATGGTGGGTTGATGCCATTCGGGAGGAATTTATTGCATTCTTGTTGGTGTACAAGGGGAAAAAGTAGCTTCCTCAATAGGAATTTGATGCTCAATCCTAAACTTCCGAAATGCCTGTAACATATGGCATGTCTTAGCATTATGAGAGATATTGTTATAGATATTGAACATGAGACTAAAACTAACCAAATAGATAGTATGGGGGGTCATACTACTCATTGCATGAGATGTTGATGCCTAGTTGATGTCTTGAGATGGAACATCTTGAGGTAGTATCCGTCTCTAGACCTTAGTATTGGCATGCCATGGCTTCTTGGTGTGTGTTGGCCTTAGTGCTTCTCTTGATGCATGAAAACCTATAAGGTACTAACAATTCCTTGTATGATGAAATTGAGAGCAGATGCGATAATAACAATGTATGATTTTCTCTTGATTGGAGAGATGCTTGTGTGGAATTTGGACCACTAAGTGAAAGATGTCATTGAACTTACTCAGTTTGCGACATTCATTCACCAAATGGTTGGTTTTATCACATAGGGCACATATGAGGGGTGATCTTCTTCTCTAGGTAGCCTTAGATCATTTTTTTCCTGACTTAGATTGATGGTAGTGAGGGGATATTAAATGATGGGGGCCTTTCTTTGTTGTTTACAACTATTTCACCTCAAACACACATAGAATGGACCTAGATGGTTCATTCCCTGATGGTGGTGAATGGTTTGATGGTTTGGTATTTGATCCGCCTAAATCAGAATTCTTAGGGATAAATTTCCACATGAACCCTAACAAAGAATGGAATCGAGAAAGGTGGGGACAATGTCGCACATGATTATTTCCTGCATAAATTTGGCAAGTGTGACATCTGTGCCTAGGTCTAGTGCCTTGAGTGATGTTAAATTCCATTAATTCGGGGCATTAGTTGATCAAATTATCTGGTAAATATCACAAAGCACAAGTGGGCAATGGTAGGGTGGTTTTTGGTTCAAGTTACGCCAATCATGGCAGGAGGTTGATGGACCAGATGAGGGATATGAGCTGGAAGATTCTTCCTTTACGATGTAAAAAATGTTTTTGGATCCATCCTCTATTAAGAGAAATGAGGTATTAAATTGGGTGAGTGCACATGACACATCCCGATATCGAGGGATTTTGGGGAAATGATGAGTGTAATTCACGTACTTTGTGCAAATGGTGCATGCATAGTTGGTGCACAATGCCTTAAGACGTGTGGGTGTTCTCTTTTCTCTGGCAAGTGGAGGGTACACTGGAATTTTTGGGGCATGAAAAAGATCTTTGAGCTCTTTTAACTTAGGGCATCTATTGGTGGGATGCCCTATTGTTTCACACAACGCACAAGGTTGAGAAACCATCGAGGAGGGAGGTTGTTGCACCAGCTAGTGTTATTGCAGGAACTACTTGTGGTGTGGGTGCTACTTGAGTAGGCATGGTTTGTGGTGTCATGCTATCCTAAGGAGGAATAGGACTAATGCATATTGCAGTGATTCCTATACTTGCTGACATGGCCTGAGGGGCCAAATACCAGACTGGTATCGCGAGAGCCATAGGGGGTAACGAGATTGTTTCAATGACTAGGTGCAAGACAAAACTAGGTGGGGGGTATAAGAAGGGCATATGAGTGATGGAATTTGGTAAGAAAGTAAAATTGTTAACAACATTATTGTTAGTGTCCAAAACTGTTTCCTGAGTTTGGGGGGTGTTTGATGATGTCATCATGCACATTAGTGCTCCACTGGTTGGGGAAATTTCCTCTATCACTGAAGGGTCTCCTGGGAATTTCCCTAGGAGTATTGATGGCTTAAATTGGCCGAGGCTAAGCTCAGTGCAAGTAGCAATCAATTTGTGAGAAGATGAGACTAAGGGTAACACACCGTTAGGTGCGGGTGATGTCAAATTCTCATAGTATGTGAGTTGATTGATTGTAATGATTTTTCTGTCGTGGGGGAACATCATTATTCTAAACACTGATGAGGCAACTGCTAACACCTCATACATGCAACTTTGGTTTAGTAGGGTATTGTAATCCAATTAGGCGTCTAGTACTAAATATCTATTAACAAAATTTTCCGAGCCAACTTAACTAGCATGTTAGGGTACAGGCCAATGGGAACAAAAGGGTGCATGTTGTATGCTTTAAGCATGATGTAAGAAGGCTTGAGTTTGGCGGATCCTATTTTCTTCCAAATAGATTTGGACATGATACATGTGGAGGCCCCTTCGTCGATAATGCAATGATGAATGCTAATGTTTTTTACTGAGACTGGAATTTGGAAAGCAACGATTGATGGTAGTTGTGGGGTAGCTTTATCTAATTCGTAGACCATTAGATGAGAATCAGCTAGGTAAATTGTGTCTAGAGTAGAAAGTAAGTCTTTCCGCTGGGTTGGGTATGTTTGCAGGACCTCTAATGTTGACATAGTTGATGGTGATTGTGCTAAGTCGTTGACTATGTTGTAGCTATGAGCAAATTTTGAGTTATGTCCTGCACGCTATAAAGGTCATTCAACCATTTTAGACATAGATTATATAGAAGGTCAAGGAATGGTCAACAACCCTATAGGTATTGTCATGGTCGCGGTGGATGGGTTGGGATCTGGGGAAGCTTCATAACTTCTATTTTGTGTTTGTAGGAGGATATATTCTCTTTTCATGAAAATGTCATGATTAGAATTATTATGGGGGTTCCCACCAGATGGATGAGATTGGGATGATTTTTGTTGAATTTTAACCACTCCCTCATGGGGGAAAGGGTCTTCCATTATTACATTTTGTTGATTTCCTTGCCCCATATTGTCCCGTATCCTTTTTAACTAAGGGAGTTGAGAAAAATTATGGGTATAATGAACATTTTCCCCACAGATAGCACATGAATTACTAGTCCATATACTTGTGTTCTTGCTTAATTTCTTTAGGTTATTTTTAGCTGATCCCTGGTCTTGATTCTGGTTAGGGTTGTCCCTTCCCAGTGCTCGTGGGGGTTGTTGGTGATTACTACCCCCTTGTTTGGGTTCTCCCTTTGGTTTGATTTTAGTTTTTTTCTTAGAAACATTAGGGGGGTTAGATGGATTCAGCGGCTCCTTTGATTACTATTGTGAAGTTAGAGAAGGTTGCACTAGATTAAACCTTGCATTATTTTGCATTGGTGGGTTATTCTATTGTTGTCCGAGGAAATGAGAATATTGGTTTCCTTATCCCTGATCGGTATATGGATTCTAGGAAGAGGACATTATGTTTGTATTCCTAGAGTATTGGCTTCCCTATGGGGGAGGGTATGACCCACCATGGGGGAGCTGATATTGGTTAACCCTACTGACTGTATTCTTCATCGATGCAGGTTTGCCGGGGTAGTATCTTGACTGGTGCAATGGTGGTACAATTTTTGTAGCATCAAATGATTGGCCATTGAATGAGTATCCAGGGTACTGGTAGTTATTTTTGAGTTGGTTTTGGGTTATTAACCCAATTAGTCCATCAACAACATTGGATGTGTCTGGTGTCTCTTTATAATTTTGCAGACGCGAGGCATCTGGAAGCATATGATAAATGTATCCAAACTGGGTGTAGATAAGCTCCAACTGTTGATCTTTACTAGTGGCTTCTTCCTCGTTATGCGAGAATGAATTTTCCATGTCTTTTGAGATTTACGATGTGAGGGATCTCATGAAGAAATCCAGGAGGACTTTATCTTCAAACTAAGCTTTACACAAGCTACAATGTTTTTTCCATTCATGTATATGATCTGATATGTGGGTAGAAGGTGTTTGTTTGAAGTGGGTGAGGAGTTCTAGGCCCAAATCATGGTGAACCAGGAGCTAGAAGAAGGTGAGGAAAGATGTAGCTAGTGAGCTAAAGTTTCTATGTGATGCATAAGGCTGGTCAACGTACCATTTTTTTACAAGCCTAGTAAGGGTGCGTTGAAATATTCATAATCTAATAGTATCATCGATGATACTATTAGACGAACACCTCAAGTGGAAAAGCCATGACATGGTTTCCTGGGTATTCACCTTGTTTCCCTTCAAGCTTTGGAATGTCTGAAGGGAGCTTGGTGGGCATAGTTTGCCAATTCTGGCCATAAGCAATTGAGTCATTGGTTAGCTTGCTTAAATATGGTAGGTTTAAAGAAGATAAGAATGTGATCTGTGAGTTATCTACCATCAAAAAATGATTTTAGATAGCTCTATGCAAAGGGGTCCTTTGTGGGGAAGTTTTAGGAGAACTACCTCAATGGGTGTCTCGCGGATTGTCTAGAGGAGTGGTGTGTGGGCTCCCAAAAGGGGTATCATGTGGGGATGCTTCTAGGGTGGTGAAGGGTGTACTTTGATGGGGAGGGGTCTCGAGCAAAGATGTGCCAATAATGGAAGTCTGATCTAATAATGGTGGTTGCATGACATCCTTTACACCTAAATGGCAGGATTCCTGGCATGGAGGTTTAAAAAATGTCTAGATCGACAGGGAGCCATGGGGTCCCCTATGGTGTAAATTAGAGTGTGCGCTACTTTATGTATCATGTGGGAATGAGGTAAATATCAATGCAATAATATCACATACATAAAACAAAAGAGAAAATATAATTGGTTACTTTCCTCTTACAATTAAGCCATGTGAAAAATGAAACAAAAAGTGGTTTTTGTTTGTTACATATGATAAAAAATCCTATGCAGACCTAATCAACCTTACCACTCTCAAAGTAACTCGGCATTGCAAATATATCTTTTGATGGGTCTTGGGGCAACGTCCCGAAAGAAATGGAAATGCCTTCTAGTAGCAGAAGAATCAACCAAGGTAATGGAAATAAGGCTCAAGTGTTTCCTACACGGTCACCTATAGGGAAAGGATGACCTAGATTTTGGCCACTAAAGTACCTTCATCCTGATGGGCCTCTAAATTAGACATAAATTAAGGCCCATGCCTCTAAATTAAACAATAATGTAAGGCCTATGACCATCCTTCAGCACATTAAACATCTCTTGTTGCATTAGATAATTTGTTTTTAACTTTAATATATTCAGTAGGAAGGTTTATGAATAATTGGATATTTGTGCCTAATATTATTTACTTTTGTGGAATATTATGAGAATATTGCACAGATTGTGATGATTTGGAGGAGGAGATTGTTGGGTGTGGAACCTGATTATCTTCTGTATTCAAAGGTTTCAGCTGGATGTATACCCCAGGAAGACTGTACACCCCTCCACGTGGGGGGGACTTGTCCCCCCCAGCTGGGGGGTCCAAGGGCCAGCGGTCCCCCGGCAGGGGTTCGGGGGCAGCACCCCCGAAGCTAAAAAGTAGATGTAAAATTTCCTTGTCAAAGTCTAGTAATTTCTAGTCAATTTGGGCCGTTCATTAGGCGGATGATCAGACGGTAGAAGTTATGATTAATTTAGGGTTTTTTTTCCCTAGAAGGCAACCCCTCACTATATATGAGGGAATTGTATTGTGTCTATTAACATCTGTATTTTGAGTGAGGAAGAGAGAGGAGATTGAGAGCGAAGAGGGTGTTACAACGGATTTGTTGTAGGTTGTATCTCTTCAGTTTACTGGATAATATAAAAGGAAGGACTGGTTGTTTCTTCATGGACGTAGCCCAAACTGGGTGAACCACATATATATGTGTCTCTCTTGTTTTATGCGTCTTCTATGTTTATATTTCTGCAATATTTTATGTGTTCCATTGCTCTTTAATATATAATTTTCTAACAACTGGTATCAGAGCCAAAGGTCTATTTGGCTGATAAACGCGCAGGAGAGAAGGGTTCTTGGTTCGAGTGGGAGCAATAGTGGAAGATGGTAGGTTTAGGGTCGAAAAATTCAACAGCCAAACCAACTAGCTGTGGATGATGCAGATGGAAGATTATCTGTATCAGAGAGATCTGTATCTACCATTGAGCAGAAAGACAAAGAAGCCGACGAGTATGACAGACACAGAATGGGATATTCTCGACAGAAAGGCACATGGAACAATACAGCTGTACCTAGCGGCGCCGGTAGCGTTTAATATTTCAAAGGAAATGACAACACAAGGTTTAATGTCAGCATTGGCCAAACTATATGAAAAACCCTCGGTCTCAAATAAGGTATTTCTTATGAAGTGTTCATTTAATATGAAGATGTCAGAAGGTGGATCTGTTGTAGATCATTTAAATGATTTTAATATAGTTACAAGTCAGTTAAGTTCTATAGGGGTAAATTTTGATGATGAAGTTAGGGCTCTATTATTTCTGTGCTCATTGCCAGAAAGTTGGAATGGTTTAGTTATGGCCATCAGTAACTCTATGTCTGGATCTAGTACTTTAAAGTTTGATGATGTTGTCGGGAAAATCCTTAGCGAGGAAATGTGATGGAAAAACTCTGGTAAGACATCAGGTAATGCTTTGACTGCAGAGACTAGGGGAAGAAAAATGGAAAGAGGGAAGAGCTCAGGATATCGTAATAAGTCAAGAAAAGGCAGATCCAAGTCTAGATCGAGGATAGTGTGTTATAGACATTTTTGTGCCTTACAGCATTGAGCATGAAATGTCCATAATCTAAGGGATCCAAAGTCCCTAAGCATGTTGTTCCTACCCCTAGAGGAACAAGGCTAACAAACCACAGCAATTCACAGAAGTTCTCCACCAAAACCTGCTAAAAAACAAGTCAATTCAGGATCAATTCAGTGGCTCCACTAGCTGTCTGCGCTGAATGTCAAAGCCAAGACTGGCTACCTGCACTACAACGCAGGTAGAAGCACTACCAGGGTGCGTTGAGGGAGAGTTGACAAATGGCAAGTTCATTCCAAGAGGTGTCAAGACCCAGGAAGCTTCCAGAATCTTCCTCAATGACACTTGCCTCAGTGAATTTGACTATGATGAGTAAGAGGCTCTTAATCTCCAAGTGGAAGCAAGAACCTCCAAGTGGAATCAAGAACTGGCAGAGGGAGAGGACACTAGTCAGATCTCAAGCTGACTCATCCTCTCTCCAAACATCTATATATGGATCTCTACTCCATGAGATCTAGAGGCTGGAATTTTGTTATTGCAAAGAATTGTTGTTGGTTTGAGATTGGAATCATTGGGTGCTTAATGCTTTGAAGGGGGTGAAGATAGGAATTCCATTTGCTGGGAAGGAGATGCTGGATTGGAGCCCTCTGGGTTGTATCTCTTCCTGAACCTTGTTATTCATCAAAAGAGCTATCTTGGTTTCTCCTATATACTGATGTATCTTTGATGTATGATTGCATTAGTATGTTTAGTTTATTTCTAATCCTGAACTAGTTATGAATATGAATCCATGTCTTGTGTAGTGTTCTCTTCTTGTGATCTTGCAGAAACCTCTTGAAGCTGGGCGAGCGAGAAGGCAAGTAGCTGGGAACCCTGAAAGAGAAGAGAGACTGGATCGAGGGACAAACAGAAGACACCGGTTAGTCCATCTATCTCTCTTCATTCTTAATTCATAAAGGAAGAATACTAGAATAGCTGTCTCTATTTGTTGCTAAGGCACTGTCACACCTTAGGTGGATAGGATCGTCCTGTATAGGCATTTTTCCCCACAACAAATTGGCGACTCCGCTGGGGAGATCTGTTTAGTCATTTTATTTGTGTCTCTATCATTGTTTGTTTCATAGACTTAACAGCAACAATCGAACTGCATCTGCTATTCTCAGATGCAAAGTAGATAGCTGTTGATTTGATCCAATCACTTGATTTGTCTATGATCTGAACAATGGACTCACAAATGATTTGATGATCCTTTGTGATAGATCTTAACCCTTCCTCAAAGCATCCCTTTGATTGTACCTTGCTTGTTGCTTTTATTTGGCCTGAAACCGTAGATTAATAAGCAATCTGTGACCCAGAACCCAGTGAGAAACTCTCGTTTCTCCTTCAGCGCAGACCCTATGAAGAGGTTCTGCATTTCAACGCAGGTCCCGTGAAGGCTACCTGCGCTGAATGTCAAAACCCCTGTGTTGAGGGTGTGCTGATCCAGTTAGGCCTTGTGCAGCTGGGGTTCTCTGCTCTGTTTTGCCTTGTTTTGATCTCTGATTTTTGCAGCCTGTAACCAGCATAGGTACCTGTCTGATAACTCCTTTTCTCTGCTTAAATTCCGCCTCCTTTTGTACAAAAAGACTGTGAGTGTTTTTATGTGTTTGTAGTGTCATTTACAGTTTTCCTTTGCAAGAGTGAAATAGTCATCCTGTAGCCCTTGATTCAGATCTGTTGATTGTGATCTTAGGAGAGAGTTCATTGGCTGTTTACAGTTGATTATACATTTACTTTTGCTTTTGGTTTGAGTTTGTCTCTTTTAAGTGTCGAAACAAGTATTCATTTCGGAAATCGTAAAGTGTTGTAATCTCTTCTACCCTCTCTGATTTCGAAAAAGTAAACTTGTTTGTATTTGTCATTTAAAAGCAAATTCAAAGCTGTACAAAAAGCTTCCTTTGTAGGCATCAATACTAAGAAAGCGGAAAACGAACACCTGCATTGTGCATTTACATCTTGATAGTTTGCATGCTTGATTTAGGAAAAGTGCATTAGAGTGTGCTGATTGCTCTTTGAGAAAAGATGGTGTCTTTCTTTTCCCTTTGTAGCTAGGATTTTCATAAGTTGAGAAGATATAAAGCTTGCTTATCATCTTTAGATTGCATCTAGGAATTGTATCATACATCTCGTGGTGAACCTTAAAAGGCAAACTTCTAAAAAGATCAACCTAAAATAAATTGAATGAACTTAACAATGCTTTGTAACTTAACACACAACATAGAGGTCTAGGCTAGAGACGTGTTCCGGCGTCGTAAAGCCTGGTGACTGTCGATCTCGCTGATGGTGGGTGATTCCTCCTGAGGGACGATAGCACCAGTACGGATTGTGCTCCCACGTACCGTCGAGTATATATTGGGAGACCCCTATAGGCATAAAACCTTTATCCTTAGGAAGCCGTGTCGGCCGCCCTATTGATCGCAATGCACTGAACACAGCATTCAGGAAGATCGACCGCCCATACCTTAAAAAGTATTCTGCGGTTTTGTGAAAAGTTTGGCACACCCTTTACCTAGAACTCCAGAGTAGTTCCTTTTGGCCTTTTTCAGACTCTATAACGGAAAATGTCCATCCGAGCATTTGTCACTTCGGGCTCGTTAAAACATCAAAGGAGACTAGAGTCATCTTTAGCTTTTTCTCGACTCTCTAAAATTGAAAAAGCAAGTTGTGTCTAAGCGTCGTTAAAATTTATTTTAAACGGAATAATCATCACCATTCCCTCGTTGGTCTTCGAAGTTAGTCTCTTTTCATCGCAAGTTCTTGTAGAATCGCTAGAAAATCTTTTGGATAGACTAAATATGTCTGAACAACCGTCGACATCTAGGACTGTGTCATCCGACACAGCAGCAGCAGAACCTCCTGCTGCTACTCCAACGATGTTCAATGGTATACCATCTGTCCTGACAAGTTATCAACAACAAGCCGGAGTCCGATCAGGGACTGCTTCGACAACATGGTTAGTTCCTATTTCTTCATCCAGATTATCATCTGGTATTTCTTACATTGAAACTCAACAAATTGATCCAATGTGTCTTCAAAGGCCAATCTACCCTTTAAGTACTGGATTTCCGCCATATGGAGGGCAGTATGCCTTTTCATTGTTCCCTCCCGGAGAACAACCATATGGGAGTTTACAACAAAGTTCAAGTCAAACTAGAATTACATCCAGCGGTTGGGTACCAATACTGCCTCAGCAACCAAGGGTTGTATATTCAATGCAACCAGTCCACCCTGTGTCGAATATTCCCACTATACCTGCTATGGTGACTGCGTCGCAAGTACAAGCGCTGCCTGTTGTATGTCAACCCCAACAACCTCAGGTTGCAATACAACAACCTCTTGTCTCAACGACTCAATCACAACCTCAGGTTAGTGCCTCCTTATCTGGAGCAACTCAGGCTCAAACAAGTACTATGACTCCTCATCTTGGTCAATCATCCAGTATTGTACAATAGAAAATGGTCCAACAACCAGGGCTGGTTCAATCAGAACAACCGCCATTCCAGCAATCATATCAAGGACCTGAGCAACAAGTCTTTGTAAGTAATGGGCAACCATATTATAGTGGTTATGCCCATCAACCTTGTCAAAGTTGCCAACATTATGCTGGTATGCAAAGACCCACTGCTCAGGCAATTCCATCGTATCCTGGGTATGCTTCGCCTAACCTGAATCAACAGTTGCCCTTTGTAGCAACTCTAGAATTACCAGATCTAAACCGGCTGACGAATGATCCAATTGCTTATGCCCCTTGGTGGCCAGCGATTCCGCATAAACTTCCGTCAGATATTCCTAAATTTAATGGAAATCCAGGTGAAGATCCATCGAATCACGTGATGACATTTCATCTATGGTGTTCATCAAACACCCTAAACGATGATTCGATAAGGCTTCGCCTTTTTCAGAGGACCTTAACGGGTCCAGCGGAAAAATGGTATATTGAGTTGCTTAGAGCTTCATTCGACAACTTCACTACCTTAGCCACGACTTCCTTAACCCATTTTCAATTACTGATAAGGTATGAAACGGGAACGAAACTCCTAACCAACTTCAAACAGACAATGGCCACTCACATATCTGATCATATACATGAGTGGCGACGTCGTCATAGGATGGTGAAAACATACGTTCCCGATCAGCTATTAGCTGAATGGTTTATCAAATCCTTACTTCCTACAATCACGGAAGATGTGGCAAAAGGGTGAGTCATAACAGAAGAGCAAGTCATCGCTCGTGTGCAATATCTAGACTTGGTCTATACTCAGTCTGGCACGCTCTACGACAAAGTACCTGATGCCCCTAGACCGGAATTCTCAATTCCTCCTCCTCCTAAATCAAACAATGACTCTCACGCTGGCGATGGCGTGATTGGCAAAACAGATATGAAATCGACAAAGGCTACATCTAAAAAGGCCTGTAAGATTTCTAGTCAAAATGCAAATGAGGAACTTCTTGCCTCGGAAGTAAATGCCATGTTGACCGACAAGGGCAAACAACTGAAGCAATCGGGGGGCAAGAAGAAAAAGAAAGGGAGAAAAAGGAAACCCCCTATGGGGTGTCATATATTCGATGAGGATCATTGGACGAGAGATTGCCCACATATAGCTGAAGTTAAGAAACTCTTTAAGAGTTCAAAAACCCCAGCAATATTGACTAATCTTTTTCCAAGCCCGGGAACCAAACTGGTTGCTAATCAAAATGCTTCCCGATCCCAAGTGCTTATGTTGTCTGTCTCAAAGCAGCAAAATGATGCTTTGACAAGGAATAAAGATTACGGGAATCCACACGTGTCGAATAACAAGGCTAATGAACAACCTAGTAGTTCGACAACAACTTTGACCAAAGTTGTGCCACCCACCATTCCTGAACAAATGATAAAGTCGCCAAAGGGAGTAGGGTACAAGTCGACATTTAATCCTCATGCAAAAATAGCACAGAATTATAATATAATAGAGGACCTGGCCCAATCGCCGTCCGCTATGTCGACGCTTGAGGTACCGCAAAATTGCCTCTCCCAAGAGCAAGCTTTATTATCAGCAATAGGTGAAATTGACCCAATGGACTCCAATCTTGTGGCCTTTGATCATAAAGGATATGACCCTCAGTTACCAGCTCAACTAGCTTTCCTTATTCAAGTCAAAGCCCTCAACAAAACTGTTCATCGAACATTTATTGATGAGGGGGCATCTACGCGTATTATGTCGATGAGTTGCTGGAAGAATTTAGGCTCACCACCCTTGTCGAGATTGTCAACGACGTTAAAAGCATTTGATGGACGATCATACACTCCATACGGGATTTTAAGTAACTTGCAAGTTGAAATAGGGGGCAAAACAGTAGGAATTGATGTTGAAGTAATTGATAGAAACCTCGATTACAACATCCTACTGGGAAGGCCCTGGATATATGCCATGGCCGCAGTTGTGTCGACCTACTTCAGGAAGGTTGCATTTCCCTTTCAAGGAGGAATTACAGTCGTCGACCAACAAACTTTCCTCCCCGACAGTTCACAAGTTACGGGAAGCATTCCAATGATCCATGGAAGCAATCATTCGCTTCAAAATATTGGAGTAGGTCTCCTAAAAGACCCCGCCTTAAAGGGTACTTTTGCCCTACCGCCTGCAAGTAATCTGGCGGAAGTGGCCACAGTGGAAACCTACAATATGAAATCTTCTATATCTAATGGATTCAGAAGATTCCTAAACATTTTGTCGGCGTGGATCATCGCCCTAATGGAAATACTGTAAATACAGTGGGCTCCGAGGATGGTTCTAATCTCGTGTCAACCTCGTTAAAAAATGAAACAAGGAGTCATGAGGATAGTTCTTTTACTGTGTCAACCTCATTAAAAAATGAAACAACCCCCTTTCCAAATCTCAAAGGTAAACCTTCATTCCAACCACCAAGTTGAATGCAATGAAGCTTAGGGGGCATGCACCTCGATTTACATTGTTATGCTAGGGGCATGCAAACTTATCATCGAGCAGTTTTAGCACACAGTTCATGCTCGTTAAAAAATAAACGCAAGATCCGAGCAGTTTTATCGTATAGTTCATGCTCGTTAAAAAATAAACATAAAATCGAGCAAGTGTTTCAACTCGCATTTAAGCTCGTTAAAAAATGAACTATTCCGGTAAATAACCACTGTGAATGTAATATCATCAGCCATTAAAGGCTTGGTCGTGCTTGCACCGTCACCTCCACTTTTCCATTGGCCGATCGTTCACCTCCATATGTTTGTTTACCCATTTTGAGGAACAACTGCGAAAAGTGATTTCACTAGCCATCCTTGTGACACTGCCGTGATTGGAAAATTCCAACCTGTACCTGGAATCAGCTGCTAACCCGTTTTATCACTCGTTCCTCAAAAGACGAGTCTTCTTTAAGCTCTTTTCATCTGAATCGTAAAATATGAAAAGATTGCCGAGTCCTTGGCCTTCCAGCTCGTTAAAGGGACAGGAAGTGCTATCCCTCCTCTAGATTTTAATCTTTTTGGACCTGAGGGATTATTGCACAAAAAGATCGAGCGCTTGTTTTATTCGGCTCGTTAAAACTATCGAAAACGCATCCCTTCTGTATTGTTTTATACTTTTTCGGAAATAAGGGATTAGATGACGAAAAAGGACTTTTGGAGTTAACTTTATGTATCTTTTCAGACTCCCTAAAAATGAAAAGAACCGAGTTGTCTTTGTCGTTAGACTCGTCAAAATCATTAAATAGCGACAAACTTGTCTTTAGACGAGAATGAGTTTCACCATCGCTAGGCTCGTTAAAACATAGCGATGGGCTTGCCCGAAGGGCAGGTTATAGAACAAGCATATGTTATCCTCCTCAAGCTTGACAAAAATAAAGAGGTACTGGTCAGCAATGACTGGGGAAAAATTGGGAGAAACTCAAGAAAACTTTGATGGTAGCAAGTCGCTCTTGAACATGACACTTTTCCTCCGTACCACAATCGGGTTGGGTTGTTTCATTCACCGGTCACATCACCATGGTCTCGCCATAACATCCATATTTGGGGTAATGCTACCGATCCATTTCATCAGTGTCGCCATATGTTCAAGAGAAGTCGTTCAGAAAAGTCAACCGTGTCCCATCCATTGTCGTACATTATCCTTCATCCTTTCATGACCGCCACCCTGAATCATATGTCACAGATCATTTTCACCTCCATCAGAATCATTAGCTCCGTTCCATGTCATTGATGTGGGATTCATTAAGGCCCTCCTTTGATGGATCGCTTCTTGTCGACATCAGCTCATTATCCAAGAAGTTGATCTAGGAACAACCCCTTCAGTACTTTGAAGCTTGCATACCTCAATGGCAAGTTTCTCACTTCCGGCGACAGGTATACATCAATGACCTTCGACCGAAAGATTTTGCGTGGTGTTCGACGCCAAGTCCTTTATTCACACCACGTGAATTGTACTGCAGTACCTTGAGGGTCATTATCATTATCGGTGATTCCTCTCGCGCTTGTTAACGGTTTACCTCATTGACCGGTAATCAAGCGATGTCTTTCCATGTTCGACTTCAGAACATTTCTCACATGGATCGACTTGTAATTAGAGTGAAGATCGAACGAGTTTGAAGACCCCGGATCTAGTTTCATCCATCTGGGCTGCGATATATATTCAGGAAAGATAAAGACATTGACATGTACATCATTGCAGCAGATAATCATCCTACCCAAAGGATGATAATTTCATCAAAATTATCAATCTACTATCAGACGATTGTCTGTTCTATGTACAGAAAAATGAATTTATAAAGCTGAGCATGGGAATGCCCGCCTCAGCTAGATCATGAAAGTAGTATGAAAAATAATGTATTGTATTGTATCTTATTACAGGTCTCCTCCCAGCATTGGATGACCTTCGGATCCTCCTGATAAAGCATTTCACCCGATAAATGGCCTCATACTTTAGGGGGCAACTGTTATAGACATTTTTGTTCCTTACAGAATTGAGCATGAAATGTCCATAATCTAAGGGATCCAAAGTCCCTAAACATGTTGTTCCTACCCCTAGAGGAACAAGGCTAACAAACCACAGCAATTCACAGAAGTTCTCCACCAAAACCTGCTAAAAAACAAGTCAATTCAGGATCAATTCAGTGGCTCCACTAGCTGTCTACGCTGAATGTCAAAGCCAGCACTGGCTACCTGCACTGCGACGCAGGTAGAAGCACTACCAGGGTGCGTTGAGCGAGAGTTGACAAATGGCAAGTTCATTCCAAGAGGTGTCAAGACCCAGGAAGCTTCCAAAATCTTCCTCAATGACACTTGCCTCAGTGAATTCGACTATGATGAGTAAGAGGCTCTTAATCTCCAAGTGGAAGCAAGAACCTCCAAGTGGAATCAAGAACTGGCAGAGGGAGAGGACACTAGTCAGATCTCAAGCTGACTCATCCTCTCTCCAAACATCTATATATGGATCTCTACTCCATGAGATCTAGAGGCTGGAATTTTGTTATTGCAAAGAATTGTTGTTGGTTTGAGATTGGAATCATTGGGTGCTTAATGCTTTGAAGGGGGTGAAGATAGGAATTCCATTTGCTGGGAAGGAGATGCTGGATTGGAGCCCTCTGGGTTGTATCTCTTCCTGAACCTTGTTATTCATCAATAAAGCTATCTTGGTTTCTCCTATATATTGATGTATCTTTGATGTATGATTGCATTAGTATGTTTAGTTTATTTCTAATCCTGAACTAGTTATGAATATGAATCCATGTCTTGTGTAGTGTTCTCTTCTTGTGATCTTGCAGAAACCTCTTGAAGCTGGGCGAGCGAGAAGGCAAGTAGCTGGGAACCCTCAAAGAGAAGAGAGACCGGATCGAGGGACAAACGAAAGACACCGGTTAGTCCATCTATCTCTCTTCATTCTTAATTCATAAAGGAAGAATACTAGAATAGCTGTCTCCATTTGTTGCTAAGGCACTGCCACACCTTAGGTGGATAGGATCGTCTTGCATAGGCATTTTTCCCCACAACATAGTGTGCTGGAAATGTGGGAAGAAAGGACACCTGAAGGAAGACTGCAAGTCTCGGAAGGGAAAAGAAAGAGATACGCAACAAGAAAACAATCATGAAGCGAATGTAACAGGTGATGTGTTGCAAGATGCTTTGATTCTTTCATTAGAAAATAATATTTATGCCTAGGTGGTAGATTCAGGGGCCTCATTCCATGCCACATCTGATAAGAAACATTTTCATGATTATGTTCAAGGAGATTTTGGACAAGTTCGATTGGGTGATGATAAACCCTGTAAAATCATTGGAATGGGTACAATTTTCATAAAAAAACAAAATGGAAATCAGTGGCTATTGAAGAAGGTAAGGCATGTTCCAGATTTGAAGAAAAATTTGATTTCAACAGGGCAGTTGGGAGGTGAAGGTTGCGTAACTACTTTCACAGATAAAACCTGGAAGGTCACTAAAGGATCCTTGGTAATAGCGAAAGGAAAAAAGGTTGGTACATTGTATTTATGCAATGGTATTTCTAATTCTTTTAATGCTTTAACCTCTACAGGAGAAGATACGATGTTGTGGAATCATAGGCTCAGGCACATGAGTGAGAAGGGGATGCAGATTCTTCACTCAAGAAATTTGTTGCCAGGTTTGAAGCATGTTGATTTAAAATTCTGTGAGAATTGTGTTTATGGAAAACAAAAGAGAGTCAGATTCCTTATAGTTGGGAAAGAAAAGAAGAGCGAAAAATTAGAGCTTGTGCATACAGATGTATGGGGACATGCTCAGGTATCATCTCTTGGTGGCTTTCATTATTATATTACTTTTATTGATGATGCAACCAGAAAAACCTGGATTTATTGTATTCGAAATAAATCTGATGTATTTGATACTTTCAAGAAATGGAAAGCTTTGGTTGAAAATGAGACAGGGAAAAGGTTGAAGTGTCTCAGATCAAATAATGGAGGTGAATATTGCAGAAAAGAGTTTGATAGTATTGTTTAGAGAATGGAATTCGTAGAGAGAAGACGGTTCCAGGAACAACACAAGAAAATGGCGTGTTAGAAAGGATGAACAGGACAATCATGGAGCGTGCAAGGTGCATGAGATTGCATGCAGGATTGCCTTTACAATTTTGGGCAGATGCTGTAGATATTGTTGTTTATCTAATAAACAGAGGGCCTTCAAGTTCCTTGGATGGTGGTATTCCAGAGGCGGCATGGACAGGTAAAAAGGTAAACTACTCATTTTTAAATACTTTTTGTTGTGAAGCTTTTGTCCACATTAACAAAAAAAATATAACAAAGCTTGAAGCAAAATCAAAGAAATGTACCTTTATTGGATATGGTGTTAATGATTTTGGTTATCGCTTATATGATTATGAAAATCACAAAATCATTAGGAGAAGAGATGTAATATTAAATGAAAAGGTCTTGTATAAGAATCAGTTGCAGGAAAAGAAACAGGAAAAAGAAAACAGAGAATACACAGTGCTTGATGATATCACAGGAAAAGTGATGGTGCCTAAAAATCATAATGATCAACAGCCAGAACAACAACCACAATAGCAAAAAGCACTTCAAACACCTGAAAATGGTGTTAGAAGATCTACCAGGATAAGTAGACACCCCGAACGATAGTTTCCTTCATTATATTATGTATTGTTGACTGATTCTGGTGAACCAGAATGTTATGAAGAAGCAGTGTAGGTAGAAACTAGGAAGAAGTGGGAGCAAGCCATGAAAGAAGAGATGGAATCCTTAGCACATAACCAGACTTGGGACTTAGTCAAGTTGCCTGTAGGTAAAACAACATTGCATAATAAATGGGTTTACAGGCTGAAGGAAGAAGATGGAGGAAAATAGAGGTACAAAGCTAGACTTGTGGTGAAGGGGTTTGCACAGAAGAAAGGTATTTATTTCGATGAAATATTTTTTCCTGTTGTTAAAATGACTTCAATCAGAACTATTTTAAGTCTAGTAGCAGCTGAAGATTTGCATCTTGAGAAGTTAGATGTAAATACAACCTTTCTCCATGGGGATTTGGAGGAAGAGATATATATGCAACAGCCACAAGGATATGAGGTAAAAGGGAAGGAGAAACTAGTGTGCAGGTTGAAGAAGAGCTTGTATGGCTTAAAACAGGCTCCAAGGCAATGGTATCTAAAATTTGACAGGTTTATGTCTGAACAAGGTTATACTAGATGTCACTCTAATCATTGTGTTTATCTCAAAAGGAAAAATGATGGCAGCTATATTATATTGTTATTGTATGTAGATGACATGCTTGTTGCAAGTTCTAACATGCAGGAAATAAATGTGCTCAAAAGAAAATTGGAAAACTCATTTTCAATGAAGGATTTGGGTGCTGCAAAACAAATCCTTGGTATGAGAATAACTAGAGACAGGAAGAATCGCAAATTAACATTGTCTCAAAGTGAGTACATAGAAAAGGTGTTAAAAAGGTTTAATATGCAGAATGCAAAACCAGTTAGTATACCTTTGGCTAGCCATTTCAAATTAAGTAAGGAGGCGTGTCCCAATACTCAGGGAGAAATGGCTCATATGTCTAAAGTTCCATATGCATCAGCAGTTGCAAGCTTAATGTATGCAATGGTTTGCACAAGGCCTGATATTGCACATGCAGTGGGATTTGTAAGTT
This sequence comes from Pinus tabuliformis, assembly GCA_031772625.1. Lineage (NCBI taxonomy): Eukaryota > Viridiplantae > Streptophyta > Pinopsida > Pinales > Pinaceae > Pinus > Pinus tabuliformis. Next base: position 1,245,059,377 of record CM062804.1, read on the forward strand.
GGTACATGAAAAATCTAGGAAAAGAACATTGGATGGCGATGAAGTGGATTCTCAGTTATTTGAGAAGTACCACAAATCAAGCATTATGCTTCGGTGGTTCAAAAATTTCTCTACAGGGATATGTTGATGTAGATATGGCAGGTGACAGAGATAATAGGAGGAGCACTACAAGATATGTATTTACTGTAGGTGGAACAACTGTCAGTTGGGTTTCAAAAATCCAAAGTGTTGTTGCACTCTCAACAACAGAAGCGGAGTATGTTGCTGCTACAGAGGCTAGTAAAGAAATGATTTGGTTACAAGGTTTCTGGATGAATTGGGTAAGAAGCAAGAGTTGGGCAGGTTATACAGTGACAACCAGAGTGCCATACACCTTGCAAATAACTCTGCATTTCATTCCAAGACTAAACATATACAGCTCAAGTACCATTTCATATGGTTAGCATTGGAAGATGGACAGTTGAAGCTCGAAAAGATACACACTAGCCATAATCCTGCAGATAAGTTAACAAAAGTTGTAACCAAGGAGAAAATGAGAATATGCTTAGTTTCAATTGGTCTTCAAGTATGATGAAGAAGATGAGAAACGACCTGGTCCAAAGTGGAGTCATTGTCTAGCAAATGAAGCAGCGGTGGAGTTGCTATGATCAGTTTCCAAGTGGGAGATTGTTGGGTGTGGAACCTGATTATCCTCTGTATTCAAAGGTTTCAGCTGGATGTATACCCTAGGAAGACGGTACACCCCTCCACGTGGGGGGGGGGGGGTAAATCCCCCCCCGGCTGGGGGGTCCGGGGGCCAGTGGTCCCCTGGCTGGGGTTCGAGGGTAGCGCCCCCGAAGTTAAAAAATAGATGTAAAATTGCCTTGTAAAATTCTAGTAATTTCTAGTCAATCTGGGTCGTTCATTAGGAATATGATCTAACAGTAGAAGTTATGTTTAATTTAGGGTTTTTTTGCCCTAGAAGGCAACCCCTCACTATATATGAGGGAATTGTATTGTCTATGGACATCTGTATTCTGAGTGAGGAAGAGAGAGGAGATTGAGAGCGAAGAATTTGTTACAGCGGATCTGCTGTAGGTTGTATCTCTTTAGTTTGTTGGATAATATAAAAGGAAGGACTGGTTGTTTCTCCGTGGATGTAGCCCAAACTGGGTGAACCACGTATATCTGTGTCTCTCTTGTTTTATGCATTTTCTATGTTTATATTTCTGCAATATTTTATGTGTTCCATTGCCCTGTAATATATAATTTTCTAACATAGATAATTTAGGGACTTTTCCCTACTATAGGAGGTTCGATAATAAATAATAAATGAACAAGATATTATGGAATTATGGCATAGATTGTGGAACTCCAATGCTTGAGAAAATCTAGGAACGTGTTCCACTAATCAAGGGATTTTGGTGGGGAAAGATTCATCCATTCATGGGGAATGATTCCTAATCATTTTATATAAGTACCAAGTCGAATTTGGCTCTAGGGAATGATTGAGAAAATCTAGGAATGTGTTCCCTGCCATTTAATGTAGATTCTTAGTATTAGGGACTAGATCCACTAATCAAGGGATTTTGGTGGTAAAAGCTTCCTCCATTCATGGGGAATGATTCCTAAACATTTTGTATAAGTACCAAGTTGCTTTTTCCTCTAGATATATATTTTAATTAGTGTTATTGTGGAGAGAGCTTATATTTCTATAGCTCCATTGTATTTTCTTGTAGGGATGTAAGTGTATTGATGGAATAATGAAGATTGGTGTCATGTTTAGCTTCTAAATATTTTTCTCATCCATAGGTCTCTGAGTTTCCTTGGGCTTGGCCATCCCAGGAACCTCCGAGCCATTTTGTATCATTTTCTTTCCTTCTTTTCATTGCTTATTCACATGCATCTCTAATTTTTATTTCTTTCTACTTTTGCATTTAGTATTAATGATTTATTGTTGTAGGATAGAGTTAAATGGTTAATGAAAGTTCTTTTGCAAGATCACAAGCATTATTTAATCCTTGAAAGAGCTTTGGAAGTTCATAGTAATCATTGAGATTCTTGGATTAGTCGTCTTATTTCCAAATCTAGATTATTGAACCTCCTTTTTAGCAAAGAACAATAAATTTATGGTATTTTATAGAGAATTCTAACGAGATTCAACCGAATTAATTCCACTTGAATTAGATCATAAAAATATTATAGTTCATAAAAAGAATTACCCCATTGTATTTTCATTTGATTTGGTTAGGCATTTTTTAGATTTACTAGCTCACTAGTTCTTGAATTTCTAGATTTTCGACTAGTAATGTTTTTTTTTTTGCATGGGTTAACAGAGGTATTTTTGAGTGATTCCACTTGGAATATGGACCTAATACATCCTAGTTAATAACAAAATTTTTCCCATCCAATTTGGATTTGATTTTCTTGGTCATTAAACCCTCACCATTTTCATCATTTCACAAGGAAACTTCTCCAAGCTTTTTGAGCAAATCCATCAATCTCGCAACTTTGGTTTTGAGTTCTGAGTGATCCTATGCATTTTCTCACTCCATTCTATCCACCAACCACCTTCCCTAAGCCTTCCATCACCTCCAACACCCATTTTTTTACTCTCAGTTGTATCCTATAGGTTTTCAGGGGATCTTGTAGGTTTTTAGTACATCTTGTAGGCTTTCCTGTAGTGGCCTGTTTTGAGGCTGAATTGAGGGAAAACCTCCAAGAAGCCACACAAGGTCACCTAAGGGTCTCCCAAGCCTTCCAACCATCCACCTTAATCTCAAAAGAACCTTCCAAATCACCAACATAGATTAGATTTCACACTTGTTTTTCCATAAAAAGAATAAAAAGAAAAAAACAAATTTATTTTAGTCCATTACATGCACAATAGTGATGTTTGATGTTTTTAATCTGCATGCTTAGGACAGTAGGATTGCATACATGTTAACTTAGAATTATTTTGAAGCAAAGACTCTTAGCAGTTAGTTAGAAAATGGTGTGTTTTATCATTTGATTTCAGTCTCTTTCCTAGTACTTTCTTTCTTGAAATAGGTTAAGGTTGCATTTCGAACATTTCATTTTCTGCAATTAGTTTAGGATTTGACGTGTTGAAGTCACTCCATTACATCATGAAAAGAAAGGAAGGACACATTGTGTGCTGCACATATAGTGCCAATACTTCTTAATTTTGTACGAAGCCTGGGTTGATAATTAAAGTCGGTAGCCTTGGGAGTTGCAATATCGAGGCTGATCACTTTTTGGCACCGTTTGCCAAGGAGGTGTCAAAGTATGCATTGTTTTCTTCCCTAATTGATTAATTTCTTTTTACTTTTTGCAAAAGAAAAAAAATAAATGCATTAGGAATATTTCATTTCAAAAATAGGAAAGTACATTGCATTAGTGTTTTCATTCAATCATAAAAACAAAAAAATCTCCAACACCAACCCACCCCCTCCATTTGATCACATGGTGCAGTAAGAGCCACATCACCATTCACTTTTGCAGGTAGAAGAAGATGGCAAATAATGTAGAAGAAATGGATGGAGATGATGACAATGAGGAAGATCCTCTCGGATTCCCCATTCAAGATCCTAATGTTAGTGTGCATATGAAGAACATCCCTCCATCTTTTCTTCCAAAATTTCATGGTCTAGGGTTTGAGGATCCGGAAACCTTTTTCTTTGAATTTGAAATTGTTTGTAGATATTATGGTTACTTATTAAAAACTCAAAAACTAAGATTGTTTCTGGAAACATTGAAGGATAGAGCTCTTAAATGGTTCATGCGTTTAGGGACTAATTCAATAAGATCATGGAATGATATGAGAAAAATATTTATATAAAAATATAAAGATCATGATCTTCAGGAATAAATCTTTAGAATAATCAAAGAGAGGATGAGAGCCTTGAGGATCTAGTAGAGAGGTTCATGTATAATGTTAAGAGAGCAAAACTACATTATTTAGAATCCTACACACTAAAAACCCTCTTCCTCAGAACAATTAGGGATTAAAGGATTGATCTCCTTAATCTCATGAGTAGAGGTGATAGATATGAATTATCATTTGAGGAAATTTGTGAAACTTTCAAACACATATCAATAGGAAAAGCAAGAGTAGGTAAATCAACATCAGGATCGGTAAGTCAAGCTAAACTTGGAAATTTGTTTGATGATTTTAAAATAGAAATTCTTACCAATCTAACAAAACAAATAGAAATGTTAAAAATGCAAGATGAAGGAAAAGAAAATGCTAATATTTGTGTTTTGGAATCACATGATGTTAAACATTGTCCATCATTACCAAGGTTGAAGGAATTTTACAAAGAGGACAAGGGAGCAAGTCAATTGCCAATGAAGCTATCTTATGTAGCTCCAAGAGGACCATGGCAGCCTATTCTGCCTGATATGATGTAAGAGCCTAATTAAAAATTTCAAGCTTATGCACATCCACCTCAAAGTAATTGGAACACACTCTTTCCTTGGAAACATTGGCCCTCTCAACCCCAAAACCAATCTTGGCAACAAGGTTGGCAAGGAAATTATGGGAGCCATTAACAATATCCTCAGTATCTTCCTCAATAACATCCATACCAAACTCCATGTTATCCTTACCATTCACTTCCACCACAAACACAACCCCATCCATGTCCATATCAAATATACACTCCCACTCAACCACCTGTACCACCATTTCCAAACCCACACATTGAAGTAGCTCAGCCCACTTACAATGCTAAGGTACAACACTTCCAAACATCTCCTCTTGAGATCAATGGTATTCACGATAGCTCAAGAAGAGTATTGAAAAAAAGAGATTCTCTTAATATCATTGAAGGACTACATCGAGAAGAAGAAGATTCGAAAGAGAAGATAAGAGAACCATGGGCTGCAATTGATGAAGAACAAACATCAAAATTAGAGATTGAGAAAACTCCCTCATGGTTACCATCAAATCCTCCATGTATTCAAGAGAACAATCAACAAAATGAGGAATATTTGAAGCTCATGGTAGAAGAATACATGAAGAATGATCCAGATCAGCAAAAATACTAGTGACATCACAACTATACTGAAATATGGTTCCAGACAGTCACTAAGTTGCAACAATACTCTCTTCTTCAATTGTGCTTGTATTCATCAAAGTCAAAGCATTTGATCATTCAAATTCAGGTACATGTCTAAGCATACATCTCAAGTCTACACATCAATTTTTCTGTCATCTTGATATGCACATGGCTCCATTGGAAGTATTCTTATACTTGATAGTGATTTCGGTTTTCAAGTAGAGTAGGGTAAAAAAAAAGAAAAATAAGAGGGGAAGAAAATCAAAAACTCAGGTGAAAACCTCCTTTGAGGTGCCTCAGATTGACTCATTGATTGAAAGCCTCCATGAGGCAGCCAATGGGTTGGGAAAAAGAAAAAAGAGAAAAAAAGAAAAGATCCTAGGTGAAAACCTCCTTTGAGGCACCTAGGCAGACCTACTATTTGAAAACCTCCTTGAGGCGGCTAGTAAGCTTAGAAGAAAAAAAAAAGGGGGAAAAAATATTTTCTCCATGTATCTTTTTGAGGAATGCATGTACTCTCCAACATCGACAAGAGAAAAAAAACAAGTTGGTACCAATAGAAAAAATTGGTCAAGCCTAGTCAAAAGAAGTCAAATTTTGACTTTCTCCTCCTTTTGTCAAATGTTCCAACAAGGCCAAGGCCATGCCAATCTATCACCCTCATTTATTTCCACCATCTGCCCATCATTCTCAAGCTTCTACCATTTCAGGACGCTCTGTTTTACTACAGGATACAAAAATACATAGAGCACAAATTTGTTTTTAACATAAATTGAAAACCATGCATCATTTTCCAAGTTGTTTCAGGGGGAGATGCATATGGATGATGGTAACATGCCCAAGAAATTTCAGAAAATTCCAGTGCACGATTTCCAAGAAATTTGCCTCCATCACCATCAACCATTTTTAGGTTTTCTCGAGATCCATGCATCCACTGACCAAAAGTTTTTTATGGGGAGGTTCACAATGATGATGGAAACATGCTTAGAAAGTTTCAAGTCAATCCATTCTACCGTTTGGGAGATATGGACAAAACAAGTCATTGTCCTGAAATCCTACAGGATTTGTTGAGATCCTGCAAGATACAGAACAACATCTATAGGATTGGAAGTGAGTAGTTTTAAAGGGAAAAATAGAGGTTGGCTTCATCAAGAATTGTTAAAGAGGTAGGCTCTACATTTCTCCACGTTTTTCCAAGTGAAAGGAACATAAAAAAAACCCCTCTAGTTTGTTGAAAGTGATTGCAACATAAGGGAATTGTATACACATAATTTTTAAATTTGGTATCAGACATATACAAACCTCCATCCATTAGAGAAAAATGATAGGGGGAACCCATCAACACAGTGAGGATTCATCAACACCCTCATGTACTAGAGATATTCATAAGGCACAATTGGATGGGTTTCTTTGAAAAATTGAGGGGATATGATGATGAAGTAGCCAGAGATTTGCAGTCAGCTTCAGCATGGAGATCCAAAGGTCAAAGAAGCTCCTCCAGAGCTTAGCAATAGAATTAGGATCATCAACATCACCATCCAACACCTGCACATCAATATCATCTCAATAGCAGCATGCAAGTCTCTCCAACAACCATCAGGTAGGTACAGGTATGCAATATTCTTGACCTTTTCCCTTGAGCATATTATAGTTATAAATTTGTTGTCAATGCATGAGAGATGAGGTTTTATAAGATAAGGATGGGTCAATAGTCTCAGCCTCCTTCAACTAGTTAATTTCAATTCACTCCTTCACTCATGCAATGTTGAAAAGTCAAATTATGAAGGGTGATGATTTCAAGGAATGAGGACAACAATTAAAAGAAGAAATTTTTGCAAAGGCCAAGTCACCCATGCACTCCGAGCCCTCCATCCACTTCATATTCACTATCTATTCATCATTCACCCATCCCATTTCATTCTCGAGAAAAAACAAGAAGAGCATCCTTTCCATTTTCACAAACCTACACTACTCCCTTTGAGCCCTAGCATCATCATCCAATCGCTCTTCATCATTTCACTCCCATACAGTTAGAAGACCCTGAAAGAGGAGGAATGAATACTACATGAAGGTAGAATGTTGCTACAAGAAGGAAGAAGTGAAAAAATTATGCTAAAACCCAAGATGGCAAAGCATAAGATAGACCTAACCAAAACAAAAAACTCCAAGGCCATTAGGCAATCATCTAGGCCACAAGAGAGAAGAAAAAGGCAACAAAAGGAAATGAGGCATTCACCATGAAAACATAACTCAAACTGCAGTGATAAAAAGAGGGTTTCCAAGAGGTCTCTAATCTATTTCTAGCTTTTTTCCAAGGCCTAAAAGATGTTATAAAAATGGATGAAAGGCATGGAAGTCAAGTAAGGGTCTGCCCTAACCTCAGACTACCATTTATGATCAAAATGGGTTTCCTGTAGTTTTGACAGGAATTACTACAGGATGTCCTAGTTCTCATCTAAATGCATTTTGAAGGTATTAGAGGTGTCCAAATGGCGGAACAAGATAGCAGAAGGTTGATATGGGTGTGGAAAACCTTGCCAAACTAAAAAATATTCAAGAACCCATCTTGAATAAAGGGCAAGCAGGTAAGCAAATGGTCTCAGGAAACAATGATTTTTCTTTGCACAATTATGTTTTTGGGCCTATCCTTGCAGAAATTACAACCAAGATTCTTAATGCACAAGAGAGAGGCCATGAGGGCCATGGATGAGGCACAATGAGGTCACTAAGTTTCTCATAGGATGAGCAACACTTTCAGCAAGGGGGTATGATGGACCTCTAAATTAGACATAAATTAAGGCCCAAGACTCTAAATTAAACAATAAATTAAGGCCTATGACCATCCTTCAACACATTAAATCTCTCTTTTTGCATTAGATAATTTATTTTTAACTTTAATATATTCATTGGGAAGGTTTATGAATAATTGGATATTTGTGCCTAATATTATTTATTTTTGTGGAATATTATGAGAATATTGGGCAGATTATGAAGATTTGGAGGAGGAGATAATTTAAAGACTTTTTCCCTACTACAGGGGGATCAATAATAAATAATGAATCAAAAAGATATTATGGAATTATGGCACAGATTGTGGAATTCCAATGCTTGAGAAAATCTAGGAATGTGTTCCACTAATCAAGGGACCAGATCCACTAATTAAGGGATTTTGGTGGGGAAAGCTTCTCCCATTCATGGGGAATGATTCCTAATCATTTTATATAAGTACCAAGTCGAATTTGGCTCTAGGGAATGATTGAGAAAATCTAGGAATGTGTTCCTTGCCATTTAATGCAGATTCCCAGTATTAGGGACCAAATCCACTAATCAAGGGATTTTGGTGGGGAAAGATTCCTCCATTCATGGGGAATGATTCCTAATCATTTTTTATAAGTACCAAGTCAAATTTTCCTCTAGATATAGATTTTCATTAGTGTTATTGTGGATAGAGCTTGTATTTCTGCAACTCCATTGTATTTTCTTACAAGGATGTAATTTTATTGATGGAATAATGAATATTGGTGTCATGTTAAGCTTCTAAATATTGTTCTCCTCCATAGGTCTTTGAGTTTCCTTGGGTTTGGCCATCCTAGGAACCTTAGAGCCCTTTTGTATCATTTTCTTTCCTTCTTTTCACTGCTTATTCACATGCATCTCTAGTTTTTATTTCTTTCTACTTCTGCATTTAATATTAATGATTTCTTGTTGTAGGATTGAGTTAAATGGTTAATGAAAGTTCTTTTCAAGATCACAAGCATTATTTCATCCTTGGAGAATCTGTGGAACTTCATAGTAATCATTGAGCTTCTTTGATTATTCTTCTTATTTCCAAATCTAGATTGATGGACCTTCTTTTTAGCAAAGAACAATAAATTTATGCTATTTTTAGAGCATGCTAAGGAGCTTCAATCGAATTAATTCCACTTGTGTTAGGGTCCAACACTAACCCCCTTATTTATGTAATAGGATCAAGTCATAATTATAGTGAAGTAAAGAGTCAATAAAGCCCATATTAATAATTGTAAGTGGTTGACCTGCATTTAAAGAAGGGACCACAATTAGTTATAAATGGGCCATGGTATTAGATAGATGGTATTAATAAGAACCATGGTATTGACCCATGGTATTGCATGTATGGATCTTATACAAAGGATAGAGACTCCCCTCAAGGAGCATCATGTCTTATTTTGTAATTGAGCCCAACTCTACTGGAGGTTGCCCCCTCAAAGAGGAAAGTGAACATTGCTTTCTGAATAATAAAATACTTGTTGTTATTTCTTCATTGTTCTATGTTTTGGGTATATTTCTTTGCAAATTTTGTATTCTTGCATCTTCTCGCGGATCAAGAGCATAACAAGTGGTATCAGAGCACTTTCCAGGGCCGGTGGGATCTTCAATTTTTAGCAAATGTTTTTTTGCTAGAGACGTGTTCTGGCGTCTTTAAACCACGTGATTTGTCGTTGAGTGCACAAACTTGCGGATCTTGGGAGGCATGCACGCAGGAAATACAAGAGGTGGTCATGCTTGTTGGACTCCCTTGCAACCCCTGTGGGTACCCCTTCGAGTAGTAGCACCTTAGACAAAACCGCGCACGGACTATCTTCCAAGTACCCTCTGGGTATATCAGAAGCCCCTTAGGCTCTCTTGAAACCTCGCCATATATAAACCGTCAGTCGTCTTGCTACTACAGTACACTAAGAACAACACTTGGGGAGATTACTCACATGTACGATAGGGTAGTCGGGTTTATGACTAAGGGTACAGTTCATCCTCCTTGGTTAGTGCCCTGAAATATTGGGTCGAGTACTACTATCAGACCCTTATGTATATTGCGATCTGTAGCACCTGACACTCCTAGAGACCATAGTTCCTGTGTCTCTCTCTAGATCACACATCATCTTTTTCAGATCAGATCTAGCAGGTGGGGTTCTGTTGCAGCAACAACAATTAGTTCCTCCATTCAGATCTATGAGATCCGCCATTCAGATCCATCAGATCCTCCAATCAGATCTATCAGATCCACCATCTAGATCTAGTAGTTTAGGTTCTGTAGCAGTCGTAACAATCATATCCTCCATTTAGATCTAGCAACAGGGGTTTTGTTATAGACATTTTTGTGACTTACAGCTATAAGCATGAAATGTCCATAATCTAAGGGATCCAAAGTCCCTAAACATGTTGTTCCTACCCCTAGAAGAACAAGGCTAACAAACCACAGCAATTCACAGAAGTTCTCCACCAGAAACTGCTCAAAAACAAGTCAATTCAGGATCAATTCAGAGGCTCCACTAGCTGTCTGCGCTGAAATGCAGAGATTACACTAGCTAGGTGCACTGCAACGCAGGTAGAAGCACTACCAGGGTGCGCTGAGCGGGAAATGACAAATGGAAAGTTCATTCAACGAGGTGGAAAGACCCTGGAAGCTTCCAGAATCTTCTCCAATGACACTTGCCTCAATGAATTCGACTAGTGATGAGTAAGAGGCTCTTAGTCTCCAAGTGGAAGCAAGAACTGACAGAGGGAGAGGACACTAGTCAGATCTCAAGCTAACTCATCCTGTCTCCAAACATCTATATATGGATCTCTCCTCCATGAGATCCAGGAGGCTGGAATTTTGTTATTGCAAAGAATTACTGTTGGTTTGAGATTGGAATCATTGGGTGCTTAATGCTTTGAAGGGAGGTGAAGAAAGGATTTCATTCGTTGGGAGGTAGATGCTGGATTGGAGCCCTCTTGGTTGTATCTCCTCCTGAACCTTGTTATTCATCAATAAAGCTATCTTGGTTTCTCCTATACACTGATGTATCTTTGATGTATGATTGCATTAGTATGTTTAGTTTATTTCTAATCCTGAACTAGTTATGAATATGAATCTATGTCTTTGTGTAGTGTTCTCTTCTTGTGATCTTGCAGGAACCTGTTGAAGCTGGGCGAGCGAGAAGGCAAGTAGCTGGGAACTCTCAAAGAGAAGAGAAACCGGATCGAGGGACAAACGGAAGACACCGGTTAGTCCATCCATCTCTCTTCATTCTTAATTCATAAAGGAAGAATACTAGAATAGTTGTTTCTGTTTGTTGCTAAGGCACTGTCACACCTTAGGTGGATAGGATCGTCCTGCATAGGCATTTTTCCCCACAACAAATTGGCGACTCCGCTGGGGAGATCTGTTTAGTCATTTTATTTGTGTCTCTATCATTGTTTGTTTCATAGACTCAAGAGCAGCAATCGAACTGCATCTGCTATTTTCAGATGCAAAGTAGGCAGCTGCTGCTTTGATCCAATCACTGGATTTGTCTATGATCTGAACAATGGACTCACAAATGATTTGATGATCCTTTGTGATAGATCTTAGCCCTCCTTCAAATCATCCCTTTGATTATACCTTGCTTGTTGCTTTTATTTGGCCTGAAACCGTAGATTAATCAACAAACCGTGACCCAGAACCCAGAAACAACTCTCGTTTCTGCTTCAGCGCAGACTCTGTGAAGAGGTTCTGCATTTCAACGCAGGTCCCGTGAAGGCTACCTGCGCTGAATGTCAAAACCTCTGTGTTGGGAGTGCGCTGATCCAGTTTAGGCCTTGTGCAGCTGGGGTTCTCTGCTCTGTTTTGCCTTGTTTTGATCTCTGATTTCTACAGCCTGTAACCAGCATAGGTACCTATCTGATAACTCCTTTTCTCTGCTTAAATTCCGCCTCCTTTTGTACAAAAAGACTGTGAGTGTTTTTATGTGTTTGTGGCGTCATTTACAGTTTTCCTTTGCAAGAGTGGAATAGTCATCCTGTAGCCCTTGATTCAGATCTGTTGATTGTGATCTTAGGAGAGAGTTCATTGGCTGTTTACAGTTGATTATACATTTACTTTTGCTTTTGGTTTGAGTTTGTCTCTTTTAAGTGTCGAAACAAGTGTTCATTTCGAAAGTCGTAAAGTGTTGTATTCTCTTCTACCCTTTCTGATTTCGAAAAAGTAAACTTGTTTGTATTTGTCATTTAAAAGCAAATTCAAAGTTGTACAAAAAGCTTTCTTTTTAGGCATCAATATCAAGAGAGCGGAAAACAAACACCTGCATTGTGCATTTTCATCTTGATAGTTTGCATGTTTGATTTAGGAAAAGTGCATTTAGAGTGTGCTGATTGCTCTTTGAGAAAAGATGGTGTCTTTCTTTTCCCTTTGTAGCGAGGATTTTCATTGTTGAAAAAGAGATAAAATTTTCTTATCATCTTTAGACTGCATTTAGGAATTGTATCATACATCTCGTGGTGATCCAAAAAGGCAAACTTCTAAGAAAGATCAACCTAAAATAAATTGAATGAACTTAACAATGCTTTGTAACTTAACGCACAACATAGAGGTCTAGGTTAGAGACGTGTTCCGGCGTCGTAAAGCCTGGTGACTGTCGATCTCACTGATGGTGGGTGATTCCTCCTGAGGGACGATAGCGCCAGTACGGATTGTGCTCCCACGTACCGTCGAGTATATATTGGGAGACCCCTATAGGCATAAAACCTTTATCCTTAGGAAGCCGTGTCGGCCGCCCTACTGATCGCAATGCACTGAACACAGCATTCAGGAAGATTGACCGCCCGTACCTTAAAAAGTATTCTGCGGTTTTGCGAAAAGTTTGGCACACCCTCTACCTAGAACTCCAGAGCAGTTCCTTTTGGCCTTTTTTAGACTCTATAATGGAAAAAGTCCATCCAAGCATTTGTCACTTCGGGCTCGTTAAAACATTGAAGGAGACTAGAGTCATATTTAGCTTTTTCTCGACTCTTTAAAATTGAAAAAGCAATTTGTGTCTAAAGCGTCGTTAAAATTTATTTTAAACGGAACAATCACCCCTTTTTCCTGCGTTGATCTTTAGGTTGAGAAAATGGAGCACACCAACCAAGGAATTCCCCTTGGTGGAAATCCTAGTCCCTTCTCCTCTTGGGGAGATGTTGGTGTGCCCCATATGGCCACATTGTCGCTTCCAGGACTGACAATTGGCTTGCCGGTCTGGCTCTTCTCAACCAATGTCGTTCAGAACACCACTATTCCTGAACAGTCGAATCAATAGTTAGACCAGACCAGAGTTACCCACCAGCCTTCTACTTCATCTAATTCTTCCTCTCCTCCTTCCTCTTCGCTTGACGGAACTGGTAAAACAAAAAACCAAGTTCCTAAGGAGAAGAAGGAAAAGAAGAAGAAAGAGAAGAAGAAGAAGGAGCCAAAAGCGACTGGGGGAAAACAAGTGTCGTCTGACAAAAATCCACACACAGCACTGACTAGGCCTAAATCGCCATGTGTCATATGCAAGGGAGACCACTTCCACAGAGATTGTCCCTGCATCCCTCGGATACTAAGGGACTGGTCTCCCCATTTGCACAATTCGGTGGCGTCAACCTCTGATAGCCATGTTGACAGCACACCGTCAACTAGTGAAAGTGAAGCCACAGGACAGAGAGGGAAAGCTAGATTTCCCTGCAAACTGTGTGAAGGCGACCATGCCATCCACCGTTGTCCCTTCTTAGATGAGGCTAAAAGAGTTTTGGAAGATCGCCCGGTTTTACCAGTGCGACTTCCTCCTAGATATCAAAAGCTCCTGCCAAGTCCTTCACCAGTTGAGAATCCGGCTGGCCCGCTCAGGTGGTCAACCGAAGCACCTATCATTGAGGATGAACCGTCCGAATCCATACCTGACGAAAGTCAAAAGGTCGAGGCGGCAGTTGACCCGGTCTTGCCTTCAGAGGTTCTATCTTCGAATGATACCATCACAGAAGAGAATGAAGACGACATCGTCCAAATTCTCTTCATCAACACAGACTCCAACGAACAAAGGGGCAATTTTCCCATTCCTTTATCGCAGGAAGGAACTTCGTCAGAGTCATACCCAGCCGTATATTTGGTCCCACCACCAAGCAACCTAGTTGTATCCTTCGATTGGAACCAACGAGGCAGACCCCGGTTGCCAGCAAGCATAACATTCAGAATTATCGTTCAAATATACAGAATGGTAATGGCTGGCACCATCATTGATGAGGGGGCATTTGTGAGTATCCTTTCCTCTATTGCTTGGAAAGCGCTTGGTTCGCCAGCGCTTTTGCCTGAAATGAGAAATCTGACAGGCTTTGATAAAGGAACCAGTCGACCTTTAGGGATCCTCCCCAATGTGCCTATCACATTGAAAGGGAAGACCGTTAAAATGAACGTGATGGTCGTTCAAGGACCCTTGGATTATAACCTACTCCTTGGACGAGACTATATATATTGCATGGGAGCCATCGTCTCCTCACTCTTTAGAGTAATTTGTTTTCCACACGAAGGAAGAGTGGTCAAGCTTGTGGACCAGCTTTCAT